>VDFB02072274.1:31986173-32115632 GCA_007258455.2 Sequoia sempervirens
TAATAATTATTTATTAAATTCAAAGTAAAGCATAATTTATATTGGTGGAAAAATAATGATCTCCTTAAAACCCTTTTCGTTTCATCAATTTTGGGTAAAAAAAAGTCATCAGCCACATACCCTACAAATACCCATCATATTTCCACTTTTTGGCCCATCATGATCCTGCACATACCCTACATCATTTATGACAAAATTGAGAGGACGAAGGTGTTTGTAGTAGTTCAAATGACAAAGAACTGGATGTTTTCATTGAAGATTGAGATGTATTTCTCATCTTAGTCTATTGATGCACCTCTCATGAATGGAAAATGTATATAAGTACATCATGTAGTGCTCAAGAGCACCATTCAAGACCTGGGTATGTGTAGGATCATCATGGAAAACATAGGCCCTTAAGTGGCAAAAAATTCAAAAAAATCAGAGTTAGGCAACTTGACATAAAAATTTGAATAAGTTATCTATATTATTTCAAAAATATGTAAGAATATAATTTGTAGCAAATTGAATGTAGTTTCTAAACTACTAGGTTTTTTAAAAAAACAAATCTATTTGGTAAATTTGGAAATTTCAACGCAGTACTTAAATTGTGGAAAAATAAGAAGTAGGTGTCTCACTGACCACCCTAACCACAATAAAATGATAATATTTTTTTATAATATTTTAGATAGAAGTAGAGGACATGTCTCTCGATGTGATGTATATTTTTTTGTAATTTTTTTCCAACTAAATAAATAATTATGAATTTTTTATTACAACTTTTAAAAAATATAAAAACTCATATGTCTAACCACCTTAACTTGGTCAAAAATTCATGAAATTTATTTTTTCTTTTCTTAATCCTATAGTATGTGAAACATAGAATGTGGCGCATGTTTCATATTCAAAAAATATGATATTGTTTGAAAGCTATAGATGTTTTTCAATCAACGTATCAATTAGGACTTTATTCATAATTCAAATAGAAAATAAATAATAATTATTTATTTAATTCAAAGTAAAGCATAATTTATATTGGTGGAAAGCTAATAATATCCTTTAAAAACCCTTTTCATTTCATCAATTTTGGGTAAAAGAAAGTCGTCAGCCACATACCCTACACATACACATCATATCACCACTTTTTGGCCCATCATGATCCTGCACATACCCACCCCTAAAAGCTATGGTATCTCAGGTATGGACATTTAGGCTATGCTGGTTTGAGTCTTTTGTCCAAGACAAAATGATTGATGGTTTTCCAAGAATAGTAGAGCCTAATGTTAGATGTGAGGCTTACAGTTTGGGAAAGCAACATAGATAGACCTTTCAATTGGACAACTCTACGAGGGCAAGAACACCATTGGAGTTGGTGCATACAAATTTGGTAGGCCCTATGAAAATCATTGTTGTTGGTAAAAGTAATTTTTTTATGACCTTCATTGATGATTACAACCATAAGACATGGGTTTAGTTTTTGCAACATAAATTTGAAGATTTTGATAAGTTTTTGTTGTCTAAGGCCTAGGCTAAAAAGGAGAGTGGATATGTGCTTAAGGTCCTAAGGTTAGATCGTGGAGGAGAGTATACCTCTAACTTTTCTGTGAATTTTTACAAGAAAAATGGAATCAAGAAGGAGCTAACAGCCAATTATACTCTGCAACAAAATGGAGTGGCTGAAAGAAAGAATAGGACCATCATGGAGATGGAAAGGAGTATAATGAAAGCGAAGGGACTCCCTATTGAATATTGGGGAGAGGTTGTAGCAACAGTTGTTTATTTGATTAATAGAAGTCCAACAAAGGCAGTCTGTGACAAGATACCTCAAGAGGCATGGACAAGATGCAAGTGGATAATTGAGCACTTTAGAGTGTTTGGGTTTTAGCATATGCACATGTGCATAAGGAAAAGAGGAAAAAATTGGATGACAAGGGTGAAAAATGTATTTTCACGGGATATAGTGAAGAGTCCAAAGCTTATCAACTATATAATTTGGTCACCAAAAAGATAGTGATTAGTAGGGATGTGGAGTTCCTAGAAGATAAGGCATGGGATGGAGTGGTAGATTTTGACAGGTCAAAACTACTCCTGACAGCTCCTGAAGAAGGAGAAACTGAACATGAAGTTTAGCAAGAAGAGTCTATAGATGCTCCAGAAAGTGTCATACGAGCTCTTGAAAGCTCCCGACGGCTCCTGATGGCTCCTGAAGCTGAAAGATAGTTAGGAAGATAGTTACAGTAAGCCATAGGATTGGCTCTTGAAGGTATTGGTTGAGCTCCTAAAAGCTCCTGACAACTCCTAAAAGCTCTTGAAGTGAGCAAATAGAAAGGTAAGCAGCCAGAGACAGCTAGAAGATTGCATCCTAAAAGTTTTGGACGAGCTCCTGAGAGCTCTTGAAGTCACCCAAAGATCTCTTGAAAGTTCTGAAAGAGCTCCTGAGAGCTCCTGAACTTGCCTGTTCAGCACAACAACAGTAGCAGTGAAAGTTCAGAACCACCTCTTTCCTCCCTAATGCCAAAGAATACTAAGAGTCTAAGGGAGATCTACCAGAATGAAAGGCATGATGAAGAATTTGATGAGAGTGTAAAATTTGCATTGTTTTCTCATGGTGATTTGATTTATTTTAAGGATGTTGTGAAAGAGGAGAAATGGTGTGAGGCCATGGATGAGGAGATAGATGCAATAGAGAGGAACAACACATGGGAGTCAATTGATTTGCCTCCCGACAAGCATATTATTGGTTTGAAATGGGTGTACAAGACCAAATGCAATGCTGAAGGAAGGATTTAGTGGCACAAAGCATGATTAGTGGTCAATGGGTACAAACAACAGTTTGGGAGAGATTATAATGAGATATTTTCCCCTATTGCAAGGATGGAAACTATGTGGGAAGTCATTGCAATCACAGCCCAACACATGTGGAAAGTATTTCAAATGGATGTGAAGTCTGCCTTCCTCAATGGAAAGTTAAAAGAAGAGGTTTATGTGGAGCATCCTTTCAGATATGAAGTTCCAGGTCAAGAACACAAGGTTTATTGGCTGAAGAAAGCTCTTTATGGGCTGAAGCAAGCTCCACAAGCATGGTACAATAAGATTGATTCATATTTGATGAGAAATGGATTTAGCAAAAATGATGGTGATCCCACTCTTTACATCAAGGTAGAAAATGGTAATATTTTGATTGTTGTCTTATATGTTGATGATCTAGTTTTCATTGGGGATGATGTTTTCCTCATTTTTGATTTTAAAGAGGCCATGAAAATAGCATTTGAAATGACAAATTTAGGTCTCTTGAGATATTTTTTAGGCATAGAAGTAAAACAAATGCATGATGGTATATTTATCTCTCAAGAAAAATATGCAAATGAGATCTTGAAGATATTTTGAATGCTTGAAAGAAAGCTTGCCCCAACACCAACAACTATAGGTCTAAAAGGAATATTGTAGCAGCAATGTGGATCCAACCATGTTTAAGAGTTTGGTTGGAAGCTTAATGTATTTAACAAAAACTAGCCTTGACATAATGCACAGTGTGAGTCTTATTTCTAGGTTTATGGAGACTCCATGGGACACCCATTGGCAAGTGAGTAAAATAATCCCGAGGTATGTGAAAGGCACCAAAGGATATGGCATTTTGTACACATCAACAAATGAGTTTGGGCTGGCTGGATACACAGAAAATGATTGGGAGGGAAGTTTGGATGATAGGAAGAGCACATCAGGCTATGTTTTTCATTTGGGTTCGAGAGTCATTTCATGGGCTTCTAAGAAACAACCCATAGTTTCCCTATCTATAGTTGAGCCTAAGTATATAGTAGCAAATGCAACAACATGTCAAGCTATTTGGCTGAGAAGAATCTTGGAAAATTTGAGAGAAGAACAAGAGGATGGAACAGCAATATTTTGTGACAATGTTTCATCAATAGCCTTGATGAAAAATCATGTGTTTCATGGAAGAAGAAATCACATTGAAATCATGTATCATTTTATCAGAGAATTGGTTGAGAATGGTGAAATTAAAATGGCATTTTGTAAGTCTAAGCAGTAGCTAGCAGACATATTCACCAAGCCTTTGAGGAAGGACAATTTTGAGCACCTAAGAACTAGATTGGGCATTGTTGTTCTAGATCAGGGTTGATCCTGTTCGTCAGCTTAGGACCAAGGGAGAGTGTTGGAAAATTGAATGCTCCTGAGCCTCCTACTCTCACATGAACCCCCTGTTTCACCTACCCATCAGGAGCCCCCAATTTAATTGGTAGCTTTTGGGATCTTCATCCCTGCAGCTCTTGACAACCACTAAATTAAATGTGGTAGCTCATTTTGAATTTGAGAGGGAATGTTTGTTGAAGACAAAAAGGAATGAAGGCAGTTTATTCTGTCAATCTAAAAGAAGTTGAATTCTTGAGTAGCAGCAAACTGTGAAAAGGAATGTTCTTTGTTCTTTGTGTGATTTAGAGAATGTTTTGTGTGAGCTTTTGAAAGCTCTTGAACAACAATAGTTTTTTTTTTGTGAGCATTGATTGCTCCTAAAGATCTCTTCATAGCTCCTACCAGTGAGCTCCTAACAACTCCTAAAGTTCATTGTATGTTTGGTTGAGCAGCTCATGAAGCTCCCAAAAGTTTGAAGTATGTAGCTTAGAGTTATCTTTCAATAGTTTATGTTTGATCTTCAATGTATTTCCATTTCCATCTCAATTAATATAAAAAGGAAAATATTGCATGCCCAGATTTGTTGTCTCCTTGCATTCTGTTTATTCCACATTTGTGTATTCCCCTTTTTTTGGGGGAAATAGAGTAGCAACTCTGTGTGATTTCTGTGCATTCAGAAACTCTAACAGAATATATAATCCAGAGATTAAACCACCTTCTAAACATCAACTACCCTATATAATGCATGAAAATTAAATTCCAAACATATGAAAATTCATTGAAAAGGATTCGAAGTACATGCAATAAAGAAGTCACAAAAAATAAAATGAAATCGCTGAAATCAATGATACCCACAAGGAAAGAAGAGGGTATTCGGACTTCGAGAAACACCAAGGAGATGGTGATGGAAAACAAAGAGGAGCTCAACACTCAGTTGGTGTATGAGCCACTAGTATGAAAACACATCACTAGCATGAATATTAAGCATTAAGCATATCTATCTACAAATAATGATGAGTAAATTTATTTAATCCATAGGAATAAGTGAGAAAACAAATCTGTTTTACTACCTCAAAATAGACAATGATCATAAGGGCTCATGGACACATAAAACAAAATAACCTATCCCTGGTGACCCAATTCAACAAATCCAAATGTGTAATCAAGTTTCCATCCAATGGATTCTATTAATCCTATCTATAGTAATAGCTTTCCATTGCCACATCCGGGTTCATCCTTCCCAAATATCATTACATGGTAAGAAATCGGCCCTAGATTCTCTAGCTTCCAAGAATCAAGCGCTCCATAGTAATATTGTAACATCACCTTAACCCATGCTAGAAATCTACTCATTGCATTCTATAATAATTCTATGAACTCTTTCTAAATCAAATTACTTTTCTGGATGAACCATAGCAATCAGGAATAAAACAACACGATTGTGCACTTGTTGCATGGTTTATTAAAATTATTGTAATAATGAATCTTTGGTAATTATAAATGATAGTTGAAGGTCAAGTCATTCATCATTAAGTTTTAAAAGCAACCCAAATAATGGCATAAATTCTATCATAATGTCTTACATGACAAGATTTTATCCATACAACATAAGATTAAGTTCAGATATGCAAAATACAATGCTTAATGCTCAGGGATTTAATGCATAAATTGTACCTGGTATGTTCCATCACACCCTCACAATCTCATCCCAACCATTTTATCTTCTCCTGCATTTCTTTTTTGATATGCCCTAATCTCCCTTCCACAAGTGATGATAGAGAGGCGAATGCTTGCAATTCCTCCTTACATTGTTGTCCTCTAAAATTTCCATGCCCTTTTTCCTTCTTCCACCATTTTCTCGCTACATTTTTCATCCCAGGAAAGCATTCAATAGATCTCTGAATCAAACAACCCGCCATAAAAGGGTTTTTAGAGCTTATCTACATTACAATAATACCCTCTAATGCTCTAAGGAAGCAAGGTCTAGAGGCATGCTAAATGCAACCATGCCCGAAGATCAGTAAAATTAGTTTTCCCTCGAGTCTTCCCCCTGAGCAATCACATCCCTCACATTTTCCATGCCAAAAGTTATTGAAGATCCATCATACCATTCTTTTTCCTTCTCCCCCAAACTCTCTCAAGAAGATAATTATCCACCCAAAATGAGAGCTATTTTATTTTTTTTAAACAAAAAAATTCAGATAAAATCTCAAAAATCTATAGTAAGACATTAAATTCCTTTTCGACAAATAGTTCGAGACTATGCATGTGCACCAAGAACAATATTTCTATATTTTATTAATATTTTAACTATTTAATAACTACAGCCCAATATAATAATATTTTATTTTATATTATCATGTTTTCTCACCCTATTTGATGACCTAAAGTCCTAGGTGCATGAATGATTTGGCACCCTATTTTGGGCTGAAGATTCCTTTGATAGGTTGGAATCTCGATGATTCTTAGATGGTTTAGATGGGAACCAAGAAGAAGAATAGACATTGTATGACTATATTAGTTGAGATTACTCCTTGATTCAGTTGCATTTTCATAAGAATCCCCAGTAAGAATGATGTCATGGTTGAAACAAGGATTAGAGACTATTTTTAAAAAAAAGTATGTTGAGATATTTTGATGTATATACCCAATTCAAGATGGCTAAGACATGGTGAAAAACCGTGAAGTGATGATGTAGTAATAGAGAAATACTTTTAGCAAAAAGATCTCTCTGAGGACATAAAGGGTGAATGAGTTTATTACAAAAGGGATAAGTTACAAGATTGCTAGAGGAAAAATAAAAATATTATGACAAGTAGAAAAGGACAATCACCTATAGCTAATAATGGTTTAAAATTTAGATGGGCATTTAAGGAAGAATAGAATCCAAGATGGATATTTTAAGGGAAAGGATGACCGCAATGATAATGGTATTAGACAATGAGTAAGATGATTTTCAAGAAATGCCTTTTCTTTTCCTAATTAGGATGTGAGTGTGAATCCATGCGATCTTTGGAGAATGCAAGTTAAGCTTCCTTAAGGGTCTTTGATATGGACCTAGGACAGATGTTGCTAGGATAAGTTGTCATGATTAGCCTTATTGAAAAGGTAGGAGTTATTGATGTTGAGGAACCTTATGAGTTCTATATACTAGATTTATATTAATGATATTTATAATTATACACCTTGAGAGAGTGATGCATTGTGTGAGTAATGCAATTTGCATATATTGTGTGTGCAATTCACTTATGGCTGAATTATATTTGGTGCGAGTAATGCACTTATGATTGATTTATGTTTGGCGTGAGTAACACACTTGAATAATTATTGTTTTCACATCTTGTGTACATGTGTAGTATGCTTAAGTAAATTATTGCCATCATGCGAGTGATGCACCTTGAGACGGTACTCATACTTTTTACAAATGTGAACTTTATGTAATTATTGTGTGAGTTTTGCATTAATTCATTATCCATGAGTGGTGTATCCTTGTAAAGTGGGAATTGGTAATCACTCTTTGGTATGAGAGTGAGGTGTTTAAATAGCTTGGGTTGTGGATGTTTGCTAGTGTATGACTATGTGTTTCATTGCATGTTGATTGTGAATTCCATTGAATGGGATGCAACTTTTGTTGGTTGGCATCTTTAGAGATGTTTGTTTGGTTAAGTAGAAAGGATCTCATGTTTTGTGTGATTGGAGTCTCAAATGCCTCATCGTTGCTATGATTGAATGTGTTCTCTTACTTACCTCAGAATCTGGAAATACAAGTATAGTTTAGTATTGTACTCTCTCTCTTGTGACTAGAGTTAGTCATGTATTTCATATGTTATGTAACTTGTGAAATTTGATATTTTATTTTATTGACTTTGATTAATTTACTAATGTTGTCAAGGCCAACATTGATTTTTTTTTATTTGTGTTTATGAGTAAGTACAACCATCGAATTTTTGATACTAATTTATCTTGTGAGCTTTATGGTCATGTGTGAATTATTATTGAAATTGCTTGTATTTTATGCCTTATTGTTGAAATTGAATTATTCTTTCCCTTGGTTTTGATTTACTTTCTTAATGGTGGCTATGCTTGAATGTTTTGAACTGCTGGTCAAGTTTCACATTATTTTCTCTATCATGCTCATGATGGACCTCCAATAGATTGTATGATGGAGTAAAATATGGAGAATGTACTAGATATTGGTGTGTATGCTGCTAGAAATATGATAGATTGAAATTCCTTGATTTGTTGTTAGATGCAAGTGATTATTGCGTGAAATATCAAGAAAAATTTCAAATAGATGGTGTTGCTACATGGATCAATTGTTTCCTAATTATATGTATGCCCATGAGATAGGAGAGAACTTGTTTTGGATATAATGAAATTGTGGGTTAGAGTAGAAAGAATATTAGTTTGAGGAAGTGAAGAAGTTGAGGAGCAAAACTTAGTTAAATATGGACAAGAAGAGAAATGAGGATAACAAATTCTAAAGGATAAACACAAGATAAGGAATAAGTGGTAGAAGATAAGATAACAAGATAAAAGACTTAATGTGAGAATGGTAATTGGAAAATAATTAGAATAGTTGTGATGAAGAATGAAAAAAATGCTAATGTGTAGTAAGTTAGGATTGTTACAAGGTAGTTGAATTGAATTTTGGTGTTGTAATTAGAATGATAGTTAGGAAAGTATAAGAAAATGGATGTGGTAGGAAATGAAAATGGAAAAAATTAGAGAGATGTTGTAGGTTGTAAAAAGGTAGAGTAAAGAGACACATTGGAAACATGTATTGCTAGATCAAAAGTAGATATTTTTTAATGGATTTAAGGACATATGATGGAAAATTCCTCATAACTGTGTAAAAATAGGATGTGGAATGTTGTAGTAACATAGAGTTAGAATTGAAGAATGAAAGACTAAAATGAAAAGATAATAATACAGGAAGTTGAAGGTGAGAAGAAACCCTTGAGACTAGAAGATTTGTGTGGAAATGAGAGGAAAATATAAGATTGGAAGAGTTGATTGAAGTTTGACAAATAGAGTGTATTTCTAAAAATGGATAAGAAAAGTGTTGTAGAACTAAAATTGGATAAGGAAGTTACTGGAAGGTGTTTTAAACTAGAATAAACCAATAGCTAGTAATGGAAGTAAAACTAGAAGATAGAGAAGGATGAATATAGATTGGTTAAGGAATATATAATAAAGTAAGATGGAAAAGATGAATCAAATGAAGTATAATTCAAAATAATATGAAGATATGATTCAAATTCGAATTGAGGCACTAAAACAAAAAGAAGAGATAGTTCAATAAATGAAGATACAGATGTAGATAATGATAGAAATGAGATAAGTAAAAAGAAGGTACAAGTTAATATGCATGGAAAGTTGAAAATTAGAATTATCAAAGAGATGGATAGTGAGTGTCCTAGTCTCAAAAGAGTCGGTATGCACAATGGTTGGTTTGGACCTAGTTGGTGCACCATTGGAGATTTGTTTATTGTTTTGAGACCTCAACCTAGTGTTGGTTAGGAGGACTAAGATTTTGAGAATATGTTGTGTTTTTCTTGAACCGTAGATTTTTGGCACCAATGCACTTCTCTAGCTCTTCTAGGGTTTTTCACCTAAAAGGAGAGAGGCAGGGCCAAAAATGCTAAAGGATTCATTCAAATTATGTTATGTGTGATATTATCTAAACTAAATGAAATGAATTAAATGCAATCAAGTGATCTGAAAGACTGATTATGAATGAAAAACTAAGATTTATGCTATGTTCAAAAGCACACTGTGATATGCAAACAATGAACTAAAAGATGAATAAATGCAAAACAGAAGGAGAAAGGTTGAATCAGCGTGTGCCTAGAAAATATTTGAGGAATATGGAATGGTCTGAATGCTATCTGAAATTACTACAAATTATTAGTGGGACTCATTCGCCTAGGGTAGCAAATTAGTCCTGCTACTAGTGAAAAACTGTCAGAAACAAGTTTCTGACTAACGAGAACCAAAATCTAACAAAACTTAGATTTTTTAGTCTTAAGTTTGAACTCATTCACCACAGGTGGTGAATCATTCCTCTCCAAAATTTTTGAGAAATTAGGAGACAACTCTGCAACACCAGATCTAGAAATGTCTGCTTGTCAGGTTGTCAAAGTCAATTCTACATGAAACAGACAAAAAACCTTCTCCAAGCTTGAAATATGATTGATTTGAATTGAAGCACCTAGTTGACTTGTTGACCAATCTTCAATCACCTAAATTCTTGTTAAATCTACATACAAAGGTCTACAAATACACATGAAAGAGGGCAAAAATGGTTGAGGGTTAGCAAATAGGGGTTTTCCTTGGTCAAACCCCACTTTGGTAATCAAAGCCTTAATGAAATAATGAAATGAAAAAGAATGATAAAAAAGTAACATGCAAATGCTATCAACTTACCAAACCCTTGTTTATGAAAATCTAAAGTTGTATCAATGGATGCTCCACAATGCTTGAATAGTGCTTGATTTTATGTTGTAAGATGCTTGAATGCTTGAGTGGATAGGTGAATGAGTGAACTTGATGAATGGGGGTTGAAATGGATGTAAAAACACTTATTTATACAATCTTGTGTCTTAGTAACCCATTAATACCTCATCACAGGCCCACATCAAGTGATTTTGAATAAAAACCCAAAATCAATTTTGAAATATTTTGAATTTGGAGCCAAGGGGGACTCATTTGCCACCCATGGAGAATGGGTCCCACCTAGGACCTAAAAATGGGTGTCGGGAATTATCTTGCATTTAATGTTGTTTGTCGGGCTTACATTTAAAAATGCACTTAATTATACCATATAAGGGAATAAAGGGGTCAAATAAAGCATAAGAAAGGTGTAAATAGTGAGGTTATGCCTTGAAAAGTGTGAAATCTTGTTACAAGACTTTACACCACTTTAAAATAGGACTTGATTAGTGATGAAAAGGTTATTTTTAGGTGAATTGTAATGAATAGAGTCTAGAAGAGTGTATAAATGTTTTACAACACTTCACAACACCTTCACAACACATCATGAATAATTATGTGTCGTAGAATAAATGTTATGTTATATGTTATTTGAAAGATAAAATAAGTTAATGTTTATTCTATTTTAGAAAAGATGAAATGCAATGAATATTATTTTGTTTCAAAATGATGCAATATAGAGAATGATATTATGGAATGATGAATTATATTGCTTCAAATTATTTTTGGACACTAATCTCTTAATGGGTGTCTGAGTTTTCATGAGTTGCAGGTTGTTGAAGACCAAGGGTGTGGTTAATGTAGAGGAGGCTAGTTACCTAGCAGGGTTAAGATGGAATGGTTTCTCTCACACACATAGACACTTAGTAAACATATAGATTCATTTAGAATTTCATTTAGTTAATCATTTTATATTGTTGGTTACTTTATAGTTAGTTATTTAATTAATTGGTGGTAAATTAAATGCACATATAAATAAAAGAAATAGTTTTATTTTATTTTAATTATTGATTTCATTTGAAGATTAAATTATTATTATTATTATTAATTGTTTTGAGGATAACTGTGATGCATGACAAATAAATCATGTTTAAAAAAATGAAAATATAGTTTTATTGGATAGATTTGAAATAAATCAAGGAAAAGAAAGAAAGATTTTTGAAAAAAAATAAGTGAGATAGAAAACATAAGAATATTAGAAAAAATGGAAAAAAAGAAAATAAATTTTGAAAAACAAATAAAAAAAAGATAGAAAAAGAGAAAGAAAATAATAAAAGATAATAATCTCTTATTCTTTTAACATGGGAGGATTAATTCGGTACCTAGATTCATTTTTCTCAACTTATTCTTTGCAAAAAAAAAAAACCAAAAATAGGAACAATAGAGTTAGGGAAATGGGGAAAAGTAGAAGAACAGTGGAAAGGAGAGGAGAACAAGAAGTGTGCCCAACAAGATAGCATCTTACCAGACTTTTATTCGTTTTCCATTGTATTTAATTCCAATTTGTGCGAATAAATGGATTTATCTCTGTTTGTTTTATGTGAAAGATTAAATTCTATAGTGGAGACCCAATTGTGTATATCCATTGTAATCATGCATTTAGGGTTTAGATGTTTTATTTTTTGTATGAAAATTAAGAATCATGGCTGAACAAGACAATATTTTCTTATTCCTTTTAATATATATATTATATTATATTATATTATATATATTTACATTTATTGCTGCAAATCTTAGTATTGAATATTTTATGTACTTAACAAAAGTTTTTGAAATAGGAAAAAATGGGTTTTACAAGGACTCAAAAATCACAAAGTTTATAGAAAAAAGAAAGAGTCAAAAGAGACAACATAGACAGAAAGGCTGTAAAAATAACAACAGTAAACACCCATAGCCAACAAAAAGGCCAACGAAGGCCACAGAACCAAAAAACCAGACAGAAGTCCAGCAATAGCTAAATTTGAGTTTTTAAAAGATCAACAGTCTCGGCTTCCAACTCATTCATATCCTAAACTCATGTCTTTAATATCTAAACCAACTGTGTTGTGGTAGGCGCTTTCCTTTTAAGATTGGCCTAGGTCCTTTTAGAGATTCCTTGGTTCTCATTCTTGCTTTCCTTGTTCTCTTCCAAGTATACGACTAGCAAACCCTGTTGTGTTTTTTCCAACTTTTCAGACTATACTTAACAAAAGTTACAAACTACATTTTAAATAATTTACTGTACCAGAATATAATAATATTATATACTTAAATATACTGTACCATATATATATAAATATAAAATACTATTATTTATATGTTTTGAAATGGATAAAATAATACACATAAATAGAACAACATACAAATAGTAATTTGTAGAATTGTATTCCTTGAATGGATGACCATTTAGATGAAATAGTTGAAATTATTTAAATGCAACCATATGGAAAGGTTGAATTATGGAGGCAACAACCCTTCCACAAGTTGCAGCCTATGGAATGGGTGTTACCATCCAAAGGTAGTGCTGTCACCCCCTCCTCAAACCCCTTAATAATGTGATTTTCCTTATGGGGAAAAGATTTGAATCCTTTGATAGAACTTTCTTTAAAATTTTCTTAAACTCATATTTGGTTGTATGAAATTTCGCTGGAAAGTTCTCTATTTGTGATTTTATATATAATGTGATATTTTTTTGTCATGAACTTCTTACTACAGATAAATATACAAATGTGAACTACAATTTCTTCTATGTTTTATTTTAATTGCACATATATATATACATACGTGCGAAAGCTTCTGTATATTTAGTAGAGTAAACTGTTATTAAAATGATATATATATTTCTGAAAATGTAATTATTTCTGCTTGTAAAATGATAAGTTTCTGAATATATATGTGAATGAGCAAGGGTTGTTTTTTGAAATGAATATATATTTACATCTAATTTAGAAAGTGTTCATTATGAATATATGAATATAAATCTGTTTTATTTAGTTGAACTATTCAAATTGGTAATTGTTAATACAAGGATGAATTATTGGGATTTTGTGTGCAAAATGGATATATATGTATATATATATATATATATATATTTGTTATTTACACTTAGAATGTAAGAAATATGAATGAATAAAGAAAACTATTGTTTGGAGAATTCAATATGACATCCTTCATTAGAGATTGTTTGAAACATAAACAAATGTATGAGTTACTATGTTATATTTATTCTTTTTATGAAATCACTTCCAGGCCAGGATGTCGAATGTGGGCTCCCAAAGATGGTCATTTACCTTTTTTAAATTACCATTTTATTTTGTTATTGCTTGGCCAAGCTATCATACCAGTGAAATAGATTGTTTGAAAAGCCTAGATTTTATATATATGTCTCTACCACATCCTATATGTGAGTAATATGTTATTCTAGTTTAGGAATTGCATATAGGCATGAGCCACGCATCAAGATATTCCCTCCTTATACCATTCTAGGTTGATAGGCTCCTTGTGCAGGGTTAGTTCTTTCTTCATGTTAGGAAGAATCCCAAGGAAGTTCAGAACTTTGTGGTTGGGCAGAAAAAGCACCTTAACCTCACTCTTGGCCTCGACTTGTGGAAGACCATCAAAGTCATGGTGGTTGAGGACAAATATTTTTTTATTATATGGATATAATTCTTTGTATTATACTTGTATTTGGTTGCTTAGCCAATCTAGAATTGTAAAATTATCTTCACAGATATATTTGTTGTATTGATGTAAAACTTACACCTATAACATTGAAACAAATGTAAATGTGACACCCTACTACTGTATGATATTTTTACTTCATTATTGTAACTTTCCTTAGAGCATTTATAGATATTTTATTAAATAGATGTATCACTTTCCTTATTTGGAATATGCATGCTTTTTGGAATACTATTTTTAGTATGTGATTTTCTTGAGATTTACACTACTATTAAGAGGATATTTATATATTTGAATGGCACTCTAGATTATAGCTTGTGGTATCCTAGGGATATTGATTTTATACTAAGTACTTATACACAGATTGGGCAGGTTGTGTAGATGATAGGAAAAGTAGAAGTGGTGGTGCATTCTTTGTTGGTTGCAGATTGGAGGCTTGGTTAAGTAAAAGGAAAGATTTAGTTTCCTTATCAACTATTGAAGCTGAGTATATTGCTGCAACATATTGTTGTACACAAATTTTTTGGATGATACAAACATTGAAAGATATAAGAGTAATGTATGATTATCCTATTTCTATCTTCTATGATAATACAAGTGTAATTAGAATTTTAAAGAATCTAGTGATGCACTCAAGGAAAAGCATATATCTATTAGGTATAAATTTTTGAGAGAGAAGGTTGTGGAGAATGAAGTAAATATTGAGTATGTACCTTCAAAGGATTAGGTTTCTAACATATTTATAAAGGCTCTTTCTAAAGATACTTTCAAGTATCTCTAGGAGAAGTTAGGGGTTATTCACCCTCCTTTCTTGAACTAGATGCATATGAAGATGCATCAGTCTAGTGGGTCTATGGATCTATTTTTATTTTGGACTAATGTTTTGGTGGCTACCTCTTAGAGGGAGTAGGTAGTGTCATGTGTTGTCATTGAAAGTGTATTTTATTCTTAATGTCAAAGGGGAAATCAATGTAAAATATATTTTACATTTGCCATTGATGTCAAAGGTGGAGAGAGAGAGAGAGAATCATGTGAAAATTTCATCTAATAAGGGAGAGAAGCAAAAAGAAAAATCATGGAAAATGTGTTGTATTGTCTTTGATGGTTTTTTACATCATGTGTTTCCATCAATGACAAAAGAGGAGATTGTTGCAAGTATGAAGCAAGTATGAGGGTTTTTTCATTGATGTCAACTAGTTAACTAGTTCTCAAATGGTTGTTGTTGTCATTGATGTCATGGATAATGGTTATTGGATCTATATGTCAAGGATATTGAGAAAATTGTAATGAATAATGGTTGCAGGTGTTCAGTGTTTGCTCCAAAATTTGTTGCTATACTGATGGGGATCTAGGGTATTGTTCATGGTTGTTGGAAGCTATTATATCTAGATTTATGGTTTTTGAATAATTGCACAATGTGATTCATATTCACCAGTTATGAATTGTGATTTTCTATGTATCTAGCTAAGGTCTGGGAGAAACTTATTTTATTTTTATTTCTTCTTGTTTGAGTCTTATGACTTGTGGTTTTCAGGACAAGCTGTTGGGAATTTTTTCAACTTAATTTTGTTATCTGGAAAGGTTGGATCATGTTAAGGTTGTGTGTGCTGAATTGATTTATGTGTTTTACACTTGTTTGGCTCACCTTGTGTTTAAGACTACTTTCAAAGCTTATAGAAGTGTGTTAAAGTGTGTGGTTGGGTTTCCCTCATTCTAATTCCATCATAGAATGTTTTGGAACCAATATAATTTGAATTAGTAAATGTGAATGGTGTGTTCCCGACTTTGGATGAGTTTGAAACTTGAATATGGTATAAATACAAGTCAATTTTTTTGTGAAAATGAAAGAGAATGCAAGCAAGATAGAGTTTAGATAGATGAAAAATAGTGTGTATGTGCTATAATTTTGGGAAGATCAGTGTGAAATCAAATTGCTAAGTTTCTATAAGCAGTGAGCTGAAGGTGTACTCCATCATTCATGCATGTCTACATTTGTGTGAGTGAATTGTGGAGGAAATATCTATTGCATTGAGATTGTCTTCTCTCTGTAACAAATCTCTTCTATATTCTTTGTAACTCTGTGGCAGTGAGCCCTCTGGATGGTTAACCCTTATTAGATAGTGAGTCCTAATGTAGAGAGTAAGTCTTGTTTTGGCAGTGACCCTTTATAATTGGTTTTGATGTTCTCTATATTGTGAGCTAATCCTCATCATGGTTTTTCCCTTATTAGGTTTTCCACGTAAATCTAGTTTTATTGTGTATGTGTGATGTTTTTCAATTTCCACCTTTGCAATTAATGATTAATCATATTAGCAGAGTAAAGGATTTGTGATTGATCTAATTTCTAGTGAAAGTTTTAAAGGTTAAATTTTGTCACAACTGATTCAACCCCCCTCTCAATTTTTTTGTTCAACAAATACATCCAACCATCCATGCCTCCTAGGTATCAATAAAATAAATAAACTCATGTCAAGAACATATGCAATCCGTGAACCAAAATCACAAGCTCCCTATATCAAACATGTCAATGAAGAACATACATATCCAGGAGCTCCCACTACATGGGTAATTCCAAAGCATGTCAATTCTACCAACCAACACTATATCAAGGTGTGATAAATGATAAAAAATGAATAGGAAAAGAAAAACACAAGTATGCACAAATGTAACACCAACAACTGAATACACTCTCACAACATGTCACCACAATCCTCACATTCTACATGAACATGAACCTCTAGGAGGGAAGCATAGAATGAACAAAGAAAACCTATAAACCATAACATGTAATTCTACCATCACCTCAAAGTGTAATGTTGTGTCAAGCATGATCTCCTTACAACCCAAAATGAAAAGCCTCAACAACACCCAACCACTCAATTTCATCGATCAAGTGCAACATATGAATCATGTAATAATGCCAACATGTATGTAGGCCTCTCTAAGCAAGAATATGAAACTCAAAATAACCATTCCCAAATAAAGAAATCAACCCAATTAACCATCTCCTAAACTACTCATCAATGAATGATAATATAAACATAAATTCATAAGGAGATAACCATGCCAAACATCCCTCAAAATGAATCCTCTAGAACTAACTATCAATAGCTCAAGATCTATATCAATGAAAGAAGATAGAAAAAAGAATGGAAGAAGCAGAAAAAGGGCTAAGGAATAGAACCTAGAGGTTCTTGAACAAAACCAAAACAAAGGGAGTGAGTGCTTCATTAAGGGTGTTGTTGAGTGCACCAATGTGGGCATTTTCTGAGAATAAGAAGAAGAGTGTGCCATAGAGGATGCTACTAGAGGATACATGAAGAAAATCACAGTTAGGTTCTAACATAAATTGATTAAATCAAATTATTCAAAAAATATAGTAGAAGAAATTGAGGATTATGAGAATTCTAAAAAATAAATGGAATGAGTAGTAGGAATAATAATGACACCTCCTATAAATAAGATACCAATCACACATCCAAAATGGAAACATACCCAAATAAAGATGAATGAATATTAGCCATTGCTAGAAACTTTGGTACAAAAAATTTGGAATATATCATTTAATGACAATTACCTGGATGAATTAGTAACTAGAAGTGTATTAAAAGCAAGGAGTGAAGATGCGGTAAAAAAATATAGAGAATTATATAAAGTTAATACTCTATAACGAAACAAAACAATCGATTTATCAAATGACATTAAAAATAGATGCACAGTTTAAGAATGAAAAAGGAAATTTTAATAGATGCAACCCTCAGACCAAGAATCACCTCTAGTGCTAATAAAATCAAGGAGGATTTCAACAAACAAAATATATTTTTTTTTAAGACAATAGAGAATATGAGATGAAAACAATATAGATACATCAAGTGAAAAATAAATTGATATATAGGATAGATAGTAATTCCGAACAAGATCCAATCATGAGTACTACTATGAAATTGCCAATGTTTGAATAGGATACAATAGAAGCAATTGAACATGTGTTCATCACAAAATCTTTATGGTAGGGAAAAAATATAACTAGAAATCAAATGAAATTGTTCAACATTATAGGATCAATTGATAGAGAGACCTTACAATGGTATCAAAAAAACTACGTAAACCAAAATAAATATTGGGCCATAGTCGAGTAGGACTTACTCAAAAAAAATCCACTCAAGAATTTCCCACAGAGGGAGTATGTAAAATCCAAGAACTAATGTAACATGAAGAAGAATTAATCAGAGACTTTGACAAGAGATTCAAAGAGGTTATGAGATGTTTGGATGAACATATAAACCAAAAGTAAAATATCGAGTGGTTTATCTCTGCAGTCCTACTAGAAATAATCATCACACTTGATTGAAGACAATTCAACATATATTTGAAATTGGTTACATTTTCCTCTCGGATTGAAAACCATTCATGGCAGAAATAGGATAACGAAAAATAAAACAAAGAAATAGAAAAAATTTGACTTGGTGTAGAATAATTAGGACTTCAACATGATATTATGGCCAACAAAGAAATGTATACAACTAGGCCTAATATATGGTGTGCCTACTATGGAGATTAAGGTCACCTTAGAAATGGATGTCCCAAAGAACTAGGGGAAAAGAAAGTGAATGTGTTAGGAGTAGACCTCTAGATAGTACCTAAGAAAGTAAATTTAATCTATTGTGAAACAAGTGGATAATGGGATGACTAGATAATGAATAATTTACATCACAATTATTTTGAATAAGAGGATATTCCACTATAGTCAATAATAAAGAATAGCACACACTGGCATATGTGAAAGGAATGGAAAAAAGTAAACTATATGCACTAGATACTAGATACAAAGTGCCATAATGGCAAAAAAAAAAAAGTGCAAATAATAGCCAAAACTCAAAGTATTACAATAACAATGGTTCATTCTGTGGAGGAAGAGGCCAAGGCCAAATAAGAGGAAGGAGAGTAGATGCTACATGTTTCAATTGTGGAAAACTGGGAGAATTTGCAACTGAATGCTTAGGGAAAGAAGAAAAAAATGTGGATTATACATCCAAGAAGATCATAATTCCTTCAATTGTTAGAAAGGAACTCTAGTATTATATGAGCACATCACCACAAACATAAACTAATTAACCACAAAACTCTAATACAAACAAACGAGCAAGAATTCTTTAGAATATATCCAAGAATTTAAAAGAGGAAACAATGAGATTCCAAAAGGGAGGAAGGGATGAAGGATATACTATATAAGAAATCAACACCATAGATGAGTATCACAAAGAACCTAGAATAATAGAAAATTTAGGTAAAGTAGTAGTAGTCACTAGAAATAGTACAAATACTAGAAAACAACATGGGGTACTGATAGAAGAAGAGAGCTCAAAAGGGGAAGAAAATTTCTAGCCCACCAACCAACAACATGACTAGATCCTAAAACAAGCTAGGAAAATCTTTGAGAAAGAACATGAAAAGGAAAGAGACCTGAATGAGTTTTTCTCAAAACAATAAGGATACTAAAATAATTAGCATAGATGGTAGGTCAACATAACTTACTAATAAAATTTAAAAAAATTACTAAATATTGGAATAATAATTCCATTCTACAAGGCAAGATAGTAGGGAAACACTGGAAAAATAGGTTATCATAATTAACCTCCAGATCCATAAGAAAAAGATATATGGGGTAATGGCTTATTTAGGGGTAGACATCAATCTGATCCAAAAGAGGATACGGGAATATCTAGGAAGAACCACACTAGAACCTACCACATATAACATCAGTTTGGTAGATGATTCTAGAATTAAAACCTTAGGTAATTGGAGACAAGTGGAAGTGGAAGTTAAAGGAGTAAAATAGATTGTAAATTTTGAGGAAGTCATAATTAAAGAAACATATGATTGCTTTAAAGCACTTTGGGGATTAAGATGGTTTGTAGACTCATTTTGAGTAATAGATGCAAGGAAGGAAGAAATTTAATTTCTAAATGATAGAAAGATAGTACACATCCCCTTAGGGAATAATCAAGATGAAATCTACACACAAGAGGTAAATAAGGAGGAATATGATGATGATGAAAAAGGCTACACACCATAAGTAAGTTACATACAACTAAAATTTGGGAAGAAACCAGTTCAAAAAGGAAATTGGAGATTGATGAAACTGATTTGAGCACAAATAATGAAACTAGACTAGAATCATGGCTATAAGATGAACTAGAAGCATATTCTTGCAAAATATTTGGCCGTAAAAGGATATTTATGGTAATAAAGACAACAATAGAAGAAACCTCCACAAAAAACATATCTCATGATATTGGTGCAAATATAGAGAATAGGGAAGAGGAAGGAAAATTCTCTCATTCGGTTAACTACATTTCACATGAAATTTAAAACATTAAGTTACCTAAATATTCTAGAGTAAGAGACTTACTAGAACACCTAGTACAAATAGAAAAATCCTTCCCAAATGAAATCCACGGACTTGATACCCTACTACATTCCCTTACCTGCACTTCCACATGTTGGTATAACATGCACATAAGCACACCATTATCAAAGGGGAAACCTTTAAAACCTTGATAAAAGAAAAAATTCTATAGTAGTTATGGGAATATGAAGACATACCCATATATGAGGGAGATATCCTACTACAACATCATTTTTACATATGTATATACTTCTAGGAAGAAATATATGAGTATGATGATAGACTTTATATCCAATTTCTCTACTGGAAACTTAACCGGTTGGCCAAAACTTGGCACATTGACTAGGATAGATGTGAAGAAACTAAAACATGGGATGAAGTAACAACAAATATTTTCCATACCTTTTTTTTTTCTAGTAAAAATCCTTAGCTACGTATCACATTACTACGAATGAAGAATATCATATTCAATCCAAAAGAAGATTAAAAAATAGTAGTACCACAACCTCCTACACCACACAAAGAAGAAGGTATATATGAGTACATTAATTGGTTGGAATGGGAAGAAAACAATATAGCAAACACCATTGTGTTATACAAAATAATGAAGAAGAGTGGATCCTAGAAATAAAAATAGACCAAGGAGAAAGAGAAATAGTAGAATCCACCGAACCTAAGAAAAAATATTATAATGACCCCCTCAAATTGAAAGAAGAAAATATTGCAGTAGAAGGAGAACCCAAGATGGAAAGAATAAGGGACTATTGGGATGAAATGGTAGTATCCTAGACAATAGAAGCTCTTTTAGAATTCCAAGATTTATTTCCAAAAAGATTCATAGAAATGAACGGAATCAAAGAATAGGTAGGAGTAATGAAAATTTAGTTGAAGGATGGTGTTAAACTAGTCCGAAAAAGGCCCTATAGACTAAATCCAAAATATGAAGAGAAAGGTCAAAATAGAGATAGAAAAAATAGTAGCTTCCAAAATCATTAAATTGATAGAGAATGCTAACTGGATAAGTTCTATGATGATCCAAAACAAGAAAAATAGAGAGATATGGATATGTGTAGATTTCAAGGAGTTGAAAAAACATTGCATACATGTTCCCTTCCCCACCCCATTCCCTAGAGTCAATTGTAGGAAGAGAGATTTACTGTAATACCCCTCCGTGTCGGTTGCCTTGGACTTGGGTATGAGTATTGGTGTGTGTTTCATTGATTACTGTGTTATTTGATTTTGTGGAAAATATAATATGTTAGTAGTCATGTTTAAATAATTAATTAGATCATAAGTGAAATTGCAAGGTTATTTGAAATATAATTAGGAATTAAAATAATAATCAATTAAATTAAATCAAATGATTTAGAACAAATGATCAATCAAATTAATTCGTTAAAAGTAAAAGTGATACTATTAGATAAATTGATTTAAATTGTTATGAACAAATAATCTTGAAAAGATAATTATTATCATAAGAAATTTAATGGATGCTTATTTAGAATCTTGCGAATGGTTGATTTTAATTATTTTAATGTGGAAGTAATTAATTAATAAAGTTTTGTGAAATAATGAATATATATATATTTAAATAAAAAGTTCATTTCTGTGGATTTAAATTTATTTAATTTTTAATCAAATGCATGATAAAAGAAAATGAAATAGAGATACATGAAAAGGCAACAAAAAGAATTAAGGATTAAATATTATTTTGATTTATTTCTTGAGATGTGACTTTTGGTATTCGCTGGAAGAGGAAATGGAAGAGGCTTTTGTGCGAGGTTTTATTTAGAGGATTTTTGTGTTGTGAGGAGGTTGCATTCTCTTTCCATCAGATTTTTGGGAGAAATTTGGCAGTCAATTTTCTGTTATGGTGTGCACTCTTTTATTATTCTGTAAATTCATTGAGGCATAAGATTGGAGTTGAGGGGAAGATATTGGAGCTGTTGCTGGAAACATTCGTTGGCGGATGATTGGATCGGTAAAAGGATAAAGCTTCTACAATTTCCTCCAGGCGTAGGACACCAGGTTCTTCTTCTTCTTTTATATTATTCTCTTTCTTTAGTATCAAAGAAATAAGAATCCTTGTTGCGAATGAAATTTTCTTCTGGTTTTGTAATTTAATGTATGTAGAAAATTCTTGAAACCTTAGAAATAATTTGGACTGTTTTTCTCAAGAAAATCTTACTGGGTTTCGGGATTGTTATTCGTTTAAAGTAAATCTTGTTGGGATTCTGGAATTGAAAGGGTTACTGTAATTTTAAGTTAAGAATAATAATAAACCAGTAAAGAATAACGTCTTATTTGGGAATTTTGAGGTTTTGAGAATCCTCATTTGTAGATAAATATTACAAATTTATTCTGTGTATAAATTTTGATATTGAACAGTAATTAAATTGTATTTCTGTCTTCAAAATATTCTATACAATATATATATATATATATATGTATGCACATATATATATTATATATATATATGTATGCACATATATATATTATATATATATGTATGCACATATATATATTATATATATATATAAATGTGAAGATAGTATAAAAGAAAAATAAATTTTAATTAAGGTTCAAAGTCACCGAAATAAATTTATATTGAAATTGTTTTAAAAAGAAAAAAATAAAAAAATAAAAAAATTTGCAAGCTGGGTGATGGTTCGGCCTCGGCCGTACCCACCACCCAGCCGGCGGTAGTGGTAGTGCAGCAGCCTACAGACTACCACGGCAGTCCGTCGGACTGCTGTCGCAGCACAAGGACTGCCCACGGCCGAGCGGCGTCCATTGCCGTGCTGACGTATGGGTGTAAAATGCCCATTCAAATTTATTAATGTAAATTTTATTATGTGCGAATTTCTATTTTATCTTATGTGCAAAAATTTACTTTTTAAATATGTTTTATTTATATATTGTGAAATTTTAATTATATATATATATATGTATATGTATATGTATATATATATATAATTATTTTTATATTTGTATATATATACTTGTTAATGTATTTATTCAGATTTCAGTTATTTAATTGGTTGCTATAACCATTTAATTTTATCAGTAAATATTCTGTTATTTTTCTAGTTAAATTCAAACAGAATTTAGTTATAGTGGAAACAATAAAATAGAAAGAAATCTTTTGCTTATCATTATTATTGACTTGTTAAATTGCAAAACTTTGAGAGGAAAATTTTAGTAGAAAAATCCATTTATGAATATATGACAGCATTGTTTATTTAATTCTTGTTTTAGTGTAAACATTTTGGGAATGAAATTTATTATGGAATTTATTTTGGAATTAAATAAGTTATCATTTTATGAGGTTAAGTCTTGTAGACTTGTTTGGTTCTTAGAGAAGATCTTTTCTCTTTCTACTTTCCCTCCTCGAAAGGAAATAAAATATATAGGTTTGTAGTGGTTTTAAAAGGTATTTATGTGTGTAGATTTATTCAGATAGATTAAAGATTTTTAAGGTAGTAAGTTTTAATATGTGGTTTAAGAATTTAGAATATTGTTATTATGGTCATTTTAAAGTATAGACAATTGGTCTTAAATGGTTTTCACAATTAATTTAAATATTGGAAGTGAATGTTAAGTTAGTATGGTGTAGGAGGAAATTTAAATGTATGGGTGTGATTAGTGTTTGATTAGGGTAATCTTGAATTGGGTAGTTTATTGATGAAATGGGGTTGTAATCTTTTGAAAACTAATTTCCTTTATATTCATTTAATGGTTGATTTGTAAGTTCTCTTTATAGATAAAACTTTTAGAATACTTGTGATGGTTATCATGAATTGTTTTAGTATGGGGAAGTTGTAAAGTTATTTAGTTCTGGTCGTTAATTGATTGGTTAATAAATATTGTTCTCGATTGAATTGTTGGTTGATGTTTATTATATAAGTGTTTTTGTGGAGTTGTGAGTGATTGAATATTTAAGGTGTTCTTAAATTTGGTGCCTTGGATGTCTGGTTGCATGCTTTTATCTCTATTATTGAAGGATTGTTTTTGGATGTTTCCGTATTGGTGTGAATGCCTTTGGAGATCAATTTTGATTCAAAGAATCCTTGCCATTTAATTTTTGTTGCAACGTAACTGGGAGCTTGTGTTTTGGTTTATGAGATATGGGTAGTTGATCTTCTTGGATTTTTGATTTATTTTGTATCAAAGTTGTTTATGTGGTTTGGATGGGGTGGTTGATCTTATTTTAATGTATTCACTCATTATTTTTGAATTGAAATTAGATCTTGTGGCCTTGCAATTATTGTTGTCATTGCTATAGTGTTGATTTTATGAAGGTGATTTGCGTACCATCATAAGGGGGTTCTTGTGAGGAGAAAATTGAGGTCTCCCATGGAATGCCTAGTTGGTGGCTTTTGGTTTTATTAAGTGATTTCGTGAATTAAAGGTTGATTTTCTTTTGCATTTTCCTATTTGAGGTGACGCCATTGTTAATTTGTAGATGGGTCTTGATGAATCTTTCCTTGTTATGGCTTTTATGATTTACCCTCATATTTGAGGAATTTTATCCTTGTGTTGGAATTATTGGAGAAATACTCATGTTGCTTCACTTTACCCTCATTTGTGGGTTTTCATCCCTTTTGGCTTCCAGAGGCTTGAGATGATTGATAATTGATGTTCTTTCTCTTTATGGGCCCTTGATGTGGCAAGTGTTTTGGTTTCATGATTTTAAAAGGGTTGTACAGAATTTGTTGAGACTTGGAAATTGTATTTATAGCGAGATGGGTAATGCCTTGCATGCTTTTCAGTTGTGATATAATATTCTTGTGATGTTGTACAACCCTTGGTTTCTTGGTTTTTATGTTGTTGGGTCTCTAGGGAGAGTGGCTCCTCGTGGGGGCTGGCGCCCCGTTTAAGGGGAAGAGACCAGGATAACCCACGAGTGAGTTAGTAAATAAGTGAAAACCTAATAATTAACTTAGGTGGGTTGGGTAGTAATATCATTATAAGATTAATAAAATGGATGCCTCGTCTTCATTAGTGCTTTCGCAGACTAATGGAAGGCTGAGAAGGCCGTGGTTGGCAAGTTCGTGACCTCGTCTTCACGAGAGGTCTACGGCTCCACATGAGTCACCCTATGGACCAGCGCCTCCAGTTGGGAGGAAGAGCACAGGACAGCCCATGTAGGACTATGCGATGACACTCTCCCCTAGTTTCCCATGTGTTTTACTTTATTGTGTTTCCTCTGGAAGTAGGTTGTGGGAGTTGGTTTAGATTGTTGTTGAATTGATTTATATTGATTTATGGATTATTGCCTTGATACATCTTTGGTGTACTTTGTGGACTTGTATGATCTCATTGATATTTGACTTATGACCTTGTACTTTTATGGTACTGTGATAGGATGTTATTTAATTGCATTTGGAATTGTATTATGTTTATTAATTCCGTTGATTTGGAAGTGTTTCATGATCATCCTTTGGTTACTTGTTACTGGTCATTGCTTTGATTTATGTGATGAGATGTATGACTTTAAGTTATTATGTTGACTCTTGGATGTTGTTGATTATGTCATTGTAATCCTTGAGTTTTATGATACTTTTGTATGTTGTTGAGTCTTGTGGTTTCCTTTTTGGATGTTCTTGGTTGAGGTCTCTTTCTTGTTAGCTCCTAGCACGGGGGGTGGGTCTTCAGACTCACATGGTCAGGTGGAACGTGCTAAGCACCCCATTGGGTCCCTAGTCGAGGATCGAGAGGTGCGGATTGGTGCGGTTGCAGCGACTTCAGTGTTGTATCCATCTTGGAGCTAGTTTTCATCTATTCATTTATATCATGATTCTTGTTGTATGGTTTCCGTGCAAATTGGAAACACTTTTGTATCATTGTACTTCTTGAATATTGTATTGTAATGTAACATTAAACCTTATGTGGCTATTGGCAGTTGTTATTCAATGTGTTGAGTTAATTATGCATATGTTGTATTTATGTACTCAGATGGTTCCTTATCAATTATTTTCATGTATATGTTATAATTGTTAATGTTTATTTTGTTATGGATTATATCTTTGGATTTTATTCTTTATTGTTGTTGTGTGGATCTCGGTCTCGTAATGACTCTTCGTGTACCCCAAGGGATGTATGTGTTAGTGAATCTACTTAAATGAAATTCATGTTATGATTTAATGTGTATTACATGTATGTTATGTTTATTTAAAAAAAAAAATTGTGCTGTGTTTATTGTTTAATTGTCCTTTGGGGTTCGTACGACGGGGCATTAGAACATGGTATCAGAGCCTAGGTTCATACACTGGGCACTATGTGTGCTCACTATGTAACCTTGCGCTTAGACCCGTGAGTCTTGAGTTTCACTTTTCTTTTGTCATTGTTGTGAATTTGAATTTCTTTCATTTGATGGTGTCGGGTCGATGGTGCAGGAAACTAATGGGAAAGGATAGGACCCTCGGTGTAGTGCGCAATGCACCGATATCCTTCCTGTCGGGGATGCTCTATGGACCCTTGAGTTTTAGTGTGATGTGTTTCTTGGTGATGTGTTTTGTGTGTGAATATGTCAAGTGTGTGTGGAATCTATGATTTTGTTATCCTTGAGTGATGAATTATGTTTTCTTGAAATTGTGAAGGTGTAAAATTTTACCCCTTTTTATTGAAATTGATGTGAGTTTTGGTGTTGAATAATGGTTAAAGTGGAGTTCCTTGTGTAAATTATGAGTTTTAATGAAAATGTAAGGTTTTGTGGATAATTATTCTATGATTTTAGCAGAATCTAGTATCTTGAGGGTAATATGTAACTTGAATTATTGGTACTAATGTGCAATGCTCTATGGTAGCTTTTGAATTACAGGAAGTGGGCTTCAGAAAGCATAATGACAAAGGTAATGTAATTGTAATATGCAGGTATAGATACTTATAATGTCAAGTAGTAATTAATTTTGATATAGTAGATGAATTAGGTTTATGGTTAGTATCCTTATACGAATATTTCCTAACTAATTAGAAGAAAATTGCTTATGAGTTACTAGGATTGTTTTGATTACTAGGTGTGGTTTGGTGGGAGGGACAGTGTGGTATCACTCACTTGCGAGTGCCCTGCTATGCTGAGAGTTCCTCTCACGATGTATTTGTGATATATATGTATTGTGCACAACATTTGCTTGCATGCAGGATTGCAGGAACTAAGCCTCGATTCCACCTGCATTGTCAGGACAGGACGAGCACCATAAACACCCAATGGGATTGATGTGGAAAATAGGAACTGACAAGAAAGTTTCCCCAACCTAGTTCGTCATCTATCCTTGTGTTTGTCAAATTGGTTTGGTTGCAATCCCATCACCATTTTTGTGTTGGTATCCTTTCCTTATTCTTGGCTTGTTTAATTTTCATGGCTTACTTGATGTCGTTTAATTAATGTTTTAATTTATGGTGCTGATATGCTTTTGATCATTGATATTGTTGTGTTGCCATGTTTTTGATTGAGCTCGACTTCCAGGAGTAAGTCGATTTTTAAGGGGGGGAGGATGTAATACCCCTCCGTGTCGGTTGTCTTGGACTTGGGTATGAGTATTGGTGTGTGTTTCATTGATTACTGTGTTATTTGATTTTGTGGAAAATATAATATGTTAGTAGTCATGTTTAAATAATTAATTAGATCATAAGTGAAATTGCAAGGTTATTTGAAATATAATTAGGAATTAAAATAATAATCAATTAAATTAAATCAAATGATTTAGAACAAATGATCAATCAAATCAATTCGTTAAAAGTAAAAGTGATATTATTAGATAAATTGATTTAAATTGTTATGAACAAATAATCTTGAAAGGATAATTATTATCATAAGAAATTTAATGGATGCTTAGTTAGAATCTTGCGAATGGTTGATTTTAATTATTTTAATGTGGAAGTAATTAATTAATAAAGTTTTGTGAAAATAATGAATATATATATATATATTTAAATAAAAAGTTCATTTCTGTGGATTTAAATTTATTTAATTTTTAATCAAATGCATGATAAAAGAAAATGAAATAGAAATACATGAAAAGGCAACAAAAAGAATTAAGGATTAAATATTATTTTGATTTATTTCTTGAGATGTGACTTTTGGTATTCGCTGGAAGAGGAAATGGAAGAGGCTTTTGTGTGAGGTTTTATTTAGAGGATTTTTGTGTTGTGAGGGGGTTGCATTCTCTTTCCATCAGATTTTTGGGAGAAATTTGGCAGTCAATTTTCTCTTATGGTGTGCACTCTTTTATTATTCTGTAAATTCATTGAGGCATAAGATTGGAGTTAAGGGGAAGATATTGGAGCTGTTGCTGGAAACATTCGTTGGCGGATGATTGGATCAGTAAAAGGATAAAGCTTCTACAATTTCCTCCAGGTGTAGGACACCAGGTTCTTCTTCTTTTATATTATTCTCCTTCTTTAGTATCAAAGAAATAAGAATCCTTGTTGCGAATGAAATTTTCTTCTGGTTTTGTAATTTAATGTATGTAGAAAATTCTTGAAACCTTAGAAATAATTTGGACTATTTTTCTCAAGAAAATCTTACTGGGTTTCGGGATTGTTATTCGTTTAAAGTAAATCTTGTTGGGATTCTGGAATTGAAAGGGTTACTGTAATTTTAAGTTAAGAATAATAATAAACCAGTAAAGAATAACGTCTTATTTGGGAATTTCGAGGTTGTGAGAATCCTCATTTGTAGATAAATATTACAAATTTATTCTGTGTATAAATTTTGATATTGAACAGTAATTAAATTGTATTTCTGTCTTCGAAATATTCTATACAATATATATATATATATATATATATATATATATATATTATATATATGTATGCACATATATATATTATATATATATATAAATGTGAAGATAGTATAAAAGAAAAATAAATTTTAATTAAGGTTCAAAGTCACCGAAATAAATTTATATTGAAATTGTTTTAAAAAGAAAAAAATAAAAAAATAAAAAAATTTGCAAGCTGGGTGATGGTTCGGCCTCGGCCGTACCCACCACCCAGCCGGCGGTAGTGGTAGTGCAGCAGCCTACAGACTACCACGGCAGTCCGTCGGACTGCTGTCGCAGCACAAGGACTGCCCACGGCCGAGCGGCGTCCATTGCCGTGCTGACGTATGGGTGTAAAATGCCCATTCAAATTTATTAATGTAAATTTTATTATGTGCGAATTTCTATTTTATCTTATGTGCAAAAATTTACTTTTTAAATATGTTTTATTTATATATTGTGAAATTTTAATTATATATATATATATGTATATGTATATGTATATATATATATAATTATTTTTATATTTGTATATATATACTTGTTAATGTATTTATTCAGATTTCAGTTATTTAATTGGTTGCTATAACCATTTAATTTTATCAGTAAATATTCTGTTATTTTTCTAGTTAAATTCAAACAGAATTTAGTTATAGTGGAAACAATAAAATAGAAAGAAATCTTTTGCTTATCATTATTATTGACTTGTTAAATTGCAAAACTTTGAGAGGAAAATTTTAGTAGAAAAATCCATTTATGAATATATGACAGCATTGTTTATTTAATTCTTGTTTTAGTGTAAACATTTTGGGAATGAAATTTATTATGGAATTTATTTTGGAATTAAATAAGTTATCATTTTATGAGGTTAAGTCTTGTAGACTTGTTTGGTTCTTAGAGAAGATCTTTTCTCTTTCTACTTTCCCTCCTCGAAAGGAAATAAAATATATAGGTTTGTAGTGGTTTTAAAAGGTATTTATGTGTGTAGATTTATTCAGATAGATTAAAGATTTTTAAGGTAGTAAGTTTTAATATGTGGTTTAAGAATTTAGAATATTGTTATTATGGTCATTTTAAAGTATAGACAATTGGTCTTAAATGGTTTTCACAATTAATTTAAATATTGGAAGTGAATGTTAAGTTAGTATGGTGTAGGAGGAAATTTAAATGTATGGGTATGATTAGTGTTTGATTAGGGTAATCTTGAATTGGGTAGTTTATTGATGAAATGGGGTTGTAATCTTTTGAAAACTGATTTCCTTTATATTCATTTAATGGTTGATTTGTAAGTTCTCTTTATAGATAAGACTTTTAGAATACTTGTGATGGTTATCATGAATTATTTTAGTATGGGGAAGTTGTAAAGTTATTTAGTTCTCGTCGTTAATTGATTGGTTAATAAATATTGTTCTCGATTGAATTGTTGGTTGATGTTTATTATATAAGTGTTTTTGTGGAGTTGTGAGTGATTGAGTATTTAAGGTGTTCTTAAATTTGGTGCCTTGGATGTCTGGTTGCATGCTTTTATCTCTGTTATTGAAGGATTGTTTTTGGATGTTTCTGTATTGGTGTGAATGCCTTTGGAGATCAATTTTGATTCAAGGAATCCTTGCCATTTAATTTGTGTTGCAACATAACTGGGAGCTTGTGTTTTGGTTTATGAGATATGGGTAGTTGATCTTCTTGGATTTTTGATTTATTTTGTATCAAAGTTGTTTATGTGGTTTGGATGGGGTGGTTGATCTTATTTTAATGTATTCACTCATTATTTTTGAATTGAAATTAGATCTTGTGGCCTTGCAATTATTGTTGTCATTGCTATAATGTTGATTTTATGAAGGTGATTTGCGTACCATCATAAGGGGGTTCTTGTGAGGAGAAAATTGAGGTCTCCCATGGAATGCCTAGTTGGTGGCTTTTGGTTTTATTAAGTGATTTCATGAATTAAAGGTTGATTTTCTTTTGCATTTTCCTATTTGAGGTGACGCCATTGTTAATTTGTAGATGGGTCTTGATGAATCTTTCCTTGTTATGGCTTTTCTGATTTACTCTCATATTTGAGGAATTTTATCCTTGTGTTGGAATTATTGGAGAAATACTCATGTTGCTTCACTTTACCCTCATTTGTGGGTTTTCATCCCTTTTGGCTTCCAGAGGCTTGAGATGATTGATAATTGATGTTCTTTCTCTTTATGGGCCCTTGATGTGGCAAGTGTTTTGGTTTCATGATTTTAAAAGGGTTGTACGGAATTTGTTGAGACTTGGAAATTGTATTTATAGCGAGATGGGTAATGCCTCGCATGCTTTTCAGTTGTGATATAATATTCTTGTGATGTTGTACAACCCTTGGTTTCTTGGTTTTTATGTTGTTGGGTCTCTAGGGAGAGTGGCTCCTCGTGGGGGCCGGCGCCCCGTTTAAGGGGAAGAGACCAGGATAACCCACGAGTGAGTTAGTAAATAAGTGAAAACCTAATAATTAACTTAGGTGGGTTGGGTAGTAATATCATTATAAGATTAATAAAATGGATGCCTCGTCTTCATTAGTGCTTTCGCAGACTAATGGAAGGCTGAGAAGGCCGTGGTTGGCAAGGTCGTGACCTCGTCTTCACGAGAGGTCTACGGCTCCGCATGAGTCACCCTATGGACCGGCACCTCCAGTTGGGAGGAAGAGCATAGGACAGCCATAGATGGGACCGGCGCCTCCAGTTGGGAGGAAGAGCAAAGGACAGCCCATGTAGGACTATGCGATGATGCTCTCCCCTAGTTTCCCATGTGTTTTACTTTATTGTGTTTCCTCTGGAAGTAGGTTGTGGGAGTTGGTTTAGATTGTTGTTGAATTGATTTATATTGATTTATGGATTATTGCCTTGATACATCTTTGGTGTATTTTGTGGACTTGTATGATCTCATTGATATTTGACTTATGACCTTGTACTTTTATGGTACTATGATAGGATGTTATTTAATTGCATTTGGAATTGTATTATGTTTATTAATTCCATTGATTTGGAAGTGTTTCATGATCATCCTTTGGTTACTTGTTACTAGTCATTGCTTTGATTTATGTGATGAGATGTATGACTTTAAGTTATTATGTTGACTCTTGGATGTTGTTGATTATGTCATTGTAATCCTTGAGTTTTATGATACTTTTGTATGTTGTTGAGTCTTGTGGTTTCCTTTTTGGATGTTCTTGGTTGAGGTCTCTTTCTTGTTAGCTCCTAGCATGGGGGGTGGGTCTTCGGACTCACATGGTCGGGTGGAACGTGCTAAGCACCCCATTGGGTCCCCAGTCGAGGATTGAGAGGTGCGGATTGGTGCGGTTGCAGCGACTTCAGTGTTGTATCCATCTTGGAGCTAGTTTTCATCTATTCATTTGTATCATGATTCTTGTTGTATGGTTTCCATTTATGTTGGAAACACTTTTGTATCATTGTACTTCTTGAACATTGTATTGTAATGTAACATTAAACCTTATGTGGCTATTGGTAGTTGTTATTCAATGTGTTGAGTTAATTATGCATATGTTGTATTTATGTACTCAGATGGTTCCTTATCAATGATTTTCATGTATATGTTATAATTGTTAATGTTTATTTTGTTATGGATTATATCTTTGGATTTTATTCTTTATTGTTGTTGTGTGGATCTCGGTCTCGTAATGACTCTTCGTGTACCCCAAGGGATGTATGTGTTAGTGAATCTACTTAAATGAAATTCATGTTATGATTTAATGTGTATTACATGTATGTTATGTTTATTTAAAAAAAAAAAATTGTGTTGTGTTTATTGTTTAATTGTCCTTTGGGGTTCGCACGACGGGGCATTACATTTACTCATTTACTGATGGTGTCTCTGAATATAATCATGTTAATAAAAAAGAGGAAGATTATCCTAAAACAACTTTTACAATAGAATGGGGATCATATATGTACATTGTGATGCCTTTTGGGTTGAGAAATGCCCCTGCATTATTTAGTAGAATAATTATTAACACCTTTAAAAACTTCATACATAATTTTATAAAAGTTTACTTGGATGATTTGACTATTTATAGGTTAGTGAAAGATCATGTACAGGTACTCTACATGATGCAAAAAAAATTTATAAGCATGCAAATCTCACTGAATTTGAAGAAATGTACCTTTGCGGTGCCCTTTAGAACCCTTTAAGGCTATATCAAATGTAAATAGGGATTAATGGTGGACCATATGGAAGTTGCACTAATACTAAACTTATAGCCACCTCAAAATGCACCAAAAATTAAGAATTTTTTTGGCTATATAGGATATAATAGAAATTTTATAATGGGATATGTTGGTATTATTGTACCATTAGAAGATCAATTGAAGAAGAAAAATTGTAGGAACATTCAATCAAATGAAGAATCTAAAAAAAGCATTTGATACATTAAAATAGAAGATTTTGGAAGCACCAATCCTTATATTTTCATATTGGAACAACCCTTTCCATTTTCATGTAGATGCTTCTAGTATCACCATAGGAGTAGTACTTACCCAACCTAAAGGGAAAAATGACCACCCTATTGCATTTTATAGTAGAAAATTATCTACCACAAAGAACAATTATACTACCACAGAGAGAAAGGAATTAGCCATGGTTTACATGCTACAAAAAATTAAACATTACCTAATATCCACCCCATTCACCTTCTTCATTGACCATGAACCTCTTATATATCAACTCAATAAATCGGTAACACATGGATGTATATGTAGATGGTTATTACTATTTCAAGAATTTGATTTCAAAATTATGGAAAAACTCAATAAAAAAACCAAAGACCGAATTACCTATCATGGATTGAGATTGAAAAAGAACCATATAAAGAAGTACTGGAGGAGTTGTAGGAGATTACAAAATTACCCCATTCTCCCCAGTGCACACCTATTTCAAATTAAAGAAGTACTAGAGGAGTTGCAGGAGATTACCATTTTACTATCTATAGGGTAATTTCCTAAAGATATCTCACCACAAGAGAAACAATCACTTGTGTGGAGGGCTACTCCATTCACCTTAGTTGAAGGATAATTACATAATTTAGTTACAAGATTAGTTTATAAACATGAGAGGACATAAAATTTAAAGTACATGAAGGAGTTGTAGGGGGTGATAATTCCATAGAAACTACAACTAGAAGGGTAAAACTTGCATGTTTATGGTGGCCAAATCTTCATAAAGATACTAGAGAATACACAAAAGGGTGTGATAATTTCCAAAGAGTAGGGAAACCTACCACAAGAGAGGAAATTCCACTAAGACTAGTACTAGCACAAAATCCTTTTGAAAAATTAACCCATCAACAAAACATTCTGAGGCAAGGTTTATTATAACTGGAGTAGAATACCTTACAAAATGGGCGAAGGAAGTACATATAAAATATTGCACCAAAAATACAACCACAATTTTCTTATATGACAATATCATTATAAGGTATGGATTTCCTTTGAGCATAGTAAGTGATCAAGGAAAACACTTTGTGAATAAGATGATAAAGGAACTACTTTAGAATTTCATGATAGCACACAATAAGAGTTCCCCTATCATCCACAAGAAAATGGGGAAAGTTAAGCACTGAGAAAGATAATGATAAATAAATTAACCAACATGTGTGTTGGGAACTTAACAAATTGGGATGTAAAGGTACCTATTGTACTCTAGGCATACCACACCTCATATAAAAAGACAAGTAAGTTCACTCCATTTTAGTTGGTGAATGATATTGATGCAACAATACCTATAAACTTCATAGGTCCTAATATACATACGAAACTCATTTTGTAGTTGTAAAATGATCAATCTTTGGCACAGTTGATAGAAGATTTGGAAAAAATGGATGAGTTTAAGCATATTGTATTGTATAACCACAAATATGAGCATTAAAAGAAAAAAGAATAGCATGATAGAAATTTAAGATTGAAAACATTTTAAATATGGGACATGGTGCTACTCTATGAAATAAAGTTCAAGAAGCAAGGGAAACTGAGGATCAGTTGGTTAGGGTCATATTCTACCCCTGCCATAAACAAATTCAAAGCAGTGTAAGACAAATTAATTGCACACTCCTAACTGAATATGTAAATGGTGCATGCCACAAACAGTATCACTTTCCAGTAGGATGAAAACATAAAATACAAGACTAAAATCCTAATATATCTTATGTACTATGGTTTAAACCATAGGAAAACAAATAAAATTAGAAAACCCAAAAAGTAGCTCAACACATCAAAAAATAAAACAGCTAGAAAAGCTTGCATAATGGGAAGTATAATTAATTACATTATCACAAACTCATCTATTTAACACCCAATATTACCCTAAATAATCACTTTCCTCCTACACATTCTAGTTATCTTTCTCAATCAACTATGATCAAACCCTAGAACCTCCTCGCACTCTATAAATTTTTTTACTAAGATAATGGCCACTCCCACATTAAACAAGATCTCTTATAAGCCTCAACTAAAGTACTAGAGGTACCCCTATAAGGCCCTTGAAATAGACAAGGATCATGTATCCTCTCAGATTCTACACAATGTGGTATATCTGGAGGATTTTCATAAATACAATCATGAGAAAATCATAGAGATCGACCACATGAAGCTAGAATATCTTTGTCTAACACTCCTAGGAGATGATGGAAAGACATACAAGTGAGAATACATGGACATTATCTAAAAGAACCTAGACATCTGGAAAAATTATCTAGATTTTTGTTATAAAGAGGCATGGGTTAGAATTATGTTGAGATGGGTGAATAATGAATTCATGTACTAGATTAAACCCTATTAGATCACAAATGAAGCTATTCATGCAGTGATAGGGTTAAGAATGGTAGGAAACATCCCCGCTAAAAAATCTATCAAAAATAATGAGGTGCAACAGTTGACTAGAGAAACTTTGACAATCAGAGCATGAACTTGATGACAATAACAAATGATGGAGTTTGATATATTGCAATAGGGATAACATATAAAATATATTATGCCAACTGAGAAGACATCACTATAGCTACCATAATCCACATGACATACAAAATGGTGGTTGATAGAAAAGAATTTCAACCTTTATGAAGTTATGTGGGAGAAATTAATGGAGAACATCTAGAAAATCAACACCTCCAAGTACCATTTTTTGTACTGTACATTGATTATTTTCTTAATATTATATTTCCTTAAGGAATTTCCCAATTTCAAAGGAAAATTCTAGAAACTAAACCAAACTGTGGTGCCACAAATCAAGCACCACATTTATCAATTCCAAAATACCAAAGCATACAAACCCACATACTGGGGTTCTTCAAAACCTTATGGGAGAAAATGCAAGAAAGGGAAAGGATTCCCTATGCATCCACTACCTAGTAGACTAACACAATCATATTCATGGTTGATAAAGATTACACATATATGAAGGTGGTAGAATTATACATAGTTTGGATACAACAACAACCATATAGAGTCACCACACAAGAATTAAATTCATATATGCTAGTACATTACTAAGTTATCCCAAGAATCCTACCACAGAGAGGTTTGAAACACACAAAGAAGTGATGAATAAAAGGTTCAACAAGGAGGTACAAGAAAACATGGATAAGAACAAAGGAAAACTCCATAAGCAATGGGGTATACTAGAAGGGAGGTTCACACAATTCTCTTCCATAGTGTCACAATCAGAGCCCTCCCCTACAAGAATATTAGGGAGGCTTCAAAATAGCTCACCACAAAAATTAAAAGGCCCCACAACATCTACACAAATAGTATCCACACTAGGGAAACCAACACGTCACCCATACAAGAGGGCTACACAAATAAGGCCTAAAATAATGGCTAAAAGACAAATGCAAAAAGAAAAAATAGAGGAAGAAGTAGAAGAGATAGTAGAGGGAGAAGAAGAGGTTGAGAAACCTCTTAAAAGGAGGAAAAGAGGACAACAAATTCTGACACATCCTTCACAAGTAACTCTAGGCCAACCGCAAGAGTCTATTGACATATCGGAAAAATACAAGCAGCATCATCTATCATGGGATATTACAATAGATATTGAATGCATATTAAAAATTAGATGAACTAAACAAAGCTAGAATAGTACAATTCCTCCTCTGGTATGTCAACCAATCCAATAAAGGGCTAGAATAAGTAATGAAGGAATTTCCAGAGGAAAGGAACTAAGCGAGGAAGAAGAAATAAGGAATAAATCCATCTAGACACAGTCATCACAAATATCATCGAGGAGAAAAAATCAGAACTAGCCCAAGCATAGGCCCAAGATCTCTACACAAAACAATGAATAGAAATTCTGATGGTTGATGATCCAAAAGGAAAAAAGAAGATCCAGAAGGAGACCAAAGATATAACTAAGAAGCTGAAAAATAGAAAAATAGGGTTCACCACTAGGATGAATGGATCAAGATGATGAATCGACTAATTTTCACTATGAAACATTCAATTATAAGAGCTAAAGATGCAAATAATAATCATAAATGATACCTAACTGTTATAGAAACTACGAGGGAAGTTTTTAGAGCATAAAAAGTTGTGTACCTTGTCAAAAACTTTTTTTTAAGGTACAAAGGACTCATTCGCCTTAAATGGAGAATGCGTCCCTATTAAGGTTTCTAAAACTAAGATCAGGGTAATGTTCCTTGATGTCTGCACTCTCAAAATCTTGGTTATCAGCTTCTAGAAGTATGTAGATAATTTTGTAGCTTCAAATCTTTGACTTTGTAGTTTAGATGACAACTTTTACAACTTTGAAAATTTTTCTCCAAACTTGCTTCCCTTGACCTTCAACTTGTAATTCTACAATCACACATTCAAGGGAAGAAAAACTTGTTGTTTGTTAGTGAATGGGGGTTTTTCTTGGTCAAACCCCTTGTAGGTAATCAAACTAAATGATAAAATAAAGGAATTGAATCATGAAACATGATATATGCAATTGATATCATCTTGGATGATGTCTTGTGAAATAAATCTACAAACTAGCATGTAGTGGCCATGAAGAATGTAGATCTTGGATCCTTGAATATGATTTGAACAATACTTGAAAGTAGATCTTCAATTCTAAATTCAATTTCTTAGCTCGACAACATACATGGGTGCATTAAACCCTTGTCATGATGAATTGATCTTTAATTGATGCAATAAACTCTTGAAATCTATCCTGAAATGCCTTGAAATGCTCTATAATTATCTTGTGAATGTACTCCTATGATAACTTGAACTTTCTAGGAGAAACAATGTGAATTAACCCCTTATACTAAATTAGGAGATTAACCTTGAAATTCAAACAATTAAGGATGACACCATATCTGGAAGTAAATTTTATTAAATTATTTCCAGAATGAAATTTGAAAAGGGGGTCCTCATTAAGGGAGGTGTTAGGTCTTAGAAACATAGGTTTTTAGAGCATAAGAGGGTGCCAATCTCTTAGTATTTTTTTGGCCAATGAATGAGGCAAATATGAATGATCACCTCCTACTCTTTAGGCTCTACTAGACCTAGGCAAGTGTACCTGAGTGATATGGCATATTTGAAAGCTTGAGACTAATCTTTAACTTAGGAAATCTACTCAAAATGACACATGGGAGTGAAGTAGATGCTAGTATTGATGAATAATTCCTATTGTATTCTTTGGGAATAAAGTGTATTAGTTTGTATGAGATTTTCTCTAAACTTGACAAGTGCCTAAACCTATTGGGTGAATGGAGTTGATGGATGGATGATGATTATGGAGATAAATTTGTAAGATAGGTAAACCTATTATCAGCTTAACTCTAATTGTGGGGAACTTTTAAATGTTTGAACCTTGTACAAACGTGTAGGTTTGTTTTCTACAATACTATTCTTTATAGATCCCAGTGTTATTCCCTCAAATTACGATGATGCTATGAAAGGAAATTTAGTTCTTAGCTTAATAGAAACCAATCAGACTAACTATATTAAAAGGATTTATAATCCTCGAGGGAGCCAATGAAAATGAATTAACTAAAAGGATTGTTAATTCTCTCTCATCAGAACCTAATCAAAACAATCACACAGTTACAACAAATGTGTCTAGAAAAATCATATAGATTTGAATAATTTAAGAGAACCACTTTGGAGACAGAACAACAATAGATAAGAATGAAAATCAACACAACAATTGAACACTGAAAATAGATCACCAATTTTAAGAAGTCTTCTCTATTATATTGCTTTAAATGATATACATTGATAACATAAGTCTTTGATGTATGGAAATGGATGGATGGAATATGCAAACTATCTACTTATACTAATGTTCTCTATGCTTGAAATCATAGCTTCATCCTCCCCTTTGTTAGAGATTTGAGATGCTTCAAGGTTTGATTGTGCCATAATCTTGGCCTTGAACCCTTGTCCTCTTACCAACTTAGTAATTTGGATTTCAATATCAAACTCTTGAATTTTATTAATTCATCTACATTGTCTCCCTATAACTTCAGTTTGTACGAATTCATCTTTGACTAGAGCATTAGGAACATATGCAATTATTTTTGCACCTACCAAATAAGGTCTAAAGGCTTTTATTTCCTTGACAAGTTCATACACCTGCTTCTCTGTGATGTCATACTTTAACTCTTCTCCTTGGAGGGATTTACTAAAAACTGATATTGGTTGCTCATACCCTTCATCATTTTTTTATAATATTATTACTACAATTGTGTGGTAGGATGCAAATGAAAATATTTGGAAAGGTTTCCTAAAGTCTAGTGACTTTAATACTGGGGCCTCCTTGATTTCCCTTTTGATAGAAATGAATGCATCAATTGCTTCTGTAGTCCAATCAATCTTGGCTCCCTCTTTCAACATTTTTGAAATAGGCTTGAAAAGTCTAGCAAAATTAGATATAAACCTTCTTACAAAGTTTATCTGCCCAAAGAAAAACTGAATAGCTTTTACTGTCTTAGGGATAGGAATCGTATCTATAGCCTCCATCCTTTCAAGATCAATTCACACTCCATTCCTTAGACACTATGTGGCCCAATAAATTTCCTTTAGTGATAGAAAAATGGAACTTCTTTGGGTTTAAGGAAATACCATACTCCAAAGCCTTGAGGAATATATTTTCTAGATGTTCAACATGGTCAAGATTCAACTTTCTTAGAATATGTTGTGAGATCATCCTGATATACCACCATTGTGGCATTAATCAAACCAACAAAAGCAACATCCATAGCTCTCTCAAAGGTGTCCCCAATGTTTGTGAGGCCAAATGGAATCCTTACATATACATATGTTCCCTAAGGTGTGGTAAACATAGTTTTGTACTATTCTGGCTCCTTCACTTTCACCTAGTTATACCTCAAAAATCCATCCATCATGGATAATAATTCACACCTAGTTACTCTTTGCAACATGCCCACCATGTTTGGGAGTGGGTAGTTGTCTTTAAGAGAGGAGACATTCAAATTTCAAAAATCTACACACAACCTTATGTCTCCATTCGTCTTTCAGACATGCACCAAGTTGGAAACCCAAGAAGAATGTCTGATGGGCTTGATGATACCTCCCTCTCTGAGCTTCATAAGTTCTTCATGCATTTTGGGTTCTAGGGTAGGATTTATTGGTATTTGTTTATGTCTGAAAGGTTTTGCATCAAGCTTTAGTGGAATTTCATGTTGAAATAGATCTTCTATGTATTCCTTAAGGTAATCATATGACCATGCAAAAACATGCTTGTACATTCTCAACAATTTGATCAACATCTTTCTGATTGTAGGGCTTATCTTCTTTCCAATGTACACCTTTTTGCAGCCAACTCAGTCCCAAGATTAATTTCTTCAATGTCTTCCCTTTTCACGGGTGTTTGTTTCATAATTTATCTTTCATTCCCATCAAACACCCTTTCTAGCACTACTAATCCCTTAGGAATTTTATTTGTTTTGAGCTACACCACCTCTTGGCCAAACATAGTTTCCTTACCATCCAATTCTTCAACAAATTCATTGAAGTCAATCTATTGGGCCTCATACTGATCAATACAGTGTAAGAATTTAATCAGATCCATGTCATCATTGAAGACCTGCCAATTGTAAATATTGTCAGGAACTACAGTTCTAGTCTTGAGCTCTACTTGTGAGATCCCTGCCAAGGTAACATCATTCTTTTTCAAGGACAAATTTTCCAAGAAGTCAACCATCAAGTTTTTGGATCTATCCACCCATTCAATGGAGAAGGAATCAAATATCTCTATAGTATCCCACAAAAAAATTCTATATTGCTTCAATCTCTTGTTTTTTGTGGAGCACTTTGATCTTACTTGTGAAACAAATAATTTAAAACCCCAAGAATGGTTAAAATTTTGATCCCATGTTTTGTGGTCATGTTTAGACCTAGCAGGAAGGCCTCATATTCTATGATATTATTTGTATGCTTGAATGTTAGTAGAAATTAGTATTTAAACATTGTTCCCTTAGGTGAAATGAAGACAATTCCAACTCTGTTTCCTTCTCTATTGTAGGCTCCATCAAAATAATTTCACCATATGCCATGTCCATTTTTAGAAACATCCCTAGCAATTGGATTTGTGTTTAGTAATTTAGGGTTTGAATGTTCAATTCTAAAACTCCCCAAGTCTACATTGGAAAAGCAATTCATTTGATTGGGGTAAAAGAGCTCAATGACATGTTCATATACAGGGTCTCTATATAACTTCACTTCCCTTCCATTCATAGGTATTGTGGCATAACACAAGTCCAACTGAACATTCCCACCTATTGATGCAGTCCATTGCCTCAATAATAACATCCCATAGGGGTATGTGCAGGATCATCATGGAAAAAATAGGCCCTTAAGTGGCGATGAAAATTCAAAAAAATTAGATTTATGCAACTTGGCGTAAAAAAATGAATAAGTTATCTATATTATTTCAAAAATATGTAAGAATAGAATCTATAGAAAATTGAATGCAATTTCTAAACTATTAGGTTTATTTTAAAAAAAATCTATTTGGTGAAAATTTGAAATTTCAATGTAGTAGTACTTAAATTTTAGGGAAAAATAAGAAGTAGGTGTCTGTCTGACCACCCTAACCACAATAAAATGATAATATTTTTTTATAAGATTTTAGATATAAGTAGAGGACTCATGTCTCAATGTGATGTATATTTTTTTGTAAGTTTTTTTCCAAGTAAATAATTAATTATGAATTTTTATTACAACTTTTAAAAAATATAAAAAACTCATATGTCTGACCACCTTAACTTGGTCAAAACTTCATGATTTTTTTTTTTTTAAATCCTATAGTATGTGAAGCATAGAATGTGAAAAAAATTTCAAGTTCAAAAAATGTGATACCGTTTGAAATCTATAGATGTTTTTCAATTAGCCTATCAATTAGGACTTTAGTCGTAATTCAAAAGAAAATGAATACTAATTATTTATTAAATTCAAAGTAAAGAATGATTTATATTGGTGGAAATATGAGAATATCCTTTAAAAACCCTTTTTGTTTCATCAATTTTGGATAAAAAAAATCATCAACCACATACCCTACACATACCCATCATATTGCCACTTTTTGACCCATCATGATCCTGCACATACACATATTAAGGGGGAGTGTCAACCACAATAATGTATGTCCTATATTTTGCTTCAGGGTATGATGCCAACTTTAATTCTATGCCCCATATCACTCCACTACTGGGACTGATCTATTATCCATGGCATAACACTTTCCATATGTAGTATTCACCCACATACCTAATTCCTTCTTGATAGCGAGAGGCATGATATTGATTGTTGTCCCTGAGTCAATCATGCAGTTTTTCACCAACTTGTTATTGATCACCAATGTGGTTTAAAATGGATCCACCTGGGAGGGATTATTTGTGAGTGTATCTCCCAAATAGACCTCTGGTGTCTTTGTAGCTTCTTGCTCAACAACATTAACTTCCTTCTTTTGATCCTTCTATTTGTGACATGTTGGAAATCATTTTGAGGCCTGTGTCTCTAAACTCATCAATCTCCATCAACTCCATCAAGGGAACTACCATCTTTGTTTGAGCTAGAGCTGGGGAAATGTCAAATGAAGGGGAAATGATCCCTTGTTCAACCTTCTCAGTTTTAGTAACCCTTTTTCCTTCAATTTGAACTTTTTAATTACTTAGTGTTTTCCTAGATTCAATATCTACAATCTCCTTTTGAAATTTTTTTTGAGACTTCTTTGTTTCATCCTTCTTTTGATTAGATGGTATGTTCTCCTTTCTTTTTTGTTCTTTTATGAACATGCTTCTTGGTTTTCCCTGGTCTCCATCTGTGGGTCTACTTCTTAGGTTGTATTTTCACTGTTTTTCCTCGGCCACGAATTTTGTTGTGATGGCCCTCTTCTATTGGTGTTCTACATTGAAATTGTGGTGTTTTATTGTATGTGTATGCTGCTTCTTTTGTTATTTATTCTTGATTAGAAAACACTTGTTGCTCCACATTTACATTGTACTTTTGAATGTTCACATCATATTTGTAACCATCCTTAGAGGATGATTATCATTCATTATTTTGATGAGACCCCCATCTTAACATGTTTACAATGTGGCCATCTCTGTCCTACTCTTGTGACCACTCATTTTATTGACAAGCTTGAGCCACTGCACAATGTTCAGGGGCATGGGGTCTATGGAAAGGTGAACACCATGGTGTAGTATCTACTACATGTGCTACATGTTTCTTGAAGGGATCAAGAGTATCTTTCCAATTTGGTTTTCCTACTAGTCTTCCATCCTTCCAAGTGGTATTAGAGGGCATGTCATAAAATCTTGGCCATTCATTCTTGTAATAGTTTTCTTGTCTATTTTGGGGATTGTTAAGATTTTGTTGGACCCTAAGGTTATCCCTTTATCCAATCATGCTAGTAGCTTTCCTATTATTTTCAATGGTTAAGGCAACCTTTCATGCTTCAGTCAGACTTCTAGGGAATTTGTTTCTAAGTTCATACCCTATTTTACGATCAAAGGCCTTTAAATATATACTTAAAGCTATTGAGTCAGATAATTTGGATCTGTGTGGTATATTGTTCTTAATTTTGAAAATCTCTGATTAAAATTATAATCTGATTCATTCTATGTTTCTGGATACCTATTAACTCATGCAAGGAAAATTCAGGAGCACATTGATTCCCATATTTTTCCAAGAACTAATCTTTAAAGTCTATTGCAGAGGTAATTGAAGCATCTAGAAAGCTATTGAACCAATCCCTTGCTTCTTTAGTTAGGGACATCATGAACAGCCTCATAAGGACATCTTCCTATTCCATACCCAAATATTGCACAAAATCATTGAAGTTTCTTATGTGTTCTTTTGTTGTAGTTGCAATGTTCCCTATGAACTTAGGGACAATATTTCTCTAGTTACTATGAATGGGATATTGGTATATTTGATTTCTCGTCAAGTCAAATTGTCTACTCATGCTTGTGAGGTTTTGTGGATAAGGATTATGAGGTGGTGGATTAGGGTAATATTGGAATCCATGTGGAGGCTGGTGTACATTTTTTTGGATGTTTTGATGTGGATATACATTCTGCTATGGTACATGATGTTGTTGGTGTGGAATATATTGTTGTCTTGTTGGTGGGTTGGATTGTGGAATGTTGTTGGTGTTTTGTGGTTGGGATCTCTGTGGTGGCATATTATGCTAGGAATGTTTCTTTAGGTTACCAGTTGTATTGTAAGGTGCTTTTGAAGAACCCATGGCTCATGTATTTTGAGATGACCCATGTGGTTTCATGTTACCTCCATGCTTATCAGCAGGGACATATTTTGGTGGTTTTGACACATAGATATTTAATTGAGAATTTTTTTGACTTAGATCTTGACTCTCTTTGATCAATTGTTGTCTTCTCCTAAGCTCCCCTCTCTACCTTCCCACATATTATTCTATTTCTTGAGTGGTAATTTCATCATAATTTTCAACAAGGGAAAAGTGATCCATGAGTCCATGATGTGTCTCTTCTCCTTGTTCTAATGACATCTTGTAGTCATACTCATTTTTTCTTTGGATTTTCTCTTCATCCATTTAGGAAAAAAACTCCTTCATTTTCTGAGGATCTTCCTTCCAGTGAAGAACAGGATGACTAGTGTTTTCTTGCTCGCATGGGGTACAAGGATCTATGCATGGATCATTATTATGATACTTTGATTCGTACAATGGATCAAAACTATTGTGCAATGTAGGAGGTTGTTGTGTGGTTTTCTCCTGATCATTGAATGTAGTGTCTAACTATTTAGATGCTCCTTTATTCATTTTGTGTTAGCCTTTGAAGGGGAAGATCCATGTTTATCTATCCACCTACCATTATTCTTCTTTGGACTTTCTTGATGCAAAGATCTTTTGTTGTTCCTTTCATAGGATGCTTTGATGCATTAAACTCTAGGGTTAGTTCTTTTTGATGTGTACTTAAAATTCTCAGTCATGTATTCGTTATTAAAAAGTTGGCACTCACTTTTAAGAAAAGTGAGAAAGGTTTATAATTTCTTTAGACCTATTCCCAACAGAGTCTTATACAATGTGATGATTCTATGATGAAAGGATTGGATTTAGAATTGGATAGGTTATCCCCAGTAGAGTCACCAATCTGTTAGGTCTCAATAAAGCAGGTTTTTAGACCATGAGAGTGTGCCAATCTCTTAGTACATTTTTGGCCAATGAACAAGGAAAATATGAATGATCACCTCCTACTCCTTAGGCTCTGCTAAACCTAGGTGGGTGTACCTAAGTAATATGGTAGATTTAAAATCCTGAGATGGATCTCTAACTTAGGTAATATACTCACAATGGCACATGGGAGTGAAGTAGATGATAGGCTTGATAACTAATTCCTATTGTATGCTTTAAGAATAAAGTGTATTAGTTTGTATAAGATTTATTTTGAAATTGACTAGTGCCTAAACCTATTGGGTGAATGGAGTTTATGGATGTATGATGATTATGGAGATATATTTTTATGATAGGTAAACCTATTATTCAACTTAACTCTAATTGTTGGTCCCTTTTAAATGTTTGCACCTTGTGCAAACATGCAGGTTTGTTTTCTACAGTACTCTTCTTTATAGATCCTAGTGTTATTCCCTCAAATTATTATGATGCTACGAAAGGAACTTTAATTCTTAGCTTAAGGGAAACCAATTAGACTATCTTTAAAGGATTTTTAATCCCTGAGGGAACCAATTAAAATGAATTAACTAAAAGGATTTTAAATTCTCTCTCACCATAACCCAATAAAAACAATCACATAGTTACAAAAAATGTGTCTAGAAAAATCATATAGATTCAAATAATTTAAGAGAACCACTTTGGAGACAACACAACAACATATAAAAATGAAAATCGACACAACAATTGAACACTAAAAATAGGTCACCAATTTTAAGCAGTCTTCTCCATTATATTGCTTTAAATGATATACATTGATAACATAAGTCTTTGATATATGGAAATGGATGGATGGAACATGCAACCTATCTACTTATACTAATGGCAGTGATTGGTGGTACCTTCAAATTTTGCAAATTTGAAGTGCCCATATTGAATTTTTTTCCTCTGCACTCTCATAAATGCACCTAAAGAATCTACCCAAATGACCTACTTTGGAGGGCCATATTTTAGAGCTAGTTGATTTTTGTGCAAAACCCCTTTGTCAAAACACTCATGTGTCATATTTTAATGTGCATGTCAATTTTCAGCTTCCCATGATGAGTTTTGACAGTGTTTTGAAAAGCGAAGCTGGAGGGTTTTGACATTTTATGTTTGTGAACTCTCAGTTCTGTGATGTGGCCTCCCGTTCGAGCTTATATTTTGTAACTATGTGATTTTCATGAAAAACGGATTGTTGTTCTTCATTATCCCTATATTCATGTACTCCCCTATCTAATTTTAGAGCCTCATGATCTGATTTTCTATTTTCTTGAGATCAAAAGCAAATGCAGTTTGTTCAGTCTTACATCTGCATTTCTGATAGTGTTTCAAGGTGGTCAACTTTGACCCCTAATATCTCATGAAGATTGATGATTGAAGAAAATTCGTCTTGCAGACATAGTCAATGTACCTAAATGAGCTTATGTTGCCAGTGGCAGCCCCTCAGAAGTTGTTTTGATATTTTTTAAAAGTGGCGACTTTGAGAGCCTTGATTGGTTCTAAATAGGTGCAATTGCAGAAATGCCTAAGTGAGCAAATTTTTTGATTAATATCTTTCACCTCAAGATCCCTTTTATCAATCCATTTGTTGAAATATATTTTCGGATCAAATTTCTACACGCTTGTTCAATTTCGCACCTCCAGGATACATTTTGATGGGTTATTTAATTACTTTTTGATCATGACATGGCAAAAAATGGTGTTCTAGAAAGTTTCAAATTTTGCAAATCTAAGGACAACCCATTTATTTTTTTAGACTGAAACATCTACAACTCCATTTTAAAAAAAATAGAGGTCATTTGATGCATTATTTTAATGCATTTCGGGTGTGGTAAATGTCGGCCTCCTATAATGATCTCATAACTAAGCCTTTACAACCTTGATTCAGATGTTGGGCATCTAACTTGAATAGCCATTTAATCATCATGAAGGTGCATTTAACTTTTCAACCTAGGGACGTGAACTTGAAATGGGCCAGCACTATATGTGCACTAGGGGCTCAAGTAGTCATTACATCCTACAACTAAGAAACACAATACTAAAAGTAAATTTCTGAAAGAAAATAAAGCAAATGTTGAACATCAACCAACAACTTGAAATGTAGAGCAAGAATAAAGATCTAAGCAAACAGACATAAAAATACTCTGTCTGCTTTTGCTGTAGGAACAGTCGATGCTAGATTTCAAACTAAGTATAGGAAAGGAAATAATAACTAAACTAATTACTCTAAAGAAAAAATTACTCACCAAGTGGGCCCCCTTGGATGAGTATCCCCTAAGACTAATACAAACTCAAATGCTTAATCCAGACTAGCATCTCATTCATTGAAAAATGTGTAAGCAAAGTAGTAGCATGGTTGTATTGAAAAAATGGAGTATGCTTAATACATCATCAATATCATTTTAATAACAACAATCAATAAATAAGAACCCCCAAGAAGAAGATTCAGATCCTTATTTATTCTACCAGCTAAACAACGCAGTCAACTCTCACTAACTAAGAGGATGCCATTAAGGAAAAGCGAGGAAAAGAGTGGCAGAGTGGTTACGTCTGCAAGGAATCTAGTTAGACATGCATGCCCAAACATGGACTCAACGCAGTAGTAATGCCCACAATTTCTCAATGCCATAAATACAGGGAGGTTACAATTGATTTTCGTGGGGAATTTGTTGCCATCGTCCTTCGGTTGAATCCTTTGAATGATTCCCCTGCATGACCATTTGGTGGTTTCCATTCTCAACTTAGGATCCACAAATTGTGTCCTGCATAGCAGTGTTAGTATGCATAATAATTGCACATCTACAATCACCTTAAAGAACATTCATCAACCATACACAAAATCAATATAGATAATCCACATAATATGCCAATGTCATTAAAACTTCATAGAGTTAGGATTAAACCCAATGTCAATGGTTTGAGGGAAATATCATGCAAATATTAACACTTAACTAGTAAAGTTCATGACACCGCTAAAAAATGGACTATAGATTCTACCCAAAATTTGACCAAAAACTAGGCTCATCATTCCCCCCCAACCTAACGTCTTGCTAGTCCTCTAGCAGTGGAAGGGTTGTTCTTTTGTTTGGTCAAAGATTTGAAGTTTGCAATTGCTAGTTGGCCAACATCTATCTCAGCAAAGTGTGAGTCTGGATCCCAATAAAATCCTCTCAATCTATCAAATTTGTTCCATATTTTCCTTTCTATAGAACTATCATATTGGTAGAATCTGTAGTTGGGTACTAGCCACATGAGAATGGGTGGTTGGAAAGTCAGGGGAAGCCAAAATCTCCACTTTTTTCTACCAATCTGGATATACCTGTCAATTCGCTTCAATGTTGCAACATAATTGTGAAGAGAATGGGGCTTGGCTTGTTTTAGCTCATCTGTTAAACTATTCCATCGTTGGGCTAGGTATCCTCTTACAAGCTCCTCTTTTGTTGCTGCTTTGACCTCATATTTAGTGTAGACAGCTTCAATCCAGGGCATGTTTCTATCAACATAGCTTGGTCTGAGAAGTATCTTGAGCCATTCCCTGTAAATATCCCTTGGGTTGCTTTACTTGGCCTTGATGGCTAAGGGGATGTTAGATTCCATTTTCTTATAAGCATTGTTTTGTTCACCCCAATTAATCTCATTTTGTACCCAAGACATAAATTCTCTCAGCTGAATATCCCCAATATATAGCAACAGGTTCCAATCATGATCTTGTGTGACAACATAATTGTGCAGATAGAATTCACATAACAAATTTTTCATCTCAGGGGAAGCAATCCTGTAGGCATTGAAGAATTCGGTAGGAGTTTCAATGGAGGGGTTTAAATCTAAAACAATTTTTGACAATTTGAAAGAGAGATATTTCTCTTTCAAGTGCAGGGCATAAACCCTTAGAGGAGCTCTGCATTCTAGAATTTTTGGCACCAGGATCACAATAACATCTACTTTCTTCTTCAAAGTAGCAATCTCCTCATTTTTCTCCTTAATAACCTCATCCATCTCTTGAATTTCCTTTTTCAGTCTCTTCCTCTCTTGTTCCCATTCTTCCTCCATCCTTTCTATTTCTTTCCATAAATTTAAAATTGCTGCATGAATCATAAAATTAGGAGGGTTATGAATTCCTACCAGTGGTTTTGTCGATGGCTGCTCTACATACGGTACTATTTTCATGAACTCGGGTTGTCTAGTTGTCTGTGGCTGTAGGGGTACTATTTATTTTCCCCCTTCTTGCCGTATGACCTCTTGTTCCTATTCCTAGTTTTTCTCTAGCTCTTGTTGTGCTCCTTATTGTGGTTGTAGGAACTCTTACTCTTGTTCTTGGTTTTGCTACAAGAACCTCTGCTCATCCTCAAACTCCTCTGCAATATTAGCAAGGTCTGCCAGTGTTATTTTTGTTGCTCTCTCAAATATATCCTCTTCTTTTTCTTCAACATGCTCTTGTTCCATTGGAGCTTCAATGTCCCCATGTGGTGTCTCACCATGCCTAGGGTTTTCCTGTGAAGGCATACAAAAAGCCAGCCCAGCCAGTTTTGACTTCGTAGGGGTGCTCTTACGTTTTCCTTTAGCTGCATGATGAATAAGGTCAACCTTTCTCTTCCTAGCACTTGGAACCTCTTTCTCCATAGGTTGTGTTTGGGTTTTTTCTTTTTCTTCTCTTGTTTCAGCCTCTTTCCTCCATGCCCTGGTTCTTGTTAGGGTTTGCAAGGGGACATCATCATCAAAATCAAATGAAGAGCTTGCATTTTCTAAATGCTTTGTTTTAGAGGAACTAATGTTTATAGCTTCTTCTGCTGCTACTGGAGGTTTCATACTAGAATTAGCACTAGAAGTTGAAGCACCAAGAGTGGCCTCAACTATGTTTAATCTTCTACTAACCCTACGGGGTTGGGGTAAAACCCTAGGCAGTAGTTCCTCAGGTTTAAATAGATCAACATTTAAAAATTCTTCCCAAGACATCTCAGATACACTATGCAAAGATTTCTTAACCAATAATTTTATCAAGCAATGGTGGGAAACAGAGTTGTCCCTACCTTTTTGTGTTTTGGCGGCCATGATGGAGAGAAGACTATATAGAACATTGGGCACATTCATCCTCCTCTTGTGCCTCATGTGGCTCAAGAGCTTGAAATGTACTAAATGCAAGTTTGAAAAATGTCCTTCATAGGTGATATACCTTCTAATGTAGACAAATTCCTGCTTCCATGGTTCAGGCAGAGACATTCTTTTTGTGCTCTGCTTGTCAATGCTAATTGGCGGGTCGCCATGTACTATAAATTCTGCTCTAGCCAACCTAGCATCCCTAGAGGCAAGGTAATGCTCACCCTCAGTAGGTAACCCTGAAAAATTCTACAATGCTCTCCTCGGTTGCCACCACTTCTAACCATTTTACTGTGGCTTTGCCTTTAGATAATGTTTGAGCGAATTTGAGTGTAATGTCGTCGTCAAAGCCATTCGGCTTCATGAAATAATCAAACCATCCACAGTGTTGGAATTCTACCAAGCATTGTGCATCTTGCAACAAAGCATCATGAACTAAGGGCTCATTCCAAATCAAGCCACCTCCCATTGTCTTAAATCACTGTCACTCTGCAAAATTTCTTTCCTCTACAATTCTTGTTTGAAAGCCAATACCTTTCTACTAAATTTACATTGCCAGTGTGACTGAATTTCCCCTTTTTCTCTATTTTCACAATTTACTGCTTATAACTCAAGACTATGATAGGGAAATTAAGGAATTAAGGCAAGAAAAAGGGATGATAAATGAGAGCACAATTGGTGGCTCAATTAACATCACTTCACATATGCGAGCTAGATTTTCAAATCATCTTATTTAAATTTTCTAATGTAGCCAAATTATGATTTGACACATGGGTAGTATATTCGCATTTTTTTATTCTCCCCCCAACCTAAATTTGTACATGTGTCCACAAATGTGAGAAGGAAGCAGTGAATTGACAAGAAGTACTGACATATTATGTAATTACCTATAGTAACATACTATGATTAAATAAATGCACTTAAAAGGAAATTAAGAGATGAGAATTATCATGTACATACCTGAGCGTATGAAAGATGTGTTGCAAAGATTGGGGAAATAAAGTACTGTTTCACCTTTTTTAGAAATATTTGAGCAATTAATGAAGGTGAAGTGAAGTGAAGTGAGGTGGAATGAAATGATAGAAGAGAGAGAAAGGTGATACAAATGGATAGATGGGTGGGTGGGTGAAGAAATGGATTTCCACTAAAGTGGGAATCTTTATTATGAGAAGTACGTACCTTAATTTAGTCAAAAGGTGGGATGCTAGGTCCACCACTTTTGGATGTAGGAAGCTCATATGTTAAACGCTGGGTGAATTGTTGCAGGAACTCTTTGTCAATTTTTATAGGGTCGACTTGGATTCCTTTGTGAGAAATGTAGTCTTCACTATTGAAAGGGGTCAAACCACAATAGTGGTTTACAATTGAGATGAGGAAGGAATTTTTTTTTTCCTTTTTCCGTAGTCGACGGGTTCGGTCAAACTCAATGGTTCGGCCGAACAACATATATGTTCGACCAAACATATATGTTCGGTTGAACCCTTGGTTCGACCAAACACCCAAACCCTAAAAAAATTAACAATATTTTAAGGGGTTCGGTTGAACATGGGTTCAACCGAACCCCTTAAAAAAAAAAAAATAGTGAATGTCACTGTCATTTTCACCTTCTATCATTGCTTTCCCTATGCTTACATGCACGAGGTGGAAAAAACGTGATTGCAAACGGCGATGAATTCATCTATCCAGAGAACGAAAATTCAACTTCATCTTTCCAAAGTTCATCAACCCAACTTGCATATCGAGCGCTAGGTTTGAAAAAATTCAAATTTCGTAGAGTTGAAAATGCATTTTTTTGTTGAATTTTAAAACCCTAAATGTGAAATTTTTCAAATTTGTTGAATGGAAACTGCATTTGTTTGAAATTTTCTAAATTCTTTTCAACATACATTATTTCGATGATACATTTCTACTATGTCGAAAAATTAACGTGCCCTGTCTATGCTTCCACATTTTGCATACATTTCTACTAGGGTACCTCCAATTTATTTGAGGCATTATATGAAACAGTTCATTAACAAATTTATTTGAGCCATTATATCAAATAGTTCATTGTATTTTTTGATGGATTATGATAGAAATAGTGTTTCCATTGTATGCACCCTATATCAAACAATTCATTAATAAATTTATTTGAGGCATTATATCAAACAGTTCATGGTAATTTTTGATGGAGTATGATAGAAATAGTGTTTCCATTGTATGCACCCTATATCAAATAGTTCATTAACAAATTTATTTGAGGCATTATATCAAAAACACTATTGGAAATTTATTTGAGGAATTATATCAAAAACACTATTGGAAATTTATTTGAGGCATTATATCAAACAGTTCATTAAACAGTTCATGGTATAAAGTTTAGGGTGCATACAATGGAAACTTGGATAAAATTATTCATATTTCGCCTTTGCGTCTTATGACATTACTCCAAAAATGGTTGGTGAACTAAATGTATGAATCAAAGAATAAATTTGGAGGAAAGAAACTAGATTGTTTGAATGAAATGTATAATAAAATAGTTCTATTAGGATTAGAAGGAATGAAGGTATTATTAAATTTTCTAGTACAAGAATATTAAATAAATATTACAAAAGCTAATTGAAAATAATGGTACTAATATGCACACATAGCTTGTCCCAACATTATGGGCATATTGTACTAGAATACAAACTCCCATTAGGATTACTTTTTAGTTTATGAAATGGAGGCCATAATGCCTCTTGAGATTAAGATTCTATCGTTATGTATCTCCCTTAGTGATAGCATTGATGATTACACATATCAAGAACACCAATTACAAGAGTTTGAGACCTTGGATAAACAATAAGTAAACTCATTATACTTGATCTATGTACATATACCAAAGATAATTAATGAAAAAGTAAAAATGGTGTTGTTCAATGAGCTTTACCATGAGGGGAACTCATCCTTCATATAAATCTAAATATAATCCAAATATCATAGAAGTAATTTTTTTGGTAAATTTTGACCCAATTGGATTAGTCCTTTTACCATTATTCCCTAGTTCAACACTTGTGCATTTGGTTTTTCACTCCCAATTGAAAATATATGAAATAACTATATAATATCATGCATTTTAAATTATACTATTGGTGATCCTATTGTATGTGGGAAATGGTGCTTACTCATCACATATTACCTTTCTTATACCCATTTCACCTAATGATATTTATTGTGTTATCCTTTCCATCTAGGGACAATTAGATTTACATATACCTTCACAATCACATCATTATCTATTTACACTTACATGATTATTTGTCAACATGGTCCCTCATAATTGATTATGACATGATAATTATAAAGCCAATTGATCTATCTTACTTCATCACTTGGATAGGGATTCATTGTTTATGATCCTCACCCACTACATATATATGCTCCTCATCACATTATCTCCCCCATATAGGGGAAAAATCATTTTTAAATGCACCTTCATGACCGTATTTTACACTATTACATTTGCATGAGCTAGCTATGTTATTAAGAGTCATCTTAACCCATTGAGGAGAATTAAGCATTATACTTATTAGGAAAATATAAAAATATGTCCACTTTACTATATATATATATATTTATATTTAAAACTATTCTTCATATATCTATGTTAAAACTATTAAAAATTAAATTACATAAATCAATTTTAAATTTGTACAAAGAAATAAATGACTTTGACTAAGAGCGAATATTTAAAATATAGCTATCCTCTTTGCAAAATCCAATTTGATTTCAGATATTTATGGACAAAAAATATGGATGAGCATGAGGTAAGTAAGAAAGAATAACCTTAATTTATATCTTCCCTCATCAAATAATTTCACGTTTAAAGAGTTTCTTAAGGCATATCTAATTATATGAAAAACTATAATATACTTGTTATAACTATATTAAAGTATATCATGAATAAATTGAAAGGATAAAGAGTAAATCACTAAAAACACATACATAAATCATAGAAGTAAATTGATTAATATAAGAAGATTCAAGTGGTTGGATAATTTTTTACAATGAGTGGAAGAGGTTAAGAAGGAACCATCAAATAAATATAATATTTTAAATACTTTAAAAGAAAAATATGTTTCTCCCTACTCTAAATTGAAATGGTATTCCTTCTAATATGATAATAATTGAAAAAGAAGAAAATAATCATTATGAAGATCAAGTACCATTGATAAGTTTTAAGAGATCAAATAAAATATTCAACAAAAAAAGAAAAAAGAGAAAACAGTTAATGCTCAAGAAACAACTACAACCAAGCTACTATGTTATAAATTCTCCTCTTATGTAGTCTTCATTTCCCTATAAATTGCACCTCCTTGTACAAATTAGTTATTGATCACCATATTAGTGAAACAAATTTAACATTTTGAAATGCTTAAACATTATTATTATTTTTATTTGTATAAGTATAATTATTATGGTTTCATTTCTCCTCTCCTACTCTTCCTAATAAGGTTCTATTTTACAAGCCTCATATAAATGTTACGGTTTTAACTTCTTAAAATTGAATATAGTGTCAACTTAATCTCATTAGACAATGCTCCCCTAGTATTAATGGTTTATCTATCAAACTCGGCTATGTTTACATTGAATAATAATTTGATACCTTTATCATGATACTTGAACTAAGATATCTTGGCTCTAATTTTAGTCATTTTATCTAAAAATTATTGGTGACATATCCATTCGTGTTTATTTTTAATCATTTATTATTGCAATTAATTATTACAAGGAGATTCTTGAAGCTTGTATTCCATCCCCACAATTTTTATTCTAAATATTTGACATTTTCTTTCAACTTAAAGTCTAAATTTTATCCTTAATGGTATACATGCTTTTCAATTAGAGTATCCTCTAGTAAAAATAGAAACATTAAGAGTGTGGTTATCAAAGAGTGTCTAGGGATGAACACGTCACTATTATTAATAAATTATAAGATTTTAAGAAATGTTTATGGAAGAAATAACTATCTAAAAGAGAATATAATGTATTAGTACATATCTAACTATTACATATTTTAAATAAAGCCCCTTTAAAATCTATGTTATTGCCATTTAATGAGTCAACTAGGTTCAAAATTATTTTCATCTTATTCCCCCAAAATTCATTAGGCTTTACAACAAAACTTGATTTCATCTAATTTATCTTATTTATTCTCAAATCATATTAAAATCACCACCTTAAACTCTAAGAAATATTTGGTAACTTATTTATTTTATCTTCATTTAGAAAGGGGTGTGAAGGGGATTTAGAACCTTTCAAAGTTTCTTTCAAAATAACTAGAAAGATTTTATTCATTGCCCTTCTTGTTGCTTTTAGGATTAAAGTGTTATGAATTTTGTGCCTTCATTTTTAAAAATTCTTATATCAACTCATTTAGCATTTCCATGATCTTTTTATATGGGAAAGGCCAACATACAATGAGGTAGACACTTTCTATTTTTTTATTCCTTGATTAGTTCTTTCTAGGGAAACTTTTATTCTTTTCGAACACCTTACAAAAATACGATAAATGTGTGATTATTTTTCTTTCCACTTTATAAATTTTTGATGTGCTTGGATATATAATTAAGACTCATAATGTATAATGATAAAAATTTAGTATATATGAAAGAAATATTTTCGAGACATCAAACTACCATTCTACATAACTCTCACATGGAAATAAGAATATTATTTTATTTTAACTAAAGAAATTATGTGTACTCTATCTTGAAAATTACTAATTAATTTTGAATTATATACTTATAATTTAAAATAAGAGCATACTTTGTAACATGGAATAGATAGGTTAATTTTAATGAAATAAAATATGTTTTTATATTAAGAAAAATTTACAAATATATGGAACTCATACATCAAGAGAAATTGACTAAGATGTAACTTTGTATATGAGAATTAAGATGCTCGAATAATTTATATACCTTCTTTCAATAATTAACATTAGAAATTAATACTTGGTTCATATTGTATACCCACCTCCCAATGGTCTTGGAATGGATGCATTTAGATGAAGGATTTCAAAAGGCTCATGGTACTTGTGGACCCCTCAAAGGCATGATATATAACACATGAACTTTATTTATGAAATTTGGTCTTTTGTTGTTGGCTTCTAGTATGAATGTTATCTATACTTGGTGGAATTCTTAGTTGAGACTCTCAATCTTCCATTGTTGGTTTCTAGTGTGATTATACAATATGCTCGCCAAAATGTATTAATTTCTAATGTTAATTATTCAAAGAAGGTTTTGTTTCATAAGAAGAGACCTATGTTCACATATTCCAAGGCATGTTATTATCCACAATGCATGACACTTCTTCACATCTCTACCAAGTTCTAAATAGATATAGATCTACCATTTCCATGGAGGAGATTGATGATTTAAAAAGAAAATATCATGCCATTTCTTTCTTGAGAAGACATGTTTGCATTCATGATTTGCAACTTCCATGATCTTCATCCAAAAAGAAATTATGTTGTTGTTATGTGCCTCATATTAAAAAAATTGAAAACCTTCATTTGAGCATGATCGCCAACACAGAGGTAAATGAGTGGAAACAAAAGAAAGCTTAGTTAATGGCTTTCAACATGTTGGTGGAAAATCTGCATCTTTTTGAAAGTGGCTTCCTAGCTTATCAGTCTTATGTTTAGTAAGGTTTTGTAATCCCCATTGTGTTATGTATTTGGGTCACAGGTATATCTAGTATGATGTCTTCTTTTGGGTATTTTGGGTGCATAAGAGAATGCACATATGTATTGATGTATTAAACCAATGTGCTTTTGTAACATTGTAATCAGACAATTGGTCATTTTTACTAGGACCTCACTGGTCTTTTTGATATTTTGTAAAATTTGTTACTCAGACTGCAACTAGGGGTTTTCTTGCTGGCTCTTTCCTGCCAGTATGTCCACCTGAACTAGATATATGTAAAATATTATAGATAAATAAAATTATAAGTGGTCTCCCACTTTTTCTTAAAAATAAAATTTCTTGTAAATGTCCACATCTTTTTCCTTGACACAGTTGCTATTTCTTAAAAAAATTCTTATGATTTTTCATAATGTTAGTCAATACTTTACTGTAAATATTCTATAGTCATGCTCTTAAATGTCATAAGAGGTTTTCATCTTATAAAGCTATAATAATATTATATGCATTTAGAACATCTTAGACACCTCCCTTGAAGCATTCAACAAATGACAAATAACTACCAACACAAAGTGAGATGCCTCATTTCCTAATATGAGGACAAAATACTAAATCAAAATATTAGGATGCAAGTTTGACCCACCTTTCCCAATACTTGGATAAGTTTATCATCTATTGAGGAGTGGATCCCAACAAAAATTGTGCTTAGTGCTTATAGTTACTAATACAAGGAATTCCTATTCATTTTTTCTTTATTGTACATGCCTAATGACTCCTCATCTCAAGTTAAATTGTGGGAATGGATTTTTATGTCCTCCCTATGACTAAATGGCTACAAGGAGGTGAATATGATATGGTGGTAAAAACCAAGATACAAGTTGGTTTAGTTCTCATAAACTATCTAAAAAATAATTGAATTCCTACATCCTAACTAGAAATACCATGAGGGGTTTAGATCCCATTTTAGACAAAAAATATTCTTATATTGATCACTAGTTCACTTGGACCAACTAAAGAGATGGTGAACTAAGGGAAACTTAGTTGTATTGATAGATTAAAACTTAGTTATTTCTCTTTCCATTGTCCCCTCTCCACAAAACACCCTTATTTAAGTATATTCTATTAAACCTATCTCACATATCACCTCCCAATTCTTTAAACTTTTCAAACTTCTTATTCCTCATACCTAATAATCTATCCTTCAAGCTCAACAATTCCCACCTCAATCAAATTGATCACCTTGCTTCCCTAATATCCCTTTGGTTGATGTTCCTAGACCTCATCAAAATGGTAAGTGGATAAAATTGTGGAATGATGCGATTAAATATATTGCACTACCTTACTATGATCTTATAATAAGAATATGGCTAGAAAGAGATCTAGAATGGAAAAAATATATATCCAAATAGAAAAAAAAACTTGTTTTGGCTTTAGCACTTACTAAAAAAATTTCTAGAATGAGTGGTTGCTTCTGTTGAAATAAAACTTAGAAGATTTGAACTTAATTGTGGTAGAGGATCTCAATTAAGAGATAGGCTACATTGGATGAAAGGATATAAGGGATACAAATTATTTTTTAGTTATCTCGAACATATTTACATTCTTGAGAGTGGATAATATCTATAGTTGATCAAGAGAGGTAGTTCCATGACAACTCTAATGATATTAAATCCATTTTCCTCCAACATTACAAATAATTTTTAATTGATCTAATTGAAGGAGATCCATGCGTCAAGATATAGTGAAAAATTATGGGCATAACAATTATATATTTTTTAACATATATAAAAGGTATGGTTGGATTAGTGAGATCTTTATAACAAGTACATGCAATATGAAGTCAAACTTTATTAGATTTGATTCTTAATAAATTATTTTTAATGATTCATCCTCTTTATGAGATTCTTATTGAATATTGATATTCTAGTGTGAATTCTTTATTTTAGACATATCTTAACTAGATAAATTTAGGTTCAATGAAGGCAATAGAATTTTTTTTCACTTACATAATCCTATTTTGAAGTTCATTTATGTTAACAACTATTAGATTAAATATTTGTATCCCCAATTATTTTCAAATATTTTATACTAATCTTTGTATTCTTATTCTTTTTTTCATCGTTTCATTTAAAATTTTGAACCATTTAAGGATGCTATGTTATAGATTATAGTTTTCTTCCAATTCTTTATAAATTGTTAATGGTATGAAAATATTATTGATGAGTAGATGAATTATTACAACTATTTTAGATTTGTATTCCCTTTATCTAGATATATTATTTACCAAAGTCTCATTTCTCTTTTAGGTGTACTGTATATATATAACATGGAAAATGTAGATCATGTTGCACCTGCGCCAGATTCTTTATTTGCAAATACATGTAATGAGATTAAAAAATTGAGAGATTCATTAGCACAGGGTGCAAACCTGGGGATATATAGTGAACCATGCATGTTAATATTGCATAGTCTAGAAAAACTAAAAGATGAACTTGAGAGGATTAGTGCATATTCCTTAGATAGAGTGATTGCTATTCTTTCCCGCATGCGAGAAGAAGTACATGGTGATGTTCCCCTTAAACAAATATAGGATAGTGTCACCAAAGAAATGATAAAAACCACTTGTTTTCAATTTTATCAAAATGTGTGTAAGGTTAGGGGATACTAGGTCACTAGATGTGTCGATCATGCTATGGCCTCATTGATCTACCCATGATTTCTCGTAGCACATGGTCTATACCCAAACAATGACCAGATTCCATTGTATTTTGTTCAGCAGTTGTATGCTAAGGTCCATTTGGGCTTAAAATTTAACTACCTAGAAATTCCACCATATGTTGGTCAGGGGCATGGCATGATTGCTGATAGGCCCACCTATCGTCAAGAAAATAGACCACCCCAAGTGTTTAGGGTATTGTTTGGTGAGAGGTCTCCTGCTCTCACCCTAGCTCTAGCCCCCATAACGAATGAGGTTGTCATTGCTTCCCAAAACAAAACAATTGACACTGTAGGTGAGATTGCGGCTGCCACCACTAGGATATCTGATGATCATGTAGGTTAGTATTTGATGTCCAGACATTCCCCATCCACACCATTTTCAGCATAGTGGACCACCATGGATCCTTTTATAGTGGCCAAGATCCCTACTCCTACATAGCTTGATGCACTTATAGGAGATATGTCACACATGACTCTGCATTGTTTGGCTGAGGACCTGTTGGAGGCATATGCCAACATTGCATCAAATAATGGGATTGGTATAGAGCATGTTAGAGATCATTTGAGACATAGAGGTCGTTCAGTTCTAGGATCCCATCACTCTCAGTCGAGCACTAGTGCGCATCAGGATCCACCTACAGTTCATTCGGCAGCTGCACAGACTATGGGTTTTATTGATATGTTGATTGGTTTTGTTTCATCATCACTGATGCCATCTCACCTTCATAGTCCTCTACATTCATCATTTATGGAATGACATGGGATAGATCAGATGGATGCAGATGTTGATTCATCACTTGACCGTTTGGTGGATATGGTGGAGGCGACTGTTTCAGAGGACTTAGGTCATCCGATATTAGATGATATTCATGTATGTGTGCATGTGCATGTTTCAATTCTTTTTCATTATTATTATTTTTTTTAACTAGATATTCATGTAAGTTGATATATATATATATATATATATATATGTATATATATTGTTACAGGTGGACATACCTCATATCACTCCTAGCCTTGGTCCAAGTCGTGTGCATGATCAATGTGACTTTGTGGATGAATCTACTGCCAGTGGAAATGTGAGTTTTTCATTTTTATATAATCACATGTGTATATGTACATGCAATATTTATGTATGCATAGATCTAGATTGATATTTAAAAATACGAGTTCATTTAATAATAACTTTCATAAAATTTATTTAATATAAATTAAATGTATTTAACACATCCTATACACAATTTTATTTGCAAGGCTCAACACATCCATCAAAGTAGGACCGTTCTCATTCAGATGACCTTTTGACTAGGAGTAGACATTAATATTAGGCCATGCATGCTAGATTTTTGATCTTTACCACATGCATTTGCTTTTACATGATGATCTTTAGTATTTGAGATTTGATGATCTCTAACTTACATTTGCTTATATGATATACATACATTTGCTTATTTGTTGATCTTTAGTATTTGACATTTGATGATATTTAATTTACATTTTTCTTATATGATATGTACATGTATTTTCTTATATGATATATACATACATTTTCCTCTTTGCTTATAATATGTGTTATGTTTATATGCATTGAATCCCTTTACATGTATGTACATGTGTTTACTTATGGTTTAAACATGTTTACACATAATATATGTATGCATTTTCTTTAAATATTCAATATGCATACATGTTTTCTTATTTTATGATCTCTTACAACTTACATTTCGTTATATTCAATATACATTTTATCTCTAGTAGAATTTTAGAGAAATCAATGCCACTTTATAATTAAGTTCATTCATGTTGATCACAATAAATTTATATTTTTTTTAAAATGACTTAAGCAACATGAACCATTGAGTTGAGAACAAGATTTAATATTTTTGACAAGTAACTTGAAATTCAATTCAAATATAATTAAGAAAATTCAATTCAAATTATACCTCTATTATACATTTTTGACAATTAACTTGAAATTAAATTCAAATATAATGAAGAAAATTTAATTCAAATTATACCTCTATTATACATTTTTGACAAGTAACTTGAAATCCAATTCAAATATAGTTAAGAAAATTCAATTCAAATTATACCTCTAATATACATTTTTGACACTTTAACAAAATTCTAAAATTACTAGATATGTTGTGCATACCTATGAATTAAATAACAAAAAACTCCAGAATGAAATAACTTTTTTGTTTACTACTTGATTCATTTAAACTAGGATCTAGTTATTCCATGTACATTAGAATAATTTTTTTCCCATCCTACATATGCATATAAATAGAAACTTATTTTTCATTATTCTGGATATCAAATTGCAAGATTAATTGTCATTTATATCACTTGGAGCATAGATTTTGGATAACTTTTGCACATTTATCAAGGAGGAAAATATTGGAGCTCAACAACTTTTCATTTTTATCAATCAAGCAAAAATTTGGAGGATAATTTAACTAAGTTGGTAGAGGACTTGTTTTGAGTAATCTTTAAGTTGAAGAAGAAAATGGGACAACAAAGAAAAACAAAAAATGTGTCTCAACAAAAATTGTCAAAAGAAGAACATAAGAGGCGTGAACAAAACTTGGAAAATTATCATAGAAAGAAACAAGGTACATGCTTGTTTCTTCTCTCTCTCACTCTCAAGTGTGTGTTTAAAATTGTATGTGCATACATTTTGCATTGGCTTTCTTATTAAAATTAGAAATGTTTAATGTATGACCATTTTTCAACTTACAATACCCCAACTTAAAATGTACTCTTAAACTAAAATATTGTACATTAAATCCTTCCCTACAAACATTACACTCATCTTTCACCAATACCTTTGTTTAATGTTTCTTTCATCACATTATCATTGTTGAGTATTGCATCTACACAATTTTCTCTTTACTTTGTTCATGAAGAAAATGATAGTGTACTTTAATACATGCTTAGTTCTCCAATGAAACCTTAAATTTTGTGTCCCTCACTATGCCACTTTGATTTTCATAATTTTTTCAACCAAATTAATTATTTTATGGCTTTGCAAATCCCTATATATTCTAACTTTACACTTTGAAAGAAACCATTATTTTTTCTTAATTATTCATGAAACTACACCTTCATGTACAATGAAGTAGCATTCTAATGTTGATATCTGGTGATCAATATCCCCTATCCAATCTACATTGAAACATCTAATTAGCTTAAGATTTTTCTAAACTCCCATTTAATTTAATCTAATGATCAATAGTTCCTTTAAAAAAATATTTTTTAAATATTTTAATAAATGCCCAATTCTAAGCTCTAGAATTATTTGAAAATTAGAACTCAAATTATACTTAAAGCCAATGCAATGTGAGGTTTTCTAGAGAGTAACACATGTATACATCAAAACTCAAGCTATATGGTACCAAGGAATAATTATTTTATTTTCATCACTTCAATGTTCTCAAATTATTTTTATGTTTTATGCTCTAGGGATTCCTCAAGCTGGAGTCGAGCCAAATCTAGTTATTGGATCAAATGAATCCATTGAAGAACATATGGACCTTGAAGTTAGGGAGGAGACCCAAGTCCAAACAATGCTTGTTGGAGAGGGGTCAAGATCACTTCCTTCTACTGGTATGGATGAGCATATAAAACTAGCACACAAACTTCTCACTTATAGCATCATGTTTTATTGAGGTTTGTTTGTTTCCTACCACCTCTCCCCCTCTCCCCTCTACCCTTAACCCTTAAACCCTAAACCCTTCTACTCCCTACCCTCTATCTCTCTCCCACTCCCCCCTCTCTCTATCTTAAGTCTCTCCCTCATACCAACTCTCCCTCTCGAGCTCCTATACCCTTAACCCTTAAACCCTACCCCCTTTATCTATCTCCCACACACCCCCTTCTCTCGCTCAAGACTCTCCCTCCTACACCCTCTCCCTCTCTCCCCTCTACCCTTAACCCTTAAACCCTAAACCCTAAACCCTTATACCCCCTACCCTTTATCTCTCTCCCACTCCCCCCTCTCTCTCTTTCAAGTCTCTCCTTCCAACTCCCTCTCCCTCTCTCCCCTGTACCCTAAACCTTAAACCCTACCCTTTATCCCTCTCCCACTCCCCCCTCTCTCTCTCAAGTCTCTCCCTTCTACCCCCTCTCCCTCTCTCCCCTCTACCCTTAACCCTTAAACCCTAAAGCCTTGTACACCCCCCACCCTTTATCTCTCTCCCCTCCCACCACTCTCTCTCTCAAGTCTCTCCCTCCCACCCACTCTCCTCTCTCCACTCTACCTAAACCCTTAAGCCCTACTCTTTATCTCTCTCCCACTCCCCCCTCTCTCTCTCTCTCCGGTCTCTCCCTCCTCTGACCTCTCCTCTCTCCCTCTACCATTAACCCTTAAACCCTAAACCATTTGTACACCCCTACCCTTTATCTCTCTCACTCCCCTCTCTCAGTCTCTCCCTCCCACCCCTCTCCCTCTCTCCCTCTACACTAAACTAGTAAACCCTACCCTTTATCTCTCTTCCACTCCCCCCTCTCTCTCAAGTCTCCCTCCTACCCCCTCTCCCTCTCTCCCCTCTACCCATCCCTTAAATCCTAAGCCCTTGTACACCCCCTACCCTTTATCTCTCTCCCACTCCCCTCTCTCTCTCTCTCTCAAGTCTCTCCCTCCCACCCGCTCTCCCCTCTCCCCTCTACCCTAAACCCTTAAACCCCACCCTTTATCTCTCCCACTCCTCCCCTCTCTCTCTCAGTCTCTCCCTCCTACCCCCTACCCTTTATCTCTCTCCCCTCCCCCTCTCTCTCTCTCAAGTCTCTCCCTCCCACCAGTCTCCCTCTCTCCCCTCTGCTCTAAACCCTTAAACCCTACCATTTATCTCTCTCCCACTACCCCCTCTCTCTCTCTCAAGTCTCTCCCTCCTACCCCCTCTCCCTCTCTCCCCTCTACCCTTAACTCTTAAACCCTAAACCTTTGTACACCCCCTACCCTTTGTCTCGCTCCCACTCCCCCCCTCTCTGTCTCAAGTTTCTCCCTCGTATCCCCTCTCGCCCTCTCCCCTCTACCCTTAACCCTTAAACCTTAAACCCTTCTACTCCCTACATTTTATCTCTCTCCCACTCCCCACCCTCTCTCTCTCAAGTCTCTCCCTCCTACCCACTCTCCCTCTTGAACTCCTCTACCCTTAACCCTTCAACCCTATGACCCCCTACCCTTTATCTCTCTCGCACTCCCCCCTCTTCTCTCTCTAAAGTCTCTCGCTCCTACACCCTCTCCCTCTCTCCCCTCTATCCTTAACCCTTAAACCATTATAACCCCTACCCTTTATCTCTCTCCCACTCCCCCCTCTCTCTCTCTCTCAAGTATCTCCCTCCATATCTCTCTCTCAAGTCATAATTTACAACAAATATCATTTATATTTATATTAATATTAAAAATTAATTTTTAATAGAGGGTGTTCGACTGAACCCAATTCAAATCTATTTTTTTATTGTATGTTAAATGGGTTTGGTCAAACCATGGTTCAATCGAACACCCATTCGATTGAACATTATTTTTTTGTTTGACCGAACCCACTTATTTTCACCCACATCCTCTCAGGCACCAAAATTGCTTAGAATTTTTCACTTCAAAGCTTGATTTGAGAATGAAAATGGAGGAGATCTCAAAAACCCAACTTGTATTAGGTTGCCCTCAAAATGAGCTATCCAATGAATATAATTTTAATATGTTTTGATTATATTATCTATTTGTTTTTTAAGTTTTATTAAATATAGGTTTTTCACCGAAAACAAAACTCTCTGTTCTACACATGTGGAAAAAATAATTTTTTTAAAAAAAAATATGAGTGCACCAGATATTGGAGTCCTTGATTCAAAAAAAAAAAAAGAATTTCGATACATACAGTAAAAGTTATGCGTTATATGGCCACGTTATTTGAATTGCAATTGATTTGACTTTGAAACTTGATTAAAGAAAAAGTATTCAATAAAAAAATATCTAACCAAGTGGAAGCACTAGATGTCAAAGTTACAAATCTAAATTCGAAAGAATTAGAATTTTATCTTTCAAGGAAAAAAAGTTATGTGTTATACGGTGTGCGTTACTTTTTAAAAATGTTGTTATTTGAAAAAAACAAATTTTCATGGGACAAGGAAAAAGAAGTGCAATCTAATTCCAAAAATTTTGAAAATTTTTTTTTTAGAATCTACATACAAAATGTGACAAGACTCTAGTTTGCATCATCTTCAAATTCCTCATGGTTTAACTGCTATAGGTGCTCGAATGTGAAGATTTAGTTTAAAAAAAAATCAGTGTCCAGTTTGGCCAAAAATTGTAAACCACTATTGTGGGATCACCCAATGGATAGGTTTTGGTTTTCACACCTCTGTAGGACCTTCCTAAGATTCTCCAATGCTTCAATAAAATAAACACCATAGTTGGTAAAGTCATCCACATAGATCTTCATGTAGTCAAGGGAGATGTATGAAAATATTCTAATGACTACTCTTTGGGAAGTTGCAGGTGCATTGCATAGGCCAAAAGGAAGTACCGAATAAGCATACATTCCCCATACGAAGGTGAAGTTTTTCTTCTCTTGGTCCTCAAGTGCAATTGGAATCTAGTTGTAGCCACTTGGTCCATCTAGGAAAGAAAAGTATTGTTTTCTAGCAAGTGAGTCCAAAACTTGATCTATAAAAGGCAAGGGGAAATGGTCTTTCTTTGTTGCAACATTAAGTTTTATGTAATCAACACAAACTCACCACTTTCCTTCCTTCTTTGGCATGATTACTAATGGAGACACCCATTGGCGGTCTGAAATAGGATAGATTAATAATTTTTGTAGCTCTGATTTAACAATTCCTCCCAATGCAGGGTTGATTCTTCGTTGAGGTTTCCTTAATGGTTGACAATCTTCTCTGATCTAGATCCTAGGAATGTAGAGCTTAGGATCTATTCCTTTCATATTATGAGAGCCCCATGCAGATTCATGTTGATGAGACTTCAATAAGTCTTCCAATTGCAATTGTTGTTCTTCACTTAACTTGTTAATATTAAAATATCTTCCTTGTACTGGAATAGTCAATCCTATCATAGCTTCTTTATTAACACAGGGTACCTTGAGTTCATATGGTAACATGGTATGGAACATGCCTATTGTTGTAGGAAGTTTCTTTGTAGACATAGTGGTTGTAGGAAGAATGGCTATAGGACGTTCATCCATAGGCGGAGTGGTTGCAGGAAAAAGTGTCATGACCGAAGTAGAAGATGATGCTTCTTCCACTTCATAATGGTTCTAAATTATACTAGATGACACTTCATTTTCATCTTGAAACTACAAGAAAGGGCTTTTACCTAACATCATGAGCTATGCTACTGAGTTAACTTCCTCAGCTTCTTCACCAATGTGTGGCCATATAGAATCCTTTTCATCATGGGTCAACTGAGTAGGAGGATAAATAATAAGCTTTTTAGTATTCCTGCCATCAGAAATAGTCATATCACCTAACCGACACCCAATATAAGCAGATCTGTTGTTGCTAACCATGGCCTTTCAAGAATGATAGGATATCCCCCTAGGGTGGCCTTAGGATTTTGAGGTTCAGTTAGCTCTATAGGATCATTCAGAGGTTCCTCTTCCTCTTCCATAGGTAGCTTAGTGATGATGGGTGTGGAAGGAGTTGGAAAAGTGGTTCGTGAATGCAAATGGATGTCACTGACATTCACAACATGTGTAAGGAATTGATTTGGATCGATAGAGTATGCAGGGTGCTTAGGGTGCTTCTGTGGTTTGTTATGTGGATTGGGTGTGGGCTGAGCTGGTAGTTGAGTAGCTTTGGATGCATTGGAGCTTGAATTAGTAAGTGGAGGCATTATAACAGGCTGTTGGAGTTGAGAAGATGGCTACATGCAACTGGTTGTCTAGTTTGGCCCAAAAAGAGATAGTGGATCTAGTGGCATACCTTTTCTTGGAGCCCCTAGCTTCCTTTGTGCAGTAAGGTAGACTTGTCCTTCCTCAGTCTAAATTGGTTTGAACTCAGGTGGAATATTTTTCTTTTACTGTTAACCACCATCTTACATCTGTAGACCTTCTTTTATCCGCAATGAGGGCAGTATTCTATCAACATCATCTTTGCCTCCTCTTGTTTTTCTTTGGCCTAAAGTGTATCTAGCTGAGTAGCTAGATTGTTTGTAATATCCTGCTTGAAGTCTGCTAATAAATTAGTAATCACTATCCCTAAAACTCCACTGGTAGATGACTTACCCACATAAGTCTAGTAATCTATCCCTTCCTTTGAAGCTACTTTGGAATAGTTCTGACATATTTTCTTGATATCCTCCCAAGGAACTTGGGAGATATCTCCTCCTACCATCAGGTCCAAAGCATCCGTGCAACTCTCATTGACTCCTCAAGAAAAAGAATCTATTTTATTCCTAATTAAGTGTATGGTGTGGAGATTTTTGTATGCAAAACAAAAACCTTGAAATGCAATCTTCTAAGCTCTCATCTTCCTTTTGCTACATTCTAAACATATCACCTTCTCTCGTATCACTTCCCCTGTAATATTCCTTGTATTTTTCAAGGAACTTTGTCTTTATATCCTCCAAAGCCTCCATAGTGTCTCTTCCTAGAATCGTAAACCATATTAGTGTAGCTTCTTTTAAAGTGGTAGGAAATAGCTCAAGCCTAGGAGCATCGATGGTACAGTCATAACTTTCACAAAGCATTTCAAACTCAAACAAGAAGGTATCACCCATGTATTCTTGATGAATTCCCAAGGAAAAGGGATTATCAATCTGGTTTTGATCTTCAGTGGAGGCTTCATAACTAGTTAGATCAGGATATGCATCAACAAAGGGAAATGGTTCCTCTTCTTTTTCATTTATGGGCATATTTGGAGGCTTAACTAGTTGAAATGGATCAGAATCATTAAGAAGAAAGCATGTGGTATCAACTCATCATCAACTAACTCACACAAAGAATGAGAAAAATAATAGTGGATCATTACTCATCTAAGAAAGGGGTATTCTAGGAACAACTCAAGAGAAATTCTATAGTAGAGAAACTATCAATGACTCCAAAGAACTTCCTAGCTTTATACCATCCCTAACAATGACACCAAAAATGTTAGCCTCCTATAATGATCTCATAACTAAGCCTTTACATCATTGATTTAGAGACTGGGAATCTAATCTGAATAGCCATTCAATCATCATGAAGGTGAATTTAACTTGTCAACCTAGGGATGTGAACTTGAAATGGGCCAGCACTGTATGTGCACTAGGGGCTCAAGTAGTCATTGCATCCTACAACTAAGAAACACAATACTGAAAGTAAATTGTTGAAAGGAAATGAAGAAAATGTTGAACATCAGCCAACAACTTGAAATGTAGTGCCATCATAAAGATCTAGGTGAACAGACAAGAAACTACTTTGTCTGCTTTGGCTATAGGAACAGACACAAAATAGAGTTCTAGTGGCTACAGGAATAGTCGATGCCAGATTTTGAACTAAGTACAGGACAGGAAATAATAACTAAACTAATTACTCTAAAGAATAGATTACTCACCAAGTTGGCCCCCTTGGATGAGTATCCCCTAAGACTAATACAAACTCAAGTGCTTAAATTTAGACTATCATCTCATTCATTGAAAAATGTGTAAGCAGAGTAGCAACATGGCTGTATTGAAAAAATGGAGTATGATTAATACATCATCAATATCATTTTATCGACAAAAATCAAGAACTAAGAACCCCCAAGAAGAAGAAGAAGATCCTTATTTATTCTACCAGCTAAATAGGGTGGTCAACTCCCACTAGCTGAGAGGACACCATTTAGGGAAAATGAGGAAAAGAGTGGTAGAGTGGTTATGTTTGTAGGGAATCGAATAAGACATGCATGCCCAAACATGGCCTCAGCACAATAGTAATGCCCACTATTACTCAATTCCATAAATACAAGGTGGTTACAATTAACTGTCATGAGTAATCCACTATCGTCATCCTTCAGTTGACTCCTTTGAATGATTCCCTTGCATGACCATCTGGTGGTTTCCATTCTCAACTTAGCATCCACAAATTGTGTCCTTCATAGCATTGTCAATATGCATAATAATTGTACATCTATAATCACCTTAAAGAACATTCTTCAACCATATGCAAAATCAATATAGATAATCCACGTAATATGCCAATGTCATTAAAGCTTCACAAAGTTAGGATTAAACCCAATGCCAATGGTTTGAGGGAAATATCATGCAAATATTAACACTTAACTACTAAATTTCATGACACTGCCAACAAATGGACTATAGATTCTACCCAAAATTGGACCAAAAACTAGGCTCATCTATAAACACATCCTGGGGGCCAGTTTACAAAGGAGGCACCAAATTTTAAGGGTTGGGAAAAATCCGAGGAAATGGGTTATCTCTAAATAATTTATTATGGTCACACACAAAAATGCATGGCTCTAGGTGTCCTGGTTTGCCTGCAATAAATTTATTTGTTTGGCTTACAAGCGGAATTAATTTTTTTCCTAGTTCTGATGTTTTAAATGTTTATATTTAAAACATTTTGAAATAGTTCAAAATAATTTTAGGGTATTAATTTTTTCAACATTTGAATAGGAGGAAAAATGATTTTAATTCTTTTATTCCATTTGCTAAAAACTCTTGAACAAACTTTGAAAAACTTTGAAGTTTTCATGCCATCGCTCATCGCGGCTTCTAGGTAAAAATGAAAATCCAAACTAGTGATGGATTGTTCTCCAATGATGGAAATACAAGAGATAAAAACTCTCAATGTTGTAACAATAGAGGATGTAAGGTATCAAAATCCATCATGGCATAGAGGAGTAAAAAAATCAATGAATTGAATTGGAGCATCCATTGCGTTGGCTAAAAAAGAAATAATTCATAGGGCATGTGAACTGATGTAAAAAATACCCAAAGTAAATGTGGTTTCATGGAATGCTATAATTGCAACATACGTACAAAGTGGATTTGTTGAAAATATTTCATAAATATCAAGAAAATGCAATTGGAAGGGCTAGGAATTGTTTGTGTTGTAAGAGGTAGCCATGAAGAGACTCAAAGAATACCTCAACACTCCTACAAAAGCTCGAACCATATTGAGATGTTGGCATTCACACCCAAATTTTAATATAGTTGGCTCAAACACATAAAGAGAGGGGGAAACTAATGTTTGAACTGTGAAATAATGATCAAAATTGTTTGAGGTTCTACACAAATACAAGGGTCAGGTGTATGAAATTAATTTTTTTTGTGTGCATCACGTGCTTGTCAAGGGCACCAAAATGAGCTGCACAAAAAATATATATTCTACATCAAAAGAAACACTTGGAGTAGAGGGGGTCCATTTGATGTTGTAAAGGAAATTTTGCAAAGGGTAGGTAACGCAAGCATAAAAAATGTATCAAAATTGTTTGAGGATTAAATTTGATATAGACATCATTGAGCCAACTGAAGGTGGTAAATTATATATTGCAAAGAGGAAATGTTTGAGCTGAAAGGGGTCAATTTCACAGTGCAAAGAAAGTCTAAACTATAGCATTTTCTTCTGCCGCCATTGCTGATGAGAACCTGCAAGGTGAAGGCGAATTAGGGCAAGCATTGAATATCTCCCATCACTAGTTGTTTTTTCTATTTTCTCAAGCAACCAGCGAGGCCCGATGGTGAGAGCTTGTGTGCCTCCCATTTCTCATCACTTGTTTGTTTCTCATTATTTCACTCCATCAAGCGATGAGCGATGGGTTGGAAGGAAAGAGCTTGGTGTGCCTCGGTAAAATATAAACATTGTCTGAGTATTTCTAATGGAAAATATTTTAATTGAGTAAAGTCTAAGGCATGGTTAAAAAAATTTACCGAAATAAAATTCAAGTGCCTCCATTGTTTTAAAATAAAAATTTTAAATATTGCAAGGTGTGCAAAATAAAACTTTTATCATTTTAAAGTAAAACTTTCATTATTTAAAAGCAATGCTTTTAAATATAAAATGTAAGATGAAGAGCATGAGTAAAGTGAATTTATTATTCACTTTGTAAACAAAGGTTTTTCTTTACTGAGAGTACAAAATGTGCAGCATGGTGAATGGAGGTAGAGGTTTTCACAAAGTTGGGTTTTTCTATTGGAGGTAAAGGTGAAAGCAAGACAAATTTACTGCTACATAAGGAAATGAAGTTCTCTCATTGGGGATGAGTCGCTAACTCATTTGACTAGAAAATCCAACAAAAAATTCCAAAAAAAGATGTATAATTTGATGTATTATTGGGATTTGATGTGTAATTTTCAATTTTTTTAAATTTTATCCCCAACGTTCATCGAAATTTCGATGAACCTAGGTTTCATCAAAATTTTGACTAACATTCAAAATTAGAAAGAAAAAAAATTTGTGGTCGACATAAATAACAGAGTCCACCTATTAATTGTGACAGTGTTTTTCTATACTTGTGAATTTTCTCTACTTGCGAATTTTCTCTACTTGCAACAATTTGTGCAGAACTAAGGATGATTTTCTTGGGAAAAATTAGAAAAAATTCAAGAAGATATCGCTAGGTTGAGGGTGGTCATTTTATTTTTCTAGAATTCATTTATGAAGTCAAATTTGTACTTCCAGGTTTGAAAATCATATTTTAAAGCAACATCTCATCATATTTCATTTTTAGACTTGTGCATTTTGAGAATTTCATTTCTAGATTTTGTTGTGCAAGTTCAATATTTTGATTTTAGGAGTCTAACGGTTGGAAATCATAGTAAAATCAGAATTTAATAAGTTCTAGAATTACCATTTTAAAGTGTTTTTTTGGGGTCATTAACTTCGGGCTATCTTCTCTTTGCAGGGGTGGTTGCATACCAAATTTTTTTAGTGTAAAGTATCATAATTATTAGATTTTGTTACCTGTCTATGATTAAAAATTATTGGACTATGACTTTGATATTTTTTGAAGATCTAAATATTCAAGCTTGGTAAAGAAAAATCATGTTAGATAATATTAGTCTAGAACAAAATGAAGAGACAGTTGCTAGAATTTGGGCTAGATTGAAAAGAAAAGGTGATGGGAAATGTTATTGTCCTTGCAATAATTGCAAGGGCTTAAAGACGAGAATACTTTTAATCACAATAGTTGAGAAATATTGTAGACAGCATGGTCATGTTGAAGGGGGGCATGATTATCATCCATTGGTAAGTTTTTCATTATATGTGTTTATATTGATTGAATTTTTAAATGTTTATATCGTTTTAATATTTTATATATATATAAAATCACTTGATCATGATCATGGTTTATTTGTGTCTATCATTATTATAAAGGTGGGGCACCCTAGGGCACATGATATGGATTATCACGGCCCAGAGAATGTGGTATTGCAAGTGGAGGAACATGGAGCTATGAATATAGCAGATGATGGTACAAATACATTGATCCATGACACATTTAGTGGCATAGATAATCATGATGATCGAGATGGCTTTGATGATGTTCATGATTTACCTGTACTTGAGAAGGCATACGAGCCCCTTTATGAAGGCTCCCAAACAACTCTTTCTCTGTTGTATTGCTGTTGGTGAACTTGAAGGTTATGAATGGTTTATCCAACATAGCAATCTCACAGATGTTAAGGTATGTCATATATGTCATCTTTTTTCATCTATTTTAATTGTTGTTAGTTCATCACTAGTAAATAAAAGATGAAATATGTACCATTAATATTCTTTATGTTAACAAATTATATTTTGTTGTAGATTGATTGGTGAATTTTTGTTACCACCATAAAATATTTTACCTTGCTCATACCAAGATTTATCTGACATTATGAAAGATATTGGAATGAAGTATCAAGCAATAGATGCATGTCCCAATGATCATATTATATATCATAAACAACATGAATTTGCAATAGAATGTCTGAAATGTCATATCAGTAGATATTGAATAGATCAACTAACAAAAAATGTGCCTCGCATGGTTCTTCGTTATATTCCCATTATTCCACGTATGCAACAATTATTTAGGTGCAAAAGCTTAGCACAATTTATGGATTACCATGCACATAATAGAAGTGGAGATGACATTCTTCAAATTTTGGTGAATGATTATGCATTTAGGGACATGGAGGAAAAAAGGCCACACTTTAAAGAAGAACATCATAATCTAAGGCTTTCATTGGTAGTGGACGGTGTCAATCCATTTGGAGAGCTGAGATCTATTTACACAGTGTGGCCTGTTTTTGTTATCAACAATAACATTCGTCCATGGATTTCAATAAAGAGGGAGCACATAATGTTGTCAATGATTGTTCCAGGTATTTGTTGACATCAATTTTCTTTAATGTAGTACCATCTCACTTGTCTTATTTGTTGCATAATGACTTATATTTTTTTCATTTAATAGTCATGTACATTAATTTATATATATTGCAGTAAAATGGTTATAATAATTATGTAATTTTTATGTTCATTCAACTAGGTAAGTACTAAGTTAAACATATGAATGTATATATCAAGCCTCTTATCGATGAGTTACTAAAGTTTTGGAATGGCATCACTATGTATATGACGTCTCTATACCAATAAGACAAAGACAATTTCAATTCCATGCAATGCTTGTATGGACAATTCATGATGCCCCATGGCTAGCACATTTTTGTGGTATGTTATAATGTTCGACTGCACTTTAACGATATTTAATTTTATGAAGTAGATATCATACATGTTTTATAAATAATCTATTCATTATATATAATTATAAAAATTGACATATTTAATCCAATTATATATGATCTTGCAGGTCTTCAAACAAAGGGAAAATTTGCATGTCCAAAGATGAAATCTCGTCGTTCAACAACTTTAGAAAAGTATGCACATTTGATGAGTATATGAACTTCCTCCACATAAATCATAAGTATCGAACTACTAAAAAACATCTTTTCAATGGGAGAGAAGAGACTACATCAAAACCACAAAGAATGACACCTCGCCTATGGAAGTTGGAATATAATAGAATTAATCATCAAGGTTATACATCAGATCAAATTGTTTATCTATCATATATGATATTTTTGGAATTTATATTTTTATATTGTGTTGTGTTTACTCATGTTGTAACTGACAATGATTGTCGTTGTTAATTTGTTTAACTTATATGCTTCATGAAGGTCATCAAGGAATTAATGGTCAGCTTCCACAGGGACTAAAAAGTTATCCTAGACAATTTAGTAGGTTGCCCTACTATGAGTAGCTACAAATCGTGCATTTGTTTGATATGATGCATATTGGAAAGAATATAATAGAAATGTTATAGAAAATATTGGATGGAAGGCATGACAAAGAAAAAATTGTCAAAATTTGTAGTGACATTCAGGAAACCACTCATGCAATGAAAAATGTCATTCAATTGAATAGTGATGGAAACCAAATTAATATAAGTTCCCTTCCTTGGTTATTAACATAGCAGCAAAGAAATGCTATAAAAGAAGTCATACAAAAAATTCGGTTTCCAACAGGATTTGCTGCGAACATAAACAATATCATAACAAACAAAAGTGAATTTGGGTAAGGGATGAAAACACATGATTGGAATACCTTCATTAAGGTAATTATTTTTGTATATTATATACACTTGTATACTGCATGTACTTTTTAGTATATTATGTTTACTACTTTTGAAAAAATAATGAAAATATCATTTTATAATTGTTGCAGTACACTCTACCGCTATCTCTCCCAAATAATTTTGACAACAATGTCAAGCAAGTTATATATGATCTTGGAAAATACATGAGGTAAGTAGCGATATTTTTTCAATTCATTGTACAGATCTTATAATTTCCATTTGTTTTACTTGTTATGTAATATATTGTATATTTTTGTTAAATCTCATTAATATATTTGTGTGTTGAATCACTTGTAGATGGTTGTCATCTAAAGAAATCCATAAAGAAGATATAAATTATTGGAAGAGAAAAATTACTTGTCTAATATGTGAAATGAAAAAGTGTCTACCTTTGACATTTTTCAATGCACAAGAACACTACCTCATACACCAAGTTGAGGAGATTGAATTGTGTGGACCTATACACACAAGGTCAATGTGGATGGTTGAGAGGCACTTGAAATTTTTTAAGGCTTTGGTTAGACAAAGAGCACATCCTGAGGGTTCTATGGTGGAGGGATATATGGTATACCAGACCATGGTGTACATTAGTGAATATCTTCCTAATTTTGCAAAAAAGATCCATGTAGATCATATTTGGGATCCCAACTCCATTAAAAAATTCGAAGGGGAGTACCTGATGGGGAAAGGTAGATTGAGGAAAGTGAGAGGTAATTATAAGATGGTCATGGAGATTAATTAAAATACATTTTACATATGGTTTTTATGTATATTGTACTTATTTAATTATAAATCTTCAATATACATCAATTATAAATTAAGGTCGTATACCGTGGTAATTAACTAATTATACATCATTTGTGAATTTATTTTTTTTGATACAGTTGGTTGAGAGTGGGATGCACTACATTTGTACGTCACAAAAAATCTTGATTGGATGACGGTATGGATTGAACGATGTCAAAAATTTGGGCGCACATTAACATGGGAAGATGTGGCTTCATTGGTTAAAGAAGCTCATCGTAATAGAGATTTCAATGTTACATAAAGGGAAATTGATTTAGCATATGGTTTAAGAGATAAAAAAGTACGTATAAATATATTAATCACCCATATTATTTAATTATTTTCAATTATATTGATGTATAAATGATGTAGACGATCCAACAACAACAACAACATCATTTCATGAGGGTAAATCAAACCCAATCAGAATCAGGAGAAAATCAAATTCTTAATTCACTTTTTTTTCCCTCAAAACTCATACAACTTCTTTTGATTCTTCAATTCTACAAGACCTGAAGGAAACAAGTCAGCACTCCAATTTGAACAAACCATATGTCATTATCACTATTCCAATTGACTCATTCAAAGAAAAAACCATATTAGAAAACTTTGACTCAATCAATTAGATTCACATCATTCTCAACCACCATATCAACATCTATACATTCTCTCAACCTTTCATAAGGCAACACATTGTGCTCACTTGCTACATAACCAATTACCAATCCTTCAAATTCCTTATACATCATATCCTCAAGGAAACAAAACACTTATTCTAAATCAGATTCCAAAATGTCAATAACCAAACTTCAATCATTGAAAATTGTCTAAACTTCTCAAATAGCACCAATGCATTTTCCTTACAAGGAAAAATAACAAAGACCAATCGTTCTTGCTATCAACTAGTTAATCAGTCCTTCAAGACACAAGATTCGTCATGTTTTGAGAGAAATCAATTCAATACATCAGTGTATAAATATCAGAACTGCATGCTCTGTAAAGATACAAAGACACACAATAGAATCATCATTCTCAAAATAATATGCACTTCCTTTACAACCTTGTTCAAGCATAAATTCTACTGTAACTCTATCCAAATGACAAGGTTCAAGTATTTAAGGTCACTCACTTCCCTGTACACATAGATTTCCACTGTCTATGAAATCTAAACATTAATTAGCAATAGACCTCCATAACCTAGATCGGGTGAACCACTCACACTAGGTTAAAAACCAAGATCCAAAGGCACATTTAGAGACCTATTAATGCCCATATCATCATATAAAAAAATTAGAATGATTTATACTGGAGAAACTAGGAGATTTCATACTGTACGCTCAAGAAAGGCTACTAGAATAGGGATATTTTACAAAGCATCCACATTTTTTCCAACTCCAAATTGTTAGACAACCTCAAAAAATAAAATAAAAGGTCACAAAACACCAGATTTATCCACTTTCAAAGATTGAAAGACCCATTTAGAAAGTGTATTAACAAACCCTTAATTTTAGGCTAGAAACACCCAAAATAGTGAGGGTTTTGTGATTATCACCCTTAAAAGCCTCCAATACTCTGGCCAACCATTGAACTCCATTATGTCTAAAAATCCCTTTACAAACATCTCCTTGGAAATGCATACGTTATTTCTCCAATACCTTGCTAGAAACCTTCATTTTCAAGAGGAAAACTCAGAAAATTAACTTTAAATCAACAACACAGCACCATATTCTTGATACCATGCACTCACACAAAATAAAATCACATAAAGGACACCCTAATTATCCAATCCCACCATTTCTACTAGGCTTACATCAGTGGAATGGGACTAAAACTTCTTTAGGGACTCTCAAAATCACAATAAAATTAACTCTGCCCGAGACACAAGATCATCTTTGATTCTTTTGTTGCTTAAAACTAACTTTCAGACTCTTTGAAAATGAAAAGTACTCTTTCTAAAATGAGATTACACAAGAAATAACTCTTGGATGTTACCAAATTAGCAATACAAGTTAGGAGAAATAGAAATAATGCTTGATAACTCAGAAAAAAATAGGGCTTTTATTCAAGATTTTGTTACAAGAACTTCAAGATTCTGCTCTTCCACGCCTTGCCATACTTTTTATAACTTTTTCCCTCTTAATAATTTCCTTTTCTAACTTCTCATTGGTTCAAAATGCCTCTTATCTCCTAATATGCTTGATTTATGCCTTTTTATTTACATAATATTGTATTATTTGCATTTTTTGTATTTTCACCTCCTAATGACTTCTTTTATGATATGATTACATTCAAATTAGCCTTTTCATGGGCTTGACACACAAATTTAGAATTGAACATGTAAATTTAACATATTAGCCTTTTGAAGGCATTTACAAGATCTAGGTGCTCCTTCACCAATATATATGTTGAGATTTTTTTCTTTGCATACATTCGGCCAAGAATAAATATGTTTATCAACTGATGGTATTGCAATAATGTTTACATTTTTTGACATATTGCAAGTGAAACTCCACAAGGCTATGTGGTGCAATGGTTGTAAATTTTTAATCAAAAAGTTGGATGACACAAAGAAAACGTGTGATTCTGGTATAACTATAGTCTTTCAGGTGACTAATGCTTCATCTACAAGCGACATACATCCAGAAGTCTTAGAAAATTGATACTATAGGATTTTGGATGATATACTTGAGTGTGAATTTAAGTCCTTCAAATTAGTTATGTTCGTCGTCCTATGGTACATGCTACGATTGAATGAAAATGATCCCAAGAGAACTATTATTGAACATAATGGATTTACCATGGTTAATACAAGGTCGATCGAGCGAGCTGGAAATGAGCCCTATGTTCTTCCAAGACAATGTGAGCAAGTATTTTACTTAGAGGTTTCAGGTAAAACTGGTTGTTCATTTATTGTTAGACATGATCCAAGAGGAAGGTCGGTAAAGTATAATGTGGTGGAAGAAGAAGATATTGAAGAACTAGAAGATGATGTAGATGATCAGGATCAATAGTTAGTTGATGATGTGCCTGATGAAGATGTCAAAGAGGAGGAACTAGATCATGATGATGTAGGATATAATGTTCATGAAGATGATATATGTGTGGATGATGACATTATCAAAACTGATATCAATGATGATGATGATGATATGACCAATCCTTACAATGTCAAATCTGGATCAGATGATACAAACAAAGAGTTTGATGAAGAAGAAGATCAATGACATTGAAATGTATGAGTTATGTGATTATATTATCTATTTGATATTAATTTCTTGATAGAATTATATTTTACTTATGTGGTTAAGTAATTAATTCATGATGTTTACATTGGCATATGTATGAGTTATGCGATTATATTATCTATTTGATATTAATTTCTTGATAGAATTATATTTGACTTATGGGAGATCTGATTTTATGAATTTTTATCCATGTGCAGACCTAATGGGTTGTGTTTGAACACTTAATATAAATGATACACACACACACATACAAATATATATATATATATATATATATATATATATATATATATATATGTATGTATATATGTATGTATGTATGTATATGTATTTGAAAATGTAAATGTAAATGCAATTACTGGATGCTCTCCGAGAACAATAAATGCAATGTATCATTAAAGAAATCTATATCTATGTATATAAATGTGTATTTCTAAATGCAAGTGTAAATGCAAAGAGCATATGGTTTTGTAGTGTTATAGATACAACATATCCATAAATTAATGTAATTGAAATTCTAAAGTCTTCAACACATATAATATGAAATCAATCAAACTATTAAACTACATCAGAAATAAATGAAAATAGTAAATGCATATGTATCAGGATCAAATCCTTTTCGCGGTGGACCCTGTTAGCACTCAAAAACACTGGTTGAAAAACCACAAGAGGTTGCCAATCTCTTGGTATGCTTTAGGGTAACATACAAGGCTTAATGACTCAAACCTTCTTCTCTTTTGGTGCTGTTGAACCTAGGTGGGTCTACCTATAATGACTGAGCAGACTTAATTGATGCTATTTAACTATAGTAATCTATCCACAATAGCAAGTTTACAGTGAATAGATGTGATCCTAATCTAACATGAACTAAATGAGAAATATGTTTAGTTAATAGATGTATAAAATGAATTAGATTTATGGATGGACAAGGGGAGACTAGTGCCTTATTAGCTATATGGAGTCTAATGAATATCTGCAAATGTGGATTTCAATAATGGCAATAATTCAAACTATCAGGCACAAAAATTATTTACAACTTGTGTAAACGTGCAAGTGAATAATTGACAAACTCTTCTTGAGAAAGAACGACAATTCTAGTTATGTGATTCTTCTGATTAATCCAACTAACACTTACCAATTGTTGTGATTGATTAAAATATTTTAATCCCTACTTGAGAGAACCAAATAACCAAATCACACATATATAGCAAATGTACAATGATAAACAAAGTATAAACTTGTTATGTCAATTTAAATAATAGAGAAGCATCAGAATGGAGAAAATCAAATAACTGCATAAATTTAACAAACAACTAATACCAAAATCTTAATCCGTGACTTAGAATCTTCATTTACTCCATCAAAATACATGCATCTGAGTCTCTATATATGAAAACATTTTTCTAGAAAGCTATCTACTAAATATCTCCTAACGCCTATATCTGTTGCATTACTATGGAATAGATATAAATACATCAAAACTTGGAAGGGACATGTCCCTTCACAAATGTTTTATTTTACTTAACTAATTAAAACAAGAGATCAGGCTCTATTTAGCCATAGATGAACATTTGATAAATGATGTAGATAATCTTGTCATTGATGAGTATTGGCATCTCCTAGTGCGTTCCTGGCTGATATTTTCACCTTTATCATCCTTTCATTCTGCTCCCAACTCTCGTCCAATGTCAAATCCTTCCCTATAGCATTTTCCAGAATTCTCTGCAACATCAATTCACATTCTTTGATCCACTTGGATTTCTCTTTCAACTTTTCTCCATCTTCAAATAGTGTAGGTAGTCCCATATTCATAACATCAACCATCCCCTTTGGATCTTCTCGCAATTCCTCATAAAGGTCCCTATGTTTCTTTATAATACGGTCACCCATACCAATGGCCACACTGTTAGGAACATCTCTTTCATTTAATTCTTGGAGCTTTTCTTGAATCCCTCCATCAATTCTCTTGTGTTCCTACCCTGTAACATGGTTCTTTGAATATGCTCCCCATAGCTTATTCAACCAAATCATTAAGTCAGCTTGCCTTTTTCTGATTATTGCAATGAGTGTATCATATTTCCCTTGTGAATATGCAATTGACTCATCCCAATGATCTTTTACTTGTGAGCTTTCACCATGTGTTATTAATTTAGGAGGCCCCATTGTGACTCGTAGCATGTCCTTCAAATGATCATTTTATTTCATGATCCTTTCATTACTCATTTTGTACATTTCCTTTTCTTTGATCAAAATTTGTATTTGGGCTTTATTCAGTTTTTCCACATTAATCCCAATGTCTGCAGTCGCCACAAGATCTACCTCTCCAACCTTCATTGTCATGACATGTCCAAATGCTGTCTCATTATCAATCACCACTGAATTTCTATGAGGTGGATACAAGGCCCATATCATGAGTGCTCCTTCATCCAGGTTATATTTGGATCCAACATATATTTTTGTCACCCACTCTAGACTAAGCTTTTGTGTGGCACTATTATCCTTTAAGAAGCTATCAAAGACCAATGCAGAATTCACATCCAACCCTAGAAAGATCATAACTCTAGCATCCTCTAACATTTTCCTTCATTTATCGGGGGTCATAGTAGACATTTCTCTATCCACAGTTAATTTCAAATTATTTAGTAGTTTCTCCTCATTGCTTGGTGTAATATTATCAATTTTCTCCCTTATCTCCTGGCCCTTTTGTTTATACAAGAAAGATCTAAATTCTGAAGAATTCACAAATTCATTGTCTACTGCAAATGACCTATATGCCATCTCTTTGGTGTATGTATCTTGGCTCTCTTCAACACTTGGTTCTCTAGGAGGGCAGTTGTAATCTTGAGTTTTTAATCTGGAAATCCTACTGGATAGTTCTCATGGAATATCTTCTCCAAATTCCTCATCTCCACAAAAAGGGGACCTTGTATTCGACAACCCTTGGTTGTATTCCTCCACCACTCTCTTTGCTTCCTCTGCCTCCAAATTTCTAATCATGTCATCAAACTGATAAGGCACATGATCATATCCTGCAAAGTTTATCCTTTGTTTGGCAAAATTGATATATCCCTCTAGATCAAAACATTTTCTTGGTGGATCCTTATTCATATTATACTGCATTAATTTTTTAGGGATCAAATCATATCCTTCCTTTGCAAGCACAGTAAAATCACCAAAGCACAAAGTACTAGGCATAAATGCATGTTTCCTAAATGAACCAAATTTCATGAAACTAGAAAATTCCATTTGTCTTACAATTTCCAAATATGCAATCCTATCTGGGACTGTTTTAGGAAAAATGAATGGAGAATCCTTGAAACCAAACAACCTTACAATAGTAGCATCTTCCAAGCAATACCAGTCTCCCCAATTGTGATCAATTGGTCCATTAAAGTTCTTAGGTCTGAGGAAGTGTTTTATTTCATCAGAAAATGTGTGCACACAAGGATGAGTATATAATTCATATATTGGTTGTACAAAATATTCTTTAAAATATAGGTAATTGGAATTAGAAAACCTACTATCCCAAATGGCAATCCACAATTGAATGGGTAACAATTTTCCCTCTTTATCAAATTGTTAAGCCTTCAACTTTTTTGGCCAAAATCCCTAACTCTTGTCTAAAGTATAATACTAGATGCATTAAAAGAGAATAATTCCTAAAGTGCAGAACAAGGGATCTATTCTTGATTTCCATAAATGCTAAGTCAAGTTCCTTGGAGACAAATGAAGCATAGTCAAAAAACCTAGAATTATGACATTGAATGTTAGCTGCAATTACCATGGGAACAATGGACATATAATCAGGAACTTCCATACCCAACACTTGTCCTACTGAGAAATTGGTATATCTCATGTAGGGCTCGAATAAGTCCTCATGGAATGGAGGTCCATCACCATCGTCAAGTGGGACAGTTTTTCCATCTTGTTTAATTCTATTTAAGGGAAACCTCCAACCCTTGTAAGTGGTGTCCATTCTCCAAAACTCTTTTCCCAACTCTTCATTCAGAATTTTCTCATTACTCCACCCTTTCAACTTAAAAACCTCACTTATTGAAGCCTCTGATATGTATATGAAGGGTTTCCTAGATGGTCCGCATATGGCCTTAAGTTTTGAGTCATATTGGGTGGCCAACAATTTTACCAACTCTGTATTGACAAACACATTAGGGAAAACCATCTTTCCCAAATTTAGATGCCACAGATTACAAACCGATTCAAAACGATCTCTTCGGTGAAAGTAGAATCTAGACAATTCATAGCCTTTTATTGGGGTCTAAATGTCTCCTATGTGCTTGCATTTTTCATCCCTTTTTTCCACTTCCACCCTCATTTGGGTGGAGTGCCTACCTCTAGGCCTAGAACCAGGCAATTGGTCAATTAAATCCTGATTTAGCTTTCGTTCAACACCATCCAACTCAATTCTAGACTCAAATTTATACTTATTACTCTTAGGGTGATTGCTCTAACTTTTTTTTCTACCTTTCAAAATTCCTAAGTTGGTGGCTTCCATATTACTCACTTAAAATTGCAGAAATGAAAAAGTTAAAATGCAGAGGACTTACTATTTTTGATTGAGGTCTTTCAACTAAAACAATTCTCTGGCCCTTTTTTTGTCTCCCCATTTCCTTCGCTACCAATTCAAAACAATGTTCATTTTGCAATGATTTCCTTTCAATTTATGAAATTACCTATGCTTCATGGTGCCATTAATGTTTTAACACCGGGCATGAATGTAATAGATTTTTGAATTCCTTACTGTCACATCAAATGAACTGGTCGGAAAGACACCTTCAAACTTTGGGCGATCTATACATTAGGCCCCAACCAACATTCACTAAATACTCTACTGATCGGGGTAACACTCTACACATCTGACCAATGTTAACATTTGTCCCGTATACATCACCAAGAGTCACCATGACAATCATTTTGGCTCATTTGTTTCTTCATTAGACTGAATTTTAGTATTGCTAACACATTCAGTTGTTCATGTTATGTTATAAGTTTCGTTGATAACACATCAAATTAACTGGTTAGAAAGAAACCTTCAAACTTTGTGCAATCTATACATTAGGCCCCAACCAACGTTCACTGACTACTCTGCTGATCAGGGTAACACTCTACACATCTGACTGATGTTAACATTTGTCCCATATACATAGCTAAGAGTCACCCTAAAAATCATTTTGGTTCATTTTTTTCTTCATTGGCCTGACTTTTAGTATTGCTAAGACATTCAGTGGTTCCTCTGATGTTATAAGTCTCACCGATAACACATCAAATGAACTAGTCGACAAGACACCTTCAAACTTTGGAAGATCTATACATTAGGCCCCAACCAACATTCACTAAATACTCTATTGATCGGGGTAACACTCTACACATTTGACTGATGTTAACATTTGTCCCATATACATCACCAAGAGTCACGTCAAAAATCATTTTGGTTCATTTGTTTCTTCATCAGCCTGAATTTTAGTATCACTAACACATTTAGTGGTTCCTTCGATGTTATAAGTCTCACCGATAACACATTAAATGAACTAGTTGGCAAGACACCTTAAAACTTTGGGCGATCTATACATTAGGCCCCAACCAACATTCACTAAATACTCTACTGATTGGGGTAACACTATACACATTTGACCAATGTTAACATTTGTCCCGTATACATCACCAAGAGTCACCTTGACAATCATTTTGGTTCATTTATTTCTTCATCAGCCTAAATTTTAGTATCATTAACACATTTAGTGGTTCCTCTGATGTTATAAGTCTCACCAATAACACATGAAATTAACTGGTCAGAGAGATGCCTTCAAACTTTGGGTGATCTATACATTAGGCCCCAACCAATGTTCAATAGATACTCTGTTGGTTGGGGTAACTCTCTACACATCTGACTGATGTTAACATTTCTCTTGTATACATCACCAAGAGTTGCCCTGACAATCATTTTGGTTCATTTGTTTCTTCATCGGCTTGACTTGTAGTATCGCTAACACATCTAGTGGTTCCTCCGATGTTATAAGTCTCACCAATAACACATCAAATGAACTATTGGGAAAGACACCTTCACAATTTGGGTGAACTATACATTAGGCCCCAACCAACGTTCACTGAGTACTCTGCTCATCGGGGTAACACTCTACACATCTAAGTGATGTTAACATTTGTCCCATATACATCACCAAGAGTCACCCTGACAATCATTTTGGTTCATTTGTTTCTTCATCGGCCTGACTTTTAGTATCGCTAACACATTCAGTGGTTCCTTCGATGTTATAATTCTCACCGATAAGTCATCAAATTAACTGGTCAGCAAGACACCTTCAAACTTTGGGCGATCTATACATTAGGCCCCAACCAACGTTCACTAAATACTCTGTTGATCAGGGTAACACTCTACCCATCTGACCAATGTTAACATTTGTCCCATATACATCACCAAAATTCACCCCAACAATCCTTTTGGTTCATTTTTTTCTTCATCTTTCTAACTTTTAGTATCGCTAACACATTTAGTGGTTCCTCCGATGTTATAAGTTTTGTTGATAACACATCAAATGAACTGCTCGGCAAGAAACCTTCAAACTTTGGGAGATCTATACATTAGGCCCCAACCAACATTCACTGAATACTCTGTTGATCAAGGTAACTCTCTACACATCTAATCGATGTTAACATTTGTGTCATATACATCTCCAAGATTCACCCCGACAATCATTTTGGTTCATTTGTTTCTTCATTGGCCTGACTTTTAGTATTGCTAACACATTTCGTGGTTCCTCCGATGTTATAAGTCTCGCCAATAATAGATCAAATGAACTGGTCAGGAAGACACCTTCAAACTTGGGGCAATCTATACATTAGGCCCCAACCAACATTCATTGAATACTCTGTTGATCGAGGTAACACTCGACACATCTGACCAATGTTAACATTTGTCCCATATACATCACCAAGAGTCACCCTGACAATCATTTTGGTTTATTTGTTTCTTCATTGACCTAAATTTTAGTATCGCTAACACATTCAGTGGTTCCTTCAATGTTATAAGTCTTGTTGATATCTTTTATTTTGGTCTTGAATATGTTGGTAGAACTCCTGTTGTTATCCTACTATCGGTGTAATTTAGCGGGTTGGGTGAACATTCAGGATTTACACTGATTGCACATGTCTTGCCGATATGTTTCTAGTGTTCTTGTCAGTGAAAGAAATGACAGTCTCACCAATGAAACTTCATCAGTGAGACTTAAATGATTAGGCCAACATATATTTTGCATGCCGAGATGACTTGTCTTACCGATAGATTATCTTCATTGATGAGACCATAAGCCAATCTCCTCGATATGTCTTCTTTAGTAATCTTGATCGCTACAATGGTTTTGATGTCTCATCGATGTACTAAAAAGTGCTTGTAACCCATAATAGGTCGGAAAGACCCATACCAGCTCATGTCAATGTGATTTGTTTGCCACAATAGCTTTGATCTGAAGGATTTTTAGAAGTAGAACAAGGTGACTATGGGTAATTATATTCTATAGGGCCAATTACATCCTTTTCTGACTCAAAATGTAGTTAATTATTATTGAGAAATTTACATGAGTAAATGATTATAAAATTTTGAAAATTTGTGTAGTTCCAATAGACCCTTCCTTATGTTGTATTGCAGAAATTTGTTGAGAACCATATCATATCCATCCCTTGCTAATACAGTGAAATCATCAAAGAAAGGAAGAGAGGTGGAGATAGAGAGTCGATGGATAGGGGGGATAGGGAGGGAGAGATGGTACTTGTTGAACCTTTCTTGCTGCAATGGGGTTGGCATATTTGTGAGCACTATTATTGTGTGTACTTGCTTGTGTAGGTGCATTTGTGGATTGCCAGAAGCACAAATTTCTGTGTTTGGGCAATGATCTTGCAACATTATTTAGTAGAGACCAAAGCTAGTTTGGCTTGTGTTGTTAACTCAAGGAGGTTAAGTTTCCACTTGTCATTATGCATTGTCCATTTTTGTACCTTAAAATTGTAAATGCCATCATGATCATACACTCATGGTTGTCCAATATTAAAAAAATATATCTTTTTATGTATAATTTTAGTTATCTCCTTCTCCCAATTTTAAATAAGTATTATTAGTTTTTCAGTAATATTTTAACCAATAGATGTGTCTGGCAGAATTCACAGACTCCTATGTCTACCTTGAAAGAGCTCACTGATGGAGAGCAAAGGCCACATAAGACTCTCACTGATAGGAAACAAGTATATGATTCTGACCTTCTGGAGGAGTATCTATCTCTTTTTTTTGTATTTCCAGTTATATCACTTTTTTGCTTAGGAACATTATATTGTGAAGCTTTGGCAATTTTTTTATTCCCTTACACTACATTTTTTTGTTATTTTGGTTTTAGGAAAATCAAGATGCATTGATCAAGTGTATCACAGAAGATGTTGGCTTTAATAATGGAAGACCTATAGCTGCATGTATCATCAATAAGTCACTTCTCCAATGGCATTCATTTGAAGTTGAAAGAGAAAGTTTTTTTTATTGTATCATTCAAACGATTGGTTCAACAATTAAGGTATCATTGATTCTACATTTCTCTAGTTCTGAGTAGTTTATGTGAATTGGTCCTACAAAATATAATGATTTGCTCAAAATTTTATAATGATTTACTCATGTAAATTTCTTAATAATTACATTTTGAGTCAGAAAGGATGTAATTGGCCCTAAAAAATATAATTACCCATGGTCACCTCATTCTACTCTTGAAAATCCTTCTGATCAAAGATATTGTGGCAATAAAATCACATTGGCATGATCTGGTATGTATCCTCCCAACCTATTATGGGTTACAAGAACTTTTTAGCACATTGATGAGACATCAAAATTGTTGTAGCGATTAGGATTACTAAAGAAGACATATCGGGGAGATTGGCTTATGGTCTCATCGATGAAGATAATCTATCAGCAAGACAAGTCATCTTGGCATGAAAAATATATGTTGGCCCGAACGTTTAAGTCTCACAGATGAAGTTTCATCAACGGGACCATCATTTCTTTCATTGACAAGAGCACTAGGAATATATCAGCGAGACACAGCGGGTCAGGTAAACATTCATAACTTACCCCAATGGTATAATTCTCGTCGATAGACTTCCTTGTGCTCTGTTGATGAGACCACAAGTCAGTCCTCCTGATAAATCTTAAAAAAAAAAAATGCAACGTTTCGTCGAAATTTTGACAAAAAAAAAGAAGGTGTGACGAGGTTGCTATAGCTCCAATGCAATTTTTATCTCATTCCAATGGCAAGATCGTTGAACAAATGATGAATGTTTGTCAGAATATTGAGGACTGGCTTATGGTCTCATCGATGAAGAGAATCTATTGGCAAGACAAGTCATCTCGGCATGAAAAATATATGTTGGCCCGAACATTTAAGTCTCATGGATGAAGTTTCATTGCCAGGACCCTCATTTATTTCACCAACAAGAGCACTAGGAATATATCGGTGAGACATAGCAGGTTGGGTAAACATTTAGAACTTACCCCAATGGTATAAGTCTCGTTGATATACTTCCTCATGCTCATCGATGAGACCACAAGTCAGTTCTCCCGATATAGCTATAGCTCCCACACAATTTTGATCTCATTTTGATGATGAGATCATCAAACAAATGATGATTGTTTGTTGGACTTTCCATGAAACTTCATTGCAATTTAAACAAACATCTCATGTTGTTCTGACAATTTGCCAAAGGCATGCCACGTGTGTTATGGATATTGTTTGTCGATAGTTTGACAAACACGAGGTCCCTTTTTTGTGGCAGAAAATGAAAAAGTTTAGTCATGAATTCAACATTTTGAAGCTTGTTAGGATACTGACGAAAATTCAACAATGAAAAATTTTCAAGAGATTCGTCAGAATTCTGACAATAGTTTGTCGACAATTCAACAAATTTTCATCAGAAAGTGGAGACTAATACAGTAGTGAGTAAATTTAAGGTAGAGTAAAATAATTTTCATGGGAAGAAATTATTTTCATCTACAAAAGGTAAAATGAACAATGGAGGTGAATGATTTTCATGGGCAGATTTTTTTCAACTAAGGGGGAATTTTCTTTTGCAAATAAAAGACAAAATGAATGAAAGAAAATTCGGAGGAAAAGTTTGGTCTGCAAAGGAAAGAGATAAGAGAATTTTTTTTCATTTCTAATGCTCATGGATAGGAGAACTGCTACCATGTGTCTTCTACAAAATTATTTTAGGGTTGCTTCTTCTCTTTTATCTTCTCTTCTTTTCTCATTGTAAAGGGTTCCATTTTCTAAAAGTTTTGCAAGGCAGACATAAGCTCTGGGTAGATTGTAATGTTAGGGTGAATTATAATTGTTAGTCAATTAATTTGAAGTGTTTTGGTGTTATGAATTGATCTTCATGGACATATTTTATCAGATGATTGTCTCCATGGCTAAGATGTAATACTTTTTGAATTCAATAATCAAAGATTACTTGGGTTTGTCCATGCACATTTGTTGCATTTGAGTTACATATGTTATTTCCTTCTGTTCAATGAATAATGTAATTGCTTTAATGAATGTCGGCTACATTTTGTATTGCCTATTGTTCAAGGGATGGTGTAATTCCTTCAAAAAATGTAACAACAGTGTTATGTTTCCAGGTGGATTTGTAGAGAATGGTTATCTGATAAAGATTTAGTGGTCTTGTTGTCATAATGTGGTTACATTTGCAAAGATATTTAAAACATGTTTAACATTGTAGGATGAAGTGTTGGTTATATGACTTCGTAGCCCTCTTCTTGGCACTAGTCAATCTTTATGCATCTTATGTTTTCAGTTTGGTCCCAAACTATTAAATCAATTCAAATATTTTAATTTTATTTTATGAGTTATTTGTATCCACCATGTTCTCCATGCTGATTAATGGAATTCACCCAATGTCAGCCAATGTTGAGTGATATTTTATGTTCCTCTGCATATTCTTGTGAGAGCATCATCTGTTAAGCAATATCCTATTTAGTATGTGTTTGAATTTTTAGATATTGCTAAAGGGTCACCCCCAAGTCCTACAGAGCCTAACGTGTAGAGGAAATGTGTTTCTATCTCATTTCCTATCAGTTAGCCAAATCCTACATTAGATATGAGCATGAAGTGTGGCTTATTTCTAGGATTTAGTGGATATTTCGATTTGGAGAACCAACAAATTGGCGACTCTGCTGGGGAGAAAGTTGAATCTCCAAGTGTAGACTGATAATTCATAGAGTCAAATTATTTTCTAATCTAAATACATGGTTCAAATATTGAAGGAATTCAAACCTAGAGAAAATAAATTGTTACAGTGAACCTTAAAGTTTCATGACTTGTGCTTTGTTGGTGCAAGGAACTCATAAATAAATTTATCTGTGAAAGAACTTCATACTGGTTGAATTTCATTCCTCCAAGAAGATAGGTGGTGACTTTGTCAAAAGAACATGTTGAATAGGTGAAGAAAATTTCTAGATCTACAATATTTCAAATCAAGAAGGGAAATTTTTTAGTAGCTGCAACATATCTAGGTATTTCTCATTTTCTGGTTTTCAAGAAAGATAAATATGTATATGAAAACCACATTTGAAGTCCCAGAAAAAATTGATTCCCTTATTTAGTGAAATTAAGCATGAAAATCAAGGAAGGTTGAATTTTGAGTATTGAATAGTTATAGAGGAACTATATTTTATTTGCAAAATGTATTGTTATCCTAGTTCTCCCTGTACAATTTGTAATATCATGCCTAGAACACAACCTTGTCTTCAAAGGAAGGTGTTCGATAGTGAAATATATGACCCTTTAGATTTTAGTAAAATACAAGGGTATCCACATTTTGTCCCAAGAAGAATTAATGAATATTTTCCTAAGTTTAGAGATGATTCTGAAAAATCAGCATCAAGACATGTGCAGTGTTTCATTGATTTGATGAAACATTGTCAGATTGAAGAAGAAGATGCTATCGTGAAATTTTTCATAAGAACTTTAGAAGGTATGGTTGAAGGTTGGTTTAATTGTGTACCAATGCATTCCATAGATTCATGGCATGAGCTCATAATACATTTCCTTGATTATTTTGAAGAAGAGTCAATATTGAATGATGAATGCTTGTCTGAAGAAAGAATTCTACATACTCAAGAAGAATTTGAAGAGAAAATTGCAAACAAGGTTGAGTCCATATCATATATTGATGCATTGTGTGATATGGAAATAATTGAAGATGAATCCCATTATGACTTTAATGACAAATTCATGAAATTTTTCCTTGATATATCAGAATAAGAAAGGCCCGATGAATCATTTTGCATGAATTTGTTCTATGTGAATTGTGAGCCAGGTTTGAGTACTACACTAGCTGATTTGAAGCCCCCTAACCTTGAATGTTTATATCAATGGCTTTCAGTGATTGAGGAGAATGATAGTGCATCATGTAGAGATAAGGATGTTGTTTTGGAACAACCTACAGAAGAAATACATCAGAAGAATGTTGCATCCATAATGATGAAATGCATGATGAGATAAATGAAACATTTGAAGTTTCTTTTATCTACTCTAAAAATGAAAAAATAGGGAGTAGATTTTCTATACCAAATGAAGGCTGCAATGATGCAGATGATACTAAAAGTATTTTCTCCTCTATGGAGTTTGAATATACAGTTGAAGATCAGGCTGATTTTGGAATTTCACATCTTCATGATGAGAACAATGGTGTTGTAGATGGAATTTTGCAACCAGCTAGAAAGCATCCTTGTATGGGTGAACAAGAGGATTTCAACTCTATTTGCAGCTCTCATGATTGTGATTCTTTCCAAGAGGAGGAGGTGGAATTAATCTCCTTCAGTGAAAAGTGTTCTAATGAAGATGATGTCAATACTCCTGAAGGCTCACAAGGACAAGATGATGATGGATATGAACTAAATATAATTTTGAAGAAAGAAATGTAATCAACTGTATTATGATGCACTTGGTCATACAGATATTATAAGTGTGTGTAACATTGATGAAGGCTTTCATGATGAGACAAAGGAGCTTGCAGATTTGAAGAGTGCTTTTGAGAGAATTAGTGTATCAACTGCAAATGACAGAGTATGCAAGGATTTTCAATCAGAGCAATCATCTGTGAGAAGTTGCAATGAAGAAACCATTAATGGTTTTTAGTTTTACAGTGAAGAATGTAGCCCTACTGATTGTTGCAATAGTATGAATGAAGAAGAAGATATGTGTGCAAGAGATTCATTGGATGAATCAGTTTAGGTAGTTGATTATGAGGAGCATGCATATGTTGATAATGATGAACAAGGAACTCCTCTTTTGTTTGATGCTTTACCTTCTTCTGTTCATGTTGCTTCCTTTGAAGCCATCACTGAATGTTTGCATGTACATGAAAGTTTAAATGTAGAGATAAACATTGGTACAACTAGTGATAGTTTTCATGATGAGTTTGCACATGAAGAACGTGATTGTGTCTATCATATAGATGCATATGAGGACCTTTTTCTAGATCTGCAACTCAAAACCTCTCATGAGCAGTATGTTTCATATTTTTCATGTTGGTGCAGCAAGACATAGTGTTAAGTGGGATACTCCTTGCATTGGTGAATATGTCTTTGACACTCACTATGATGAATTTGTTGCAAATGAAAGTTCGGATTCATATGAACCTGTACTTGAAGTTTCCCTTCATGATAACATATTGAATGTTGATAATCTTGTTTTTGAACCTAAGATGGAAAACATTCTATATATATGGGATGTTGACAATTCTTTTGAGTGCCATGATTTGAATGAGGGTGAAAATACTTTGGGTGTTAATGAAATTGATTTTCAAAACCTCGAGGCATGTGATGATATGTTTGGGTTGTGTTGTTGGGATAAAAATAAAACTATCTGTGATGCAATTCAGTTGAAGATGTTACAAATGTGTGATCAATCTTTTCTCAACACACTAGAGGACTACATATTGTTTTTCAAGAAAGATATTTTTTTTGAGCATAATCATTATGAGGGGGTTAGTAAATGTGATAAGACCATGTTTCCATGTGGTTTTGATCACTACCCTCTTATGTTTCCACTTGATACAAAATTAGAAAATGAAGAGAGTGGCAGTGATGTGGCATATGTAATTTGGTTGCCATGTGAACATAAAGCTAAATAGGGAGCAAGTTTCCACTTGCACAAAGGTAGCCTGACACTTGTGTTTGCAAAAGTCCAGTCACTCATGTTGTTGTGGTGTGATAGAGAGAAGCATGGGTTGAAGGAGATCAACTATTTTAACATATTGGTGTTTGATAGAGGTAAGAATTCACTCCCCTTTTTCGTTTGGTGGCCCAGGGTCATCAAATGAGGTGGAAAAAGGAGGTTGAATAAAGGAGCAGTTTTGAGCACTCAATGGACTTAGCATTTGGTCTACTCCCCAAAGATTTGGAATATTGCTATGCCCATAGGGGGAATATATCCCCAGTTGAAGCCATTGGTGGCACCTTCAAATTTTGCAAATTTGAAGTGCCCATATTGAAAAATTTTCCTCTGCACTCTCAGAAGTGCACCTGAAAATCCCTTTCTTAACACACTCACATGACATATGTGAATGCGCATGTTAATTTTCAGCTTCCCAGGATGATTTTTGACAATTTTTAAAAAACAAATCTAGAGGGTTTTTACATTTTCCGTCGTTTATGAACTCTCAGTTCTACGAATTGGCCTCCCGTTCAAGCTTATGTTTTGTAACTGGGTGATTTTCATGATGAATGGATTGATGTTCTTCATTCTCCCTACATTAATGTACTCCCCTATCTCATTTCAAAGCCTCATGATTTGATTTGCTATTTTTTGAGATCAAAAGAAAATGTAGTTTGTTCAGTTTTACATCTATATTTTTTATAGTGTTTCAAGGTGGTCAAATTTGACCCCTAATATGTCGTGAAGATTGATGATTGAAGAAAATTACTCTTGCACCCATACTCAGTGTACCTAAATGAGCTTATGTTTCCAGTGGAGGCTCCCCAGAAGTTGTATTGATAATTTTTCAAAGTGGTGACTTTGAGAGCCCTGATTGGTTCTAAATAGGTGCAGTTGCAGAAATGCCTTAGTGAGCAACTTTGTTGATTAATATCATTCACCTTATGATCCATTTTGTCAATTTTTTTGTTGCAATACATTCTTGGGTCAAATTTCTACACGCCTGTCCAATTTCGTACCTCTAGGATAAGTTCTGATGGGTTATTCAATTACTTTCTAATCATGACATGGCAAATAATGGTGTTCTGGAAAGTGTCAAATTTTTCAAATCTAAGGACAACCCATTTCTTGTTTTAGATTGAAACATATAAAAATCTATTTTCATAAAAAATAGATGCCTTTTAATGCATTATTTTAATGCATTTTAGGTGTGGTAAACACGTCCCAGGGGCCAGTTTACAAAGGAGGTACCTAATTTTAAGGGATGGGAAAAATATAAGGAAATGGGTTTTCTCTAAAGAATTGATTATGATCACATACGAAAATTCATGGCTTTAGGTTTCCCGGTTTTCCTGCAATAAATTTCTTTGTTTGGCTTACAAGTGGAATTAAATTTTTTCCTAGTTCTAAATTTTTAAATGTTTATTCAACATGATTTTAGGGCATTAATTTCTTCAAACATTTGAATAGGAGGAAATAGGAATTTTAATTCTTTTATTCCATTGGCTAAAAACTCTCAAACAAACTTTGAAAAACTTCAAAGTTTTCATGCCATTGCTCATAGCAGCTTATGGGTAAAAATAAAAATCTAAACTAGTGATGGACATACAAGAGATAAAAACTATCAATGTTTGAACAACAAAGGATGTAAGGTATCGAAATCCATCATGGCACTGAGGAGTAAAAAAATCAATGAATTGAATTGGAGCAGCCATTGCATTGGCTGAAAAATAAAGAATTGACAAGGCATGTGAACTGATGTAAAAAATCCCTAATGCAAATGTGGTTTCATGGAATTCTATAATTGAGCATATGTAGAAAGTGGATTTGTTGAAAAGATTTCAGAAATGTCAAGCAAATGTAGTTGGAAGGGCCAAGAATTGTTTGCATTGCAAGAGGCAGGTATGAAGGGATTCAAAGAACGCCTCAATACTCTTGTAAAAGATCAAACCATATTGAGATGTTGGCATTGACACCCAAATTTTAATATAGCTGGCTCAACAACATAAAGAGAGGGCACAACTAATGTTTGTTGTCAAATAATGAAGAAAATTGTTTGAGGTTCTGTACAGATACAAGGGTCGGGTGTATGAAATTAAATTGTTTTGTGTCCATCAGGTGCTTGTAAAGGGCACCAAAATGAGCTACACACAACATATATTCTATAGTGAAAGAAACACCTAGAGCAGAGGGGGTCCATTTGATATTGTAAATGAAAATTTTCAAAGGATAGTCAACGCAAGTAGGGAAAATGTATCAAATATTTTTGGGGAAATTTGATCTGGACGTCATCGAGCCAGCTGAAGGGGGTAAATTAAATATTGCAAAGAGGAAATGTTTGAGCTAAAAGGGTCAATTTCATAGTGCAAAGAAATTCTAAACTATAGCATTTGCTTATGTTGCCATTGTCAATGAGAACCTGGAAGGTGAAGGCGAATTAGGGAAAGCAATGAATATTGCCCATCACTGGTTGTTTTTTCTATTTTCTCAAGAAACTAGTGATTCCCAATGGTGAAATCTCATGTTCCTCCCATTGCTCATCGCTTGTTTTTTTCCCATTCTTTCACTCCATCAAGCGATGAGTGATGGGTTGGAAGGAAAGAGTTTGGTGGGCCCCAGTAAAATATAAAAGGAAAACATTTAAAATATAAACATTGCTCGAGTATTTGTAATGGAAAATATTTTAATTGAGTAAAGTCTAAGGCATGGGTAAAACTTTTTACCCAAGTAAAATTCAAGTGCCTCCATCATTTTTAAATAAAAGTTTTAAATATTGTTGGGTGTGCAAAATAAAACTTTTATCATTTTAAAGTAAAAATTTCATTATTTAAAAGCAATGCTTTTAAATATAAAATGTAAGATGAAGAGCATGAGTAAAGTGAATTTATTATTCACTTTGTAAACAAAGGTTTTTCTTTGCTGAGAGTGCAAAATGTGCAGCATGGTGAATGGAGGTAGAAGTTTTCACAAAGTTGGGTTTTTCTATTGGAGGTAAAGGTGAAAGCAAGACAAATTTATTGCCGCATAAGGAAATGAAGTTCTCTCATGGGGGATGAGTAAATTTAATGCAGAGTAAAATAATTTTCATGGGGAGAAATTATTTTCATCTACAGAGGTAAAATGAACAATGTAGATGAATGATTTTCATGGGCAGATTATTTCTCAACTAAGGGGGAATTTTATTTTTCAGATAAAAGATAAAATGAATGAAGGAAAAATTCAGAGCCAAAGTTTGTTGTGCAAAGGGAAGAGAGAAGAGAGAGGTTTTTCATTTCTATTGTTGATGGATGAGAGAATTGCTGCTAGGTGTCTTCAACACAATTATTTTAGGGTTTCTTCTTCTCTTTTATCCTCTCTTCTTTTCTCATTGTAAAGGGTTCCATTTTTTGAAAGTTTTGCAAGGCAGACAGAAGCTCTGGGTAGATTGTAATGCTAGGGTGAATTATAATTGTTATTCAATTAGTCTAAAGTGTTTTGGTGTTCTAAATTGATCTTCATGGATATATTTTATCAGATGACTATCTCCATGGATGACATGTAATACTTTTTGAATTCAATAATCAAAGATTACTTGGGTTTTTTCATGCACATTTTTTGCATTTGAGTTACATTTGTTATTGCCTTTTGTTCAATGAATAATGTAATTGCTTTAATGAATGTCAGTTGCATTTGTTACTGCCTATTGTTCAATGGATAGTGTAATTGCTTCAACAAATGTAACAGGAGTGTTATGTTTCCAGGTGGATTTGTAGAGAATGGTATTTGATAAAGCTTTAGTGTTCTTGGTGTAATAATGTGATGACAGTTGCAAAGGTCTTCAAAACATGTTTAACACTGAAGGACAAAGTGTTGGTTATATGACTTTGTAGCCCTCTTCTTGGCACTGGTCAATCTTTATGCATCTTATGATTTCAGTTTGGTCCCAAACTATTAAATCAATTCAAACCTTTTAATTATGTTTTATGAGTTATTTGTATCCACCATGTTCTCCATGCTGATTAATGGAATCCACCCAATTTCTTAGCCAATGTTGAGTGATATTTTATGTTCCTCAACATATTCTTGTGATAAAATAATCTATTAAGAAATATCCTATTTAGTGTGTGTTTGAATTTTTAGATATTGCTAAAGGGTCACCCCCCATGTTCTATAGAGCTTGAACTACAAGGGAAATGTGTTTCAAGCTCATTTCCTATCAGTTGGCCAAATCCTACATTAGGTCTGAGCATGAAGTGTGGCTTACTTCTAGGATTTAGTGGATGCGTCAATTTGGAGAACCTAGAGTGATAATATATGATGATGATCCAAAATCAGGCCTTGGTTTCCCTTTTTATATAGGAAAAAACAAGCTACAAGCCTCTTACAAAATCAGGTGATGTTTCAAAATTTCACCTTTCCACTAACTACTTGCCTGATTAGCATAATTAAAGAAATAAAATAGAACTTAAGATAATTTAGACATTATGAACTTCCATTAATAAACATAGAAAGCCCATAATAATTTATCTAGAAAAGGATTCATCTCCATGTGATAGATGTCCAAACACTCTCGTCCTAGTGACATGCTGCTTAGAAGATAGATACTTCTCCTCCCATTGATATATTGTAAAATTTGATGGCCATTTGTACTCCTAGCTACAATTTCTCTTTTATCCTCATGTATTTATGTATTTTCCTTTTATGTATCATCCATCCTTTCCTCATGCTTATGAGCAGTGGTCTCATGGATTGGTTGATAAACCTCAACATCACCCTTTAATGATTGTAACATGGTAGCCACTTCTTTAGTGTCTCCAACTCATTCACTCTCTTCATAAGGCACCAATGGTTCATGGCTTTCTATTTTTTATCTTTTAGGAGGAAATTGCTCCATGGGATATTCAAAGGTTGTGTTTGGGGTGTGCTCTATTATTAGCTTACCATTGTGTTCTTGAAGACATGCCTCCCTTTTTCTATATAAGTCTTTAAACCTATCAATTATCAAATTTATTCTTCTGATAGGGTCTTTCTCTTCAATAAATTAGCCTAGGAAATCCTTGTGTTTTTTCTTCCTTTATTATTCAAGCTTCATCATATATTCCCATTTTTTCCTTCTACTAAACACATCTTGATAAGTGATGCAATTTCTTATTACATCTTCTTCATAGTCCACTTGGTGTGCAACTGTTGATTTGGTGAGAAGATTATGCCTTATGTTATTCATATGCTTTTCAGGATCAAAATCTCTTCCTTTACCAGAGTCTAGTGAATATCTTTCCTTTAAATAATATTGCAATTCTTCTAATGTATCCAAGCCTATAGAGCAATATTCACACTTGGTTAAGTTTTACAACAATGTGTCCTTCTTCTTGTGCATTACATCTTTCTCCATCCACATCATCTTCCACATAAACTCTAAAAATTATAGTCTAAGGGACACAAATTTTGGTTGTATATGCGGAGCAATAGGGCACCCATAAACCCTTATTATTGTGACTTCAGGGAGGAAGAACCAATCACCAAAATTATGTGTATGACCCTACTCCTATTTTAAGGCTAGAGGTCTCAAAAATTGTAGCATTTTGGTTGTAAATTATGGTATCGAATAAACAAGGACTCATAGGATTATGTGTACAAAATATTCATACAATATTCTAAAGCTAGAGTTCTTACACCAGCTATCCCAAATATAGAACCAATTCTATACAGGTGTAGGATTCCCTTGCTCATCAATTGTGGCTAGGTCAATTTATTTACTCCATTTGTCTCGATTTTGGTATAGTTTCAAATTTCACAAGAGAGAATAGTGTCTGAATGTAATAGTTTCCCTATCTTCTATGACTTGCAATAATTCATCATCTAATTCCTTCTCTAGGCAATCTTAAGAAAAATTGTATTCTATATTGGTCTCTGGATTTTGGATTCTCATGGCCATCATCATTAAACTTACTGGCATTCTATCTTGAGCATCCATCCCTAAAACTTAGCATAGGGAAAGATATGTATTTGCAAAATAATATTGAAAGTATGCCACAGTGATTGGCTCAGTGATGGAGGGAGAAATGGGGATTGTTCTATTGCCAATTCATTTTTTCATGTACAGAGGAATCTCATCACTCCTATAAGTTCTCCTTAACCTTATATACTCCATGTTTTTGAAAGTCTATCTTATTCAGGGCTTGTTTATTCAAATCAAAGCACTTAATGATAGCTATGCTAGTTACCCCAACTAATAATACACCATTTGGAAACCTCACAGTTTTAGTAGTAGAGTGATAATATTTAGCTAGTAATCTAATAAACTCCACATCAACAAATACATTAGGGATGATAAACTTGGCCAAGTCCTACACCCAGGGGTTTGAGATTGGAATTTTCTCATTTCTTTTTCTATAGAAATACCAAAATAAGTCCCACCTAGATTAGGAATGAGGGCATCCCTACAGCCTTGTGCAATGTCTATGAGAAACTTCTTATTACCCTCCTTGGTGGATCTTAGGAGTAAATCTAAAATGGACTAGTGGAGAGGCCTCCTTTTTACCTTAGATTCTTCATTCGTAATTTTAATTTTACTTTCCTTTGCTTCTAATTGTTTCCTTTTAGGTGGCATGTTTCAATCCTTTCCACTAAAACTTCAAAATGACAGAACTTTTGAAATATATTCACACCAATCAAGCTTCTTTAGAGAGTTATTCATGCACTTACCTGGATGCTTGACGCTTGCAGAGATCCTTCTATTCATATCCTTAGCTCCTTCCACAATAGTGTATTGCAATTGAGTGTAGTGATAGGAAAATTCATTTATTTTTAATGGCGTTGAGTTCAGACATATCTGCATTAATGTCAACCTCTTGCCAAATATTTTTGTAATAAGCTCATATTCTTGAATTTGATTATGCACCATTGTATTTGTGCGTCATGGTGGCTTATGTGATCTTTTGCATTTACTACTACAGTCTTTAATGATGCCACAATAGGTCCCACCATACTACCACTGTCACTTATCACACTGGCTATGGTATGGTTGTGCCGAGTTTTATGCCATTTTATATGAACTACTTTATATTCTTATGTTTGTGGGACAATGGTTTACATACTACCCTACTGTAGCTATACTATCCACTTCATTTAGCACTTTGGTATTCACCTTCCTTTTAATGCTTACCACTCTACTGCTCTACCTTGGACTTCTCCTCACGGGGTGGCAGTTGATACCTCCTTACCGCAATTCCTTAATCTCCTCTTTGTGTGGTGGTGATGAGTACTGCTTTACCATGCGTACTGAATAACCCTTTGGTGATATGGCGGTTAATTCTTTAGTTCATTATTTATGAACCGTAATCCCACACGGACTATATTTTGATGTTGCATTATTGCGGTAAAGGCATAAAATGTTTTATTAATGACTAAAAAGGATTAATGAATATGTACAAATGATATATTAATGCTTTTTATGGATCTTGTCACACAAATTGTTGCATTTCATGTCAAACACAATGTAAAACTAGAGGCAATGGGTATTTTGATGTAGGTGAAATGTGGATGGAAAATGAAATCTAGTGGATATTGAGGAAGAATTTTTTAGCTCCAACAAGAGGACCCATTCACCACTTAGGGTGAGTGGGTCCTAGCTCACTTTTCTAGGACCTAACCCCAATAGATGGAAAGTACATTAAAAACCTGGAATTTCAAATAAATTGATAAAGGGGGTTCCTATTAAGGGAGGACCCATTCACCACCTAGGGCGAATGGGTTCTGGCTCACTTTTCTAGGACCTAATTTTTTCCCAATTAAATTTTATATTATTTAAATTATGGGTGTCGGAATAGATCTTTGGGAGGTGTCATAAACAAGGTTTGAATTTTAATTAAAGGGGTTAATTAACTCCAATTAACCACAATTAATTAAAACCACCCTAGATAAATGTGAAAGTGCTTTAAAAAACTTAAATAAGGTACAAACATAAGTATATTTTATTAAGAATGAGCCCATTAAGCTTAATTAAGTAAATAAATCATAGAAAAGTGTGAAAGTCTATCACAACACTTCACAACACCTTTGCAAAGGATTAATTAAAGTATGTTTTAATCAAATAAAGGGTCTACAATGATGTGAATGTGTACAACACATTAGAACACTATTCCAAGACACCATTAATTCAATCTTAATGTTGATTATCAAACCAAGCAAGGGAAAAATGATACTTTTTCCATTACTACATTTTCCCCCCACTTTAGTGAGAGGATGGCCCCATTTCAAACTAACACTTAAGTATGCAACAATAAAAAAGATACATAATCATAACCTTTCAAAGGTCAAGAAAGATAAAGAAAAAAAAAGGATGAAGAACAACTGTTCCAACACGATGTGAAATGGGGTTGTTTGTCCATAACATATGTTGCTCACTCTAGGGTAGTGGAACCTTAATCTTTCCACTAGGTGAGTTGTCCCAATGAAGTGGAAAATGAGAGAATCATATTAGCCTCTCATATGATACCAAAGTTATCTTCCTAACAACTTTGATAAGGCACCACAATGTAGTGTTTTTGTAAATGCTTTCATTATGTAGCTTTTGTTAAAGGGGATTTTGTTTTATTCATGTAAAGGTCTTTTTCTTAGGGAGCATTGTACACTCTTGGATGACATCAAACCCAATGACACCACCAAGAAGAGGACACATCATAAGAAAAAAGAAAAAACACACCATGAACATTTTCCAAAAGATGTCATCAATGTATGCCCCCACTTTAAAGCGGTTGCTACACTATCACTGTGAGCAATTGCTTTAATGTAGCCAATTTTTTATCCTAATACATGAGATCTTTCCTCGGAAAACCCTATGACAAGTCATATGTTTTTGAAGTAAGCTATGTCATGAAATAGGAAGCAAGGCAGTATGTACAGGATCATCATGGGAAAAATAGGCCCTTAAGTGGCAAAAAATTCAGACAAACCAGAGTTAGGCAACTTGACGTAAAAATTTGAATAACTTATCTATATTATTTCAAAAATATGTAAAAATAGAATCTGTAGAAAACTAAATGTAGTTTACAAACTACTAGGTTTATTTTATTTTATTTTAAAATTATTTGGTGAAAATTTGAAATTTCAATGTAGTAGTACTTAAATTTCAGGGAAAAAATAAGAAGTAGGTGTCTGTCTGACCACCCTAACCACAATAAAATGATAATATTTTTTTATAATATTTTAGAGATAAGTAGAGGACTCGTGTCTGGATGTTATGCATATTTTTTTGTAATTTTTTTCCAAGTCAATAATTAATTATGAAATTTTTATTACAAATTTTAAAAATATAAAACTTGTATGTCGACCACCTTAACTTGGTCAAAACTTCATGAAATTCAATTTTTTTTTTTAATCCTATAGTATGTGAAGCATAGAATTTGATGCATATTTTGAATTCAAAAAATGTGATACCGTTTGAAAGCTATAGATTTTTTCAATCAACCTATCAATGAAGACTTTAGTGGGTGATCCCATAATAGTGGTTTACAATTTTTGGCCAAACTAGACAATGAAATTATTATTTTTAACTAAAATCTTCACATTCAGCACCTATAATGCTAAACGTGAGGAATTTGAAGATTGTGCAAACTAGAGTCTCATCAAATTTTTTCTGTAGATTCTAAAAATATTTTTCAAAATTTTGCAATCAAATTGCACTTCTTTTTCCATCTCCACGAAAATAGATTTTTTTTCAGAAAACAACATTTTAAAAAGTGATTTTACACCAGATATAATGCATAAATTTTTCCATGAAGGATAAAATTCTAATTCTTTCAAATTTAGATTTGTAACTCTGATATCTAGTGCTTCCACTTGGTTATGAAGTTTTATTGAATATTTTTTCTTAATCAAGTTTCAAATTCAAACGAATTACAATTCAGATATAGCGCAACAGTATAACGCGTAGCTTTTTTTGTATATATCAAAATTTAATTTAATTTTTTTTGTTGGATCAAGGACTTCAATATATGGTGCACTCATATTTTTTCTATTTTTTTTTGATAATCTTCTATTTTTCAACATGTGAAGAACAAAGAAATTCAATTTCAATGAAAAACATATGTTTAATAAATCTTAAAAAACAAATACATAACAAGACCAAAACATATTAAAATTATATTCATTGGATAGCTTGTTCTGAGGAATACCATAATCATTTCAAATAAATTTTAAATTAATTCATTTGATCCCCCAAAATCTAAATGAAAAGTGATTTTTTATTAGCATTTTGATAGGTGTAAAGGAGACGCATTTATAGGTATGGTTTAAAACTAGCAAGGTTCTATCCAAGGGGGTTTGATCTAAGGTTATTTGATCAAACCCTCTTCAATTGGAATCCTTAAAATGGAACTTTTAAAGGCTTAAATCATTATATTTTCTAAAAATATGTGATTTCAGCTAAAATTTGTTCCTCTCAGGAATTGTAAACCACTATTATGACAGCACCTTAGTCGTAATTCAAATAGAAAATGAATAATAATTATTTATTAAATTAAAAGTAAAGCATAATTTATATTGGTGGAAATTTGAGAATCTCCTTTAAAAACCCTTTTCATTTCGTCAATTTTGGGTAAAAAAAAGTCGTCAGCTACATGCCTTACAAATACCCATCATATCACCACTTTTTGGCCCATCATGATCTTGCACATACCCAAGGGTTGCCCCCACAAATTCATAAAGGATATATGGATTTGGGGTTAGTATGTATTTACTACAATGTTTTCATAGAGCATGGAACTATCATCATTCCCCAAATACTCATAGAACTAGAAGAATGCCACAAAGAAAGTGAAGAAAAATAAAAATTCTTTCTGGTCAACATGAAAGAGACCTAAATGTCTTGACACCTTGTGTCATCCCCAAAAGGAAAACAAAAGACAAAAGAAAAAGATAAAGAAAAATATTTTGGGTCAACATGGAAGAGACCTAAATGTCTCGACGTCTTGCATCATCCCAAAAAGGAAAACACAAGACAAAATGAAAAAGATAAAGAAAAATATTTTGGGCCAACATGGAAGAGACTTAAATGTCTCGATTCCTTGCATCATCCCCAAAAGGAAAAAATAAGACAAAATAAAAATGATAAAATTTTTAGGACATATAGAAGAATGCACAAAGAGATGAGGATACATCAAATGAAATTCCACGGGGGATCACATTACACACATGCAGTCACATAAAGAAAAACATGAAAAAGAAAAAGACTAGTAAGGCACAAGCGAGTCAACCTAAAGTAGGATGTCCGGCTCCCAATCTCAGTTGGTATAAAAAAAATTTGGGCAACTAGCCAAAGGGACAACATCAAGTGCCGAACTAGGACACACACCATGTTCAACACTCTTTGTAGGAGACTTTTCATTTAAGCTCATAGAAGAAGAAATCAATGTATTCAACTCATCACATTCACTTGTTCATCAATGTTTGCAATATCAATGTCATCATCTAAATTAATCATAACAGGGTATGTGCAAGATCATCATGGAAAAAATAGGCCCTTAAGTGGCAAAAAATTCAGAAAAATCAGAGTTAAGTAACTTGATGTACAAATTTGAATAAGTTATCTATATTATTTCAAAAATATGTATGAATAGAATCTCTAGCAAATTGAATGTAGTTTCTAAACTACTACATTTAAAAAAAAAAATCTATTTGGTGAAAATTTGAAATTTCAATGCGAGTACTTAAATTTGTGGAAAAATAAGTAGGTGTTTGTATGACCACCCTAACCAAAATAAAATGATAATAATTTTTATAATATTTTACATATAAGTAGAGGACTCATTTCTCGATGTGATGCATATTTTTGTAATTTCTTTCCAAGTAAATAATTAATTATGAATTTTTATTACAACTTTTAAAAAATATAAAACTCATATGTCTGACACCTTAACTTGGTCAAAACTTCATGAAATTCAATTTTCTTTTTAAATCTTATAGTATGCAAACCATAGAATGTGACACATGTTTTGGATTCAAAAAATGTGATACCATTTGAAAGCTATAGATGTTTTTTGATCAGCATGTAAAATTTGATGTGTAATTTTCAATTTTTTGAAAGTTTATCCCCGACGTTCATCAAAATTTTGATGAACCTGGGGTTCGTCAAAATGTCGACTATCATTTTTGTCGAATTTTCGACCAACATGAAAAATAGAAAAAAATTAAAATTGTGGTTGACATAAAGAAAATTGAGTTTGCACCTGATTTATTTCGATAGTGTTTTTCTCTACTTGAGACATTTTGTGGAGAACTAATGATGATTTTCTTGGGAAAAATCAGAAAAAATTGAAGAAGATATCGCCAGGTTGAGGGTAGTCATTGTCTTTTTGCATAATTCAGTTGTGAAGTCAAATTTGTAGTTCCAGGTTTGAAAATCATATTTTAAAGCAACATCTCATTAGATTTCATTTTTAGAGGTTAAGGGTTTTGAAAATTTCATTTCCAGATTTTGTTGTGTGGAATCACCATAAGATCACAACCAAGGAATAGATTCTTGTGATTGTAATTACGTGATCCATAACTCTATTGGTCATGTGGCATAGTTGTCCTATAACAAATATAGGATGCATTCATGTGTGACCCAAGTTTAATGTGGCTATGTTGTGATAGAAATGGAGGCACTCATATAATGTAGTTAATTCAAGTTGTATAATGTAGGTGTCAATCATCATTGGGTGCATTTAGTTTGTCTCAAGTTTAATAGGTTATGATGTAATTATAGCATGATCAAAGAGCGATTACCTCTTGCTACAATAAAGAGTCTATAACTATGGTTGATATGCAGAGTGGTTGTGTTATATCAATTATGTAGTGCATTCAAGAACAACCCATGTTTAATGCGCTATTCTAGAGAGTGACCAAGATTTTCTAAACCTTATGAATGTTACTTGACATATATTTGCATAATCTCAAATTCCTTCAGAGGCTTTTGAAGTATCAATGTATCCTATATAGGGTTTAGAATGATTTTTTTTAATTAAAAAAATAAATAAATGATGTATTTCCCTATAATTAGATAATGTGGAGATCTCCTAAATCTTTCCTAGCACACTATCCTCTTCGGCACTGTATTCATTACTCTAGCTACTAGGGTTTTACATGTGACATCTTTAATATCTTCACGACCGTGACTTTTAAATATATCTCATTATTTACTTTAATCCTTTTCATGGTAACCCTTGAGTTCCATAATCCACCTTCAATCTCTTCTAAGAACTTTGTCTTAAGCTAGACTGCATAGTATGCATATAAAGCAAGTCCTTCATACCTGCCATTGTTCCAAACCACCACTCACTGCCTTGCTTAAAATGTTGCCTCCATAAGCACAATAGCATTTTTTAAAATCATGGTTGCTAGTGATTTACCATTAAGGTCACCACTTTCATCATGAAGATATAATGAGATTTTTGTCTTCAAACTCAAGGCATTATGGAAGATAACATTGTGAATTGTTTGTTGTGTATGATTCAATTTTCTTGCACATTTGTTGCTTTGCTAACTTCCTTTAAGACTGGGTATTACACCCTCAACTACAATCTCAAATAGCTCACTCACTACCACTTGAAGATTCATTTCATGAGCATCCTTCTATAAAATCAAACTATGCCCTATAGATTGCCTACTTACTACAGGGGACTCATTGTTTCATGGTATTGCAGTTCTTAAGATCCTTCAACCTTATTAGCACTACTTCACAGTCTACAAGGTATTATTCACTATTCTCCCATCTTTGATGAGTCTCAAAACACTGCTCGAACATGAAATCCACTACCTCCATTATACATTAATGGCTAAGAAGAAACATTGAACCTATGATTACCACTATTACTTCATTTGGACAGTCATTCCCTGACTGCATTTTCCTTGTCTAACACTACCAAAAGCATTTGAAAAACCCTTAAGGTCAGCAAGGGGGTAAGGAAACTCACTATTAAAATCTCCACTTTACTATGCAAGGTTTGAGCTTTATTATCTTGTCACTGCTCAGCCTCTTTTTGGCTATCACATCTCAAGTGACTATCATTCTTCTTACCATAGATTGCATTTACAAATGCCACTAAGCTACATAGTGTGCTTTTATTGGCTACAATCTTTAGATTGCAAGATTTTGTTATTACCTACAATGTCTCAATCTTTCTGGTATTGCAACCTCACTAATCCGCTATAGTTATTGTTTATGTTTCTATGAAGGCCTAGGGTTTGTACCCTAATCATGCTCTTACCAATGCTTCTGTTGTTTTTTATTAGGGCTCTCTCAATGTTGAGGGCCCTAGGAATAAGCTCGTCATAAGAAGTGACACATTGCATCTTTAACTAAAAGGATAAATTTGTATTGACATTAGCAATGATGATTCTAACTTGTTGCTCCTTAGGAATGGGTCACTTCCTCTTACTAGCTCACTACCTCCATTGCTGTAGGAAGTTTGTGATCAAGTTCAATATTCCGATTTTAGGAGTCTTAACGGTTGGAAATCATAGTGTAATTAGAATTTAATAAGTTTTGGAATTACCATTTTAAAGTTTTTTTTGGGGTTATTAACTTCAAACTATCTTCTCTTTTGTAGGGGTGGTTGCATGCCAAATTTTTTTGCTGTAAAATATCAAAATTATTAGATTATGTTACATGTCTATGAATGAAAATTATTGGAGTGTGAGCTTGATATTTTTTGAATATCTAAATAGTCAAGATTGGTAAAGAAAAATCATGTTAGATAATATTAGTCCAGAACAAAATGAAGAGACACTTGATAGATTGTGGGCTAGATTGAAAAGAAAGGGTGATGGGAAATGTTATTGTCCTTGCAATAATTGCAAGGGCTTAAAGACGAGATGATTTTTAATCACAACAGCTGAGAAACAATTTATGCAGCATGGTCATGTTGAAGGGGGGCATGATTATCATCCATTGGCAAGTTGTTCATTATATGTGTTTATATTGATTGAATTTATAAATTTTTATATCATTTTAACATTATATATATATATATATATATATATAATCACTTGATCATGATCATGGTTTATTTGTGTCAATCATTATAAAGGTGGGGCGCCCTAGGGAAGATGATATGGATTATCACAGCTTGGAGAATGTGGTTTTGCAAGCGGATGAACATGCAACTATGAATATCGAAGATGAAGTTAATGATCCTATGGAAGAAAATGATCATGTGCCAGAAAACAAAGTTGAAGATGATGGTACAAATACATTGATTCATGACACATTTAGTGGTAGAGTTGATCATGATGATCAAGATGACTTTGATGATGTTCATGATTTTCCTGTACTTGTGAAGGCATACGAGCCCCTTTATGAAGGCTTTGGAAAAGCTCTTCTCTCTATTGTATTGTTGTTGTTGAACTTGAAGGTTATGAATGGTTTATCAAACATAGCAATCTCAGGAATGTTAAGGTATGTCATACATGTCATATTTTTTCATCTATTTTAATTTTTGTTAGTTCATCACTAGTAAATAAAGGATGAAATATGTACCATTAATATTATTTATATGAACAAATTATTTTTTGTTGTAGATTGATTGGTGAATTTTTGTTACCATCAAATATTTTACCTTGCTCATATCGAGATTTATGTGCCATTATGAAAGATATTAGAATGGAGTATCAAGCAATAAATGCATGTCCCAATGATCATATTATATATCATAAAAAATAGGAATTTGCAATAGAATGCCTGAAATTTCATATCAGTAGATATTGAGCAGATCAACTAAGAAAAAAGGTGTCTCGCAAGGTTCTTCGTTATATTCCAATTATTCCACGTATGCAATGATTATTTAGGTGTGAAAGCTTAGCGCAATTTATGGATTACCATGCACGGAATAGAAGTGGAGATGACATTCTTCGAATTCCTGTAGATGGTTCTACATTTAGGGACATGGAGGAAAATTGGCCAGACTTTAAAGAAGAACCTTGTAATCTCAAGCTTTCATTGGGAGCAGACGGTTTCAATCCATTTGGAGAGCTGAGATCTATTTACACAGTGTGGCCTATTTTTGTTATCAACAATAACATTCCTCCATGTATGTCAATAAAAATGGAGCACATAATGGTGTCAATGATTGTTCCAGGTATTTGTTTACATCAATTTTCTTTAACGTAGTAGCATCTCATTTGTCTTATTTGTTGCATAATGACATATTTTTTTCATTCAATAGTCATGTACATTAATTTATATATATTGCAATAAAATGGTTATAATAATTATGTAATGTTTATGTACATTCAACTAGGTAATTACCAAGTAAAAGATATGAATGTATATATTGATCCTCTTATCGACGAGTTACTAAAGTTATGGAATGGTGTCACTATGTATGACATCTCCAGACCAATAGGACAAAGACAATTTCAATTCCATGCAATGCTTGTGTGGAAAATTCATGATGCCCCAGCGCTAACACATTTTTGTGGTATGCTATAACGTTTGACTGCAATTTAATAATATTTAATTTGATGAAGTAGATATCATGCATGTTTTTAAAATAATCTATGTATTATATATAATTAAAAAAATTGACATATTTAATCCAATTATATATCATCTTGCAGGTCTTCAAATAAAGGGAAAATTTGCATGTCCAATTTGTGGTCCAAAGATGAAATCTTGTCATTCAACAAGTTTAGGAAAGCAAGTGTTTGATGAGTATAGGCACTTCCTCCATAGAAATCATAAGTATCAAACTACTGAAAAACATCTTTTCAATGGGAAAGAGGAGACTACATCAAAACCACGAAGAATGTCACCTTGCCTATGGAAGTTGGAATACAATAGAATTAATCGTCATGGTTATACATTGGATCAAATTTTTTATCTATCATATATGATATGTTTTGAATTTATATTTTTATATTGTGTTGTGTTTACACATGTTGTAATTGACACTGATTGTTGTTGTTAATTTAGTTAACTTATATGCTTCATGAAGGTTGTCAAGGCATTAATGGCCAGCTTCCAAAGGGACTGAAAAGTTATCCCAACCAATTTAGTAGGTTTCCCTACTATGAGCAGCTACAAATTGTGCATTTGTTTGATACAATGAATATCAGAAAGAATATAACAGAAACATTATGGAAAATATTGGATGGAAGGCAAGACAAAGAATTTTTTTTCAAAATTTGTATTGGCATTCAGGAAGCCAATCATGCAATGAAAAATGTCACTCAATTAAATAGAGATGGAGACCAAATTAATATAAGTTCCCTTCCTTGGTTATTAATAGAGTAGCAAAGCAATGCTATAAAAGAAGTCATACAAAAAAATTGATTTTCCACAGGATTTGCTGCAAACATAAACAATATAATAACAAAGAAAGGTGAATTTGGGTCAGGGATGAAAATGCATGATTGGCATACCTTCATTAAGGTAATTATTCTGGTATATTATATAGACTTGTATAATGAATGTACGTTTCAGTGTATTGTGTTTACTACTTTTGGAAAAATAATGAAAATATCATTTTATAATTGTTGCAATATGTTCTACCTCTATCTCTCCTAGAAAACTTTGACAAAATGTCAAGCAAGTTATATATGATCTTGGAAAATACATGAGGTAAGTAGCAAGATTTGTTCAATTCGTTGTATACATCTTATAATTGCGATTTGTTTTACTTGTGATGTAATATACTATATATTTTTGTTAAATCTTGTTAATATATTTGTGCCTTGAATCACTTGTAGATGGCTATCATCTAAAGAAATCCATAAAGAAGATATAAATTATTGGAAGAGAAAAATTCCTTGTCTAATGTGTGAAATCAAAAGTGTCTACCTTCAACATTTTTCAATGCACAAGAACACTACCTCATACACCAAGTTGAGGAGATTGAATTGTGTGGACCTGTACACACAAGGTCAATGTGGATGGTTGAGAGGCACTTGAATTTTTTGAAGGCTTTGGTTAGACAAAGAGCACATCCTGAGGGTTCTATGGTGGAGGAATATATGGTATACCATACCATGGTGTACATTAGTGAATATCTTCCTAAGTTTGTAGCAAAGATCCATGTAGATCGCATTTGGGATCCCAAGTCCATTAACAAATTCGAAGGGGAGTACCTGTTGGGGAAAGGTAGATTGAGGAAAGTGAGAGGTAATTATAAGATGGTTTGAGAGGTAAAATGGAATAAATTTTACATATGGTTTTTATGTATACTGTACTTATTTAATTTTTAATCTTCAATATACATCAATTATAAATTAAGGTCATATACTATGGTATTTAACTAATTATATGTCGTTTGTGAATTTTATTTTTTTGGTACAATTGGTCGAGAGTGGGATGCACTACATTTGTACTTCACCAACAATCTTGATTGGATGATGGTACGGATTGAACGATGTCAACAATCTGGTCGCGCATTAACATGGGAAGGTGTGACTTCATTGGTTAAAGAAGCTCATCGTAATGGAGATTCCAATGTTACACAAAGGGAAATTGATTTAGCATATGGTTTAAGAGATAAAAAGGTACGTATAAATATATTAATCACCAATATTATTTAATTATTTTCAAGTATATTGATGTATATATATGTTGAGATTGTTTTCTTTGCATACATTCGGCTAAGAATAAATATGTTTATCAACTGACGATATTGCAATAATTTTTACATGTTTGACATATTGTAGGTGAAACACCACAAGGCTATGTGGTGCAATGGTCATAAATTTGGAATCAAAATGTTGGATGACATGAAGAAAAATTGTGATTCCAGTATAATTGTAGTCTTTCAGGTGACTAATGTGTCATCTAGAAGCAACATACATCCATAAGTCTCAGAAAATTGATACTATGGGATTTTGGATGATATACTTGAGTGTGACTTTAAGTCCTTTAGATAAATTTTGTTCGTCGTCCTTTAGATTTAATGATGTACTTTTTAATGTTTCAAAGGTCAAAAAATTAAAACATTTCAATTGTGATGTTAACAACCTTGAAATTAGTGTGTTTTATGTTTCATGTGATCATAAAAGATTAAAAAGTCAGTTGTAGAGGTGGTTGTTCAGTGGTTGACATGTATGTTGGTTCTTTTTACAATGTAACCATGTTTGTCTTCTAATCTACCTATGGAATTGCCAATTCCAATCGAAGGCAGTTCAAAGGACCTGAACCAACTGACGAGGACTTTAAAAGCCTCCTACACTTTGGGCTCTGCAAGACCCAGGAGGGTGATCCCTTAATGTGTTTACAACCTCTGCACCATTATTATAAACAACATTAACAATAGCAGATGTTCTCACTTAATAGCACAACACGATAAGATAATATTAACTAGAATTGGTTGTTCATAGACAATATCAACTATCTGGAACGTGAGATAACTAAACACAATCCATTGTATAATATAGTCAATTATTTTCAATTTGTAGCAAGCTCTACGAAAAGACAAACAAATACTGAAGTACACTAATAATTATAACTTAGATCAGTGCCATATATCCATTGCAAGAGTCAAATTCATAAGCATCTAGAGGTTTATAATAGATTTAATACATAACATATAAGATCCCTGACAATATTGCATTACAATTTCATCAGTATGCATTCTAACCCAAGACTACTTATTAAATCCTTATACAACACATATCCACCTATAATCCCATTCAAGCATTTTGATTAATTCCTTGAATTAAAGCTAAAATAGAATCATACACACCACAATAGTGAGATGGATAAAACAACCCTTAGTTATTTCATTCAAAGTTCAATTATGCATGTACAATGGAGAGACATGAGCTCAAATTTTCATTTCAACTCAAATGCTAGTACTGTTATACAACATTAAATCTCTATGAACTCAAAACCTATTACATAATGACTCAAAACCTAAATTGCATTTATCTAAAACCATCGGACTTTACAATTAGCTCTACAACTTCACCTAGACTTGACAAAAATTATCTAACTTGCTAACCCGTACTTCTGGCCTTGAATCCTTCTTATAGCAAATGAAGGAGTAAACAAGCACCGGGCCAAAAAGTATAGCTATCAACAGTCAATTGGAGCACTTGGTGATATTCCAAAATTTGTTACAAAAACCACCACCTTGAAATTTTTTCTTGTTCATCATATCAGTTGAGGAACATTGATGCAAAAATACACAAGAAAACCGCATCGAGAAAGCCGTCAACACAAAACTGGAACCATTGAAACCACAACATCTGATCTGCCACCTATTAGTTCACTCCTTTTACTCCTCCTCATTCAAATATTTAGTTACCCAATTTTGGTACTCATCATCAGTCGGCCAGTCAAAATTAATTACCTCATCCACCTTGGTATTATAAGGTGTGTATTTTACCGCTACCTGATTCCAATCCCTTTCAAAAGATTCAAAAAATGAGCTGGTACTAATGATTTTGTCCATACAGCTCACCAAAAAATGATAGTCTTACTCATTACAAATTTAATTGATTTGATCATTGATGGCCTCACTTGCTTGAGCCTACCATTGTTTGAAATGACATGATTTTCCCCTGCTCATCAATTATATCAGGTAACAATGTGTTACCCCAATCATTGAAATTCTTCACCAGCTCGCTAATCTTCCTACTCAAGTCATCTTGTAAGGTCTGAACACCTTGCAATGATTTTACTAACACACGAGTAGGATTTCTTGATTGGGGCCTATTATTTATATCAAACCTTGAGGCCTTATACATGATATCTAGATCACTGGCCCTAGGGATCCAATTTTCAATTATTGGTATCGCTACTTTTTGATCCCTATCAATATTCTTTATTATTGCTAACAACAAAGAATGTAAGGAATGTATAGATAGCAATTTTCTATCAACCTTTTCATTTAAATGCCACAAAATAGTAGTAACAATTTCCTTTTTCTCTATGAGAGATCCCTCCTTACTTTTGTTTAATGATGCTTGCAATTCATCATTTTTTTGCAAGAGCTGCTTCTTTGTAGGATCAACAGAGCACTCTATTTCTTCTTCAACTTCCTTTAAAGAAAGGGTGAGGACAAGATTCTGACTGGGAGATCCTGGTGTGGAAACAATTGGAGAAGCAAAGGCACTAGCCATATTGTGGAAGGTAATGTACTAGTTTGTGGAGCACTTGATGTCTCTGCAATCTGTTTATACCTAAACCTCTCCACTTCAGTTTGCAACTCAACATTTTTCTGCTACATCTTGTTGTACTCCTCAATCAAAAGGTTATATTTTTTCACTAAGCTCTTCATTTTAGCGTCCTCCCTTTCAGTAGTCTTTTGGGCCAATTTGGCCACATTCACAGTCAAATTAGTGGCCTCGGTGGTTGAGGTCTTTGAATCTCTCTTTATTATCAATCATCCCTTGAACTTTGGATTAATATCAGAAACATCTGGTTTTCTCCCTTGTGGGGCCAATGCCCAAATTGCCATAGTTTCATATTCCTCACTGAAAGCAGAGTTTTGCAGTGTTGCCTTGACCTCTTCTTCAGAGTCTTGAAAGGGATTCATAGACTTCATAATAGCATTAAAGGCTACTGCATCTGCAATGTCCCATTCAAGCAGAATTAATACACCAACCTGACTCACCAGTTTTCTTCCTTCTTCAGAAGTGATGTTCTTGAATTCTTGCATTAACTCAACTTTTACCTCCTCGTCATTCTCTTGGTCTGACCTATCAAGCCTTAGTTCTCTTCTCTTCCTACATTTATCTTGATACTCTTCAAACTTCGTCCTCCATACCAATTGCAAGAATACATGAGTTTTTACAAATGTATTGTCATCTAGAAACTCCTTGCATGCCTCCATTCTTGCATCTTGTACACTTTTACCTTTCATATATAAATCAGATAAAACTAATTTAGCTGGCCTAGGAGGGGAAGGCATACCAACTTCCATGTCTTGATCAGTAACAATAATCTCATCCATCAGATCCTCCTGTGGTTGATCAATTATTTTCCTCTTAGGGCTTGGTTCGGATGGTGGTGATGAGGGATTGTCTTCCGTTGATGATTCTAAATCAATAATTTTTATTGCCTCAGGCACTTTGAATTTTGGACTTGGTTGCGGAGGCACTTTCATAATCTATTTTCCTTTTCTGTCCACTTCTTCTTCATCACTGCTACTATGCTTTTTCCTCGTATAAATGGGCCACCTTTCCATAGGCTAGTATGCTGGCCTTGTTTCAATTGGTCTAGCATCTTGCTCTTGTACACCTAGACTCAATTCTAAATTTATCATTTTTTTCCTCAATGTGCCCATAATTTCTTTGAAGTTTCCCATCAGAAAATCAATTTTCTTATGGTGGGGACTGAACTCCAACAGTGGATCATATTTTGGATACATTTTGTGCACAACATCTATTAGCTTACCATAACCTATCCATTTCTCCTTGTTCAACTCTTGTCTATTCAAATCAAATTTATTTCTAATCAAGTCTTTAGGGAAATTGAATTCATGCATAGATTTTTCAACTTTTATTCTTTGTCTGAAAAAAGAAAAGAAACCCTCAAGATCATGTTGCCGCTTTGGTCCACACCTCAAATGGTAATCATTAAAGAAATTATCAAAATGTGTCCAACCTCCCTTTGAAAATACAATTTAATCAGACACCACTGTATAATATAGAAAAAATGTTCCCTTACCCCTTCTAGTGAGGTTGTCCTCATGAATACAACCTATCTACCACATAACTTCTGCAAATCTCACTCTTGGTTGCACATTGTATGGCAGTATATGAGGGGCTCTCTGAAAACCATATACTCTCAAGACAGTGCTGACTGGGTATGGGATAATGTCACCCTAGTTATGGTAAACCTTCAATTTTGGCTTCCTCTCCTTTGGCCTGAGGAAATCATGTAATTCCTCAGGGATCCTAGGTATATTCACCATTAATCTAGCCCTTAATCTGGAAGCAAAACAATTATCAAATTGCACATAACTAGTGCTTTCCTTATTACAAGATAAATCTGTAGCCCATATCTATACTGGCAATCTTTCTCCATCAACTAATTGCCTTAATTTCATCCTCTCAGAGAAAAATTCAGCATTCTTAAACAAAAACATATGCATTAGCATAAAATACCAAAAGAATTGAGTGTCAGTATCATTGTTTTGCAGCTTTGATAGCCCTTCATGCATCCTCTCAGCCAAGAAAGAAGTGAATTCATAGGTCATAGAGAAGTTAAGGTGTTGTATTTGCACCCCCATGAACATATAAGCAATGGGCATTACCGTACCAAGACTGAAACCCAAAATTTGACATAAAGAATAGAAAGTGGCAAGGAAATGGTTTGCAAAACAATTTAATTTGAAAGGTTCTTGGTCACAGGGGCTGATATGAAATTTTGAACCTCCTGCCTTAGCCAGATGAGGTGGTAGCAACCTTGCTCTAAAAAAAGATTTCAGCTTTGCATACTCCTGCTTCATTTCCTCAAGGTTGATAGGAACCAAGTCTTCTCTTGGTTCACTCAAGTCAAAAATATGTTGGACCTCTTCTCTATTAATGCTCAATAGAACCTTTCTATCATTGTCCCTGATTATCCATGTAACAGGGTCATATGTTGCAGCCACTATCTTAAGCAGGTCTACATCAAGGAATACATTTGGTACCACTAGCTTCCCCATATCATACATCCATCCATTTGAAAAAGGGTGAGGAAAATTCCTCTGTCCATACCACAATCTAAACAATTCCAAGCCAATGAGGGGAACCCTAGCATTAGCAATGTTGTCCAGAGCAATTATACACTAACCCTTCCCCCATGATTTTCCCTCGCATTAGGACCAATCCCTTCCTCCCATCATTCGTTAACAAGGGGAATTGATCTAAGAAATCATCATACAGGTTTCATTTCATATATTCAGTCTGGCCAAAATGTTGCTTGGGCGGTGCCATCTTAGAAAAACTAGGGCTTCTTTACAACGTTATAATTCAGATAGCTAGGACTAACCAGAGATAGAAAATTACAGGACAAAACACTATAATTTCTCACAACTATAATTAAACTATATCCCTAACACATTCATCAACAAGCTCATAGCACATCCAGCTAATCCTTTTCCAAATTCAAATGCAAAATGACTAAGAGGCACATAAAATATAATCATGGCTTTATTCACAGAAATCCCAAATTCTGGCTGCAGAAACTCGCAATTCTACCTTCGGCTTTGAAACTACTCCATGAAATAGTTGAATGCTTTGTGATACAGACCAAGCAGGAAAATTGATTTTATTTTCAATCAAATTACACTAGAAAATCTCTCATTTTCCATTAAAGCTCAATTTTGAGCTACACGAACAACTCTAACCATATTTGATGCAGATTTAAATTCAAGTCATTGATTCTTCAGCTTGATCAAATCATCGATGGCCACCTTCAAAACAAGCTGAAAAAATTTCCAACACGGCGATAAGGGTCCCACCTTACCATACACTATGAAGGAAGTCCATGTGGCAGTTGCTCGCTATATCGCAATCCTAAAACTTCTGATCCTGTGATGGCGGGCAACCGTTGATCTTGAGCATCAATGATCTCATTCCTTTAACACAGTCGCTAGCCATGTTGTTAACCTTCAAAAAAATCTTCTAGCAAGATTATAACATATCTGTCAATTTAGAACATGTGTGTCTCGAGAACACTTTAGTAATCTGCCCCTTAATACATTTAAAGCCGGCTAGTGTTTCCTTTACTCTTTAGGCTTCATCGAATGAGACACGTGGCACCTGCCCATTATTTCACAATCAACGCAAGCACCATCATGGGATGGCAAGGAACAACTCAGATCAAATGGCAGTTGGTCAGCGATAGTGCAAATTTGATCACTCGGATAGGACACATGGCACCCGCCCGTGATTTTGTGATCCTTCAATTCCCAATCACAGGATGGCGGGAACCATTGATATCTACAAGAAATAGGTCAACGGTAGCACTAAATCAACCCTTGAAAAATAAAACATTCATTAAAAAGAGAAGTGGGCATTACTAGGCGGATGACAAACAAAAACATAAGTTGGTTTTTAAAAGATGAAACACAGGGCCAACTGAGACTTAGGAAATAAAACCCTGTGGAGGAAATAAAGTATTAAAATCAAAGTTGGGTTTTAATTTTAATCCGTTGACGTAAGCCTAAGCCATTAACCCCAGTGGTCATGTCGCCAATGAATTAGCCAAATCCTTTCATTAAATACTAACTATGCAATGTGTAGGTTTTTCAGATTTGAAGATATGGGAGAAGATCTCGATCGAACCCCACCAACTCGCAGACCTAAGGTGTCGCCTTGTTATTTGGCGTGAGGTTAGAAAAAGGAAGATGTGTGTCCCATATAGATTAATTTTATTGGTCATGAGGAAGGTGAATGATGTCTCATTGGATGTCAAACTGAGTTAGCCCGAGATAAACCGTTTGATCTGCCAACTCTTTAGGAGATCAGCAGGCAGTATTCGAAGTTGGAAAATGACACATGGTGGTCAAATGTTTATTGTAAAACTGGTGAAGCATTAATGAATTATTCCTTGCTTGTGTAGTCACGTCAATCTCAATCTATGTGAAGATGTTGTTGGCAATCATGAAGGGTGATCTTTGGATTCTCATGCAGCTCTTGTTAAATGGTGACAGTACATACACTACCAAATTGCCATGTTTGCACATGCATTTTTAGTAAGAAAATGTGATGAAGGTTGCCATTACCTCGCACGATAAGTATAAGAGGAATTAACTGCTAATAGTGTCATTCTTGTAGTAGTTAGAGCACTTTGTGGGCTTAGTCTAATCATGTTTGAGTGCTTCTCTGAGAAGAGAAAATGAGTAAGCCAGTAAGGAGGTATGTTCGTTTGAGCTCACAAAAGGTCAGTCTTGCTATTCAGGAAGGTGCTTTGGTTGGCAAGCCCAGGCTTGTGCCCACTAGATACAGTAGAAGGTTGTAATTCCAGGATGTTGTTGCTCAACTGGTAGATGAAAAAGGCAAGCAGTTGGTCGTGTGCTCTATTACTAGTGTTGGTAGGAAAATAAGGTATGGGCATGGCTCCTTATCTGGATGCCAACACTCGCCCATTGACCTTACGAGCAACACTTCTGATGATGTAACCGAGACCAACTCCGACTAATTTTGGTATTTACATTGCTTCAATCATGGTTTTCCCTCTAATGAGGAAGTGATAGATGTGGTTCCATTGGCTATTAAAACCCCAAGCGGATGGACTAGAGTCATATTGGGCAAGGACAAGAAAGAAGAGGAGGTTGAGGGTCTACCGTATTGGGCAACAACTAGAAGCGGGCGTGTATACCGGTGTATGAGTGTTGGTAAGGGTAGGGTGGCGGGTAAATAAGAAGTTGTTGTGGTGCCTTCATGGAAATTTGGTTGCCTGGTTTTTTTTGCATGGATAGCGACAAGGGGATTTTGATGACAATTTGTGTTCCCTTTTCTTTTAGATTTCCCCAATTCATGCACCACTATGTTTTGCAGATTCAACGTGTGGGAAGTTTTGAAATGAAATTCAAATGCAATGGAGATTTTGTTTAAATGAAAATTTGTGGTGAAATTACATTTGGACCTGAAGCTTGTTGCTCCCTTGTCATATAAAAGGGAATTCAAGGCTCATTTGTAGGGAGAGAACTGATGAAAGCTCTAGCTAGGTTTTGAGTTGAATATATGGGTAGAAATATATATGTCCTCTGATGAGGAAGTGATATCTATGGTGCCATTGGCTGTTAAAACCCCAAGCGGACGGAATAGAATAGATAGCCTATTTTGAGCTTTGGATGAATATATGCAAATTATCTTAAATTGTATGTAGATATGACTTATAAGAATGAGTAAACGTATAATTCTAATATATTTTCTCTCCTTATGTGGATTTGAGTGAATTTTGAATGAAATGTTAATGATGTTGTCATTACTCTTTTGAGAATTTGTTCAATTGTGTGTCTATGTTTTTGCTTTGATTCAAGAAAATCAATTAAATGCTTAAATGGAGTCATAAGTTTACAATTATTTACAAAGGATTTGATAAGAAGTAATATATCAGAGAATTGAGCTCCATAATGCAAGGTATTATATGAGTAGTCTGTTCTATTCAATTCTTGGGTCATTTCTGCTAACGGTAAATAGGTAACTAAATATTTAACTAATGAAGAATAAAAGAATAATATGTAAATGGGTCACTCACTCACTCCCTCTATCTCTCTCCCCTTAATCATAAACCCTTAACCCTTAACTCTAAACCATTAATATTAGGTGTGTATTTAAACATTATAAAAGTATAAATTTTTGGAGTTCTATTAGGAATTGAATGATAAATGGCGATGAATGGGAAAATCTAAGGAACTTTAATATTTTCAACTAAAATGTTAGAGTTCAATTAGGATTAGTGTTCACTTAGCATTAGGTTTAGGGTTCAATGAATGTTCAATTTGGGTTAGGATTGAGGATGAGGTTGGGGTTTAATTAAGGTTATGAATTCAATAAGAGTTCAAATAGGGTCAAGGTTAAGGTTAGGGTTGGGGTTAAGGTTCAATTCGGATAAGAATTAGTGTTAGGGTTAGGATTAGAGTTCAACTATAGTTTAAAGTTAGGTTTATGGTACAATTAGGACTAGTGTTCAATAAATGTTCAATTAGGGTTAATACTTAATTAAGGTTAGTTTTAAAGTTCAATTAGGGTTTGGGTTAGGGTTGGGATTATGAATCAATTAAGTAGGTTTAGGTTAGGGTTTGATTAGAGTTAGGTTTAGGGTTTAGTTAGAGTTTGGGTTAGGGTTGGGATTATGAATCAATTAAGTGGGTTTGGGTTAGGGTTTTATTAGAGTTAGGTTTAGGGTTTAGTTAGAGTTAGGGTTAGGGTTAAAGGGGTAGAATTCAATTATGCTTAGTGGTCAATTACAATTAGATTTAGTGTTCAATTAGGGTAAGGGTTAGAGCCCAAATAGGGTTAGGGTTTAACTAGGGTTAGGATTAGAATAGAATAAAGTTTTGTGTTTAATTATGATATCTAGAATTTAGTATAATTTTAGAAAATGAAATGATTTGGACACAAAGAAAAAAATAGAAAATTGATTTTATATAGATCTTATTTCTTAATTTATTCTAAAATTCTAATTAATAATTTTTTAATTAATATAAAATGAATATTTAATTGTATTGTATTGTATTGTATTAGATAATTAGTAAAACTAAATAGATAATAAATATATATTTTATGGATTTGAAAAATTAGAATTTAGTTTAATTTTATTTGTAATGTCAAATATTAAAATTTTAGATTGAAATACTTAATTGATTTTAAAATATTTATAATTAATAGATAGAGGTAGAGATGAATATAGAATGAGAGAGGAAAAGGGATAAAAATAGATAGAGATATAGAGAGAGATAGAGGGAGAAATAAATATATAGAGAGATAGGGAGATAGAGGGGATATATATATACACAGAGAGATAAGGAGATATAGAGAGAGGGAGAGAGATACATAAGTAGAGAAAGACAAATAGAGATGGAGAGGGATTGATAGAAATAGGGGGAGATAGAGAGAGAGAAAGAGAGAGGGAGAGATAGATAAATGGGAAGAGAAAGACATAGATATAGAGATATATGGGAAGATAAAGGGACAAATAGGTTGAGATATGAAGATAGATAGGGGTATAGGGAGGGAGCAAGAGATTAGGGAGAGATGGGGAGAGATAGAGAGAGGGAGGGAGAAAGGGAGAGAGATATGTAGAGGAGGGAGAGATAGAAGATGGGGAAGAGGGAGATATATGTAGAGAGGGGGAGAGAGGGAGAGCGAGAGGGGGAGGCTAAGTTTTTAGTTTAAATTCTATAAAATATTCAATAAATAATAATATAAAAATATTATAATAATTATATAATTTGTATTTTAAATTACACACTATATTTTATTTTTGAAAAATATGTAATTTTTAACCATTTCCTATATATTTAGTATTAATATTTTACATCTTTTAACAATTCAATATATAATACAAATAAAATATAGTTAATAATTTAATTAACTAGCATACCTATATTAATTAATAATATATGTAAAACGCCAAGAGTTATCTTTATCAAGATGCCTATTGACTTGAAAAATGCTTACATTTCATGAATATGAATTTGGAAAGCAATCAATTTGATTTCATTATTGTTTGTGTCATTGTTTATCTCAATTCCCATATATAAGGGTACACATTCAAATTTGAAATCATACCAACTTGTCTATAACAACAATCAACCAAGAATAATAAATTTAAAAGTAGAAATGTTCATCAATCATTAGATTTAGTATTGACAGCATCAAAGAAGTATATCATGACAAAATGGCATTAACTAACTTAGTTATATCCACTATTTTTTTTTCAAATGTTTGAATACATTTTTAACATTATATAAATTCAAGCAATTGAGTCTAATAAAGCTTTGCTCTTAGATGAATAATTAAAATTTGTTGTTTTTATGACTATACATTTAATCCTTTGTTCATCATTATAAGTCTCCTTTTTCACTTGAAGTTTAAATATGTATCTGTTGAAAAGGACCTTTTTTATAATGTGTGAAAACTTAACATCATCTTATTTTTCATGCTTCAAAATGTTTGATTATTTTGTTGTTACACCAATAATTTCTTCTGCCACTTCTTCAAAATTTGTAATCCAAGTGAATGAAGTATGGTCTTGCACTTTGCATTGAAGTATATATTTATAATCACATTCAGGGAAAGTTTGATCACATCTTCCACAATACCACTGACCATTTTCATTAGTGTTTACCTTCTTTTTGTAGTGTCGGCTATCTCCAATTTTCAAGGGGCATATTGTATAACAAATTTTTTCTACCTTAATGAAAGATAAGGTAGCTTTTATCACTATCCAATAAGGTTTACTAGAGTTGGCAAGGTCTCTATCCTGTATTTGTGAGATACTAGGGTTAGGAACAAATAGGGTTTAGGTTAGGGTTGGGGTTTAATTAGGGATAGAGTTTAATTAGGGTTAGATTTCAATCAGGGCTAGAGTTTAATTAGGGTTAGGGTTAAGGTTCAATTAGGATAAGTGTTCACTTAGGGTTATTGTTAGGCTTAAGATTGGGGTTAATAGTAGGGTTGGGATTTAGATTGGGGTAGGATACCAAAAAATTGTTAAAAAGATAAGATAACATAAAATTATAAATGAAATTAATCATATTAATTTCATAGTTAAAAAGATAATTCTATGGATCTTTAAATATACATATATAATAATCTTTAAATCTTTATTTAAAAAAAAAAATTATATTTTATAAACTTATACATTAAATTTTTTAATATTTAAGTTATACTAAAATCTAAGATGTTCAATATTGATTATTATTTTTAAATTATAATATTGATTAAAGATATATAATTATATTTATAAGATTTAAATTCAATAATGAACTTAGAAAATATTAAATCAATCAAAATTGTTTCTATTATCCAAAATACTATATAAGTAAATTATAAACTATTATAATATAATATTTAAATTTTCTATTTCAAATGTTAAATAATTCTAATGTTAAATTTTTATAATTAAAAACTTACCTTTTAATGATGTTAGTAAGTTTTTTAATTAAAATTAGTTTTTCAAGCATATTAACATACCTAGATATATTCACCAAAATCTATTATCTATTATTGATTATGTAATTTTGTATGTATAATATATTTTTTAAAAATAAAAATATATTTTTGAAAAAATATATATATAAAAAAAATTAAACAATATATTTTTTAAATTAGAAATATATTAGAAATATTTTGAATGTATTCAAATATCAAAATATGATTTTTTTTTAATATACCATTAAAATCACTAAGAAAAAATATTAAAGAGTTTATATATATTTGTTTAATATATTAAAAAAATATTTTATATTATAAATATTTTATAAATAATTTATAAAATATTTTTTAAATATATTAAACAAAACATATATAATAGTTTAACCGTTGTATGTGTGCTTGAAAATAAAAAATGTGAGGGTTACGAATTAGGTTATTTCTGCACGGAAGGTAGGCTGCTAGTAGGCCATGGATGGGCATACCATTTTGTATGTTGCGTAGCCTGCTCTTGACTTGACTAGTTGCCCTAATTTCTCTACTTTTGCTCATTTTTAATGAATTTCCCCCCAGCCTTGTCAAATATTTCATTTTAAATGATTTTCTTTGGAAGCAATGAAACATTTAAAATATATCACACAAAAATTTCCTCGGGCCCCACCTTGTACAGTCCACATGGCACCCGCCTGTGATTTCACAATCAACCAAAGCCCCATCGCGGGATGGCAGGGAATGGCTCAGATCAAAGGACAGTTGATGAACAGTCACACAAATTTGATCCCTCATATGGGACACGTGTCACCCGCCCACGATATCACCATCCTATAATTCTCAATCATAGGATGGCGAGAAACTGTTGATCTTGAAGTCATTTTGATCAACAGTCAAATATTTCATTTTAAATGTTTTTCTTTGGAATCAATGAAACATTTAAAATATATCACACAAAAATTTCCTCGGGCCCCACCTTGTATAGTCCATGTGGCACCCACCTGTGATTTCGCAATCAACCAAAGCACCATCGCTAGATGACGGGGAACGGCTCAGATCAAAGGATAGTTGATGAACAGTCACATAAATTTGATCCCCCAGATGGGACACATGTCGCCCACCTGCGATATTGCCATCCTACAATTCCCAATCACGGGATGGCGGGCAATCGTTGATCTTGAAGGCATTTTGATCGACGGCAGTGTGAATTTCATCCTTCTAAAAAATAAAACATTCATTAAAGGGAAAGGGGACATTACTAGGCAAATGGAAAACAACGACATAAGTTTTTTTAAAACCGTTCAACACAGGGCCAACCAAGACTTAGGAAAATAAAACCCGCGGAGGAAATAAAATATTAAGACCAAAGGAACTAGGCCTAGATGAAACGATGGGGCATAAGATGTTTTTAAAACCCTTCAAAAAACGTAATGGAGAAATAGATCTTGACCAAGGAATTAGGGAAACACAAGGGTTTAAGATGAAGAAAAAGCTAAAACCCAAGCCCTAAGAAATTTTCCAACACCATGAAAGACTAGTGACATAAGGCAGGGCATGAGTGAAACATTAGGAACAAAATTTAAAGTTCCATGAGTACAAGCATTGGATAATTTTATATTAATATTTTTTCCTATCACAAATATAAAAGGTGAGCACAATAAATAACATGTATTTTCCCATTAAATGTGAAGGATTTTCAAAAAAAATTAGTGTTCAACTATTGGTCCATTTTTGTTCAATATAGGTTGTATTTTAAATCATTATGTGTTTTTTTTATAACAACAAATAGATTTTTTTTGTTCAACTATTAGTTCATATGTGTTGAATATAAAAGGTAGAGATATAAAAAAATTATGGTTATCAATAAGTATTTGGTCCACTTAGGTTGTATATTAATTTTAATTTAAATAAAAATATCATATTCTACAAGCAACAAATGATATATTTTTGGTTCAACTATTGGGGGTTCCATGATTAAGTTTTGGTCAAACCTTTAAAAAGTCAAATTTTAGACACTTCTCAAAAGATCTTCTGATGTGGCAAGTTGCATGATGAGTCGCACCTCCAAACCTTAGTTATAGATAAATAAGAGACTAGTCTACATTTCAAAAAAAAATGAATGTTCTACAATATTCCAGTCAATTGCTACATGTTGAGAAAGTTAGCCTGCATGACTATTGGGCCCTCTCCCCTAAGGGAATAAGGAGACATCACTAGGTCAATGAAAAAAAATGACATAAGTTGTTTTAACAAGGGAACATGAGACCAACAAAAGACTTAGGAAAAATAAAGTCAGGCGAAGGAAATAAAACAATAAAACAAAAGGGGGCCCAACCTAGACATACAGAGCGATGGGGCTTAAGTTGTTTTAAAGCCTTCCCAAAAAAGTAATGAAAAAATAGATCCCATCCAAGGTGTAAGATGAACACTAGGGTTTAACATGAAGATGAAGGTAACACCCCATCCTTAGGCTTTTCCCAAACACCATAGATGACCAGAGACACAAGGCAGGAAAAAATAGAACACAAAGAACAAAACTTTGAAGTTCCATCACTACCCATAACCCTAAACATTTAACCCTCTACCCTATACATTTAACCCTCTACCCCTTATCTCTCTCCCACACCCTCCCTCTTTCCCTCTCTCCCTCAAGTATCACCCTCCTAACCCCTCTCCCTCTCTCAGGTCTCTCTCTCTCACTCACTCACTCACTCTTATCTCCCTCCCTTCGACCCTTAACCCTCTACTTTCTACCCTCCTATCCCCTCTCCCTCTCTTAAGTCTCTTTCTCACTCACTCACTCCCTCTATCTCTCTCACCTTAACCCTAAACCCTAAACCCTAAACCCTTAACCCTTAAACCATCTACCCTCTCCCTCTCTCTCTCTCTCAAGTCTCTCCCTCCTACCCCTCATCCCTAAACCCTAAACCCTAAACCCTTAACCCTTAACCCTTAAACCCTCTACCCTCTACCCTTAACCTTCCCTTCCTTTATCTCTCTCCCACTCCATCCCTCTCTCTCTCTCTCTCAAGTCTCTTCGTCCTACCCCCTCATCCCTAAACCCTAAACCCTAAACCATTAACCCTTAACCATTAAACCCTCTACCCTCTACCCATAACCCTCCCTTCCTTTATCTCTTTCCCACTCCCTCCCTGTCTCTCTCTCTCTCAACTCTCTCCTCTCTCTCTCCTCTCTCTCCCTCTCTCTCTCTCTCTCTCTCTCTCTCTCTCTCTCTCTCTCTCTCTCTCTCTCTCTCTCTCTCTCTCTCCCCCTTTCCCTCTCTCTCCCCCCCCTCTCTCTCTTTGCCACCCTCGACCTCCTAATTACTCTTAGGTATATGTGTGCAAAAATCGGATATCCAATTTAGATCGAATATCTGATTTATAGGACCAAAATATTACATTTTAAAATGTTCTTCAAATTAGATATTAGACACAAATTAGATATCCAAAACAAATCGTATATCCGATTTGTAGTACTTTGGCTTGGGAATTTCTATGGAGCAATGTATTGATAGCCAACCCAAAAAAAAAGTCAACTTGGGATTTTCACGTTTTTTGGCGAGTTCAAAACGCTACTTTTTTCATGTTGCCACTTTTTGGCCCATCATTATCCTACACATACCCAGGTCTAAATTAGGTAGTTGTTATTTCTAAGGTGGATCACTCCTTTCTTCAAAGGCCATACACTTATTATTGGGTCAAGTGTTCTTTTCTTTAGAAAATTCCTATTGCCTTTTTGATAGGTTAATTATCATTTGATTAGATGGGTTATGAAGCACTTATTTGGAACAAATATCTGTATGAAAGAAGTATATTGGCATGAAATTAAATATGATTTGTATTCCAATGTAAAAACTACAAAGAATGGAAACAATTCTTTCAACACATAAACTATTATGTAGTAGTCAATTAAAATGAAAAAGCTTACTCTATATTAGTTAGGATACACAACTAAGAAAATGATTTAAAGTGACTTATTTATCCTAGAGGAACTAAGTATATATTATACAAAGAAAACCAACAAACCCACAACTACCCCTATTTTGAAGGAGTTTAGTTTTCTCCCCTTCCTGATCTTGCTAATATTGTCTAATTATTTTAAAGAGATGAAGGGTCATAACACAACTTTATTCAACCCAGTAAATAGCTTGGTTAATGAAACTTGAAAAAAGCAACAAAACAATTGCTACATTTGGCATTTCATGTTAAATGAAGAGTGGTGACAATAATCTACTTATAGTTTAATAAAACACTATTTTTATAAGAAGGCTTGACATTAGAAAGATAAGTGTTACTTATAGTTAATAAAACACTATTATAGTTTTACCAACATATACTATTGTATGCTTGCATGGCTTCTTAGTTAATATATGGGGAGATAGAGATAGATGGGGAGAGAAAGAGAGAGAGATAGAGATATATGGGAAGAGAAAGAGAGATG
>VDFB02072274.1:32115732-32330273 GCA_007258455.2 Sequoia sempervirens
GGGTAATTAATGTTTGCTTTAGAAATTACAAGTAAATGCAGCAATTACAAATGGTTGGATTAGTACTACTAATGCACAACCTTAGAATCAAAATAATTTGCAATTTAGTAGTATTACAATGATAGAACAAAGCCAAAATGTGAAGAATGATTCTCTCAATTTACAAAGCTCTCAAACACTAAAAATGAAACCAAAATCTGATTCTTATGAGGTCTGATAATTAAAACCAGCAAACTGAAACTATAAACCAGCAACCTAGGAATCAATGAAATGCTCATAACTTAATCAATTTACTTCTGAATTGAGTAAAATCAAGTGCAGTGAACCTCTGGAGGATAGGCGCCCATGTCACGATGAAGAAACAGCCTCAAAAGATAACCATTAATTCCATTGCACAATTCCCAAGGCACACAAAATGCTATGGCCCCTAGCAAGAGCGATTTTGCTAGAATAAATCAAAGACTTCAAATAAAAATCTAGAAATTACTAGAAAGGGTCACCATCACCTTATAAATGATATTCTTGAATGCCCAGAACAAGATTAAAATCATACAAGGTGTTGGATACAAAATCAACCTTCAGCTGTGTAGAAACCAGCAACTTGAAATCTGGAAAAAACTCAAAAATGCCACAACTATGAAGCTCAATCCGCTAGTTTGATTTGAGAAGCAGCAAAATAGCCAACTAGGTGTTATCTTTCAAACACAAAATTGGACAAGAGGCTAGGAGGTAAGCTTTCCTCGAAGCTGAAAACACAATGTCATTCCGATAGCATAACAATAGCATAAGTTCATGGATACCAAATGCTGGAGCAAAGCTTCATTTTCATAGAGAAGAAGAAAACTCTTCAATTTCCCTTCAAGGCACACCAACAGTCAGAAAAAACTCTTCAAATTTCCAAAATACATAATTCCCCAAGGGTGGCGTCCCACTTCATGGCAACATAAAACTTTATTAAAAAATAATAATCTTCTTCATGAAGGCCTACCCCTTCAAAACCCTCTTTTAAAACAACATAAAATTATCTCTCTAAGCCAAGGGGGGGTGGGGCGGGTAGGTCAACAATGAAATAAAACATTGATTGCCTTGTATTAAAAAATGCCAACAAATACTGCATTTTGAAAGCTGCACCAAAATTACCAACTGCTCCAACAAGAATAGAAACATACTGAAGCACTGCCAACAGGACCACTGCCCAAAATAGTATTTACTATAAATAGTAAACACCCAGAAATGCCTCAAACCTCCAAGCAAGGAAACCCTAATTTTATCTCAACGAGCCTACGAGCCTCCGGAATACGCTGATGAGCAACTGAGTTGATCACTGATGAGAAAGGGATATTACAGTTGTGGAATTGATCAAAGTTCAATTGGTGGTGTGGCAAGTAATGTTGGGTTTTTCATGGTTTTGATTGATGGAAGGAAGTGTCAAGTGGCTTAGGGGTGGCTCGTAGGGGGGTTTAGGCCCTCCCTTAATTTGGCTATCTATTTGGTTATTTGCAATTGGGTTCTATCTATTTCTAGTATGTTCCCCTCTCTTGCGTTTTGCCTGTTACATCCCTTCAGGAACAGCTCTTACAGGCTATTGTAGTTTGTTTTTAAATTTGCTTATCTAATTTTCTTCTTTTTCTTTTTGCCTACTAAACCACTTTGGGGCAGTTTATGTAGGCTATTGTAGTATGTTGTTCGGTATACTTTACCAGTTTAGTTCAGGGTTTTCATATATATATATAATATGTCATATGTGGTGATTGGAAACAACCCATCTCTCATTAGATTTAAAAATTAAAATATGTTTGTCAATTTCATACCCTAACTGTGTTATATTAATCCAGTGATGTGGAATACTCTCAATCATATGCCATATATCACAAAGGAGGTTTGTTCCAACTGTAGATGAATAAATTGCATTAAACTATTAACAAATATATCATAACATTTTCATTAGAAGCTATAATCATTGGCCACATTTTAGAAAAAAATCTATGATAACATCATGCAACTAAAACATTTCAAGTTATGATCCTGAGTTTTAATTTTGAATTATATATTTAAACTCTAGAAGACTGTTATGTTAGCAAGGAAGGAATAACATCTTGATTAGAATTGCAAATGTGCAATGTGTAGTCCATGAAATAAATGAACAAAGACTTTGTTGGCTACCTGTTGTGACCTTTTCACACATCGCCCCATTCAAGATGGGGACCCCCTAATTTTTGCTCGTTTCGGTCTTTTGGCTTGGGTTTTTCTCTCTCTCTCTCGCTCTGTCTCTTTCCTGATGTCCGCCTTTCAGGGGTTGCGCCTGTCAGTGACTTTAAGCGTGAAACTGACCAAGTCTGAGAATTAGGGTTTCATTTTTCCTGGTCAGTCCGAGGTCGAATAAAGTCAGTAAATTGAAAACTGAGCTTAACACTGTCGTCAGCATGTTTCCAACAGGCTCTCAGCAAAATTTTATCAAATTCCGGGTACTTACTATTTTTAGTAAGTGTGAAATTCAGGGCAATTCGTCAGTTTTTTTGAGATTCCGACAATTCCACAACATTCAGAGCATATCAGGTTACTCGCATGCAAAATTTGAGTGAAAACAGGCAACTTACTACTTTTAGCAGTCAGGCTTCCGGCACAAATTTCAGGGGTCAGATGCAAAGTTTTTCTTTGCATGTCTACGTATTCCTTCTGGGTTTTTCGAGACCTTCGCGATGATGTAACATGCAAAACGAGACGACCACTTTCAGAATTCAGCCTTCTGAGGCTATTTTTAGGGTTTGCATGTCAGGGTTTCTTTTGCATGTTGGGTGATTCCTGATGGGTTTTTCGAGAGCTTCGTGATGGTGTGACATGCAAACGGAGATACTCACTCAGCAAGGAACTTGCTATTTTTAGCAGGTGTGTCCCGGCAGCCACCTCCCAGCAGTTCAGATTCACGAGCTGATCGCAGTGCCACAGAAATGAAGAGAAACAGATATCATTTGATATGCATGCAGAGCGAATTAGGGTTTCCAACTTCGGAGCTTAAAAATAGGCGTAAAAAGTCAAAATTTTCGAAAACCGGTGTAAACCACCGCGATCAGCGTCCTTCAAGCTATCTGCTGGTGAAATTTTAAGTCAAACAGAGCACTTACTATTTATAGTAAGTCAGATTAGAAACTGGCTAAAAATAGTAAATTGAGTGCATGCGTCAGCGTCAGCAGTAAGGCCACGTGGTGAGGAGCGCCTCATTCAAATTTCAAGTCGATCGGAGCAGTGGAGCCATCAGAAACAAGAGGTTACTATTTATAGTAAACCACCTTCAGAATTGGGCTAAAAATAGCAGGGTGATTAAAATTGGCAGTGTTGGCAGAACAACGAGATCATGAGGATGCAGTGCGCAAAATTTCAAGTCGTTCCGAGCTTCAGAGGTGCAAAATTGAGAAGGCTTACTATAAATAGCAGGGCATGAATATACCAACGAAAAACGATGAAAAAATTCTAAGTCTGGAGCTTCATCCAGTTGCTATGGCAAAATGTGCCCAAGGCATAGAAGGTCAAAGAAAGTCAACGAAGTTTATCCTGTGGGCATGGCAAAATGCGCCCAACTTGAAGAAAAAGGGTTGGAAAATTTTTCTAAGTATAAAATTCGTCCTCCTCACCCCTCCAAATGCGCCCATCCTGTAGCAGGGGTGAAATGCGCCCAAAACACAAGGAAGTCAAAGCAAAGTCAAACATTTTCATCCTCCTCATGCATGAAAATGCGCCCAAGTTTATCCTTCACCTACACAAAAATGCGCTCAAGTTGGAAGAAGTCAAAATAGTCAAAGGAAGTTCGTCCTCCTCAAGGGGCAAAATGCGCCCAAATGCATGCATGTAAGGACAAAAAAGTAGAAGGTGAAGAGTCACCCAAGGGCGTTGGAGAAAGTTTATCCACTGGACATGTCAAAATGCACCCAAAAGGGCAAAAGGGTCAACAAGTCAACAATCTTTATCCTCCACCCACATGAAAATGCGCTCAAGTTGAAGGCAAGTCAACAAGTCAAAGAAGCTCGTCCTCCTTGCATGCTTAAATGCGCCCAAGTTAGGAAGGTAAAAGGTGAATGAAGGTGGTAAATGAGATGAAAATTTTGCCAAGGCGTGGTAAACAAGGTAAAAGATAGGCGTTATCCTCCATCAAGCTCAAAATGCGCCCAGGGTGGTGGGTGTTAGAAAATTTCTCTAAGGCATGTGAGGGGTGGAATTAAATTGTTAAGGCGTGGTTTCAAATTTCTTATAAGTGCTAGGCGCCTCAAGTAAAAATGAAATATTTTTTTTAAAGTGTTGGAGAATTTGCCTAGGCGTTGGGTTTAAATGAATATTTTCAAGTGTGGAGTGAAGTGAGAAATAAAAGCGTGCTAGGCGAATAAAATTTTCTAGTGAAGTTGATAAAAGTCTCCTCCACTGGCAAATAAATAGAATTTTCTAAGGGAAATTTTTCAAGAATGCAAGAAATGATTAAAATATTTTCTAAGGCAAAATTATTTTCTTCTTAGAAAATACGCCTAGAACTCAAGGTGGCAAAATTTCTCAGAACCCGAGCAAAGTCTTCTCAACGATGAAGTCAGAGGTGAATGATAATGCAAGATGATTCAAATTCTTCAAGAAGTCAGAGCAACACAGGATGATCACAGGCGAAGAATAAATTTAAATGGCGAAAATAATATTTTTCTAAGGTTCAAAATTCAAAAAATTAAATGAACCCGTTCGTTGGGTACCCATGGGTTCGAGGCGTTCTGAAGAAAATTCTCTTCTGGGTACTGGACGTTCGCGATGATGGATGGATTTCCAAGTCTTCCAAGCTTCGCCGACACTCTTTCAGTGAAGAATTTAATCAGTGCTCAAATTGTGAATTTTCCTAAGGGAAATTTTAAAATTCTCTAAGGCAAAGATGAGTAAAATGTGTTTTCAAAAGGAATTTTCTTCGAATGATGAATTTGAAGTCAGTTGCCTAGACGATTTTGATTGAATTCTTCAGTGATGAGTTCTCCAGAGATGATGAGGAATTAAATTCAAATTCAAGTGGCAGAGCTCCGACTGGTGAAAAAAAAAAGGATGAATTTAAATTAAATTTTTCGAAACAAATTCATGGATGCCAGTCAAAGTCAAGTTTCTAGAAGAGCAAGATTCCGAACGTCGGGAGACAAGTGTCAGAAATACCAAAGAGGGAGAATTCGAATTTTTGAAATGGAGTAGTGGAAGTTTAATGCACCAGCTAAAAATGACTTCTTCTAGAATTCGAATTTTAGCTATAAAATGAACAAGTTTCTCACTTCCTTTTCACAGCTGAAGAAGTCGAATTTTCTCTAAGTGAAGCATTGCAGTGAATTGCTGGAAGAGTTCGAAATTTTGGTTGCTGAGACTAGTTGGAGGGGACGCCTTGAAGTGAAGTGAAGTTGCTGGGAGTTTTCAAAGTGCAAATTGGTCGATTGCTGATTGCTGATTGCTGATATAAAGTGTGAAATATAGAAGTTCGAATTGCTGGTTGACATTGATTAAGAACAGTGAAGCCATCGAAGTTTACTTAGAAACTTTTCCAAGTGTTAAAGTTCAGGAGAAGAAGCTGAGGTTTGCAAACAAGAAAATTATTGCAGCTTCTTGAAGTCGACTGCAGCCCCTATGCAATGCCTTATTTTATTTTTGTAAACTAAATTGTTGATGAATGTTATTGTTTGCAGATGGCTGAGGCAAAGACAACTGGCAAGGACAATGGTGCTTCCAGACAAGCTGTGATCAAGAAGTTGAGTAAAACGTTCATGCTGGAGTCAAAGTTTATTTCAAAGCTGGGCAAGTTGACAGACACCAACCTGGGTTCCGTCAACTTGGAGGCCTTCAAAAGCAGAATGTTGGGAATTGGAAGTCATCGGCCTTCAACTACTTCGCACAATATTGTTCGAAGTGGATTATATGCAGCTGCTGGTTTTCCACCAGCCATTCAATGCTCGGAGCTGATAATGGAGTGTGCCAATTGCTACGAGAAGGAACACCGGTTGATCATGTCACCTGATGGCCAAGTACTTGCAAATCTTACTCCAGCAGCCATTGGTGAAGCTTTCGGGATCCCGGTGCACAGAAACATGGTCTACAAATCCAGAGAGCGAGCAGAGCGGATGTATGCTTCCGCATTCGAGAGATGCACGGAGACGATTAACACTCACTGGATGAGCACCCCTAAGCCTTCTCGTGCGAAGTTGCCCAAGCAGATCATAGCGGAGGACTTGAAGCAAGAGTATTGTGACCTCATCATGATGCTGAGCAGGGTTGGAGGTTGTGCACAGTCCTTCATCTTTGAACCTTGGATGTTTTACTACATCAACCTCGTGCTGGAGGGCAAAGACTATGTCAATTGGGCCGAAATGATCAGTGATAATCTACATGAGCAGCTCCTGAGTTTGAGGAGAACAAAGACGTTTTACATGAGCTCCTACATTGTCTATATGTTGGCACGAATGACGAAGTACAGGGGGATATCTTATAAGGAGCCTGTCGGTTGTGGCTCTCATCAATTCAAGATTTATGATGCATGTCCATAGTTGCACCTGTCGAGCACAACCCACTACAAGCGTGTCAACGATTCATTCACCATGTATATCACGAGACTGCTTCAGGAGCGGCTGCAGCATAGAATCTCGAGGGATGCCCAAGAGTTAATTGAGAGGTATGGGTGTTGGTTCATACAATTTTCGAGATTTTCTTATGTTAGGCTGCAAGGTTTCTCATCATACGCATATAGGCTGCCTAAGTACCCAACAGATAGAGTTTTGATGCTAGAGATATCTAGACAGTTGTTGGCCTTTGATAAAATTCAAAAGAAAAAGAAGAAGGGAGGGATAGAATTTCCAATTGTAATGGGCAACTCGGATGAGGTGTGTCCTTCGATACAGGCAGCCAGAGAGGCTGAAAGTGAACTTCAGTTCTATCATTTCTCATACCACACCAGTCGACAACACTATGACCCGCATCATAACATCAAATGGGTGTTGTCAGAAGAATTTAAACATAAGGCCACCATAGAAGATTATTGGGCCGATGCAGTTGATGAGATTGAAGTAAGGAAGAGAATGTTTTCCCGGTTGCCGATTACTCTGATCAGGGAGTGCGAGGTTGTACCAGTTCCGGACCAGGTGAATGAGGATATGGACGTTGTCCATCCTGATTATGCAGCAGTTAGAGATACTCCACTTCCGCCTTTGGATTGGTCAGAGCCCGAGGTTGCAGATTTAGATACTCTTTCTATCCCAGTTTTGACATTTACCAGAGCTTGGGTTGATAGGCGTGTAAACAGGTTGAAGAGTATGTCAATTGCTTTGACTTACAATTTGATGGGAGATCACAGGACGCCCACCACTGGCAGAAAGAAACAGATCACACGGGGTCCAGAGTCCAGAAAGAAAGAAATAGTTCGACAGGAGCCTACTCAGCCAGAGCCTCCACGAGTCACAGTTGCAACACCATTGGAGACACGTTCTCCAAGTTTACAGGAGGTTTCTTTGTTTGCTAATCAGAGGAATGCACTGAATCAGGTGCAAGTGGTACAGGATGATATTCAGCCTCCATGGAGGGAGTCGGTTGGCCAGAGCATCAACGCACCTGTTAGGGTTGATCAGCAGGATGATGAGGGGACTATTACTGACCCTCAGTTTCAGCAGGAATTAGAGGAGGCTATGAACGAAGATGATGATATAATGTCAGGTGATACTCAGCCACTTGAGGACGATGAGCTTTGCCAGAATGATGTAGAGGTTGAGCAGGTTAGAGAAGTCGAGGCACAGGAGCAGCAGCCCTTCGATATACAGTATGATGTGCCCGATTGGCTTAAGGACAGAATGAGAAGAAGCCCTAGTGAGGAAATTGATCCGGCAGTTGAGATGGAAGAATTTTTGAATAGGATCAGTGCACCTCCACAGAAGAAGAAAGCAAGAAAATTCTCGAAGATATCTACTGAAGAGGATGGCTCTCGCACTCTTCATGTAGATGTGTCACGAGTTGAGTGTGACAGGAATGAAGCATTGCCAGAGAATTATGTGGTCACGACTTTGGATTTGGGACGCCCCACAGGTGCACAGATTGTGGAGGAGTGTGATAACACTTCCTTGCCCTCAAAGATAGGTTATTCAAGAAAGAAGGGAAATATAAGAGGTTGAAAAGAGAACACAAGGCTTTAATTGGATATGTACAGCAGTTATCTCAATCTCGAGGGCAAGATATCCCAGCGATAGAGCCTCCAGCGGAGATACCTAGAGAGTCGATTAGCGGCTTGATGGAGTTAGGAAAGATGGCACAGGAGGCAGATAAATGGGTCACAGGAGTCCGTGTTGAGACAGAGAGGTTTATAGAGGACCTTGCTTCTGCTTTTCAGCAAGCCTCTAGTATTTTGACACGGATTGATGCAGTAGATCATGCTTGGGGAGATGCTTCTATCTACCAGAGCAAAGTTATCCGGCGTCTTGAAGTATTGAGGCATGTGCCATTATGATTGTTGATTGATGGAGGTGTCATTCAGGAGAATGACAGATATGATTTCTCTAGGTGGTATTCTTCGGCCATCACAGGGCGTGGTTTCTTCGATGCGGCACAAGCAGATTCAGCCAGGGTACATAAAGCTATGGCCAATATCATAGATGGAGTTCAGAATACTTTTGAGGCCATATTTGCTAGGCGGCTAAATCCAGAGGAGATAAGTGTTGATAATTTGAGGGGTTTGTTGGTGCCTTTCTTCTCAGATGTTAAGACCTTTGTACAAGATGATTTCGAGAATACTTCTACTTTCTCCACTTTGATCCAAAACACGCAGGACTCCTTGATGGCTTGGAGAAAATCTTGTACGAGGCATGAACATTCAGTCACAGTGTTAGAGTTTCAGTTAGATTGTGTTCCACCGATTTCAGTTCAGGAGGTTGAGGCTGTGCTTCGCAGATTCGTGGAGTTGGCAGTCAGAGAGAAGGCAAATGGGAACACACTACTGGATGAGGATCTTCTAGAAGACTGATTGTGGTCATCTATTACCTTTACTATTTTTGGGAGTGAGTGGGAATCTTTGATTCATTTAATGTACCACTCCCTATTCTGGCAGTTTTTAGGGTTAGGGTTGAGGTGGCACGATTCTGGCCACTCTATTGATTGTAACCCTAGCCATCTTTTGGGACTTGGCTAGCTATAAAAGGGGGAGTCCCCCTCATTTGTATTAGATCAGATTAGACATTAGATCAGGCATTAGCATTAGAGCTAGAGATTGGAGAGATTGCATAGTAGAGTATTGTAGACATTTTGTTAGTGTGGAGGAGAAAGAAAGTTTTCCCTTTGAAAACTTTTGTGGAGATTGTTGTGTAACACTTTTCATGATAATAGATCTTTTCATTGATGGTGGAATTCGTCTTGTCATGAATAGCTAGCAAGGTCTCTTCTTCCTTTCGAATCCAAGTAGCTTAAATTTTCATGCAAGTACTTTACTTTGATGTGTGGTATTTTGTTGAGGTAGCTTCTTTATTCCATACCACTAGCAACTTGATGATAAGTCTACCTTGCGTGGTCAACTGGAGATTATCTTGAATCTAACTTCGGTTGTGATTTGAATACGTATATGCATCGTTGTGATGGTGTATGTATGCTAAATCATAATTTGAAAACCTTTTGCTATCCCCTTGAAGATTGCACTGATTTTGCTGAAGCTGTCCGACGTGAGGATAGGTGAAATTTGGTTGAAGTCTGCCAAAACTGAATCCCACATATCCTGCATTTAGAATAGAACATAAGTTTCTTAGGCCTTATACTCTTTTACTTTCAGCACATTTCTGATTAGTTTTAGGAAAATGAACTATATTGCTAAACCATACGCGCAAGAATCCCCTTCAAATCATATACTAGCTGCTAACTGCAAGAACCCTGAACAATTGTGTAAGTCCCCTCGTAAGAACACAGCAAATACACATCAACCAAACTGGGTCTATTCGCACTTAAGGAACCTTGGAGTTGAACATGCGAACTTTCTCGCAATCTTAGCGCATGGAATACTTTGATCAAGAGAGAACGGAGTAGCCCCAAAACTATTTTGTTCTGCTGTTTGGTACGGTCACAAAAACCACATCAACACTACCAAACATGTTTATCCACAAATCCTGAAGATTGACACCAAAACCCAAGGCCAAGGAATGTTCAACAAAGCAAATGGGTAAAACTTATGCTCATATAGTGGCATGAATAAGTCAATTCTTGTGAGTGGGTATACTCACCTTTAGCTTTGGGTTCAATTAGATTCAATAGGGTGTTCCTAGAGGTATCTTTAATGAAATGGTAATTGATTATTATTATTTGTTATTAAACAAAGGAGAGGAATACTCCTTATATAATAGTTTACAAGACGATGTTTCTAACAAGAAACAATCGTGAACTAAAGAGAACAAAAACAATAAACTGAAAGTTGCTAAAACAAACTAAAGCAAACTAAGTTAACTAAAAGTAAACTAGCAACTAACAAACAACTAAGATGACCATAAAATATTACAATAATACTTTAATACCCTCCCTTAATGGTCATTCTACTAACTCAAACCAAGTCTACCCATAATTTGATGGTCTTCTGGCCACGAATGCATAAAAGATAGACTCCTACTCAGTATGCTCTGCAACATGGGTCTGCTTCTAGGACCCTTTATGGTTGAATTTTTGATCATCCAACCGCTTCCTGCAATGTTTCTTCATATGGCCAATGTTACCATAGTAATGGCTTGTGAAAGACTTCTTGAAGCTCTCCTCAGATTTGCCTTGTCCTTTCTGCTAAGTGGACTTTCCTTTGCCATTGTCTTTAGCAGTGAACACGTGTCCAATACTGGGAGTGTCACTATTGCTCCCAAACTACTTCTTCCACCTATCCTACTACAAGAGCTTGTTGCACAGCTCATCAAACTTCAAGTCAACATTGGTGGAGGTAATGTTGAGAGTTTCAATGAAGTGCTCGTAAGATTGTGGTAAGATTTTCAGCATGATGACCACCATATCCTCTTCTTCCATCTTGCGACCAATGGCCTCCAATTGATCACGAATGTCTTTGATCTTCATCAAGTGATCCTGAAAAGACATCTTGTCATCCATCATAACGGAAAACAACATATTCTTAAGGAAGAATGCCCTGCCCTTGTTTGAGGTTCATGAAGATCCTTAAGTGTTTCAAAATCTCTGCAATAGTCTTACTAGATAGTATTTTGGTAGCATCTCATCAATGACTAATAACTTGAGAAGCATAACCGCCTCTCAATTACTTCCATCATACTTGACTTGGTCCTTTCCCGTAGTGGTGGGACGAGATTTTGTACCCAGAACAAGCAAATCTAGACACCGGTACTCAAAGATGGTGAGCATCCTTTGCTTCCACATGTGGTTTTTACCATTGAACCTCTAGCTAATTTCCAACATGATGTTGGTCAAAGATGCCATCCCTCCCATTTTCCAAAAGCACGAAAAAATGAGGTAAAAGTCTAAGTGTAAAAAATCTGATTTTTCAGTCAATCTCTAGGTGATCAGTTGGCACGGATCCCAAGGCAATTAGCTATACGAAATCTCACAATTTTTAAAAAAATCATCAAACAAATAGAGGCTTAAAAACCCACAATTTTTTCAAAAAATCGAGAAAAAATATGCGAACAAGAAATACCCAATTCAGATCTGAAACCCTAGCAAGAGACACTAGGAAAATTTGCAAATAGGATGCACAATTTTTTCAAAAAGTCCATCAAAACAAGCAAACTTCGCCTAGAAACCCTAAGCAACAAAAAACAAACAATTTTTTTTCGTGCAGGAAAAAAAATTGCCAAAACCCGATGCCCTAGTCGCCAAAACTAGGCTCACAATTTTGTCAAAAAATCATCAAAAATTGGCTACAAAAATGCGGATTTGTCAAAAAACCAGGTCGTAGGAAAAGATCCACAAAACCCTCAGTTGTGCACCCAGAAAATGGAAACCCTTCCACCTAGAAATTGTCAAAAAAATGGCATGCGTTTTGCAAGAAATTGCACGTAGTCTAGATGCAGGAATGCAAATAGAAAAAAATTGTGAGCAAACAACGTCATTGGCAAACACAATTACATTTTTGAAAAGACCGGTGAGATTTTCTTATAAAAAAATGCCACAAACTTCAGCCGCAATTTTTAGTCACATTTCTCAAAAAAAAACACCCACAAATCATCCAAAAATAGGCACAAATTCTTAGAAAAAGGATGCCATGAAATTTGCAGAGAAACCCTCAAATTTTCCAAAAAGAAAACCCATGGTTTTTCTTATTAAAAAAATTGAAAAAAAACTTTCTATTTTTTTTCCAAATTTTCCAGTAAAAACAACAATGAATTTTATAAAAAAATAGCCAAAAAACCAACCTTGATTCTCAAAAGAAAATCCTTGCGATTTTTAACAGTTGAGATACCCTTCAATTTTTATCAAAAAATCGAACAAAAACATCTAAAAAATTTTCCGAAAATTTCTTAGGAGAAACACGATTTTTATTACAAAACTTCACCAAAAACTAGTCTAAGTTGTGATACCATGAAATGGTAATTGATTATCGTTATTCGTTATTAAACAAAGGAACAAAATACTGCTTATATAATAGTTTACAAGACGATGTTTCTAAAAGGAAACAGTCATGAACTAAAGAGAACAAAAACAATAAACTAAAAGTTGTTAAAACTAACTAAAGCAAACTAAGTTAACTGAAAGTAAACTAGCAACTAACTAACTACTAAGATGACCATTAAATATTACAATAATACTTTAATATTTAATAGGAAAAATCAATCACAATCATGAAAAATTACTCAAACATTCATCAACTATACCTAGTATGTGATAGGCCCCAAAACTTGTTAATGAAAATAGCACATTAGTTGCTTGGAAGACCTCTTTTCAGGTTGATATTGACATTCATGCACATGTACTTATAGATAGCAAAAACATGTATGCTCTTATGGATGTTTTCCCTTAAACCAACCATACACATGTAATAGAATGAAAACTTGCTCACAAGTTCCTCTTAACAGTTTATCAAGTTTAGCTTGCTTGAAATGTGAACAATAATATCAATGGAATAGGAAAACAAGATTGATCCTAACCCTAAATTAAAAGTTGTGCTTATAAGTATATTGCAAACAAAATGTGTTTGATCATTTACCACTCAAGATCAGTGCCTACTACAATAGGTAATAAAGTCATAACTTGCAAGGAGGAAATGACCAAAACTGCAACCAATGCTTGGAACAAGACTTCCATACACAAATCAATGATGAAGCTCTATGCAACCAAGCATTCTTAATAATCCATCACAAAGCTACGAAAATCCATATGAAATGAAAGGAAGATCATTACAAAGGTTTGCAATGCTTTGAAATGTTTTCAAACATTTCTCTAACTCTCATTACATTCATAGTCGAAAATGTGGCAAGAGGAAACCCAAAACTAGGTTCAAAGATTTTCTTAAATTGTTGCAGGTGGCCATGGAAACAATTAGTTGCATAGACAACTTTAATTAAAACCCTTACTATGATTTACAATGTGTGACCTTGTCACTAGTAGAAATGGGAACACTAGAACAACCCGAGACACTTGCAGTATAGTAAAAATAATCATCTTGTTACACTGTGCATTCTTGTATTTATAGCACTTAGTTACATTGCAATTCACTTCTCACAAATCACAAGATTCTCTACCAATCAAATAATTGACTGTACCAGCACATCCACCTATAGAAGAAGTCTCCCTTAAACCTAGTGTAGGATGGCCTAAAACATTTGAAGCGTTCCTCTTGTACTCATGAATATCCTAGTATTATATGTCTGCAACAACAAGGGTTTTCATTTATGGTATTGAGGCATGGAGCACTGATACCCATTTTCGATATCTTTACATGGCCTTGTGTGTGTTTTTGTACCTTCGATGGGATCAATGTTGTTATAGCAAAATTTGGACAATTATACATACCTACACATTCATTTTTGGTCATTAATGGCATCTTGAGGCTATGCATGGAGGTAGGTGGAGTCTCTTGTCGAGTGGTAGGGGGCCTATGAAAATATGTGCTTGAACAGTGCATAAAGGTAAGAGAATTACATGCCTAGAAGTTGGGAGTCTAGGAAATCTCATGTTAGGATGCATAGATGCCAAGTAGGACAGAGATTTGAGGTTTAGGATGAATGCCAACTGGTTGAATGAGGTAGGGTAACTTTGCAAGACCCAAGGAAAGTGGGTTGGAGAAGCAATAGGATTTGTTGGTTTGGGATGCCACACGACTATTTGATTTGGGTATGTGGGCGTTGAGAATACCAAAGGTCCAAAAGGGGAAGGTGTAATGGGGAGCGCAGATTAGGGAAAAGGATTGCCCATTGCAATGGGAAGAAGTGTAGAAAGGGAAAGGAAATCTTAGAAACTCGAGGACATATGAGTATAGTGGTGGGATCAGGTTTTAGGGCTACCAAGCACTTGATACACTTTGGGGAGGTGATGGAAAAGATCGAAGGCCCACAAATGGCAGTGACGGAAAAGCGAGGATTGGGGAATTGGGATACCTACTATGCATCCCTTTAGGGTAAGGTGGTAGGGAAAGGTTCATAGTCTAGGAAAGTACCCAAGACATTGGAGTTCGGACATCGGGTTGTTAGGGTCCTAAGTATCAACTACAAAGGTAGAAGGGATCCTTGAAAGACTAACATAAGGAATGATGGGGAGTCGACTGTTAGAAACATGGAATACCCAATGCCAAAGAAAGAGGGAACATAGAATCCCATTGGGATCAAGGTTCAAAAATACTGTCTGTAAGGTACACGGTTTGTTAGATGTTAGAAGGTGCAAACCCAAGAACAGGAAGCTGGTGGGAGGTGGCAAAAATGAAATTGCAAGAAATTGGATGCTAAGGAAACAAGTAAGGAAAATTTTGAAAACCTTACCAAAGAAGGGAATGGAAAGGTTGAGGTTGGAAAGCAAGATTCCTTCCAATTGGGTACTAAAGTAAAGAAAAGACTAGACTCCTGACAGCTACATAGGATTTTTTGCATTTTTGAGATTTGAGGGTACAACAAAGATGCAAAAGAAGGAAAAATACAACACAGCACAAATTTTACCAAGGGCACCCATTGAAGGATTTCTTTGATGAGATATTAATGCTAGGAAAAGTAATGGCCAAGGCAACAAAGGGAACGCAAGCTTCAGAATATTTTGCATTTTAGGGTATACAAAATATACAACCAACATAGGTTCTAGTTGGGGACATGTATCTTGAGTGGATATAGCAAGAACCCTAGCTTTATCTCTGAGATTAGGCCTCAAAACACTTTTGCTAAAATAGGACAAAACACAAAACCAACCAACAAGACACAATGCAGGACGAGCACTCTTCATTGTGATCAACAAGGATCATAGCTACACAAGAAAAACAAACACAAAGAAAAGGAATATGTACAACATCAAAACACCTTACCAATCAAGAGAAATAGTGTTTGAGATATTGGCCATGAATTGGCAACTCCATGAGATCACCATCTAAGCTCTTGATATAGAATGTGTCCCCACACTCATTTGCAATTTGATAAAGCCCAATCCACAAAGTGTCAAACTTTTTGTGTTTACCTTTATCCTTGGATCTAGCATTCCACATGAGGATCAAGTCTCCTGCTTGGAAACACCTTTGAGTTTCTTTCTCAAATATATGTTTCATTTTCTACTAGTACAATAGAGCTTTGTCATTTATCGCCCTTTTGATTTCATCCGACTCTATTAACTCATGCACTCTTTGAGATATTACATCATTTTCTTCTCCTTCAACTTCATCTAACAATTTATGTATTAGTAACTCTATGCTGATTGGCATCTTGGCTTCTGATCCATAAACCGATTCAAATGGGCTCTTACCAATAGCCTTCTTGTATGTGATCCTATCTTCCCACATTGCAAACTTCAACCTATCATGCCACCTTTTATGTTTACATCAAGTGTTCTTTTAATGATTTACATAATACTCTTGGTCCTGGATTCAACCTAACCGTTACCTTGGGGATGATAGGGAGATGAGAAGGTCAAGCTAATCCCATACCTAATACATAAATTTGAAAGCTCATGGAACCTAAAATACATTGTGTTGTTAGCAATCATCCTTGTGGACACACCAAGTCTGATTATCACTTTGGTCAAAAAGAAATCAACCATTACTTTTGATGTATTCTAGTGGGGACTACTTTAACCCACTTAGTAAAGTAATCTACGACCACAAGAATCCATTTGTATCCATTGCTTGATCTCTCCATGATTTCGCTTGTGAAAAAAATGCCCCATTGTTGAAAGGGGGCTTTAGATGTAATGGATGTGACGGGAAGGGCACCTACAAACTTTGCCTTGCTTAAAAATCTTTGGCAAGCATAACATTTCTTCGCCGCCTTGGTCACATACCCGAATAATGTAAGCCACCAATATCCTTCTTTGAGAATCTAATGTGAGATGGTATGCGGCATGAAGTGTCCACCACAAGATCCTTGGTGATACTCATTCATTACTTTGGTGGACTATTCTTGATTGAGACATTTGAGCAGCAGCCCATCATGGCTCCTCCAAATCAACTCGCCTTGAATTAGCACATAGTTCTAGGACTACAGTTTTAAGGTTCTTTGTTGATTCTCATTCAGCCTTCGAGGACAATTCATGTTTTATAAATAAAAATATCACATCCTTATATCATGGATCATCTTTTGAAAGATAGTGGGCATATATAAGGTCAAAACTTACATTATTAATTTCCACCACATCTAGATTTGCATCTAGCATTAGCTTGGCCAAGCCTTGGCCTTTAACCAACTTTGTAGTTTGCACATCCATGTTATTTTCTTGGATCTTTCTGATCCATCTACATCTCTTACCAAAGGCTTACTGTTGAATGAAGATGTTTTCTACAACAGTGCATGGTACATATGCAATGACCTTTGCACCTATTAGGTAATATCTATAATTCTTGATAGCATTAACAAGAGAAAAGAACGTTTTTCCATAATTGAATACTTCGATTCTACACCTTGTAAGGACTTGCTGAAATATACCATAGGTTGTTCATACCCATTAATGTTTTTTTGCAGTAGAACAACTATGGTGCAAAATGATGCAAAAGAGAAGAGATGGAAAATCTTTGAATAGTTTGAACTTGCCAAAACTGGTGCTTGCTTGATTGATTCCTTGATCTCCAAGAATGCATCAGCAAGTTCTTTACTACACATGATTGACTCTCCTTTCTTTAGCATCTTAGAAGTTGCCTTGTTCTTCTTTGCAAACTTAGAGATGAAGCTATTAACAGAATTTATCTTCCCTAAAAAGGATGTCACACTCATAACTATTGTGGGTTGGGGAATGAGATCAATTGCTTTCACTCTCTCCAAATCTATCCCCACCCCATCTTTAGATATAATGTGCCAAGAATCTTACCCTCTTCCATATTCAAAATACATTTTTTTAGAATTTAGAGAAACCCCATACTCTAGACATCTTTAGAAGATCAACTCCAAGTGTTTGCAATGATCTTTCCTATCCTTGGAGTATGCAATAGATCATCTTGATATAGCTATGATTTCATCTATTAAACCTACAAAAGCAATCTCCATTTCCCTTTGGAAAGTGGCACCTATATTCTTTAACCTGGATGACATTCTCATGTAGATATAGGTGCCTCGAGGAGTAGTAAATGCCATCTTGTGCTACTTGAACTCCTTAACCACCACCTCATTGTGCCTAGAGAATCCATTCATCATAGACATAAATTTTGATCCTATCACCGTTTGCAACAAATGATCCATGCCAAGCAAAGGGTAGTTGTCCTTGAGAGACATGATATTCAAATTCTTAAAATCAACACAAAGCCTAATGTCCCCGTGCTTTTTTCTCATTGGGACTAGATTAGACACCAATAAGGAATGCTTGATACATTTGATAAGAGCCCCTTCTTTTAATTTCATCAACTTCCCCTCTCAGATAGTTCAGTTTGTTGGATCTAGGAGCCATGCAGGACTAGGAGTAGATCCCAGCTGGAGGCCTCGATGTCTTGGAGGATACAGTGGGCGGGTGGAGTAGGAAACAGAGGGAATTCTTGGAGCGAGGGTAAGGGAGAGGGATGAGAGGAATGGGGAGTTGACTGGCAAGGTCAATTCTCCTACATTTAAGGGGCTAGAGTTGGATTTATTGGCTTTTGTTTTTAATGGAAGGGCTTTGCATTAAACTTGAGAGGAATGGTATGCCAAAATGGATCTTTTGTGCATGCTTTTAACACATCATATGACCAAGAAAATCACTTTCTAAATTTTCTAAGCAATGCAATCAACATTTGTTTTTCTGTTGATTTCAACTTCATACCAATGTAAACCATCTTTGGGGCACTATCTATACCGAGTGTTGGCACCCTATTTGTATGTGTCTTGTCTTTACTTTGTTTTGCTTCAAGGTTGTGCATTTGACCTTATCCACCCTTTGTTGATAACCAATCTAAGATATCTTAAATGAGTCCCTTACATGTCAAAAGATGAAAAAATACATAAAGAGTCTAAGTATAGGCTTTTTCTAGTGTCTTCCTTGGTGTTTTGTGTGTTTGTCAACCTTTCAAACTTTTGGGGTTGTACATACCTACATACCCTCCCTGCCAATCCCAACAACACACTCAAGTCCTTGTTAAATTTTGTCTAAGTTTTGTTTTGTCGGAGTTTTAGAGTTTCACATCCTAGCATGCCTTTCCCTCCATGTCCTCTTTTCCCTTTTAAGCGCCCTTTCAAACTTTTGGACTTCCTCATCCATCCCTTAGTACTTGTTCCCCTTTATCTCCGCTCCTTGAACTCTAATTCCTTGCATCCAAAAAGTTTGTCATTTAAAGTTGGACTTTTGGTGTACCATTAATCAAGTATCCAATTCCACTAAACCACAAAAGTCCAAAAGTATGCGTTTTACTCTATATAACATGTTGGAATTGCACTATCGACCATCACTTAACTCAGTACCAAGTGAAGCCCCATCCCGACTCCCCAATCCCGATATCTCAAAAGCCATTTCTTTGTCAAGGTTCCCTTCTCAACTTTCCCTCATCTTCTATCCCACCTAGCAAGACTTCCTTGTCACCCCCAATTCCTGGATAGCCCAATGCATAGTGTACATAGTCATTCATCTAACTTTTGAAGAGGAATGCACTCCCCTCCAATTTTGACATGTTATGAAGAGTCCAAATATATGAAGGAAAGCCATGGTATCTATCGAAGGTCTTAATATTAATGCACAACTCATCTTATGGCCCACTAAAGAAAGAGGGAAATATTTCAAAAGCTATAAGGCCAAAGGAAACAAAATTGTATGCATATGCATACTTTTAGGTCTGCATACTACTATCTAGATCTTGCTACACATGATCACCTATAGACGATAACTTATCTCGTTTTCACTTCCAATGAACTTATCACTTGCCAATCACACTTCCAAAAAGTCTAGTAGTCAAAGGATCTTTGTAGCCAGATGCTCTCGTATACAACTATTTACAATATCAATCATATTTGCATTCTCCTCTTTTCAAACTTAGCAAGGAAAAGTTTACAATGTTTTATTTTGCATTTAATAATGAAATGAAATAAAATGCCACTAATACAAAATACAACCTCATCATTAGTGGCTGACAAGAGGCACTATTTGGCCCCTTCCTCCAAAGCCTCCATCCTCCATTTTGAATTTATCTAAAATAGATACTCTTCATCACTAGGGAAAGATCTTCATTTTTTGCATATTCTTCCCAATTTATTTCGTTGGCCAAGTAAGCATTTTGATCTAGTTTATCATCCAGTAAATCTTGTGCCCTCTTTTTACAATTCAAAATTACATGTCCTACTTCTTTACATAGTAACATTTGATTTTTCCTTTTGGAGAAACATGCTTTGGTTTGTACTTGCCCTTTTTTTGTACATATAATACTTCTGATTTTGAGCATTCATTTTGATCAAGTAGAGTAGAGTTTACTCCTTCAAGACTAATGTTTACCTTGCTTAATGTAAACACCATAGTGGACATACTCTTAGGCCTACTATTCAAAAGTATTTCTTTTGCATACCTTTACTTTTTCATTAATGTGAGCTAACTAATTTAGTAGGGAGTGAAAATTACTTATATGAACTGCCATTTTTGCACCTTTATCCATCTTCAATCCATACAATCTCTACTTCAATGTCGTCTTGGCATTTTCTCCTTCAGATTTGAAAAGCTTGTTTAGTGACTCCCAAATCTCTTTTGCAAATTTTGTGAAATCCACATGGTGTAGATATGCTTTTGACAAGCGAAAGCCAATAGTCCCCAATGATTTTTGATTTTTGATATTCCACTTAGCAAGTTCATTTGCATCAGTTAGTGAGATTGAGTTTGGTTTGACATCCCAAATTTTTTTTTTTCTATCAGATGTAACTGTTTTTGTATTTTCTATGTATGAGAATTTCTACCTTCAAATTTCTAGATGAAACTTAATTTATCCATGACTATCTCCCTTAATCAAAATAAAATCGAAGGTGTTGGTAACCTCCCTTCCACTTTTTAATATATCTTTCAACTACATATAAATATTAAAACAACTCTAATTCAACATTTTTATAAAAATATTTTTCACTCTATTGAATTAAACTTTTGATGAATTTAAGGACAATTTACCATGATCTCTCAAATGTGCTTAAAGAATTTTGATAGCAACTTCTACATAGTGTTGCCTCCCTTATGGCTAGCTATTGACTAATACACCAGCTCACAATTAAATGTACATAGCAAAGAAAAGATTTATCATGGCTTCTCTTCCTTTATTTGTGTTTGTACCTACACCCTGAAATCCACATTCATGTCCCTCATTTTCCACACAAAACTAATCTTTCATTATGCAATATATATTCAAAACGTTTCTAGGTTTTGTTCTCCTCTATCTAAGCTTTCCAAAACATTTTGAATTTTTATTTTTTGTCAAGAATTGAGAGAGAAATTGCAATTTTAATGAACTAACAATAAAAGAAAGTTTTGGACACTTGACTTTGATACCATATAAGAAAATTTGGGCATAAATTATAGAAACTAAATAAAAAAAATTCACACATATAATACTATGTTTCTATTCTCTACTTTCATTCAATAATACGAATTATATATATATATATATACGAAGAGTTGTCTCACTCCTATCACAACTCCTCCAAAATCTCACACTAAATCTAGAGGGTTGTTCAACCACCTTAATTCTCTTCTTCCTATTTTCACTCCTACATCTCTATGTGAATTTTGTTAACAAATCACTTATATTATTATGCTCACTCACTATAATATAATATTAAGTTGTTCTAAATACAATTCCAACCAATTCTTCTCACGCCTAGAATAGCTACATGAGTTGTTACTACAACTCACTTCATCTTATTTGCTTTAACTTAAGACACATTATTATTCTAACCCATGTGAATGCTAACATGAATTACTAACAAAACACCACTTGTTGAATATACAAGGGAAAAAGATGCCCCAAAAAGCACCCATCAATCTTCAAATGATTGATTTTGATAAGAGTGATTTTCAAGATGAAAATGATATTGAGAAGAATCTATTGGTAATTCTAAAATTTTGAGTCACCAGAATTATGGTGTTAATGCAAACATTTCAGAGGCATCAATAAAGGAAGATAAGTACTTAGATCATTCCTATAATTTTAAATCAAAAATTGAAAGGGATGTTCTGATCCAAGAAACATACGAGATTGATTTTCATAAACACTTTGTTGATATGCACGCACTTGAAAAGGATGATGTTGAGTTCACAAAGTCAACAACTACTAGTGAACAATTTGACTATTTGCGGAAGTATAGCTCAAGGCATGAAGGTGATGATTCCAGCAAATATTTGATATCTTTACAAGACTCTTGTCATCATTGGATGTTCAGAGAGAAGGTAAGAGATGCAACTTGTAGCAAAGGGTACACAAATGCTTTCGCTCAAGGTTGTCTACACATAAGAATATAGGATCAGAGTGATTTTGATACTCAATATTGAAGTTTGAAGGGGAGCGTGTAATGGGTTCTCACCTAATGTCTCATCTTGATGGTTCAATCCCTATTCATCGAGCCATCATTCCAATTGCTTCAGAAGTTTGCAAGGCAACTCTCAAGAATGTGAAGGAATATATTTTGAAGGAGGTAATTGATGGTTGAACAAATGATGCTTGTGTAGTAGTAAATTCACAAGTAGTGTTGTCTTTCATGGTAGAGTTAGTATTATGATTCAAAATCTTCTTAGGATGACAAAATTTAATGGAATCCTTAGGTGGTTTGAAGCATGACAATTTTGTGCGCATGATCCCACAGCTGGTGATGCAACCTACAACAAGATGATGGAACCATTTAATTGTTACTCCAAGTAGGCTTTCTCCAAAAAGTTTAACCACATCTTTATGTGTCATTCTTAGGGTATGCTGATATGCGTTTTATGACACACCGAACACTCTAGAATAAAGAGGCCAAAGACGCTCTATCCTCTCTTGAAAAACTACTGCGTATGCTAAGGTTGCAAGAAAGATCATACGGCAATTCCAATGTTTCTTATGTCAAGTCTTGACGTGTGGATAAGGTAAATGGGTGTTGTGATATGTTGGTAACACAAAGGGACCTATATTAACAAATTACTCATAAGTGAGGACTTAGGTGGATTTGACATTGAATGCTCTATTAATGTTTGGGATTTTCAATTTTGAGATTTAAAAAAAAAGGAAAAAAGGATGAGGGTTTAGAAGTCCTATACTATTCCTATGAAATCAAGACATGGTATGAATTGAGTGAAACGTATGATACCATCAAGAGAACAATATTATTCGAAGTAAGCATTAAAGCATTCACATTATAAGCTCAATCTAACTTTATGCATTGAATGAAAATTATCCATTCAAAGAAAGTATGAGCAAAAGTTTCACCAATCTATACTATCAATCTATCATTCATCTAACATGCATTCAAATCAAATACTACTTTAATCTATTCTAGGTGGAAGAAGAATATGTAACCATGCAACCACTTGACAATAGAAAGATTCAAAGCAAATCATGCAATATGAACTTTTATTCTCAAAGTAGTTATGAGCAACAATTTCATAAGACTCTCCCATACAATGAAATGAGAGAATGAGAGTTTATAGAGAGTTTTGGAAATGAAATAGACGGCCAAGATTGATCCAAGATCAATGGTAGAGATTAAAACAAAGTAACCCTAACTTGGGTTTCCTAGAATAACAATTAGTAATTAGTGAGTGAAGTGGCGTGAGGAGCTATCTTTGACGGGGCGCATCCTTATCTTCCTTAGTGGCATTGTATTGGATGAATTTGGAAATTATTGTGTTGACTTCCTCAATCATGACAAGTGGCAGCATATTGACCTTGTATTCTAGTATGTCCAAATCATCTGCACATTCTGCAAAAGCAATTTCCCACTTTGACTCTTGTCGTTGGAAAGCATGCCAAATGGACCAGAAGTCGGCTGCCTTAGTCAAATTTTGCTTAAGGATCGGCCCAATGGTGGTAAAGAAATTTTCTCGAACTCTATGCCTCAAATTTTCAAGCTGCATGTCGTTTGCTCAAACAATGTCTTTCTCAAGTGCATCTGCAGCCACAAGTAAAATCTTGTTCCGAATTTCCTTCACCCACTCCTCAACTCTAACAGTATCTACCTTCACCTTCTCTAAGACTTCATTACATGCAACCAGCACGCAGTACCAACTATTGAAGTCGTATGCAACGCCTGCTGCAATGACTTTTCCATCGACTAGTTCCTACTTCAAAACTCCTCTCAGCACTTTGAGATATAGAATAATTCTATCCCAAATATCTTGAGCATTGTCCCACGCTTCTGCCAGAGCTGCAATCCTCGAAAGCAAAGAGGAAGTTTTCCCATATGCCAACATCAATTTCTCTACAAATACACACTTCTTCACTTTTGCTGATTATTCACTCTTTGGTTTCTTTGGTTATGGTCCTTTCTTCTTCAAAAGTCTCCTGGGAATAGTTCATCAATGGGGGAACCGCTGAGCTGGCTTGATCAAGAGGCTTGGTTAAATGTTGAATATATTCTTTTAGGCGTTCAACTTCCTTCTGGCAGTCCTTTCTCTTTGCTACTTCCTTTTCCAACCTAGCTTTGATAGAAGCAACTGAATTATCCAAGTCTTCCACTTCCTGACCTTTTGTGGTTTGGCCCAAGTCGATAGTGGTGATGGCATATTCCTGAGGAGCAATATCCTCTCTTGACTTATCAACTATCAGCACAACAATTTGTATTGTTCGATGGTCGGCTTCATCTCTTTGGATGGTGGAAAACGTTCTGGCGGGCTTCTTTACAATGACTACTTCCAATCTGGCCAAGAAATCAGCCATATCATCTTCCTCTGGAATTTTTGTTTGTTCTTTTATCTTCAATCTCTCTTTCAACCAATCAAGGATGGTAGGTTGCTTGGTGCCTTCTTCCTCCTGAATATCTTGCGTACATGGAATATCTTGAATTCCTTTGAGGGCGGAAATCATTCCTTCTTGGAATTCACTATCCAGGGTATCAATTTCATTCTCAGACTCTAGTATCTTTGTGCCTGTGGGAGATGGTGGTTCATCATCCTCTGACTGGATAGGAATGAGAGAAGGAATCCTTATGTCTCCCAATGACTCATCAATATCTAATATCTCGTTCATGTTGGCGGACACGGCAGAATGAAGAGGCTCTGATCTATGCTTCTTCCGAGTAGGTTCTTCATCCACAATCTTTTTTCCTTTTTGCCTCCTTCCTTTTCCTGGGATTAGTGCTCTCGATCGACTCATCACCTTGGGACGCACCAACATTTGAAGAATAGGATTTTGCTTCACCCATTAGATTGTAAGTCAAATTCACATTTTTCCGCCACAACTCTTAGATCTGCTGATCTGTCCACCATTGTGAATACTTGATGACTGGCCTCATGAAGGTGGTCAAGTCTACAAGTTCCGGTTCTAACCATCTTATGGGAAGAAGAGGCAACTCTCATCAAAACCTGGCTGAATATATTCGCCATCATCTTCAAGTTGATCTAGTACACGGAAGAGCTCGGTTGTCCTAATTAAGCGGACCAGCAATCTGGACCATAGTCTTTTTCGGACATCATACTCATCTATAGCGTTCGCCCAATAGTCCTCCAGGTCTACCTTGTGTTTCTATTTATTCCATTCATGGCCCCGATGTGATGGTGAGGGTCAAAATCAGCTTTGGACCTATATGATGTGAACAGATACCGTTGCATCTCTAACCTGGCACTTTCAACTGCCTGTGCCAATGGGCAAGATTCTTCCATATTTCCAATAAAGAATGGAAAAATGATGGCTGCCTTGCTTTTTACTCTCTGGAAGTTTTGATATGTTTCCAGCTACCTAAGAACCTCCAGCAAGATCATTCTGTTGGTGGGATAAATTGGGAGCCTGAAAGGACATAATGTGAATCCCTGAATTCTGATGTCGGTGAATCTTGGAAACTGGATGTACTAGGATCCATACTTGTTTATAAGGCTCTTAGCCTCATGGGTTAGCCTTTGATGCATTCCTCCTTGCAATATCCTTGTAATGTATATCAGGAATGCATCATGTGCTCTTCTGAAATGAGATTTCTTAGATAGCTACAACTTGGGGTAGCAATCATATGACTTGAACTCGTTCTATCCTTTGCCTACCACACCTTGGCAGATCAATCCTGAATATCTGTAGGTCCTTGCCAACAGATAGATAACATAAGAACTCATATAGAAAGATTTAGTCCTCTCCAAATTCACCAGTTGCTCATGGATGTTGTCACTGATCATCCTCAACCAATTGAACATTCTGACACCTGAGGTGATCTCATCTATGAAGTACATCCATGTCTCGAATGGAGTACCTTGAGGGCTGCCCATTATCCTATTCAAAAGGAAAATAATGTCACCATAGTCCTCGACGTCTGTCCAGAGTAACTTCTTTGGCATCTTCTTAATAGAGGCCCTTGGCTTTTCCAACCATGACTTCTTGATGTTGGTCGCACATTGATCCATTCGGTCTTCAAAGAGTCTCCTTGCATCACTTTGGTCTTATATGAAGTCCTGTTGTAGTTGGGAATGTCGAGTGCTTCCTGGATAGCCAACTCTCCGAGATGTGCCAAAATTCTTCCATCAGGAGCAATGATCTATCTTTCTTGCGGGTTGTAATGCCTGCTACACTCCACCATCAACTCAGCACACTCCACTGTCGGAGGAAATCCAGCTGCTTGAACAATACCATTCTGCATCATTCTCCGAGCAATAGATGTCGGCAAGAGTCCGTCTAGTGCATACATTCTCTTCTTGAATTCCTGGAAGTCAACATGTTTGATTTGTATCTATGATGTTCTTCCACTTTGAGTTGATCTTCAATTCTGGTTGTAATCCTTTGCTCGCGAACTTCATTTGTGCTTTCCTCAAAGGTTCTCCTTGGGTGGTCATCAACCTGCGAGAAAAAGAAAATATATTAATTTTAAAACTTTAATTTTGATTTTCTTTGAACCTTCTCAAAAATTTTAACTTTCAGCCTATTTAAGGTTAGATTCTACGAAAAATCAAGCTGGAAATAAAAACACTTAGTAAATCTGTCGAGAATGAATAAAGACAGAAGTAGCATAAAGAATTCCATCAAATTTTGATTCCAAATTCTGGAACTATACTCTTGGATGGTAATTTTGCTTCAAACTTTGAGAATTCTATCTTTGTCGCTGAAAAAGCAAGCTAGCCCTTTGAAAATTTCGTTCTCCAATTCAGATTTTCACTTCTTTCCTTGTTCTTCACCTTGAAAAATCACTCAATCTCCAATATTCTATCTCTCAAAAAATTCTACCTCTCAAAAATTCTATCTCTTGTGATTTGGAGAGAGCTTAATTTTCCTTTCAATCGAACTTGTGAGTTGAAAATGACTTGTTGAAACTCCTTATAAGGTTGAGAAGTTCGACTTATTTTAGCAATTTCATCCTTTTCTCTTGAGTTCATCGAACTTAGACTTGTTTTCTCTCATTTGCCAAGGCAAGTTTCCAATTACCAAAAATCTTCGAGGCAAGTTTCTAAATTTTATCCAAGCATCATCTTTAGCCAATATCTTTAGATTTTTCTTTGAAGTTTGAATTTTAGCTAAGTGTTGGAAAATAATCAAAGGTTTTATGTGTGGATTTTCGATTTTTCAACCTTTAATATTTTATTTTATCCATGTATTTTTGTTTATTTTGGCGAATTTTGTTTAATTCCTTGGATTTTTATCTCTTTTTCCTTCCAAGTTCGGACTTTACTCATGTTTGGACCTCATTTCTTAGGCAAAGTCGGACTTGCCATTGTTTTGGATGTTGCTTTCCATGCTAAGTCGGACTTTGCTTTGCCTTGGACATGCCTAGATCAAGGAAAGTCGGACTTTCTCATACCTTTGCCATCTTTCCTTAGTGTCTAAGTCGGACTTTGCTTGTTTTGTGCCATTCTTATGGTGGACTTCAAGAATTTCTCTCCATGTTGCTCATCTTCTTATGGCAGACTTCTTGACTTTCATTCCAAATGCAAGGGCAGACTTCATGAATGTTTTTCCAAATGTTCCTCAATGCCTAGGCAGACTTGGTGAATTTCTTTCCAAGGCATGGCAGACTTCATACTTTCTTTTCCATGTTGCTTGCAAGGTGGGGGGAACTTTGGTGACTTCATTCCAAAAGGTAAGGGCAGACTTGGAGGCTTGTCTGACAAACTCCTTTAACATGGCGGACTTCAAGAATTCTATTCCATACTCTAGGCGGACTTTGAGGTCTTGCCATAGGTTGGGCGAACTTTCCTAGTGCCTTTCCATTCATCATTTTGGCATGGTGGACTTTGTTGTGCCTATGCCATCTTCATTTCTCCCTTGAATTTCTTCAAACTTATGCCATGTTGAATCTCTACCCTTGGGCACCATGAATTTCATGCTTGTCTTTTTCTGGATCATCCAACCATATGATTTTCTTTTGATTTTCATGATTTTTCTTGCTTTTTACTTGCTTTTTGCTTGATTTTTCATGATTTTTGCTTTGCTTTCCATATTTCTTCTCGGAGGTGCAAAACTCTGATTTTAAAAATGAAATGCCGACACCATGACCTATGAGACCCAAACCCTAGGTTGATTTTCTAAAAATAGAAATTTCCAAAAAAATAGAAAAAAGAAAAAAGCAAAATTTCTAAAAATAGTAAGTCCCAGATTGGTCCAAACATGCCAAAAATGGAAAAAAGCAAAATCCCTAAAATATAGGAAGTGTCAAAATTGACTCAAAGCACAGGCGATCCTCGTCTTCCGGACCTTCTAAGCGCTTCCATGATGTCTAAGCACAATTTAGGGCTTGAATTCTCTACTTGGCTCGAGTGATAACTCCAAACTCTAACTTGAAACTCTCAGAGCAAAAGTACTTATGAAATAGCAACCCAAAGCTAAACCCAAAAAGCGAACCACTGAGGGTCCCCATTTGCAATGGGGCGATGTGTGAAATAAGTCACAACAGGGTACCACAAGCTATGGTGAATGCTAATGTATGCTCATTAGGGTGCTTCTACTATCATGATGAAATTTTAGAAAATTCTTTCTTGAACCTAATGGAAAATCATTGTGAGTTGAACATGCCAACGAACCTATGGTGGCTCTCCACAACGATGGAAGTCATGGACAATTATTATTATGGGCATTATCACCCATTATTTGGATTTGGAAGTCCTATAAATATACCAATAAGTTCACCAACCCTTAGCGATGATGAATCTTTGCTTGAATGTGCTTGGACGAATGTGTTGGGAAATATTACATCATCCATGTTCCATGTTTAGGTTTGTTAGGAGTTTGTTCATTCTTGTTTGTATTTTTTATGGGTTGTTAGAAATTATTTTTCTTGTGAGTGTCTATGTAAAGAAGTGGTTATAGGAGCTATTCTATAAAATAGATGTGGGTCCTATAAATTTGTAGTATGTCTTCTATGTATTATTGAATAAAAATATAGAAGCACAATATTATTCTAAGTATAAATTTGCAACAAAATTGCAGCATTTCAAAAATCCAATAATGTATCAAACCCACTCTTCCTGGGTACCCATTTTAAGTCTGCATCAATGTGTCCCTATAGCTGATGTTGTCTGCTCCATGTCTCTTAGATACTTCAAACTTAGAAAAAATTATAAGCATGTTGAGCATCTTTTCTGCATCTTCAATGTGAGCCAATGTCCAACTCTTCACAAAAGGAAAAAGTCTTGAAAGAGTCAATTTTGACAAGAAAAATGGCTTTTGGATTAATGTATCAAGGCCGTGAAGTGTAGACTAGCAAAAATGAGTACTCATTGAAGCCACATAAGAGTTGGACGAACAGTAAACCGGTGGATTACTTGCTTAAAGAGCAGCAGCTTGTGTTTATCTTCCTTGGAATTTCCTTAGCCTCTGCATTTTCCATTCTTTAGCCTAGATTTTTTGCATCAAATGCCACTAAGTAAACCAAATATGTGGCTAATGAGCCTTGCCACAAGATTGTGTATGAAAATCCTATTAGTGGGGTTTCTCTCTATAATATCAATCAGATTTTGATGGTGAAATCAGGGGCAAAAGTGCCCCTCGTAATAAAGAGAAAGACTTTGTGTGTTGTTGTCACTGGCAGCACCAGTTTTGTAGGCAGCCACCTAGTTGACAGGCTTATGAAGAGAGCCAACAGTGTTATTGTTAATACTTTCTTTACCTGAAGGAAGGAAAATCTAATGCATCAATTTGGCAGTTTGAGGTTTGAGATGATAATACACGATCTGTTGTGGAGCCACTCTTGTTGGAGGTCAATCAGATCTACCATTTGGTTTGTCCTATTTCTCTTGTTCATTACAAGTTCAATCTTGTCGATACTTTCAAAACTGTGCTTCTCCATCTTCAAAGTGTAGGTGTGAACGAGTTTTAATCAATTTAATTTCTATTTATAGCTTGTAACTATATTAGACATTAAAGCTAAGTCGAGTAGCATTAAGTCAAGTCAATTAATTAGTAATTTCATTTTATTTAGATTAGTTTCTAAAGTCTTTGTCTATAGATTGAGTGTCTAAAGATGGCTTTTAGATTGAAGTTAAATTGTTATTATAAGTTTTTGTTAGTTCAATGTCTTAAAATGACTTATTAGTTATTATAAAGATATTGTGTCATAGTCTAAAACTCCAAGAAAATATTGTATGTTGTCAAAACAAGTCAAAGTCAAGTTGTATTATTATTTTTACAATAGGGTCCATTTATGAGTTGTTCATTGTTGCATCATCAAAAGTATGTTAAAATTCAAAAGTGTGAAAAAATAATTAAAAAGAAAATTGCCTCAATTATAATTGGACACACTAAGCTTGTACACAATGCCCATCTTGAAGGGGGCATTCTAAAACTGAGCCTAAAAGCCAAATTTGCTTAGGAGCTATAATGTCCCTTTTCAGGTCCATTCCAACATTCTTGAAAAGTTCCAAGATTCTTGGAGAAGCCCATTCTCCTTGGAGAGTGCCAATTTTCTATGGGTGAGAGATATGCATTTAAAGTGTTGGTGGAGTTGATTAGAAAGTTGAATTGGCCTGTTATGTTATTTTCTGGAACTTTGGTAGTTGTGCTAGAAATAATTAAATTCTTAATTAATTAAATTTATAAAGAGACTTTCTGAAATATAAAATTTAAATTTAAATTAATAGTCACTTGGAGGAAAATTGAAGATTATTTTATTATTTTTGCGAAAAAGTGTATAGAGGAAATGGAAATGGAAAAAAGGTATTTTTGACATTTTATTTTCACAAACCCTAGTTTGGAGAGGTTGAACTTGGTTCAATTTTCAACCGAAGGATGAAAACCCTTTTGGCATTTAGTTTTGTGGACAAAAACTCGCCTAGTTGATTCTTGGTGAATTCATATATGGTTCATAGGTGGTCATAGTGGTTTTATTTGGGTTTGGACTTTGTGGATCGGCATTGAAGGCTAAGATCATTTTCAAATTCATATTTGTTTTAAACTATAATTGAAGATTTCAGTTTAAAGGGAAAAATATTGTTGCAATTATTGAAGATTTTCTTGTAGTTTGGAAGAAAAAAGGGCTGTAAATAAATTTATTGTTTAAAACTCCCCAAATGGAGTTGATCGTTCCAATTCTATGGAACTACTGTACCATGTAAGGAAACCTAAGTTTATTTTAATTTAATAGCATGTGAGTATTGGTAGTTCAGGGGTTAAAATGTAAAATGTTAAAGAGCCCTCATGACTATAAGACTATTAAAAGTATGTTGCTAGCTCTCAAGGCATAGAGTAATTAATTTTGAGTCACAACCCCCTTAATTGCTATCCTGGGTCGAATGGGATCCAAAAAGGTGAATTTTGATAGAGTTCTAGCACCAATGGAGTCTTAAATTCCTGTTGTCCAATTGTGATGCTTGAAGGAAGAAAAGAAAATAATACTAATAGTGATGACATGGAGAGAAGTAGAGCATTAAGAGGTTAAAGAGTCATTAGAATTCATGTTGGTGAGTGGTCACCCTTTTTGGAGGTCTTCATACTCAATGGTCCACCTGGAAATAGTAAATGGGTTTCACAAGGAAATCGCAGCATGTATAAGGTGTTGTTAATTCCTTTGAAATTCTCAATTCCCTTCTACAATTCAGATGTCAATTTGAATACTTCTCTCAGCTACCATTAGTGAGTGAAGTTGAGAACGAGTTGTTGGAGAAAGGAAGTGTGGTTCAAAAGCAGAGCAAATGCCTGGCATTGGAAAATATAGTAACTTTTACAATCAACCAAAGGTGTAAAATATATATATATTTGTGTATTTGCAATCTAAATTTGAATAATAATAATAATATTTCATTGAGCTTGTCAATAGTGTTTAAATTTATATTACTGAGCATTCAACCACACATTTGATGAAATAAGCTCATATAGAACAACACCAAAATTCAATGTATTATACTAGTGTTAAATAGTTGGCATTCCCTCAAACAATTATCAAAATATTAGACCAGCACATTTCAAGAGCAAACATACAGGAGGATGGAGGCATAGGAGATTGAAGGACAAGCAACATCCTCACATCACTCCTAGTGAAAAGGCCACAAAATTGTATTAATGGCAGAACTATTTGTGCCAAAATGACTAAAGCTAAAATCGGTTCCTAGGTGACAATGGTAAGTGTCTCATATCATTTGTGATAGAAGTGGCTTTGATCTATAACATATTAGAGTACATTTATGAATAGTCGGCTTGTGGCTATCCTAACTCGTAATTAAGTCATATTATCATTATTATATTATTGTTTAGTTAACTAGGACAGCCTAGGGCTAATATAGAGTTATCTTAGTCGGCTTGGGTGATATCCTAGGCATAAATAAGGTACATATAGGAGGTAGTGAGTGTTATTTCATCATCATATTGCGAATTGTGTTCTCATTGGAGATATTTGGAGGTTTGCCCCTTTGAAGTGGCTTGTTATTCTCAATTATTATCAAGTATTTGCAGCATATTTCCTATCATCTTCTTCTATTGTGCAAGTTATTTCATTACAAGTGGTATTAGAGCATGATCTTGGCCCAACAAGGCATTTTTTTCAATTTTGGAGGTCATTTTGTGAAATGCATAACTCCTAGATTTTGGTGAATTTTTGTTTGATTTTTAAAGGGTTTTTGAAGAACATATTCAAGAAGCTGCAGTCCATATTTCAGAGGAATTGGAGCAGAATTGAGCAATTTATTGCCAAATTAGGGTTTCTGCCCAATTTATTTGGAAAGTACATATCTCACAACTCCTATAGAATTTGTTCGGGACTTTTAGTGGGTTTTTGAAGAGGTAATAGAGGAGCCTAGAGTCCACATTTCAGAGAAATTGAAGCAGACATAAGTGATTTATTGCAAAATTAGAGCTTCCAACAATTTTGCCCTCAAGGCTGCAAAACTTAAAACTTTTGGGAGATTTTTCTAAGAGAGTACGGCCTACACCCTAATAAGTTGTAGTAAAACTTTCAGATTATTTTGAATTTATTTGTGTGATTTATTGCAAAATTATTTTCTACCATCATGACAGGGCCACCCTAATGATGAGATCAGCAAAATCAAGGGTGAAATTTCATCAATCAGTAATGACATAAATGAATTTTCTAAGAAGTTGGACATGATTATTCAAGGGGTGAAGTGTAAGGGCAAAGATTCACCTAGTAAGGTGGAAGATAATGCTTTTGTTGGACATGAATTCCTTGGGCTTGACTTTGATTTCAAGAAGGATCTATTAATTTTATGATCAGATTATTAGAGCAGAAATTAATTTTAAATCAGACACCATAACGCAGCATATACCCTGGGAAAACTCTCCACTTGAGGGAGAAAAACCCCGCAACAAAACATCTCTCTTATCTATATAAACAAAGGCAACAAATCTCTTTACAATGAGGCCACACTTCAAGGCCTATGTTTTGCACCAACTCAAGATGCAATTACAAACACTAATCTGCACTTCCTTGATCTTCAAATCTGCCCTGAAGAATTTGCAATTTTTCTCTTGATGAATTTGCACTTGTATGAAGGAAAGACTCGAACTTACTTGATTATCAAATGGAGTGAATGACCTTCTATATATATATACATATATATTGATAGAGAGGTCGCACCTCTTCAAGAGCTAAGTCGGCCACCAAGAGAAAATATAATTACAAATAATAAATGCTAATTACAAGGTCGGTCGGCCCAAATTGAAATTACATTGTTGCCATGTGAAGCGCCCCTTCAAATTAATTATCACAAATAAATGAATAACCGATAGGCTATATGAATTTATGTCTTCACTCGTGGCTGGAAGAATGAGCCCGAAGCTGCCATAACATCAACACTCCCTCTCAGCTAGGGAGAAATACTTGCAGCTGCATAAGACATATCACCTCATCATGATGTCAACCACAATGGCTACAACCATGAGTGGAGAAGAAGAATATCACCTCATCGTGATATCAGATATCACCTCAACATGATATCAACCATAATGGCTACAACCATGTATGGTATGTACAAGTGTTCATCACTTGCATGATGTTGTCACCTCGACATGACTTTTGCCATGGCTCTCCCAGAGGGTGAAAACACAAGTACAAGCATATCATCACGCACTCTCTCACATGATGTTGTCATGGAGTCACACACATGACATCCACCATGGTTCTCCCAAAGGGTGGAATCAAGGGATTTCACCTCGAACTTCTCTTACAAAGAAGAACTCATTAATCAAGGGATTTCACCTCGATCTTCTCTCACATAGAAGAACTCATTAACAAGGGCTTACACCTCAAATTCCTTCGTCTCAAAGGAAAATGCATTAACAAGGGCTTGCACCTCAAATTCCTCCATCTCAAAGGAAAATGCATTAACAAGGGCTTGCACCTCAAATTCCTCCGTCTCAAAGGAAAATGCATTAACAAGGGCTTACACTTCAAATTCCTCCATCTCAAAGGAAAAACAAGGGCTTGCACCTCAAATTCCTTCGTCTCAAAGGAAAATGCATTAACAAGGGCTTGCACCTCAAATTCCTCCGTCTCAAAGGAAAATGCATTAACAAGGGCTTGCACCTCAAATTCCTTCGTCTCAAAGGAAAATGCATTAACAAGGGCTTACACCTCAAATCTCTCTCACAGAGAGCAATGCATTAAAGCAAACAATAAAAGTCAGCTCCAATGATTGTCCAAACAATCCTGCAAGGAGTTTCTGAAGCCACATTGCTTCTCGAGCTGCCATACAAGCTGCAATATACTTTGCCCCTGTTGTACTCAATGCTACAGATGACTACTTCCTGCTGCACCAAGATATCATAGCAGGACCCAACCTGAAGCAACAACCAGAGGTGCACTTCCGATCTGTGACACAACCTGCCCAATTAGAATCAGCGTAACCATGTAGCACCAAGTTTGCATCTGAAGAATATCTCAACCCATATCCAATTGTGCCACGCAAGTATCTCAGGATATGTTTCGCTGCAACTAGATGTATCTGTCTCGGTCACACATGAACTGACTAAGTGCACTCACAGCATAATAGATATCTGGTCTAGTGTTAACTAGATACATCAAAGATCCGATCAGCTATCTGTACATAGTAGGATCCACTGAACTAGCTGCAACCTCCTTCAACATCTTCTTCAGGTTCAGTAGGCTCCCTCTGAATCTTCAAGTACTTGCATCAACCTTCTGACCTCTTCGTCCACGATTGCCTGCAACGCTTGCCTTAGATAAATGTTTTCCAATGCACACCTCTAGTACTGTAGGGAGTTCAGGGTTGACCTCCTCGACCTCATTGGTGATCACTCTATTTTGAATAGGTTTGCGGAGCTACCAATGACAAATCCAAATGACAGTTTTGAGCAATTATGATCTCAGTAGCTGAAAGGATCCTCTAAGGGTTTAGCACCTAGCCTTGCAATACAGTAATCTTTACTTCTTCTCAGTGAGTTACAAAGCTCCCTCTTGATCCCTGCTTTAGAGATTGCAAAGAAGACTTTTGGAAGTGAACTCCCTCTAGCCTCCAACTCAGTCCCATGGCTGCAAGTTGTTTGAACATTTCTTTGGTCGGCATGACTCCCTCACAAGATGCCTCAAGCTTTTCATCACTAAGCAATCTCTCATCTCCTTCTTGCTCCTAAATCTGACCTGGAAGCATTTTAGAGAGAGATTACTAACAATTTATAGCTATCCAAAGAAATATCAAGGCTAGAATCATACAAAGTTTACTATATCAGATTATAGTATGAATACATAAGAATTTATGCACAATGTTAAAACATGAATAAATCAACCTAAAGAGAAATATATAAAAGATTAGAATGAAGGGATAAAGAAACTTATCTTTATTGAATTCTGATATATCCTACTTCCATCTTTTGCTCCTCTCAAGAGTGCTAAACTCAGCATCAACAAGAGACAGTCTGTACAAACTACAGATTTCTTGCATGCAACCAACATGTTCAATATAGAACCAGCCTTCTCAAGGCACCATTGCAGTCCATGAACATGGAGAAAGGTATCGATGTGACCATCACAACGAAATTTCATTTCACTTTTTCATCTCAGAGTCACACTCAGAGATCTATACTACGAAATGCAATGAATGATGACATTTGCCAAAGCTATCTATCACACATGATTCAAGTAAGCAATTAGCAAACTAAAATTTCAACCTAGAAGGTGATATCAAGGAGGTAAACAAAGAATACTTATCTCTTTAAAGATTCACTGTACTCAATATACTTCACAGCTCTTACACTCTGATAGGTTCACAACCTTCCTCTGTCAGGTTCATGACTAATCATAGGCCCATGACAGTAAACCTTATGGAACAAGGTATGAGAGAAACATCAATTCCTTAAGCTCATCCCCATAAGTTCTTGATAGATGCCCATACATAAAACTCTTCTAAACTCAACCAAATGTCCTTTTACACTTTCATCAATGCCGCTTGACCCAAGAGCCTAATTTCAGCTTCTCAATTCATCTCAAGGTAGCATAGACTCCTTATGCAAAGGATCACAACCTGTTATCGGGCGCTTTGCTCTAGGGCTTTAGATTAATGCTCCATTCTGAGACTTGCAATCCATATGCCTGACAGCACACAAAGCTCCACGAATTTTCTTGAACATTGATTGATTTGTACTATAAAGACTTAACATCTTAGTGTGCCTTATCCTCATTACCCGATGAGTAAAACTACCATAATGAAGGTGCGCCAAGAGCGACCAAATGAGGCTCATTGAATACATCAAACAGAGATAAAGACGTGGTGCCTTGAGACTTAAAGAATCACCCGCAAACTCATACTGTCGCCACTAGAGGATTTGCAACATCTTACAAATATTGTTCAATGTAGGCCATTAGCATACAGGTGACAGCCGATCCTGTAATGAGTCTTCATGTCGGATTCCTATGATGAAACTATGCTCCAGCGCCAATAAGGGACAATCACTATGAATTCGCAAATACTCCTGAATCTTCAATGCCAACAGGAGGACTCAATTGTATCCGCCTCCAAAGCTTGAATTGTCTCCCAATACTGCACATGCTTCAGTCATTCTGCTTCCTGGCTGCAAGTCTTCAAGGAAATATCGACGATCCAGTATACCAAACTAGACTGGTCGACCACCTTATTTAGCTTTTGGAGATCACATGGCACGGTTTACTGAACACTTTCATCAATCTTCGCATTGATATGGAAGCAACGGAAGTGTAAGGACCAGATCGCGATATTTATCCAGAAACTGAGGTGAGTGTCGCCGGTGAGCCTCACTCGATACAAGGATCTCGATCGGCATTCACAAGAGATCGCTTAGCTTCAGATGTTGATGCAAGGTAGAGTGCAAAGACGTGAAGATGAGGCGATAGCAATGAGAAACCTTTGTAAGGGGTCTTGGTAAATTCAATGCCCGAAGCTGGAGATGGATCGTGTGTCAAATCTACCTTCAGCGTAAAAGATACAAAATTCGCTTCCCTTCTCAACTCCGTGCGTTATAATGATGCTCGGAAATGAATAATGTCAACAAGGTTCATGTGATGCTGCTGCTGCGTTGTTTCCACAAGCCCACGTATTCTCTGGTGGTGACGACTAACTCAACGAATCGCTAATAGGAGATTCAGTTGTCTTTGGAATGCCTGATCTCCATTCCTTGACCCAAATACGATGTCACTAGAGTCACGAATTGGACCTAGTATGTCAACAAGATGCCAACTTAAATGAACGGAACTCTTAACATCACTTCTATTGTTCTAATGAGAATGACGCACAACACCCGACAAATGCTCAGGTGCTAGTGCGAAAAATGATGTCACGGAATGAATCAGTCAATGTAAACTATAACATTAATTCCGCCATAGTCTTTAAATAAAGATGTAACTTTCTCCAAGATCAATTAGACTCCCAGCATGCTACCCTTATTTTCTGCAAACAAGCTCTGATCAGTTCCCCTGAACCTGCTCTGATACCCTATTAATTTTATGATCAGATTATTAGAGCAGAAATTAATTTTAAATCAGACACCATAACGCAGCATATACCCTGGGAAAACTCTCCACTTGAGGGAGAAAAACCCAACAACAAAACATCTCTCTTATCTATATAAACAAAGGCAACATATCTCTTTACAATGAGGCCACACTTCAAGGCCTATATTTTGCACCAACTCAAGATGCAATTACAAACACTAATCTGCACTTCCTTGATCTTCAAATCTGCCCTGAAGAATTCGCAATTTTTCTCTTGATGAATTCGCACTTGTATGAAGGAAAGACTCGAACTTACTTGATTATCAAATGGAGTGAATGACCTTCTATATATACATATTGATAGAGAGGTCGCACCTCTTCAAGAGCTAAGTCGGCCACCAAGAGAAAATATTATTACAAATAATAAATGTTAATTACAAGGAAGGTCGCCCCAAATTGAAATTACATTGTTGCCATGTGAAGCGCCCCTTCAAATTAATTATCACAAATAAATGAATAGCCGATAGGCTATATGAATTTATGTCTTCACTCGTGGCTGGAAGAATGAGCCCGAAGCTGCCATAACATCAACAGGATCCTTCCTTTAATAATCCTATGCCAAGACAATTCATAAAAGAGTTGGATATGAGAAATTTTGATGGCAAGGATCCAACCAAATGGCAATGCCAAATGGAACAGTTCTTTGATCTTCATGTTCCTAGTCAATAAAATGTGGCTATGGCATCATTGTGCTTGGAACCAAATCAATTTATTTGGTATCGTTGGTTATGTGATGAGAAGAGAAAGAAGGGTTGTGTAGTCACATGGTCAATTTTTCAAGAGGAACTTGCTACCCCTTATGAGGATAACTTTATGAATAGCTACTTTTGCCAACTCACTAAATTAAAGCAAACAGGCATGGTCAAGGATTATATTCAGCAATTTCAAACCCTTTCTCTAAGGGTGGAGAATGTGATAGAAGAAAATTTGAAGGAACTATTTCTAGGCGGTTTAAAGGATCACATACAATATGAAGTACGGTTGTTCCAACCACACCCTATCGCAAACAATAGCAATGGCAAGACAAGTCGAGGAGAAGGTTTTGGCCAGTAGGCACACGGGATTGTAAATGTAAGCATAAGGAGATCTCCTACACATTCATTACCTCAACCTACTAGGTTGACTCCATAACAAATTGAGGAGAAGAAAGAAAAAAGATTATGTTTTAATTATGATAGCAAATATAGTCAAGGACATAAATGCAGCAAAAAGAAATTGTTCTAAATTGAAGGTCCAAGTGAGGAAGAAAAGGAGGAACCATTATTAGAGGGTGATAGGGAGTTTGATGACGAATCACATGAACACCAACCAATCATTTTTTGTCATGCACTCTCCAGTTTTAGCACCCCACAAACTCTCAAGGTAGTGGGTTTCTTAAAGAAGCTGAAAGTAACAATGTTGATCGACTTGGGTAGTACTCATAATTTCATCAACAAAAAGTTGGCTACTCATCTAAACTGTTTTATATATCCAGCTCTAGAGTTTCGGGTCTTGATTGCAGATAATGGTACTATTAGTTGTTTTGGAAAGTGTCATAGCATTAAATTATCCATGGGATATTATCACCTTGATAGCCCAATGTATGCTATCTCCATGGGTGCAAAAATGTTCTTTTGGGAGTACAATGGCTTACTACTTTGGGACCAATTGAGATGAACTTCCAAGGACTATTCATGAGATTTCAATCAGAAGGAAAGACGGTAGAGCTAAGAGGGTTGAAGGCAAAGTCACCACAAATAGTAAGCTCTCATCTAATGCAAAAGTTGCTTACGAAAGGAGTTGATAGATTTGTGGTCTAATTATGTTCATTAGAAGTCTCTCAATCTAATGCTCCCACCCATCTAGATTTACAAGCAATAATTGATCATCACTTAGTGATTTTCAAAGATATTCCTAAAGGACTTCCTCCTAAGAGGGATCATGATCATGCCATACAACTAGTTCCAAGGAGCCAGCCACCCAACATCAGGTATTATAGGTACCCACATATACAAAAAAGTGAGAAAAGATTGTTGAGGATATGTTAGAGGCAAGAATTATCAGGCATAGCCAAAGTGCTTACTCCTCGCCTGTGGTGATAGCACGAAAAAAGGATGAAACTTGGCACATGTGCCCAAACAATATGTACACCATCAAAGATAAGTTTCCTATTCCAATCATTGATGATTTACTTGATCAATTGAGTGCAACTATGTATTTTACAAAGTTAGATGTTAGATTAGGTTATCACCAAATTCAAATTAAGGAAGAAGATATTTGTAAGACAACATTTAGGACTCATGAAGGTCATTATGAGTTTTTTGTGATGCCATTTGAAGAGCACAAAAATATATTGAGAGGAGGGGAAGGGGGGGTGTTTAAGTATATTAACAAATTTTTGCCCTCTCAACTTTTATCAAGTTTAATCTCTAACACAATATCAACCATGCAAGAATATAACAATATGAACAAGTTGGCACCAAGATCTTATGTGGAAACCCTTATGGGAGAAAACCACGATACAAATAATGTACTTTATGAATTATATAAGTTTTACAATGAATGTACGCACCAACCTACTTGAATCACCAACTCTCACACTTTAGTAGGCACCAACGCACAAGGAGCACCAACTCTTGTCTCTGATTTAGTAGGCACCAACCCCCACTTGCCAAGCACCAACTTAGCAAAATTAATAACTTAAAGAACAATTTTCCACCTTCAATGCTGCTTCCTCAACGGAAGATAGCCAATACTGCTCAAATATATCTCTTTCAATCTTGCACCAAGTCTGCTAAACACTTTTCTATATCTGATAAAATTCTTCTTCTATATCTGCAAGTACTTCATCTTTATCTCAGTATCATCTTCTTCTAGATCGGCATTATCTTCCTCTATATTTCTGCCTCTTACTTCTCTATAATTCTGCCTCTTAAACTCTGTCAAATCTGTTTATACTCTCCATTCAAATCAGCATTCATACCTCTTCTCTATCAGCATTAATCTTCCTTTCAAATCTGCTCATAATATTTTCTCGCAACTCAGAAACATATGCCATTGTGTTGCTTCTTCCTCTTCCTTATACTCAGAAATATTTCATTTGAATTGCTTTATACACACATCTCTTCTTATTCTTCTAAATCTTCTCTTTATCTCTTCTAGATCTGCTGTTTTATATCATTCATTCACACTTTTCTTCTACTATAATCTTGCCATAAACTCTTTGCAAATCTGTCCTTTATTCTTCACATGGGCAATATGTATATTTCAGAATAGGTGTGAAATATTCTTCATAAGATTCTTCCCTATACCTTCCTTTAGATCTGCTCCTTTACTTGTACTTAAATATTCTTCATTAGATCATTCTCACACCACTCCACACCCCCTTTAAATCTGATTAGGATATCAAATATATAAGTTGCTCAAGAATTGCAACCCTGGATGAAAGAACACATCATCTAAAAAATCTGTCTCTTCATGTCTTAATCACATCTTTTCAGATGTGTCTTTTTGCAAACTCGTACCATTTCAATCTTAATTACACCTCTTCAGACAAAAACTCTCATTAATAATAACTCAAATCATTCCAATGGTTTGATTTAATTTTATTTTCAATGGAAATTTAAAGTCTTCTTTTTGGATCACACACCTTCATGTAGTAATTAATTTTTGTTTTTATAATTCTGAAGTTGCATAAAATAAACCGTACTCCTTCAGATTTCTTAAATCATACCACTTCAAATTTGTAAATAAGACAAATTTGTCTTATATGCTTTTTGTTTAATTCACAAAACAAAAAGATCGCAGCTTCTATGGAAACGTTGCCTTTTTATTTATTTAGACTTTTGTCTTATTAGACTTTGTCTTCTAATGCCACCTTTTTATAAAGCAATATGAATCTATACCTTCTCATATTTAATTATTTAACAAGCAATTGTGCTTTAACAAATAAATCTTCTGTCTAATATAGAAGTGCTGCCTTTTAAAGACTTTTGTCTTTTACTTATTTTTGTCTTTTTCTAATTTCGTCTTTTTCTGGTTTTTGTTTTTTTCTGTGTTTTGTCTTTTCCTGTTGTTTATTTATTTTTAAATGCTTCTCTTTAATTTTTATTTTTGTTCTTTTTTGCCATTTGAGCTAGTCTGAGTTCTTTGCTGAAATTGAATCGTTATTTGTTGAGATTGAATCACAGATAGAAATTGACCTTGTCTAAGTTCTCCAATGATTTCACCAAAGGCTGTGATTGGTGTAAACTGTTATATCTACAACAACTGATCTGATTTCTGCTTTCCTTTTGGATCTGCATGCTTATAAAAACTGTTCATACTTTTCAAAAATCTCTCTTCTGAATCTGCACATAGATTCTTCATAAAGTCTGATCTCTCCGAAATATCATTGCATACTTATATCTTTCTTCTCATATCTGATGCTTATGTACTTTCAAATATGCTTCATGAATCTGTTTATGTTCTTCAAAGATCTGCACAAGAATTCTTCATAAAGCTGTTTTATGCCTGTTCTCATATTTGCCTTGTGTCTGATATAACTCTGATCCATTCTCTAAATAGCACCACATTCAGATCTGTTTTTCTGTTGTATATATTCTTTCTTAAATCATGGCATAATTTCACTTTATGCTTGCCATTCGGATTCATGATTTTGGACTGGTTGTCACTTAGAAAGTGCAAAGTTCATGTATTTACCTTATGACTTTTCTTTCTTGTCAAGTATGTTGGTATGTTTACACTTCTTATAATCTCTATTTAAGCTTTTTCAATGTCTTTATCCTTCATGATATCAGTGATAACCTCCAACTATCTCAACTTGAGCACCTTTGACATCAATGGCAATATTTCCAACACCATTTGGTCTTACCAATGCACCATCTACATTTCAAAGTTTGATGAATTCCATCTTTAAGAAATGCTTGAGGAAACTTGTATTAGTGTTCTTTGATGATATAATGATTTATAGCAAGACATGGGAAGAACACTTGCAACATGAAGATCAAGTATTACAAGTTCTCGAAGATCATCAACTCTATGCTAAGCCATCCAAGTGTGCTTTTGGTCTCAATGAGGTGGAGTACTTGGGACACACAGTTTCACATGAAGGAGTAAAGGTGGATCTTAACAGAACTAAGGCTATCATGGAATGGCCTATTCCCAAAACCATTAAGAAATTGAGGGGTTTCTTGGGATTGTCTAGATACTATAGAAGATTTGGCAAGAATTATGGGTGTATAGCAACACCCCTCACAGCTTTATTGAAGAAGGATTCTTTTCACTAGAACAAATCCGCTAATGCAACATTTGAAATGTTGAAGGAGGCTATGTGTACAACTCCAATGCTTGCCACTCCAGATTTCACCAAAGATTTTATTGTGGAATGTGATGCTTCAAAAAATGGTATAGGAGTAATTCTCATGCAAGAGGGTTGACTCATTGCTTTTGAGATTCATCAATTAAAGTGTAAGAATCAGCTCAAACCTATTTATGAGAAGGAAATGCTAGCTATTCTTCATGCAATAAAACAACAGAGGCCTTGTCTAATGGATAGAGACTTCAAGGTTAAGACAGATCATGAACCTAAAATATATTTTGGAACAAAGATTATCTTCTAAAGAGCAACAAAAATGGGTCACTAAGATGTTGGGATATGATTTTGAGATTGTATATAAGAAAGGGAAGGAAAATGTTGTGGCAGATGCACTATTGAGGAAGAATGAGAAGGATGAAGCTTTATTGTGTGTCATTTCAATATTACAAGGAGATTGGGTGGTAGAAGCCAAAGAGAGTGGGAGAATGATGTTGCTACAAGTAATCTCATTCAACAATTACAGAATGATTCTAGTACTTTAGATAAGTTTTGCTAGAAGGGAGATACTTTGTGGTGTAAAGAGCGATTGTATCTTTGCAAGAATTCCTCTCTCAAACAAAAAATTTTCATAGAGCTTCACGAGTCTCCAATTGGTGGTCATTCAGGATTTTTGAAGACATATATCATCACGTCAAGAAAGACTTCTTTTGAGAAGGGATAAAAGGGGATTTTCAAAAATTTGTGGCAGCATGTTTGGTTTATCAAAGAAATAAAGGGGAGACAATTAAGACACCGGGTCTCTTGCAACCCTTAGTTATTCCTAACCAATGTTGGGAAGAGGTCTCCATGGACTTCATCACAAGGCTTCCAAGATCTAATGGTAAGAACGTTATCATGGCAGTAGTGGATTGCCTCACTAAATATGCACATTTTATTGCATTATCACATCCTTTTACAACAAGTACAATGGTAAAAGCATTTTTGGAAAATATTCAAAAGCTACATGGTATGCCTAAGGTTATTGTTAGTGACCACAATCCTATCTTTACTAGTAACTTTTGGACAGATTTATTCAACTGTTTGTGTACTCAATTGGCTCATAGTTATTCATACCATGCTCAATCTGATGGGCAAACGGAGGTTGTTAATAAGTGTTTGAAAGGATATCTACATTGTTTCACTTCAAATAAACAGTCTCCAAGGGAAGATTGGCTACCACTAGCAGAATGGTGGTATAACACTTCCTTCCATTATTCATCAAAAATGTCTCCGCTTATGGCATTGTATGGATATCATCCTCCTTCCATCATGTCATCATTGAAGGTCTCACCAATAGTTCACAATGTGGAGGACCACATGTTTCATCAACAACAAGTACTTTTCGGACTTACAGAGAATCTATCCATGGCACAAAATCGAATGAAGCAGCAGGCGGACCAGCACCATAGTGAAAGAAATTTTGAAGTTGGGGATTAGGTTTTCTTGAGATTGCAACCTTACAAGAAAGTGTCATTGAAGCAACAATCAAAGAATAATAAGTTGTCTCCAAAATATTATGGCCCATATCAAATCATGCAAAAGATAGGTAGTGTTGCCTACAAGTTTGAATTGCCATCAACAACAAAGATACATCTAGTTTTTCATGTTTCTTGTTTGAAGAAGGTAATTGGGAATAATATCCCTACTCAAACAATATTACCGAAGGTTGATGAAGAAGGAAGAATCATGTTGGCAGTAGAGTTTATTCTTCAAAAATGCACAAGGAAGCTAAGGACTAGAACACTCACTCAATATCTCATCCAATGGAAGAATTTACCAATTGAAGATATCACATGGGAGGACAAGGAGTTCATTCAGAAGCATCCAAACTTGCTTAGCATTTTGGACAATGCTTCTCTAAAGAGGAAGGGCATGCTATGCCCTTAATATTATAGTACATCAAGTTACAAATAGTCAGCTTGTGGGTATCTTGAAATGTGCTACCCCAAATTGCATACAAGTTTTTTCAATTTACCAATACTGCTATTTAGGCATTTCGTCAAATAGTTTGAGCTGACTTGTTGGTTTATCATTTATCAGTTTGTTTTTTAGCAGAAATGATATTATTCATTGGAACATGTTAACCACAACACTTATTTCCTATAAATTCCAAATTTATATAAAATTCAAATACAGATAGGTATCTATACAAGGAGGAGTTTGTTGCACACGATAGATGTATCCATTTGCAGTTGGCGCAAACACTCAGAAAATTAATATCCACAAATAACTAACACAGTCAACAATAATATGATATAATTGTTGACCTGATTGACTACACAGGAAATTTATATATTATTTTTGGTGATTCAACAAGGTGCGGCCCACTAGAATACGTGACTCCATAAGCAAATATTCCTATGTTGAGATTTTCTCTGATAATGGTCCACCGTTGTTTCTCCCTTCACACAACTTGAATCCTCCACGGCAACTCATCCAGAAATTAAGTGGTAAATACACACCACAATGGTCTTTCTCTAACAAGATTCAAAGCAACAAGTCGCAATTCCTTGAATCCAACGGATTATCAATTTCGATGCCAATTCATTAAATAGTCTCCTCCTTTCCTAGCATTCAATGACTCTTAGTGCCAATGGTGATTAGTTTGTGGCAGCGGTGAATTTTAAAGATAGCTTCATAATTTAAAATATGTGAATGCCTTTGGGATGACCATGATTCTTTAAAGATGACATCGACCCAATCTTCTTCTATCCCTCTGACAACTCAGCTACTCACGTGTTACTTCATTAATCGTGGCCCCCTCACTTCCTATGGTTGTATCGGCTTGCTAAATATTAAAGCGGCAATTACATCAAATGAATTTTTCGAATTGCTTGATAGACTTTTACATCATCCATTTACTACGGCTCCATTTAATATGAATTCATATCTAAAACATATGCATATAATATAATAAACTCTCCTCTCATCCATGATGAATACCTTGAAAGATTCGGAACGACACTGTTTCTAGCTTCAACTCCCTATGTGGAAGCAATTGATGCCTAAGGTAGAGTTATATCCTTGAGACTCCATTCCAGGAATGATATCGACTCCTCAGAGTACCGTAGAAATCGAATAGTTAAATTTCACGAGGAGCAACAAATATTCATCACAATCCTTTCTAGAGATACAGCGGCGGAAGATAATATATACGATGGATACAATGAAAGCTTTTGAGCCTTTAAATTGCTTTATCATATGATTCAACACCTTAAAGTTCTTTCAAAATTGGGCATTCACAAAATATAATATAGTATTCCCAGCAAATCTTCAAAGGAAAATTCTTGTAACTTCTCAATGTCTTCTATTGGATTAAGGGCAGAGATATTGAATAATTTCAAGCTCCCACGACTCCTTTCATTGCCTCATTCTCTTCATACTAGACCACCTCAGAATTGAGGCGACAGTTTATGTCACCAATGGCGATACAGAGACTCTATCATCCACGACTCTTCTTAACACCTGCATAAAATTGAAAAGTATGATAGCTGTAACTAATATAGTTCCCAGAGTGGCATGACAATCTTCATTATATGAATACTCCTTACGAACTCGCAATTCTTTCACAAGTTTATGTGGCTTTTCTTTGTATGCACAGCTACAATCTCTAGAAACCAATTTTGAGATGATTCCTCTATGTAAATCTTTGTTGGATTCTCCGTTTGCACATAACTTGAAAGGAGAATGATATATATATACCAGTCTTCTCCAACAGAAAAATCCCTGTATAATCAATTGCAGATATAATATTAAATTATCCCACTTGCAACACTGCCCATTCAAAAAATCAGAGATTCGGCAAATCAAAATTCAAACTGTAATACTGAAACGGTCTTTTCAAATTTTTGCAAATCTCTACAAACTTCTATCATTTTAAACCAAGCAAGAAAACTGAATGTCTTCTCTAGCTATCGGCCAAGGCAGATCTTTCACTACCGAAGCCAATCTTCTTTCAAAGGGTTTTCGACCTCAGAAAGGCTGTGAACTACGTTCATCAAAAAAGACCTGTTTCCAAGACCAAAATCCAACAACCTCAAACAATGCTCCAGCATTCTTTTATTCAATCCTCCTCATAACTCTTCACGACTACTTGAATTCTCCTCTTTTTGCATTTCACTTTTTATTTAATTTTTTTATTTTTGAGAATTCTCATAAAAGTAACTTTAGTTTATTTTTTAATTTAAACATAAGTTATTTTTGCACCAATAATTAATTTAAGTTGTCTTAATATTTTGACCCTTCCTTGACAACATTAAATTAATTATTTAATTTATGCTGACTCAAAATTGGGGACATTACATATCTTAACTCTTAATTAAGTCATATTATCATTATTATATTGTTATTCAGTTAATTAGGTCAGCCTAGGGCTTATATAGGGTTATCTAAGTTGTCCTGGTGATATCTTAGGCATAAATAAGATATATATAGGAGGTAGTGAGTCTTATTTCATCATCATATTGCGAATTGTGTTCTCATTGGAGATATTTGGAGATTTGCCCCCTTGAAATGGCTTGTTATTCTCAGTTATTATCAAGTATTTGCAACATATTTCCTATCATATTCCTCTATTGTGCAAGTTATTTCATTACAAACAATGGTTGCATACACGACAACAAGGACTTAGTTCTCAAACATTTAATGTAGTGATTCATTGTGTTTGTGTCCAATCACAAGTGTCGGTTATTTTTTTATTGGATGTGTTTGTCCTCAATCACATTTGTTGGGTGATTATGATTGGATGCATTTGTCCCCAATCATAATTGTTGTGAATAGAAATGTGTCCCTATTTATAACTAACGATAGGAGTGTTTATCCCTATTCAAATTTGTTGTATAACCTCAAATAGATGTTTTTGTCCCTATCCTTGGATAAAGTCTAGTAAGGTCAATCCTACTAAAGAAGCATAGTGAGGAAATTTCTACTATTTCTTGTTATGAATAGATGTGCATGTCTTTACTCATACCTTGTATCTTTTTATGAACCACAAAAAATATTCGAGTGTTATGAGTCCACATATCCCTATTTGAAGAATGGCGTAATAAGTGGGGGTGTTAGGAAATATTACATCATCCATGTTTCATGTGTAGGTTTGTTAGGATTTTGTTCATTCCCGTGAGTATTTGTTATGGTTTGTTAGAAATTCTATATCCCATGAGTGCCTATGTAAAGGAGTGGTTGTAGGAGCTCTCCTATAATATAGGAGATGTAAGTTCTATAAATTTGTATTATGTCTTGTATGTATTATTGAATAAAAATATAGAAGCATAATATTATTATGAGTATAAAATTTGCAATAGTATCGCAACATTTCAATTATCCAATAGAGTGTCTAAAAGGCAGGACCAAGAATCCCTACTTTCCTCTATGATCTAGTGTATACCTTATTAGCTAGGATGAAAAAGTCGTCAATTGGAGGTGATAAGATTTTTTTTCTTAAAAGCTCACCTTTTTGTATCTTGTTCTTCAATAGAGTCACAAAAAACTGCTAGTGTTTTAATTTGTCTATTGCCAGACAACTCAAATTGGAATAGTATGTATGGTAGAACTATTCTTCAACTTGAAAGGGGAAGCTCCCTAAAACCTAAAGCTATTGACAAAATTTACAAGTATACATTGTGTTGGCGTAACAATTAACACCTCTGGAGTGCAAATTGGTACGTACAACTATGCACACTGCATAATGAGTGCTCTTCAAATTAGTAGGGGAAGCTCCCTTGTATTGCTGAAACGCTTGGAAAAGAAAAGTAAACTAAATCCTATCTTTTTGTTATCAGCTGGAAGAGGCACAAGGTTAAGAAAAACCACGAACGTTGTAGCTAAGGATTTTCTGGTTTCGCAAATCACTAACTACAACTAAACTAAAGCTTTAAATCTATCCAGTCTCCTCAAGTAAACAGAGCATGAGGAAATGGAGCAGGAATGTTCTATACGATAAACTTTAGGTACAGATTCACAACATGAAGGCAAGGTGGCGCAACTATTTGTTTGGCTGGGAAGAAGTTTATTGGAAACGACAAATAAACGATAAACTGAGTACAGATTCACAACATTAAGGCAAGGTGGCGCAACAATTTGCTTGGCTGAATAGGTTTATTAACATACACATCAAACGATAAGCTTTAGGTATAGATTCTCAAACATGAAGGCAAGGTGGCGCAACTATTTGCTCAATCTGAATAGGCTTATTAGAAAAAAAACATAAAAGATAGCCAACTAGGACAGAAAAATGCATAGGTGAAACACGCATACAATCCATGATCAAACTAGCCACTATATTTAACTAAAATAAGCATTCACCATAATAACATGATGAAATCCGAGTGGCATAACAATTCATCATCATAATAAAAACTCGTGAACAAATACAGAATAAGCAATATTACAAGCAAGGTGGGCAGAGCATATATTACCTTCTCGTGCAAAAGTTAATTACAAATGAGCTGAAAGCTCTTATTTATACACATCGAAAGGTGTAGGGAACCCTAAAATCACCTTGAGTCAACTACAGTCTTGCAAGCATGCAAGATTTTATTACTACACCCTAATAAAGGAAACTATACAGTTAATTGGAAAGCTACCATCAGTTAACCAAAACATCTAATCTAAATGGACATGTGCAAGCATGCATGTTCTTATTGAAAGCAAGTTAACTGGAAAACTACCATTAATTAACGAAAACCCTAAATGAAAACTCCAACTATACATAGATGTTTCCAAGACAAACATGCATGAGATGTGGAACAAGTTAACTCGGAAAGAGGCATCGAGTTAACTATTGTGTCTGATGTCTATCCTGAAAAGGTGGGACGTCCTAATCTGGAGTTCACTGGCCATGATCTCGAGCAAGTAACCCCTCCACGAGATCGTTGATTGCATCATCATCTGGAGATCATCACATGTCCTAACTGTCAATTCACTGCTTGTCAACAACTTGAGCAATCTTGGAAACCTTTGCACACTCTGTGATGAGCCCAACTAGCTCCTCTTCAAACCCCTGTTGTTTTGATTATCTTTTTGTGTTCTTTTTAATTTTTTAATGAAAGTTTCTAGAGAGAAATAGAAGGGTCCCAGCATATAATTGCTCATAGAACTCAAATCTGAGCTAGAATTGACAAAATGAAATTGCAAAAGGTATTAAATAACCATAACAATGGCATTGCATGTTTCAGACATACCTGAAATGCTCCAAATTATTTTATTAAGAAAAATGTCCAGTTTGCCAGCCAAGAATGATGAAAACTAACAATTTCAAGCGTAGAGTCAACTGAATGCAACCTCCAGCCTAAAAACTAAAGCAAAAGATGTGTAATAGCTAGGTGCCAAAGAAGGATATGCAAAACCCTCAAAGAAGAAGGCGTTTCTTCTCAAGAACTCCCACGCACTTGCTTGAAGAGCCACGCAGAACAAAAGGAAATCACGTCCTCAACCAAGAAGTACGGCCATGAAGATGATCTAACCTCCAGATGAAGGAAGAAGCCAATCTCTCAAATTGTCTTACCTTTTATTGAAGAAACTCCTAAATACTACACAGAAAATCTTGTTTAAAGCACTGTAGAACTCCTAAATTGAAGCCCATGTAGTTGCAATCATTCAACTGATCTTTCACAGTCTCACAATCACAAATCTGTGAAGATTTTTCGTTCTCCAGAGATAAATAATCCTGAAACCCTTGTCTCAAAGAAAACCAAGCTCAAGCCCAGCCAAAGAAGAAAATATCAAATAATCAATGAATGAATTCGATTTTTCCCTTTGGTTGCTTATAAACCCCAAAAGGCACGCATCTCCAAAAAGTGATGCCAATTTCACTTTAAAATACATTTAAAATGTATTTAAACATTTCAATAGTCAATGAATAAATAAATGGGCACCCCTTTTGATAAAGTGTTATAATTTTTCACTTAAATAAATTTAAGTGAATTCTTTATTATAAAGTCAAGTCAACTTTATAATATTCCATTAAATAAAGTTAAAACATTTCAATTTCACGAGAATATTAATATCTCGCTCATAACCTATCGTATTGACGTGCCGTCAGAAGCTGTCAATCACTAAACTGCCAAGGCCTACTGTGAGCCAATCACTGAAGTCAAAGGATGAGAACGACAAAACCCATCAAATAATGCCACTGACCCTCTAACCAAAACCAGTTAGCCTACAAGGGTCCAAGAGATAGGCTAACACAGTGCTCCCGAGAACTGACTAGAGTGGGGACATCACACTCCGCCCTCCCCGAATTTGCTTGTCCGCAAGCAAACTCAAAGCCGGATGTTGTAGAATACTATCACCCTCCCAAGTTGCATCCTCTGCCGATAGATCTTTCCACTTTACCAAATATTCCCTAATAACCTGCCTCCAAAGATGACGCTCTCTGGTATCCAAAATGGCCTCAGTTATCAAAATCAACTTCCCCTCATTGTCCAGGGGTGGTAAATCTGTAGAAGGAATCACCTGTTGTCCCAACGCCTTTTTGAGGCGCGACACATGGAACACATTGTGAACCTTACTGTCGACCAGTAGATCTAACTCATAAGCCACTTCACCGACACGTCTGACAACCCTAAATGGTCCATAGTATCGTGGCTTGAGTTTCTCGGCGCCCTTCTTACGAAGGGTGGACTGCCTATAAGGTTGTAGCATCAGATACACCAAATCATCAATCTCGAAAGATTGCTCCACTCGCCGCTGATCAGCATATTGCTTTTGCTGATTTTGAGCCTTCTTAATGTTCTCTCTGAGTGCTCTCATAATGTCCTGGTTCTCCTATAATAGATCCCCCAGCAATAGGTACTCTACTGTCACTCAGCAACAAATCTAGAAAACTCGGAGCATCATATCCATACAACGCTCAGTAAGGTGTCATCTGAATACTCATGTAATGAGTGGTATTGTAGCAATACTCACAAAGGTATAACCACTTCACCCATGCCTTCTGCTGCCCTGAACTGTAATTCCTCAAGTATCCCTCCACCCATTTGTTGACTATCTCAGTCTGCCCATCTGTCTGTGGGTGGTAGCTGGTGCTCGGAGTGAGTTCTGTCCCGCAAAGTTTGAATAACTCCTACCAGAAGGACTACCCCAATACCCTCACTGCTAGCATCACAATGCAGCTCAAACGGCTTGGTGAAGTCTAGTAATGCCAAAATTGGACATGTTGTCATGAGAAGTTTAAACTTCTCAAAGCACGCCTGTGCTAAAGGCGTCCACACAAAGGCTCCCTTCTTAGTCAAATTGGTCGGTGGTGCTGCATGACACAAGAATCCACTAACGAATAGACGGTAGAAGGCGCATAGACCTACAAACCCTCTAAGTTGTTTCAATGTTTCAGGTGTAGGCCAATCAATGATAGCACGAACTTTCACTAGATCCATACTAACTCCCTCACTGCTAATGATGTGACCCAAATATAAAATTTCTCCCATTCCCAATGCACACTTGGATTCCTTGGCGTACAAGGACTCCCTATCAAGTATGCTCAATACTATATCCAAGTGAACTATGTGTTCCTCCCAAGACTTGCTGTAAACCAGTATGTCATCGAAGAACACCAAAACAAATTTCCTCAAGTGAGGATGGAAAACCCTGTTCATTGTGGACTGGAAAGTGGCTGGGGCGTTGATTAAACCGAATGGCATAACCAAGAAGTCATAATGTCCATAGTGGCATCGGAATGCAGTTTTTTCAATATCCTCCTCTTGGACTCTGATTTGATGGTACCCAGTCCTCAAATCAATCTTCGAGAAATAGCAAGCTCCATGTAGCTCATCTATTAACTCGTTAATCTGTGGTATGGGATACCTATTCTTAATAGTCTTCCTGTTGAGCATCCTGTAGTCAATACACATTCTGAGTGTACCATCATTTTTCTTCACCAAAACAACTAATGAAGCAAAGGGTGACTTACTCGGCCTAATGTGCCCCATAGCCAAAAGTTCTTTAATAGTTTTTTCAATTTCATCTTTCAAACATTTGGGGTGTCGGTAAGGAGTGATCATGATAGGTTTTGTGCCCTCCTCCAACTCCACAATATGCTCAATACCTCTATCAGGAGGTCTACTTGGTGGTATGGCACTGAAAACCTTTGCATGTTTGATTCGGAGTGCTTGAACATCTGGATGACAAGAAGAATCTTGTTGCTCCTTTTGTGAAAGCATTATCCTGCATTCTGCTGACCAATCCACCATGTCATGCCAAATCAATCTTTCCATTCTTCGAAGTGAAATTTCTTTTACATTGCTGTCCTTTATGGCTTTAAGAACATGATTTGTGCCATCAACTTTAAATTTCATCTCCATGTCACGTAAATTAAGTGTGAACTCTCCTATTGCAAGAAGCCACTTCATGCCAAGAACTATATTTGTACCTCCCATGTTCGCAACATAAAAATCTACCTTAAACTCAAAATTGTTGAGTTTCATTGGCAAATCCAGAATCATCCTCTCGCAATTGAGAGTATACCCATCTGCAACCTTAACTCTAATTCCTTCAAACTGCTGAGTTTGAATGCCTCTCTTCTCCACCAATCGAGAATCAATAAAGTTATGGGTTGCACCTATATCCAAAAGAGAAATGACCCTTTGACCAACTAAGATCCCTCGAAGTCTAAAAGAGCCTTCTCTCTGCATGTTGGACATATGAGCTTCCTATAGCTCAATTTCAACCTCTCTTTCTGCCTCATTTTCTGATTTTTCCTCATCTGTATCATAAATTGCAGCTTGCTGGTCTGAAAAATCAATCAACTCTTCTCCCTCAAAGAACCACTCCATATGCTTATTTTGCCCTTTAGGCTTGAGGGGGCAATCATGGTTGATGTCATATGGGCCTTTTCAATAAAAACAAAGTTTTTTCCTATGTAAATCATTAATGGTTTCCCAATCTAAAGGTGCTGCAATTTTTTTCTTTTGATCGCAATTATCAAACTTTTTTGGATCAGATTTATTATCATTGTAGGAAGTGGATGGTTTTGAGCCAAACTGTTTTCGAGGTGCTGTAAGCTCCATACTGCGAGCTTTCCTCATGGCCTTCTATAAAGTAGGTGGATCAAAAGCTTTGATCCAACCTTTCATGGGCTCAAATAAACCCTCCATAAACAATATAATCAGCCTCCTCTCTTATATGCCTGTCACCATAACTGACAGTCTCTGAAACTCTCCAATGTATGACTCCAAACTACGCAACTGTTTCAATTATGCAAGATCTCTGAAGTAAAGTTCGAGATCACGTTTGTCAAACCTCTCTACCAATCGATCTGTAAACTCCTGGTAAGAAGTAATCCTGTCATGGTGGAGTGTTATCATGCCATGGTGCCACCAATCGTGGGCCACGCCATCGAGGTGGAGAGCTCCAAATATAATAGCATCCTCCTCTGTCATAGGACGCAATGTAAGGAAGGTGTCCAATTTACTCACCCAAGCACGTGCTGTGACTCTGCCACTGCCATCGAAATTAGTCAAGATAAGTTTGTTGGTAGCCTGCCTTAGATCATTATTCCACTGTTTAGGCCTCCTATCAAACCTGTTTCTGGTATATTCTCTCTTCTGGCTCATGAATCGATCAAAGTTAAGGTGCTTCTTAACTCTCGGAGGCAATGCATCCCATTCATCATGCATAGTCGTGATGTTGTCTACAAAGTTCACGTCATCTCCCTCTTCAGCCTCTTCCTCTTCATTGATATCATTTCTAGTGAAAGTAGGGCGTGTGGGTCTTTCATAGGTGCATGCTGGAGCAATAATCCTACCAGCTTCTCCATGAACACTTCCCTCCTGATCTTGATCCTGATTTTGCCTTCTCTGAACTGTCAAGTTCTGAACATTGGTACTAAGCTGCTGGAGGATGTTCACCATCTATTCTTGGCCTACCACCATCCCTCTCAGTACATCTCTGGCATCTCTTTCCTCGTTATCAATACGAGTCCTAGAAGGACCTTCCTCATCCCTGTTTGCCATATTATCAAAGTCAAAATATTACTCCTATTCGTCAAATGAAAATGTTGGAAATGGTTCAAAAGTACTCTGATAACTAGGACCCCTGCGTGAGTAGTACCTGTCAAATCTATTCTAATGTGACCGCATAGAAGCTGCTAACCCTCCAAGTTGGCAGGATCATGTTGTGACCTTTTCACACATCGCCCCATTCAAGATGGGGACCCCTAATTTTTGCTCCATTCTGGTTTTTTTGGCTTTGGTTTCTCTCTCTCTCTCTCTCTCTCTCTCTCTCTTCTGATGTCTGCCTTTCGAGGATTGTGCCTGTCATTGAGTTTAAACGTGAATTTTGGCCAAGTCTGAAAATTAGGGTTTTGAACTTCCTTGCCAATTTGAGGTCAACCAGCGCCAAATGGTGCTACATGGTTGGTTACTAATCCGTCTCCACTTTAGTTTACTGATTACCATGACATGCCAAAGAATCCTAGAAAATTTTGTACCAAGTTCATTGTCAATGATGTTAACCGTGCGGCCGAGGATCATATCAAGATGTTTGAAAATCACCTATGCAATAGGCAGATTGGGTATGCAGACGTGGCTTGCCGCCCATTTCCATATTCTTTGGGAGAAGAAGCACATTTTTGGTTCATACATTTGCCAATTGGGTCTATAAGAACATGGGAGCAGATGGAGGCCTTCATCGGAAAGTTTGGTATACCTACCACCCTTGTAGAGCTTTATCGTCAATTCGCAGAAGTAAGAAGACAGGACAAAGAGCCCATCCATGCATTTAACAATAGATTTCAAAAGGCTCTCACAAGGTTGCGCACCCCTTATGTTGTTGTTGATGCCAGGGAAAACTACTACTCAGCCTTGGATCCCTTGACTACAATGTTTGTGAAATCTCACCACACTCCAGCCAATATGAATCAAGCTTATTCTAAGGTTGTTGAAGTAAGTCAAGGCTTAGGGCAGAACATAACTGGACCCGCACTATACACTGGCCTGGCTACAACAAATAATCAGATGCCAATGCTTGGCTCAACATGGAATCAACAAGTTATGACGTTAAATGCAATTCCACAGCCAGCTTATCAAGTGCAAGCACCGTCAAGTCAGCTAGTTCTCCATCCTGGGATGCCTTTGTCCCAGACACAAGTTACACAGCCTGTTTATCTCCAAAACATAGTGCTGCCAGTGAAAATTCAAGAGGAGAAAGATGAAATAAAATATTTAATAGAACAAGTAAAGAGGGTGTCAACTGAGGTGACTTACCTCAAAAATCAAAATAATTAGACGCAAACTGTGCGATGAAACTATCAGGCACACCAAGGTGCCAACCGAGGATATCAAAATAATCCTCCAAGTCATCAGGATACCCATCAAGGATACAGTCACGACAATAGTCATGGGTATAGAAATAACAATCAAGGATTTTAGAAGAGGTCCTGGAATACAGGGCCCAACAATGGAGGTGTCCCGTCACCATTGGACAATCCGCCACCTCCTGAAAACCGTCCTGCAGATAGAGTTTATATGGCCGAAACTGCCTCGTCAGGATGGTGTAGGTTACATAACACGAACCAGCACTCTGAGCATCAGTGTCACAAATTCCAAGTTGTGGCTGGTATTCTCAAGGGTGGGGCAAGGAATACAGAGATCACAGAAAACCCTCCAATTACAGGATACGAATTAGTCCCAGCACCCAGATATGATCAAGCGTTGATAATAGAAGATTGCAATTTCCCGCCTCAGTTTCAGAGTTACACGCCCCCACCAGTTAATCACCAATTTCCATCAGCTTCGGCAAATGGTCCCATGGGGATGCTAGAGTTTCAAACACCATCAGAAGTCCACGCCATGTATGCATCACCAGAGGAGCCTCTTCATAGAGATGGTTATATTTTTCTGCCTCTCAACAATAGCGTCTTGGTAGAAGGATGAAGGGAGGTACAAGCTTTTCAAACTAATAGAGGTGAAGCTCCCAAAGTATATCAGAGAAACTACCACCAACAACGTGAACCTTTGACGTCATCAGTACCTCTAAATAATTTTACAACTCCACCGCATCCCGACGCAAGCAATAACCCGGGTCTACCAAGAGATTCTCCAGAGTACAAGCAGCAGAATGCAACGCAAGGTGGAAGTGGACAACAAGCTATTCAACAGCCAATTCATCAAACTGGGCAAAAACAGAAGGAGAGTTTTCCTAGAGAGGACGTGAAAAGACTTGGCTCTTATGTACTAGAAGAATTCAAAAGGATGAAGGTTAGTCTTCCCCTACATGAGCTAATGAAGATTTCGGAGGTCAGAGATGCAATTCTGGGAAGTTTATATGAAACGCCCGTTGTGAAGAATACGTCCCAAGAAGCAACCAGTGCACCACGAAATACTCCTATCGTCACACAGTCTTGTCCCGCACAAAACACGAATGTGGTAGAAGAGGTGCCTCATGCGCCATTTGACACTTGGGAAGCTCCGCCGCAGCCTCAAAACTTTATAGGTATGGTACAAGGTTCTTCAAACACTCCTGAAAAGTCGAGGATTGAAGATAAAAGGAGAGTTCGGTTCAATATTCCTACGGAACAGAAGCAAAAACAAGAGCAAACGCAGAATCTGAAAGATGTTGCTCAAGATAACTAGGTTCTATTGGATAGAGAAGATGAAAGTAAGAATGCCTCAGCAAATGAAAAGAAAAAGCCAGTAGTATTTTATCAGGGGAAGGATGAGCCAGCCCCATTCCTTGTTTCAGTTAGAATTTTTGGGAAGTTATTGCATAACTGTTTGATCGATTCTGGTGCATCAAGTAATGTCATGCCTTTGAAGGTATGTTAGGCGTTGGGTATAATTCCACTCCAGACCAACAAGAAGGTGACTCAGCTGGATAAGACTGAAGTTCCAGTTGTCGGAGAATTGAATAACATCCACGTGCAAGGAAATCAGAGTCGCATTGACATATCAATTGTGGATATACCAGGTGGTTATGGCATGCTATTGAGTAGGGACTGGGCAAGGAAATTGAATGGATACATTGCAACTGACTTCTCCCACATGTGGTTGCCTTGGAGAGAAGTTCCAAATCAGATAAAAATTGTAAGTACACCATGGATCAGATTAATGATCACAGAATGTGGTGAAAATAGTGATGTTTTGTTCGTGGAAACTGATTTGGGTTCATATAAGCCCATTAAGAAAGAAGTCCTCATGTTGCAAAGCTCGAAGGGGGAAAAGTTTTTAGGAGATACGCCTGCCTCCACTGAAGTATTAACTGAAAATGACTTAAGTGGGGATGAGAATGAAAGGATGTTCAGAGGTTCTATGTTAAAAGATATAAAGCATGAGACAGAAAGTGCCCCCATCAAAGACTTATCATTACCTATTCACAAGGCTTTCCATTCAGAAAACACAAGTGCCATGAGTAAGATCCCCATGGAGCCAGTCCCAAAGATGATTCAACAAGTCACTTTAAAAGATGAATGTGGAGAAGTCAGTAAGGGAGAGGGCCAGATTCAAACATGGTTGTCTCAGTCGATGCACTTGGGGAAGAAAAGGGATGAAACTTTGAAAAGTTTGGCTAAACATCAAAGGGTTATGAACAGACAGATCGACAAATCCTGGTTGGACCCTAGTCAGGCTTCTGAGATCCTGGGAGACAATGCATTTAAGTTATGGACACGCACAGGAGGGGATATCCCATTGCTAGTCAATGGGAAATTCCTCAGGCATTATTTCCAAGCTTAGGTTCCCTCCTGGAACCTACTTTGTAACATAATTAGATTAGGTTTGTTTTCCCGTTTGTTTTGCTGTTTGCTTTTTCAGTTTGTTTCGTTTTTGGTTTTTGGTTTGTTGCCCTCTGGGTTTTTGGTTTGGCGTTCTTCCCTTGAGTTGTCCACTCAAGTGGTTTTGGTTTGGAATGGGCAGGATGTTAGGGCTTCCCCATTGCGAAGGGGGTGATGTTGGTTTTACTTTCACAACGTGGTTTCTTTCCATTGAATTTGCATAAATTTTGAAAAAGGCTAAGGTTGTTTTACTTTTGTCATCATCCAGTTTAGGATTGAACTCGTCTCGCGAGGTTAACCCGTTATTGTGTCTTAACACATGAGTCTAAAGACCTTAAATATCTTACCTATCTCCATTCTGAGTCACTTTGGTTTCTTGTGAGAGGTCTTGGCAGGTGAAAATCTTACATCTTGCTTCAGGGCCACTACAATTCCCAAACCCATTGGAGGCTTCATTGCCAGCCGGCCAATTGAGGAATTGACGGAGAATCAAAAGAAAAGTGAATGTGCTTAAAAGAAATATCTGAAAAAGAAAGAAAGAAAATAGAAAATGAAATATTATGAAACATTGGTTTTGGGAACATACGAGTAACTCCATCGGGGCTATAGATGCCCAGCTGGCAGTGGAGCAATATTCATGAGAATTGTAGCGACAACCTCATCGGGGCTATGGACGCCCGACTGGCAGAGAGGCAATGTCCAGGATGCATTTGAAGTTAAGATATTTATATAACTTGCTGCGGTCAATTCCGAGAGTCAAAATGGTTTAGAGATGGAACGAATGCACACACTCACAAGGTCTCAAATGAAAGTGTTCTGATCCAATATCGGATTTTTCTCCCCTTTTGAGTAAGTATCTTTCTATATGATGGTTTGAGGAAGATTAATCAAGGTTCGATTCTTAAAGTGTTTTTCAACACTTTCCCATGGGGATACCAGATGTTGTGACCTTTTCACACATCGCCCCATTCAAGATGGGGACCCCTAATTTTTGCTCCATTCTGGTTTTTTTGGCTTTGGTTTCTCTCTCTCTCTCTCTCTCTCTCTCTCTCTCTCTCTCTCTCTTTTCTGATGTCTGCCTTTCCAGGATTGTGCCCGTCATTGAGTTTAAACGTGAATTTTGGCCAAGTCTGAAAATTAGGGTTTTGAACTTCCTTGCCAATTTGAGGTCAAATGAGGTGAATAAATTGAAAATAGAGCTTAACATTGCTGTCAGTGTTCTTCCAATAGACTCTCAGCTGAATTTCATTAGATTTTGGCAACTTACTATTTTTAGTAAGTGTGCAATCTAGGGCGTTCCTTCAACATTCTTGAAGTTTTAACAGTCACACTGCATCCAGAACACATCAAGCTACTCATCTACAAAATTTGAGCTGAAACGGACCACTTACTATTTTTAGCAGTTCAGCTTCCAGGGCAAATTTTGGGGCTTATATGAAAAGTTTTTCAATGCATGTCTGAGGATTCCTTCTGGTTTTTCTGAGACCTTCGCAACAGTGTAACATGCAAAGTGAGATAACAACTTTCAAAATTCAGCTTCCGAGGCTATTTTTAAGGTTTGCATGTCAGAGTTCCCTTAGCATGTCTGCTTATTCCTTGTGGGTTTTTCGAGAGTTTCGCGATGATGTGACATGCAAGGCAAGATAATCACTCCTTTCAACAACTTGCTATTTTTAGCAGATACATTCCGGCAACTGCCTCCCAACACTTCAGAATCACAAATTGATCGCAATGCATTAGAAACGAGAACAAATGGAGATCATTTGATATGCATGCAAGTCCAATTAGGGTTTCCAGCTTCGGGACCCAAAAAGGGGTGTAAAAAGTCAAAATTTCCAAAAACCGGTGTATCCCACTACAATCAGAATCTTTCAAGCTATTCACTGGTAAAATTTGAGGGCAAACGGAGCACTTACTATTTATAGTAAGTCATTTCAAAAACTGGCTAAAATAGAAAGTCAGCAACAAGCGCCAATGTCAATAGGCAGTCATGTGGTGAGGAGCACGTCATTCGAATTTCAAATCAAACAGAGTTGTGGAGATATCAGAATCAGGCAGTTACTATAAATAGTAAACCACCTTCAGAAATATGCTATTTTAGTAGGCCAGCTCAGAATAACAATGTCAACAGGCTAACGGAGTCGTGAAGATCCAGTGTTCAAAATTTCAAATCAATCTGAGCTCCTGAAGTATGAAAATCAAAGGACTTACTATTTATAGTAAGGCATGGAGAAGCTGGCGAAGACAAGGAAAATAGCTAAGTTATAAGTTTATCCTGCACCACTAGGAAAATGCACCCATCTCAGCTAGAAGCCAGGAAAATCTTCAAGTGTTTGAAATATCCTTCACCACCCTCCATATGCGCCCAAGGAAGAACAAGGTGTAAAAAAATTTCTAAGTTAGATTTTTCATCCCTCACCATGTGTGATATGCGCCCACTTCAAGAAGGTTGGTAAAAAAAACGGCTAAGTATTGAGTTTATCCTGCAGCCCCCTTGAAATGTGCCCATGCTTAAAGTCAAAGTCCACATGAGTATCTTAAATGCGCCCAAATGAAGGTAAAGATAAGTGAAAAATCCAAGGTGTGGTACATGCAAGGATAGAAGAATTAAAGGCGTTGTGCATGTGAAGACAAAATACCAAGGCGTGATGAAAGCTAGGTCCTCTTCAAGTGCTAAATGCGCCCAAAATACATGAGGTTTGAAATAAAGTTGATGAATATTGCTAGGCGTTGAAAGTATAAGTCCTCCTGCCTATGTTAAATGCGCCATGCCAGGTGAAGTAAGGATGAAGGAAAATAAAATATGACATACAATACATGCTCAAGGCATTTAAGGAAAAAAATTTCTAAGTGAATTGAAATAAAATTTCCTCACCACAGGCAAGATGATTGAGATGAATAAAAATTTTCTAAGGGAAAATTTTTCAAAATGCTAAGTGATTTAAAATTTACTTAGGCACAAAATGTTCTTCCTTAGGAAAAATGCCCAAGTCTGGTGAAGTGATGAAATTTCCTAAGGCGCGAGCAAAATTTCCTGAGATGAAGTCAGATGATGCCAGCTGCACAGGGTCAATGAGAAATTTCAAGTCAGAGCAAGGAAATGCGCTCAAGGGTGAAGAAATGGAATAAATTTGATGAGAAATTATTTTTTTCAAGGTTCAAAATTCAAGAAAATTAAATGAACCCATTAGTTGTATACCCATGAATTTGACACGTTCTGAAGAAAATTTTCTTCTAGGTATTGAAGATTGTCAACAAGGAACGGATTTTAGTGTCTTCTGCACTTCGCCAAGGCGTTTAGGATGGAGAATTTGATTGGCGCTTAAATAATGCATTTCCTAAGTAAAAGTTTTAAAAAATTTCTAAGGCAAAAAAGGAAAAAGATGTTGAAATATGTCGCCTTGGCAGATGAATCTGAAGTTGGGCACCTAGATAATTTTTGATCAAATTCCTAATGAAAGCATTTCTTCTCGGGTCTGAGTTGGATGAAATATCAGAGTGAAGTACGCCCAAGCGGAATACAAGATGGGTTGGAAATTTGGCTAAGGCATGAAGAATTTGAGGATGAAGTTGGCTAGTGAGGACGATGAACCCTTGGAAGTCAAAACATGAAAATCCTGGTAAGTAAGTTGAGTTTATATTATGAAGTGTTCTAATACTCTTCCCCTTGCTTGTTTTGCAGGAGGAATGTCGAGACCAAACGGCGATGACTTAGGAAGATGAAGCAAGTACTCCACGAATACATTTCAACCTCGAAGGAAGAAAAGTTGTGAAAAATGGCTAAGTGTTGAGACTTAGTATAACTCAAGTGACAAAGAAGAAATTGAAGAACAACGTCAAGAAGAAGATCAAGAACAGTGTGAACGCGTTTCAAAGTTGGAATCTTCTAGAAGGATGATGGACATTAATGGCTCATTTATAACCCCACCCCTCTTGGTGGCGGTTTTTAGGGTGAATCTTGTTTAGGGCTGAGGTGGCACAATCTGGGCCATCTAGCCGATTGTAATCTAAGCCGTCCGTTGGACTTGGCCAGCTATAAAAGGGGGAGTCCCCCTCATTTGTATCTCATTAGCTTAGAGTCAGACAATAGACATAGAGTAGAGGGACAACTTAGAAGTAGCTTAGTATAGATTGATAGTGTAGTTGAAGAAGGAAAGTTTTCCTTTGAAAACCTTTGCAAGAGATTGTTGTGTAAAACTTTCATAATAAAAGATTTTGTCATTGATGGTGAAATTCGTCTTTGTTATGGATAGCTAGCGAGGTTTCTTCATCCCTTCTACTTCAAGTAGCGTAGAGTAGCGTAAATTTCATTTTCATGCAAGTAGATGTTAGCTGTGGAATGTGGTGTTTGACCTAAGCAACTTCGTCTATCCATACCACTAGTGGGCTCGCTGATGGTGAGTTTGCTTTGCGTGGTCAACTGGAACATCGCGGACTTAACTTCGTTTGTGATTCACACGTTGGTATGCGTCATTGTGACGGTGTCTTCGCGTTGAATTATGATATGAACACATTGAGCTACTCCTCTGAAGATTGCACCGGTTTTGTGGAGGCTGTCCGAAGCGAGGCAAAGTAGAACCTGGTTGAAGTTTGCTGAAGTTGAGCTCCATATCCCACACTTAGAATAGATTTAGACCCTCTAAACCCTGCAACCATTTCAATTCAGTACTTTCTGGTTAGAATAGGAAACCTGTGCTTCACGGACAAATCTGTCGAATTGTGAAAACCCCTTCCTCTGTTGTTGAACAATTCCGTAAGTCCCCTTGAAATACCAGCAAATCACATTGAGCCAACTGAGACTATTCGCATTGAAGGAACCTTGGAGTTGAACGCACAAACTCTCTCGCAATCTTAGCGTGCTGGATACTTTGATCAAGAGAGAATAGGGTAGCCGTTGGTGACTTTATTTTGCGTTGGTGCGGTCACGAAAAACACATCAACAGATTAGAGCTCTGATACCACTGTGATGAGTCCAACTGGCTCCTCTTCAAACCCCTGTTGTTTTGATTATCTTTTTGTGTTCTTTTTAGTTTTTTAATGAAAGTTTCTAGAGAGAAATAGAAGGGGCACAACATATAATTGCTCATAGAACTCAAATCTGAGCTAGAATTGACAAAATGAAATTGCAGAATGTATTAAATAACCATAACAATGACATTGCATGTTTCAGACATACCCGAAATGCTCCAAATTATTTTATTAAGAAAAATAAAAACTGATGAAAACTGACAATTTCAAGCGTGGAGTCAACTGAATGCAACCTCCAGCCTAAAAACTGAAGCAAAAGATGTGTAATAGCTAGGCACCAAAGAAGGATATGCAAAACCCTCAAAGAAGGTGGTGTTTCTTCTCAAGAACTCCCATGCACTTGCCTGAAGAGCCACGCAGAACAAAAGGAAATCACGTCCTCAACCAAGAAGTACAGCCATGAAGATGATCTGACCTCCAGATGAAGGAAGAAGCCAATATCTCAAATTGTCTTGCCTTTTATTGAAGAAACTACTGAATACTGCATAGAAAATCTTGTTTAAAGCACTGTAGAACTCCTAAATTGAAGCCCCTGTAGTTGCAATCATTCAACTGATCTTTCACAATCTCACAATCACAAATCTGTGAAGAGTTTTCGTTCTCTAGAGATAAATAATCCTGAAACCCTTGTCTCAGAGAAAACCAAGCTCAAGCCCAGCCAAAGAAGAAAATATCAAATAATCAATGAATGAGTTCGATTTTTCCCTTTAGTTGCTTATAAACCCCAGAAGGCACGCATCTCCAAAAAGTGACACCAATTTCACTTTAAAATACATTTAAAATGTATTTTAAACATTTCAATAGTTAATGAATAAATAAATGGGCACCCCTTTTGATAAAGTGTTATAATTTTTCACTTAAATAAATTTAAATGAATTATTTATTATAAAGTCAAGTCAACTTTATAATATTCCATTAAATAAAGTTAAAACACTTCAATTTCACTAGAATATTAATATCTCGCTCATAACTTGTCGTATTGACATGCCGTCAGAAGCTGTCAATCATTGAACTACCAAGGCCTACTGTAAGCCAATCACTGAAGTCAAAGGAGAACGACAAAACCCATCAAATAATGCCACTGACCCTCTAACTAAAACCGGTTAGCCTACAATGGTCCAAGAGATAGGCTAACATGCTGCACCCGAGAACTAACTAGAGTGGGGACATCACACACTCAAACTAGCATTTCACTAACTGATAACTTTGGCGGCTCTGTAATTGAAGTGATGGCCACTATTTCTTCTGCAGCTTTATGCTTCTGACACTTCTCACATTTTTCACGCCTTTATCTATGAAAGAGTGTTGCATGATGAAACTGCAAAGTTTGACTATGAACCCTCTAGTTGTGAGAAATGCAAACAAACTTGCTGCACACGCAGAATTCCAACTGTATCAACCCTCTAAACTAGCCTTGGAAGGCTATCAACTATACGAGGCATGAAACCATGTGGACTTGAGTGACTATGCCTGTCAACCCTTCAGATGCGTGTTGTACCCAAAACCAAAATTTTTGCTTCACTAAGGCATTTTGCTTAATTGAGTCTTAATCTTGTTAAAGTGATGTTAGAAGGTCGTTTTTGGGGTTTTCAAATATGGAGTTGGTGTCAGTATCATGTCAGTCTGTTACCAAAGAGATTTAAGAAAAGTGAAAATCTGAAGGAGAATCATCAAAATTTTCTCTCTGGAGAAGGGAGCACATTCTCAAATAGGCGCCCTATCTTTTAGGGGCCCAGATCCTGTTTTTAGGGTTTGTCACCTCCAGCAGACATTTGTCCGACATCACGTCGGCTTCGCGATGAGCTATCAAGCCTGTCAAACGGACCTGTTTCGAGCAAATTGTGGAAGATACAATGCAAAATGAGGCGAAGACGAGAATTGGCTAACACTGGTAAAAAGCGCAGCTTTTAGAAAAGGCGCCCATCTTTTTGAGGTGCCAAATGTAGGTTTTTGGCTAAACGCAACCCAAGATGTTTATCTCACATTTGTTCAAGCTTCGCGACGCATCCGTCAGTGGGTGAATCTGAATTGCTGAAATGCCTGAACCTGAGGTCGAACGTAGGGTCAAATCTTAGTCAGAATATCAAAGGAAAAAGAAAAAGAGCACATTTTGAGAAAGGCGCCTAAGCTTTTCAGGCCTTTAATGCTTTCTTTTTGATGGTTTCAGATATTCAATGTGTCCGTGTTACGCTCAGCTTTCCGTTGCCTGTCTCCGTCAGTTCAGAGGATGACTCAGCAGCTTGCAGTCAGGGTTTTTTGTGTTATTTTGTCAGTTCCTGAAATGGCCAAGTCTGGGATGAAAAGAGCAACTTTTGAAAAAGGCTCTAGTTTTTCACCCCTCATGTTTTCTTCTTGGGAATGTGCAGCAAATTTGTTGTCGCGAGAATGATGTCACTACACGTTGAACACGAGTTCTAGTCCGAGTAAAGTTAAAGAAATAGAAGTTATGGAGGATTTATTTTTCCCTTAAGTGCAATGCAGTCAAAGTGTGCTGCTTGGTAAAAGCGCTGACTTTTGAAAAGCTTGGATTTTGAGCCTTAGGATGTAGTTTTGTGTGTCTGATCAAGAGATATCTTTTGATGGAGTTTTTACTTAGCTGCATTACTGTCGAGCCAATAATCAGTGATCCAACCCGATTGTCGTCGGAGAACATGGTCGAGGTCTGAGGAGAGTTTTAGCAAATTTTCATCAAATTTGGCTAAGTCCGGAATTCCCGCCGAGAGTTCAAAGTTGAATTTTCAAGTGCGAGTTGAATGGGCAGGAGTTCTCGACCGGCAGTGACCGACGATTTCTGGTTGTTATCTTCAGTTCATATATTGGCATGTGGAGTGATCTTCAGTTTGCATGTCGAAGTTAACTAGTTTGCATGTTCAGTTAACTACCTTGCATGTCAAGTTAACTTGATTGCATGTTCACTTAACTGAAGATTATCACTGAATGTCAACTGAAGTTTACATGCATGGCGATTTTGGTTGCAATTGTGAAGATTTTAGTGAAGATGGCGCTTCATCAAATGTCAACTGAAGTTCAAAAGGGACGAATTGAAGCATGAAGCATTATTTTGTGAAGCATGAAGCATTTTTAGTGAAGTATGGCGAATTTGAAGTTGTTAACTTCACTCATCAAAAGGGTCGCCATATTTAGGTTTAAAATGATGAAGCATAAATTAGTGAAGCTACGCCCTTTACAAAGAATGACCTTAAGTTCCAAAAGGGTTGTTATTTTTAGAATTGAATTGAAGCATAAGTATGAAGTTGGCGCATTCACTTCTTGAATGTCAACTGAAGTCTTGAAAGGGTTGCTATTTTTAGATTTAAAGCATGAAATTGGCGAATTCTTTTCAACAAAGATTGTTATCTTCAGTTCTCAAAAGGGTCGCTATGTTTAGATATTTTATTGATGAAGCAAAATTTGTGAAGCCACGCACTTTACAAAGATTGTCAACTGGAGTTCTCAAAAGGCACGCCTTAGTTCACGTTTGTGAAGCTAAAGCAAGGTTGAAGATGGCGAATTCTTTATCTCAATCAAAATTGTTAACTGAAGTTATCAAAAGGGTTGCTTTAGGTCAAATTTGGTGAATCCAAAGCAAATGTGAAGGATGGCGAACTTGATAAGGTTGCTAACTGAAGTCAAATTCGCATGAATTTGTTAACTGAAGATTGAAAAGGGAAAACCCTAAAGCATGGTGCTTTATTTAGCTTATCTTTGTTTCAGTTAACTAAGTTGGGGTCCAATCACAAGACAAGCGCACTTTTCATGGATTTGGTGCCTTATGCGAATTTCATTAATAAAAGTCTATTCATTTCAGCAATGGCGTCCATTATTTCATCATCTTTTGCTCTGAAGCTCATATTCTTCTTGAGCGACCAGCAAGCTAAAGGTGCTACAGGTGTCCAAATTCAGCGTTCTTCGAAGCAACGAGTTCAGATTGTTCAGAAGAAGCTGATTCTAGACTTTATTTCCACTTTGCATGCAGGTTTTATAAAGATTCGAAGAAGAAATTTGCAGATTTTTCAGAAGCAGAACAAGCAAAACCTTCTATCTTCTGTCTTATTTCTTCTATTTCTCATCTTAGGTACTTTCTTCGCATGTCAAAGAAAACGGAAAAATATTCAGAATATGACCATCTGGGTTCGCATATTTCAGCATCAGCAGCAAAACCCATGTCTTAGATTTTTTCGAGAAAATTGCCCCATAGCCTTCATTCTGAAGCTCTGTGCTTTTTTCCGAGAATTTCTTTGCATGTGGGTCAAAATCACATCTTTTTGTAAATCTCATCATTTGGGTTTGTTCAGTTGTACGTAAAACCCATGTTCCAGATTTTCTCAAGAAAAATTGCCCTGAGAAGCTCTAAAACCCCTGCAATTCTCGACTGAAGAATCTTTGCATGTCAAGCTAAATTTTTTCACAATTCTGATGTTGTGGGTTGTCTTAGAATCATTTTCCAGACAAAACCCATGTCTCAGAATTTTCGATGAAAATTATCTTCCGACAGGGTATTTTTAGCTTTGTCCAGAGCATTTTAGCTTTCCGGAGAAAGTTGTCAGAACATAGCCGTGTTCACAGTCAACGGGCAAGTTTTTCAGAAGGTGGTTCAACTAGACTAAATTTAAGACCAAATCGGTCTTAATTTAGGTTTTCATCAGAGCAGCTGACAATGAAGCGTTAAGTTGCAAAAGAAATAGAGATCACTTCATTTACGGAGCCGCCAAAGCCACTCAGATCTTGTGACATTATCTTCGTGAAAATGGTACCTACGCTGATCTCAAGGCTATGCAAACTAAGTTCCAGAAGCATGTTTGTGATATCTCGATGGAGGTTCTGATCACATTTTCAGTAATTTCAGCTAGTTTCAAGAAAGCGGCTGAAGATGTTAGAGAATGCATACAGGAAAGTGACAGAGAATTGAAGAAGCAGATTATTATTTTTGGACAGCGTCAAAGTGCCAAAAGATAGAGTGATTGATGAATTCTTGTTCGAAGTGTTAGACCAAGATGACATGGAGTGATCTGCCAGTTGGAACCTATAGTTAATTTCGAGGGTTGAGTCATGAACAGCAGTTAACTCGACTTTCAGTCTTGAGTTCACTTGCTGACTTAACACATGCTTATCTCATCCTTGGAATTATCATCACAGGAGTTAGGGTTAGGGTTTCCAGTTAACTGAAGGTAGTGTCCAGTTAACTTTGCTTTAAATAAGGACGTGCATGCTTGCACATGGTCCATTTAGGTTATTTGTGCTTAACCGATGGTAGCTTTCCGTTAACATAGTTTACTTCATTAGGGTTTAATAATTAATCTTGCATGCATTTGAGATAAACACAAGGTGATTTTAGGGTTCCCTACACCTTGATGTATATAAATAAGAGCTTTTGCTCATTTGTAATTAACTTTTGCTTGAGAGAGAAATATATGCTGCGCCTACCTTGCCCTCAATATTGCTCTTTATGGTATTTGTTCATGTGTCTTCATTATTGCAATTGATTGTTATGCCACATAGGGTTTCGAAAGATTGTAATGCTGGATTCTTCCATAGTTTAGAGAAATCTGTTTTGTGAATCTTTTATTGTTATGATCGAACGTTATGCCACACAGGGTTTCGTAAGATTGTCATGATAAAACCGTTTTGTGAAGTATTTACTATGCTGATTGAGTGTTATGCCACACAGGGTTTCATAAAGTTTTCATGGTGAATCTTCTCTTAGATTAGGAAAATCTGTTTTGTGAAACTTTTATCATTACGATTGAGTGTTATGCCACATAGGGTTTCATAGAGATTTTAATGATAAAAGCTGTTTGTGAGTCTTTACTATGCTGATTGAGTGTTATGCCACATAGGGTTTCATAAGATTATCATAGCAAATTCTCAAATCTGTTTTGTGCTTAATAAGCTTGTTTAGATTGAGATGATAGTTGCGCCACCTTGCCTTCAAGTAGAGAGTCTAAACTCGTTTATCGTCCGATAGTCATCCCTGCTCCATTTCCTCATGCTCTGTTTTCTTGAGGAAACTGGATAGATTTAAAGTAGTTAGCTTAGTTGTAGTTAATGATCTGCGAAACCAGAAAATCCTTAGCTGCAACGTTCTTGGTTTTCTTAACCTTGTGCCTCTTCCAGCTGAGAACAAAAAGATAGGACTTAGATTACTTCTCTTTTCATGCATTCGAGCACAACGAGGGAGCTTCCCCTCCTAATTTGAAGAGCACTCATTGCGTAGTGTACATAGCTGTCCGTACAAACCTGCACTCCAGAGGTGTTAGATTTTACGCCAACAATGCGCTTGATACAAATCAATGTCAGCTTTTTTGATGAAATCGTGAATTAAGACCAATCTGGTCTTGAATTTAGTCTGCGTGAATTGCATTCTGAAAAACTCGCCTGTTGAATGTAAACTCGACTATGTTTTGACAACTTTCTCTAAAAGCTAAAAGTCACCTACTGAGGCTAAAAATACCTTGCTGAAGGGCAATTTTCGTCAAAAATTTTGAAACGTGGGCTTTGTCCAAAAAATGATTCTAAGACAACCCACAACGCTAGAATTGTGAATAAACATCGTTTAGCTTGACATGCAAGAGCTTTTCCAAAAAAAAAGCAACTGAGGGCAGCAAGGGCTGTGGGGGCAATTTTCTCGGAAAAATCTGAGATATGGGTTTTGTCTAGAAAATGATTCTAAGACAACCCACAACGTCAAAATTGAAAAATATCGACTTCTACTCCAGCATGCAAAGGAATTTTAGTTGAGAAAATCAAAGCCTCAAGAATTGAAGCTTTGGAGTAAATTTTCCTGAAAAATTCTAACACATAGGTTTTGTAGAGGAAGTCGTGCACAACCAACCCAAATGATCAGATTTATCAAAAGTTGTCAAATCTTGGACAAACGAAGAAAACATAAGATGAGAATAGAAGAAATTAAGATAGAAGATAGAAGTTTTAATTCTCTGCTTCTACTAAAATTGCCATCTTGTCTAAAGTTTGTTGATTAATCTAGACTTGTACCTGCAAGGAAATCTGAAAACAATCTCTATAGTGCTTTCAAATGTTGATTGCTAAATAATTCACTCAATCAAGAAATTTGCTTGCTCTTCAACCTGTTGTGAGAGAAGAATCGACGCCATCTTGAACAAATAGAAGAATTATTTGCTTAATGGCGCCACTACAAGAATAAAAACCCTAATTTCAAAAGAAATCTTCTGATTGGACCCCTCTTAGTTCAACTGCCACTGACTCAGAGTCCCAAAAAATTAATAATATTAAAATATTCAGTTCACCCTTACATGCAAATTTGCAATTTAATATCAAAAAGGGTGCCAATATTAGAATATTGAAGAAAAACACCCATTAATGCTTGCATGCAAAAAAGCTGAAATTTAATATTATTTTAATAAGTTAACTAAAATCTCTACATCTGGGTGCGCTCAGAAAAATTCACTGATTCCAAAAAGTCCAAATTTGACTCTCCAGGCGTCCATCTACAAAAGTTATGAGATTTTTCGCTAACTTCCTATTTTATAGTTCACTGAAAAGTTATGATTGCCTCTATTGAGCTCTGATTTTTGGATACTTGATTGACGCTATGACTAAGCTGAGATATCCACCGTGAAGCCTGCAGAACCAAGATGAAATGTCTACTGGGAGCTACAACTGCTAAAAACAACGTTTGGTGCCTCAAAAAATTAGTTGCCCTTCATTAAATTGATGCAAGATCTCCAAACTTAGCCATTTCTCTGTTTTGCCATCTTACGCTTCGAACTGCCACTATCGGTGAATGATGAATCTTGTTGACTAAATGATAGGTTCATTACGTGACTAGAAGAATTCTGCAACCAACGATTGTATGTAAGGCATCTAAAAGCTGTATTAGGAACCCCAAAAGCAAGGGCGCCCCTAGCCTATGAAGGCGCAATCACTAATTTGACAAAAGTGTAACTTTCATCCAAACGCCATACTTTGACCCCTAACACTAGGAGCTCGAGTACTCTAATTTGTGCACTGACAATCACTTTGCGTAGCTAGAAGCACTAAGAAGAGATGTCTTTGGAGGTGACGAAGTGAGAAAATTGCTTCTAAGACCTCAAAAAGAAGGGCGCCTTTTCCAAGGGAGTGTGTATTTCCCACACTTAGCCATTTTTCTGGTTTGATTTCTTCAGTAATCCCCATTGACCCTTCATGTACGGGTGTTTGACAAACCCTATGCGCTGATGATTGGATTCGCTCAATAGCCAGAAGGATTTTGCACAAGTCTTGTGAAGACTATGATTGCAAAAGACCCCATCTAGCAAGCCTAAAGGCTAGGCGCCCCTGGCCTATAGAGGCACATGTGTGTATTTCTACATTTTTCCACCCTCTGTTTTACGTGTTTGGTAGAACCTCTATCACGATCACTCAATATATCAGATCATCTTGCGAACTGGTGCGTTGCAGAGCTGAACTGAACTAGAAAAGATCCCCTGGAAACAGATTTTACAAATTCATCCATCTGAGGGGTCAAATTCAAGGGCGCCCCTAGGCTACAAGGGCGCAAAAACTAAAAATTTGACAACCTCTTTGACATGCACTCTCTTCGTACCTTCAACTTTTGACTTCGATTGTCGGAGTTCTGCAACTCAGATGACCTCGCTTGATAGCTCATCGGAAAGTTGGTTCATTTCTAAAGAGATTGAATGTGTTTGCAAGCGAAAGCAACTAAATCTGGGCCCTCAAAAAGAAGGGCGCCCCTGGGCTATAGGGGCGCAAATCTACTTTCTACAAAATGTCATCTGTTTCTGCCTCCGTAAACACTGTTTTGGCCACCGAATTAACCTTGTAGGAGTATAATTATGTCGTGAAGCACTTCTCCATCATAACATGTCCTGCTTTGAACCTCAGGTTCAAGTTCTGACTTCCAGGTACTGACCAATTGCTGCTAATGACTGACATGACACTGACCAAAGTCCATACTTGACTTACCCAAAAACTGTATTTTGACATCATTTTAACAAGGTTAAACTCTTTTAAGCAAAATGCCTTAATGAAGCAAAAAATTTGGTTTGGGTACAACACATTGTACAATATTTCATGGGAGACTTTGAATAAATGTAAATATATAAGTATGGTTTTTCCTCAAATACAAGCGTCAAACTATCAACAATCAAGTCTTTCAAGATTTTCAGACCTAAGGAGGATAGACTAAAAGCACAATAGCAGTACATGAATACTTCAGACATATATAGTGTAGCATTCCATGCATGTTAAATAGGTATCAGGCAAACTAATACATGTTTTGAGAGAAGTCATGCCCTAGTCTTGTGGGCTTATTTTAATCCTTCCTGAAGCAGGCCTCATATATTTTCTCTTTAACAATCCACATAGATTTCAGCAACAACTGTCCCATTGAAAGGGAATGTTCCTCATGCTTTGATTTTCCATTGAAACTTTTACCTATAATCTCTCAAATTCTCAACTCAGTCCATCAATTTTTTTAACTCCATCATCCACTTACACGCAAAATCAAGGAAAATTTAGTTGAATAATAATCGCTAAAATTGTGGCTCAAATAGTTGCTCTCTTCTTTTGTACAAAGCAAGTCTTTATTATCTAATGGAAAAATATTTAACACTCTCTTTACTCTTTACAAATCTGCTAAAATAATTATCATTGAGAACATTTCAATATCATTTATGGTCTTTTGAGATTTAAGATTTTGTTTCAAAAACATTTTCTATTACTCTATCTTGAGCTATTTGATTCAAAAGCTATTAAGTTGAGCTTTACAATTGTTTCCTTTGTCATATAATTTCCCTTCCACACTCTTCATATAGTTCTCTTTGACATTGTTCTAGAAATTGCATTACTGTTAAATCACAAATATGAACCAGTTGATTTCCGTTTTGTAATTTATGGTGTCTGCTTAGCAAAGGAAAACTGCCTTTTTAATGACTTCCTTGAGCCTAAGGATTTTGAGATCCTAGAGGCCGACTTGGATGGTCATGAGGTTGAATGACTTAGGAGAGGCTCTAAACCAGGAGAATCATCATTAGGACCTACAACCCTCTAGCATAGCTCTATTTGTAGTAGCAAGAATCATTGGCTACAGTTGATTTTTTGGAACTTTGTACTTAGTTTATAGGTTGACTTTGTACAAACTATATTGTAATTAAAATTTTATCAATTGTAACCATCTAGTTATTATTTATGCACTATGAGGTGTGTTTTGAGCAATGCAATGTTATCAACAATATGAATATAAACAACAAAATCCTATTTTCTACAATTCATGGGTTAAACCCTCTATTTTATTTGCTCTCTTTATCTTTATGCAATGGAAATGCCCTTAAATTTATTTATTTTTAAAAGTAGTTTTGTCTCTTTTTCTACAATTTTTTATGTTTTTTTAAATCCAAATTTTCCTGATTTTTTCAAAAAATCTTATACTTTTGGTTTGCCGATTTTGCTGCTACAGACTTGAGAATGCTCTTCTTGAAAATCTTGAAAATGTTCTATTGAGAGATGCAGCCTAATTGTAACTCATTCCTTCATTTAAAGGTGGTGTAATTTCACACCCAAAGAAAGGAAACAAAATAAATATATGTATTTAGGAAAGATTTAAACTCAATGAAACTTGGAGCTAAAGCTGATATGTTAGACCTCCTTGGCTAGATTGCAAGGTTTCATAATGATTGCTTATATTCAATTTGTTGAACTCATTTGCATAAACATGTTGCTTCACAATACAATATAAGATGCATGCTTCTAAAACATACACTAGACAATTTCCTCTTCAAAGAAAATATACATCACCGATGTGTGATTGTAAACTTAATAAAGAGAAAACCTCTAGTATGTAATGAGTACTATTGAGATTTAATAAATCAATTACAGTCTACCAGGCAGAATGTCGATATTATAAAACATATTATATTGCATAAAAATGTGTTATTGGTGCAATTTCTGTGCGATTTATAGCTTAACTGAAAGTTGGAAAATGTCAATGTGGATACATTATCAAAATCGAATAACATCACAAGTGAAGCACAAAAAGGAAGAGAGATTTAAAGTTGGTCAAGAAATCTACTTATTATGGTTTCCACTAGATAAACTCTTTATAAAGTAATATAAAGTGACAGTAATTGTAAAGGCTTGTTTAGATATGCTGTTAATTTCCTCCATCTTTTTAAAGATGTCTTAAAGAAGGTTCATCTCTTACGATTTTCCAGAACCGGTGACGCCCATAATGACAATAGCCAATCCTAAAACAATCCAAAATAACCTTATTAGTCATCAACACACATGATGCTAGAGAGAAATTACAGAAATAACACCGGTCTAATTGATTGCATATCCATGTAACTAAGGGTTTGAAAAGTGCCTATCCAAGACATTACATTTTATTTAAGATGCCAAAGTTGGAAATCAGATTTGAAGTGTCGTATAGTGCTAGGGGCAGACCATTTTATCATAATAGAATGAAAAAACTGCACTATCAAGACTACAAACAAAAACAAAGCATCTTGGGAGAGAGATATGTTAGACTATATTTAAAACCCATTTACAGTTGTTTGGGTAAAATAAATGCTCATTAAGAGTGAGCCTTACTCAACATTTTCGTGACTATTTGTAATGTCCCCTCCTTGGTCAGCATCAGGTGAGCAGGGTTTAGCTCATCACTTGACCCTCGTGAGCTAGCAGTGTGTTTAGAGGGTCCATCTGGACTGTTTCCCTGGCATTTGGGACATTACAAATGGCAGTGGTTTCAGGTTCTAGCATCTACATTTGCTCATTGGCTCATTTCTAGACACTTACTATTTATAGTAAGTGATATTTATGGACATGCTATTTTTGGCAGGGCACCTGGACTCCAAACTTTGGCAGTATTATTGAGGCTTAATGTTTCATGACATATTTGATGAATATTTAATGAAGGGAAAGGCATTAATAATATTATAATTAATAAGAGCTTATATTATGAAGTTATTAATTAACTTTATAAAAAGGGGGCCACTTAAAGTTCATGAAGCAATTACCCTTCTTTAAGTGATTAAATATTATTTATTTTAGCCAAAGTCTAACTTCAGCTTAAAAGTGAAGTTCATATTATTTTTAATGACTAAAGAGGCACTTGAAGAAATTCGAACTTCTTGAGGAGGTATTTAAAGCTTCACATGTAAAGTCGACTTCTTTGTGAGAATACTTGACTTTGCATTTGGCTGAGAAAACACATCTGAAGCTGGGGTTCCAAATTGTTATCACCATTGGAGAACGTTAAAATCTTCAATTGAGAGCTGATTTGAAGTGGTGAAAGACCCACTGAATTTTGGCTATTGAGAGGGCTTCACTCAGATTTTCTAAGGGTTTTGAAAGCTTTCATTTTGCAGACCTGGCTGTTTGCATCAGACTGGTTAATATCACCATTCATGAATGATTTAGGCTGGGTTTTGAAGAGTTTCATTGGCTGGCTGGGCCATACCATCTTAAAGCAAGGCGTCTTTCATTTGGAGACCAATCGCCTCTCATTGAAGCTATTTCTTCTTGTTTATGGGGCGGCTGTGTTGGAGATTCAAGGAGCAAGCAATAGACATTGGGAAAAGAATTTATACAGCTGCAACAACAAATCAGACCAAGGGTTTGGGCGAGAACTCCAGGTTCTTCTCATTATTTTGTATATAGAGTTTGCATGTCAAAGAATTACGATCATATGATAATAAAAGATTGTTAAGGGCTGTTTGGTGAAATAAAGATTGTTATTTTGCATGTGCATGTTAATTTGTGATAGCTGTTAAAGTTTTATTTATATCAGCATTTTATATTTCAAGCATTGCATCTCTCAAAAAACAGAAAAAAGCGAAAAAAAAAACACAAAACAAACCAAAAACCCAAGCAAACACATCAAAACAGAAAAATTATATCAGCTAAAAGGAAATCAATCAGAGGGTTAAGCCATCCGGGCTTACTACACTATCTAGAGCAAACCCCATATTAAGTTACCTAGCTTTTCAAATATGCTTCCCAAACTGGGCATGAACTTGATAATAAAAAACATTCCACATGAAAACCCATTTCCCCATTAGCATTGTCTTCAACAAGGATGATATCCTTAATATCCATAAGGGGATTGATGTGTTCCTTATTTGAGACAACTACTTTGATGGTAACTTCTTTACTCCCTCAATTCACAACTCTTTCCCATGATGCATTTCTTTTTGAACGGCTATAAGGAATTGGATGGTTTCTTTCAGCAACAGTATGCCACATTTGTCATCCAGCATTTATCTTCTAAAATATTTAGAAGGAATGATATGTTTACTAAAGTGACAATTTCCTCGTTATTTTTTATGGCATTTCTTGAGTCTCTCGTTGCAAGATGAAGATCAATGTTGACATATTAATAAAAAGAAAATCAGGTTTGATCTGATAGATGTTGACTCTATCAGATCAAACCTTCAAGACATTCAACTGATTATAAGTCAAACTTCATTAGTCCATTATACTCTACCACATTTACCAAAGATTACACTACAACTAACTCAGATAGTTTTATTAAGGGATATGTGCCAATTACTCATATTTTGGAATGAGATATAGCCAAGGGCTAGGAGTTCAAATTGAAATGCAGTATTCAATGATATATGTATTAATATTTCAGCACACAGATATGCTAATACAACATCATATATAAACAAAATAGAACAGAAGATATAGTGCAGTTATAACAGCTATTCTGTAGTATGGAAATTAAACCACATAGAGGTCTTAGTATAAATACACAACCAAAGGCTATCTTCAAGAGAAGTTTGAAGATCCTTCCCATGATTGAGCCTTTAACCCATCACTAACTTGAAATCTACATCTTCATTACTACACTAAACCAAGTCTCAAGTCGAATTCCATTAACTCTCCTAGTTGTAGCCTTTTAAGTGCTGCACTACACCATCGAAAAGGATACTTGGTCTTTTGACTAGTATTAAGTTTAGTATGGAGTCTGGACAGCTTCAATGGCTACATTAGTCTTGTTGTGACAACTATTGTCTTTCTTTTTTTTTTTTTGGTTAAATTTCTGTTTTCCACGTTTGAATTATGTTTTTACTTCTGGCAATATCACTAACCATTGAACAATTCAATCTTGGTTCAGGTTACACCATGTAACAGTGAGCATGCCAACCTAGATTAGAAAATAAATTTGTATTTCAATTGAATGTTATGTATGGCCATTTACACAACAACAAAAAAAAAAAACTTTTCCAGTTATCTAGCTTACCTAAATGTTCCTAATGGCTTCCATGTACAACTTATAACAATGCCGAGCATTGATGGGTTGTTGTTGGCCAGTGTCATGTTACCTTTTAAGAATTAAAATATGTGGGAGACTATCATGTCCACAAAATTATAATGATAAGATATGAAACTTTAAAATGCAAATAAAGAAAATAATGAAATACATATAGAAAAATATAAAAGGCAACATTAGCAATTCCATATTATTAAGTTATTAACATAAGATATTGTCATATTTGTAATTATCAGATATAAGAATATAACTTTAAAATGCAAATAAAGAAAATAATAAAATACATATAGAAAAATATAAAAGGCAACATTAGCAATTCCATATTATTAACATAAGATATTGTCATATTTGTAATTATCAGATATAAGAATATAAATATCAAACTGTTGTACCCAAAATTAAAAATTTTGCTACACTTGGGCATTTTGAAGAAATGGTCAAAAGTCTCATAAAAATTGTCAAAAAGGTCAGAAAATGAAAACTTGCATGTCATGCATGGTGCTTTAAAACTCAAAATTTTCAAAATCTGAGGATCTGGGTCTACTCAGAGTGACCTGTCTACAAAACCTAGATCTCAATTTTTTGGCCCTAAATTTTTGGAAATTTTCTAAAAATAGACTTTTTTCTGGGTTTCTTCTCAAATGGATGTTGAAAATTTTTTCTAAAAATAGAAAATTTATAAAAATAGAAAGTCTAGCTTCTAGGGTTCAAACTGATTTTGATTGGCTTAAAATACTTCCTCATCAGGCTAGTCCAATCAAAATCATCAAAAGGTTAGTTTTGCCCTAGTGGGTCTATTCTGCTTTTTCAAAAGCTAAAATAGGAGCTTTGAGGTCATCAATGGAGGTTGGTCAACTGCCAGGTGTCAGATTCGAGGTCTCAAGCTCTGCACAGATCAAGAAACGATGAAAGATGCTCAAGGAACGAAGAACGAAGGAAGGAGGTTAAGGAATCTTGAAATTTGCAAAATTTTGACTAAGTCTGGAGATGCTAAGCACCCCTGCTCAGTCTAGACGCCTAGCCAGTCATGCCTTAGAATATTTTTCAACCCCGGTTGCCAAGAACGAAGCAGAAGGATGAAGAACAAAAGAAAGTTGAAAATTGCAAAATAAAAACTAAAACTTGCTAGTAAAGGCGCCCCTGCTAGCTAGGGGAACCCATCTTTTCAGAGCCTCAGATGATGTTATTACGGTTTATGCTTCCCAGGCAGTGTTGCTCAAGATCCTCCTGGCTTTGCAAAGAATCTACCAGCAAATCCATCAGATCAGTCATTTAATTGGGATTGTGGATAGAACAAAAAAGTCTTGACAGAGGAGCAGAATGCAAATCATAAAAAAACATAAAAATATTCAAGTCTGGGATCTTTGCGCACCCCAGCTAGCCAGGGGTGCCTAGGGTTTTGAAGGCTCAAATTCAACTACTAGGGTTTGCAAATATGCACATTGTCTTTAGAATTCCTATGGCTATCTAGTGAATATCTCAGTCGAATCGTTGGATTCATCAGTCACCCGCAGTTGCAGATCAAACAGAGGATAGAGCTTGGAAGATCAAAGTTAAGAAAATGAAAAATGCCTAAAAATGACCAAGTCTGGAGAGTTTGGGCGCCCCATGTAGCCAGGGGTTCCCAAGGATTTGAGTGCCTGAAAGTTGAAATTAGGGTTCGGGGTCTTCATAACATTCCTTCATATTCAGTCCAGCTCTCCAACGAAATCCACAGTGAACTCAAAAGATTTGCCAATCATCAGATATTGTCGATCAAACGGGCAAAGAAAACGGAGGAAAGAAAGTCAAAACACAGAAAAAAAAATCTAACTTTGGCAAGGTTGGGCGCCCCAGCTAGCCAGGGTGCCCAAGGATTCAGCCCATCAAATGCAGTTTTTAGGGAAAATCACCTCCAGAAGAGCTTCCTCAGAATTCTCCGAGCTATTCAACTAATCTAGTTGTCAGTTCATCAATCCACAAGCATCCGGAAATGCAAAATCAATAGAGAATTCATCTAGAGGTGAGAAAACACAGAAATTGAAGAACATCAAAAAAATGGCTAACACTGGGAGCCATGGGCGCCCCAGCTAGCCAGGGGTGCCCATGCATTTGGGGGTCCAAATCGTGTTTTTAGAAAACATTCTCCGATTCAATCAGGCTCCGCAATGAGATCATTAGTCAGTTCATGGGATCAATCTGGTGGCTGGAATGAAGATCAAACTAAGGGAAATTATCGAGCGAAAGTTGAAATTTCAATAAAAATGGCTAAGTCTACTAAGGAAAAGTGCTCCAGGTCAGGAAGGGCACCCAAGGCTCAATGCCTTAGAAAATTTTCCAGTTTTCATCATGCATCATCCAAACAGCGTCTACATTCAACGAACTTACTCACAATTGGCTTCAAAAGAATTAAAGTTGGAGAATAAAGCATTTTTTATCGTCAAAACCAATAAAAGAATGCTTTGGATCTCATTATTCACTTTTTACAGGTTGGCGTCCCGAAAAGAAAACATACAATTTTAAAATATTACTATTATTATTATAGTATAAAAATATAGAAATAAATATACAAAATAATATCAGTATGGCAAGGAGGATATAATGACCTATGCTCAAACCCGATTGACACCATAAGCATTCATTATAATATACATTATCACCTATGTTATATGTTGTTGCTCCCTGGATCCTGGGATGACCATTACATCACGTGTATTGGAGATTTAAAAAAGGTAATGGGGAAAGTCTATCGGGCCTAGTATTCAATGTCACCGCCATCTTCTTTCCTTGTTCTCTGCCGAATGCTTTCCAGGCACGTATATTCAAATAATCGATTTTGGAGTTGTCACCGCCTTCAATATCTTCATGGGCCAATTTGGGACTGACACAGACCATACTCAAATCCACTAAAAGAGATAATATATTTTATATATTTCATTTTATATTATATATGCTACTTACAAAGATATATACGTAACACATATTGCTAATCAATCAAACATTACACTTATCGATTTCATTAGAAGCTGAAGATGCACCCCTTCATCGACAGCTTGAGGAGGTGTCTCTTTTCATAGGGACACGACTTAACAGAAAAGACGCATCCTCCATATACGTAGAAATAGAGAACGCCGAGGTCAAATCAAGGATCATCATGGAAGAAAAAAAAAAGGGAATAGGAACAGAAAACGTAAGAGAGAAAACAACTCAAGTGATGTATTTCACTAGCCATTAATATCTAGCATATTCAAATATTAGAAAGGAAGAATGTAATGACCTATCCCTTGCATAAATTAATTTTTTTTCAATTTTACTGCAAACATATAAAGATAACAAGTAACAAAGGCATTACAATAAAATCTTTCCTTTCTTCATTGATAAATGTATACAAGTTACAATATATTTCCACATGAATTCCATTTTCATTGCAAATATAAATCAGAGTACAAAAGTAAAACAATTACATTCATAGCTCGAGAGCTTTTGAACAAATAGTAGTAAGACGGTCCAGGTTCCTTTCCTTTCAAATCTTGGTGCATCGGCCGCTTGCTATGGAGGAGAAACATCACTTGGGCGCTTTTCTGCCAACCACAGACTTATAATGCGGTCCCCCACACATCCATTATTAAATAGATGGCCCTCCCTTCGTCGAAGAGATTGATAGGGTATCCTTTAACAATTACCAACTAAGCATAGTGTTGTGTCCTACACAACTAGAACCTTGCTATTTCATAATCTCGAACTAGTACAAGGATCACAATGAACTGACAGTGTAGTCTCATCTATCTCACACCTAAATGGATGTCGTACATTTCACTATTTTGGCCAAAATATTCTCATTCAGTACTTCGAATGAAGGTCATCTATCATAAACACTACTCAGGGCCGATTTGACTTAAGGCCATCTTACTCTACGTGTAGGCTATGTCCTTCAATGGGTATTTAGTCACCCCAGACTACCTACAACAAACTACCTACTTAGAAACGAAACAGTCTACAAGTGTCTTGTAACATAACTCCTAATCCGGAATCTTTATCCTAGGAGTGCTTAGCTTGTCTCAGTTAACCTAATAACTTAAGCCTTAAGACCTTACTTGATTCTACCTTCAATTCGATCCTAATAGATAATAACTAAATCATCGTTTTCTCCTTATATGGAGATCATAACAAACATGCAATTTTCATTCTAAATGCATTTAAAACCCTTCCCTTATCTTTTCCACATAAGTTTCCTTTTTATGCTAAACAATTAAACTTTTCCCTTAATTTCTTTTCACATAAATCCCCTTTTTACAAATTCCTTTTTTCACAAATTCCCTTTACACAAACTCCCTTTTATGCATAACTTGTAAATATTTTCCTTAATAGTTCTTTCCCCTTATAACTATATTGTTTTTAGGAAATACTTATAGATAATGCATACCTAACAAACACAAGAAAATAGAAACCAGCAAACAAATTAAAAGATGTAAAATGATGAAGTTCCATGCCTGTTTAAAAGCTTTTCCTTCCTAAATCACACTTCCAGTCCCTCTTTCAATCAAGCTTCCAGAAATCAATGGCTTCTCACTATAACAGACTTCCAAATGATGATTTCTCACTCTAACTAAACTCTCTATGAATTAAACTCCACTCAAAATGAACTCACAATTGATTTCTCACTCAGATGTATTGGAACTAAACTCTGAATGTGGTAATTTGTTGGTAATATCCTTTGTCTTTCCACTCAGAAAACAGAGTATGCACACAGATTTATGAATTGGACAAAGAAGGCTCAGAGAAATATAAAACTCGGATTCAGCAAGAGGTGAAATGCAGAATGGTCAGGCGTCTATTTATAGGGCCTGAAATGCAACGTTTTCCACTATTGCAAGCATAAGAAATGATAGCACAATGCCCAAAAAAGTTCAAAGAGAAACATGGCAGGTTTCTAACCCCTTACTCATCAAATATAGAAGTGATTCGACTTCATTTTGAGCCAGCAAAACAAGAAAAATTCAACTCAGCAAACAAAATCGCCACCTACAGGAAACTTACCAATAATGGCGCCCATATGAAAATGATTCATCATTCAATGAATTAGTCAAGGAAATACTCCATGCACCTCACCATTTACAGGCTGCGTCGCCCTCACTCCCAGCAATGGTTGAAATCTTCTTTCAGGCGACCTGTGTTTCTTCCTCAAGCGCCATTTTCATGGGAAAGCTCTTTCAAGGTTTAAGAGCAATATTTTGCCTTTTTCAAAAGTTTTACCATTCACTTTTAAAATATTTTGATTTCCCATGGAAACTGTATGATTTAAATTCTTCTAATTTTTATTTGGTGATGAGATTTATCATGTCACTATAGTTTAATTCAAGACACTTATTATTTCTCTATAGTTCCATTCTAATATTTACTCCAAGTAAAAATTTAATCTTTTAATTTTCACTTTAGAGTTTTAAAATATTTTAAACTATATAAATAAGTTTATTTCCAAAGTTAATTTAGAAAATAATTTGTTTTCCATAAATTAAATTAAATATAATTTCATTATAAATATTTTATTATATAAATATTATTATAGTCTTAAATATATAAAACATACATATATATATATATATATATATATATATATATATATATATATATATATATATATATATATAGTTTAATATAACTATTTTGTCCATGGGTTATTTTGACCACGGATTATTTTGGCTTGGGTTATTATGACCCTGAGTTATTTTGTCCTTGGGTTATTGTGACCGGGTTATTCTATCCAGGGTTATTTTGGCTGGGTTATTATGTCCTGTAACCAAGATTACATCATTAAAGAGATATTTATTTAATAAGGTGAAACCCTAACCCTAAATTGTTGCAATTTGTGATAGGTGAATTCTAGGGAAAATCAGGATAGGGGACATTACGAGTGGTATCAAAGCATCCTTCCTACCATCCTGTGTATACTTCATGTATTACGTGTATTCACGTGTATGCTTCATGCTTCCTATGTGTTGATGTGTTTTTCGTGACCGCACCAACGCAGAATAAAGTCGCCAACGGCTACCCCATTCTCTCTTGATCAAAGTATCCAGCACGCTAAGATTGCGAGAGAGTTTGTGTGTTCAACTCCAAGGTTCCTTCTATGCGAATAGTCTCAGTTGGCTCGATGTGATTTTGCTGGTATTTTAAGGGGACTTACGGAATTGTTCGGCAGCGGAGAAAAGAATTTGAATGCTCAAAAGGTTTGTCTATAAAGCTCGTGTTTCCTAAACTAACCAGAAAGTACTGAATTGAAATGATGTAGGGATAGAAGATACTATGGACTAATCTACGCGTGGGACGTGGAGATCAATTTTCACAAGCCTCAACCAGATTCCGCTTTGCCTCACTTCGGACAGCCTCCACAGAACTAGTTCAATCTTCAAGGGGAGTAACTAAAGATATTCAGATTACAATTCAACAATGAAGACACCGTCACAACGACACATACCAACATGAAGATCGTAATCGAAGTTAAGTCCACAAGTTTCTAGTTGACCACGCAAGGTGAACTCACCATCAGTGAGCCCACTAGTGGTATGGATAGACAAAGTTTGTTCAAATTGAAGACCACATTCCCCAGTTACTATCTACTTGCATGAAACAAAATCTATTTAATTTACTTTAAAATTCTACTCGAATCAAAAGGACTAAGAAACCTTGCTAGCTACTCACAACAAAAGACGAGATCATCATCAACGCACACTCTTTTTATTGAGAGAGTGTTCACAACAATTTCTTACAAATTTTTCAAAGGAAAAACTTTCCTTCTTCTTCAACTACACTATCAATCTATACTAAGCTACTTCTAAGTTGTCCCTCTACTCTATGTCTACTGTCTAAAAAAATAGTACAAATGAGGGGGGATGCCCCTTTATATAGCTGGCCAAGTCCAACGGACGGCTCAGATTACAATTGGCTAGATGGCCCAAATCGTGCCACCTCAGCCCTAAACAAGATTCACCCTAAAAACCACCACAAAGAGGAGTGGGGCAGTAAATGAGCCATTAATGTCCATCATCCCTCTAGAAGATTCATGTTCATAAACGCGTTCACACTGCTTCAACTTCTTGGACTAGTACAGCAGGCACATTCTCGATCTGAAACTTCAAGGCTGTAACTTTTCTCTTGCTCGACGATGATTTTCCTCCTTGATGTTGTTCTTCAACTTTAAAGTACTTGCTTGGGTTTCCATTTTTTTCTCCATCCTAAGCTTCGAAAACATTTCTTCTTTGTCACTTGAGCTGGGCACATACTAAGTCTCAACACTTAGCCATTTTCTCCAAGTATTCGCTTCATCTCCCCAAGTCATCTCTGTTTGGTCTTGACGTTCATCCTGCAAAACAAGGAGAAGAGCATCAAAACACTTCATAATATAAACTCAACTTATTTACCTGATTTTCATGCTTTAACCTCCAAGGGTTCGTTGTTTTTCTCTAGCCAACTTCGCTTTTGTCGTGCTTTTTCAACATCTGTAGGCTGGGGCATATAACACCTGTGCATCATATTTCAATGCCTTAGACAAATTTCATCCTCCTCAAGGGTGCATTTTTTAAAAATCATCTTTTAAAAGTGTTAGCTTCAACTGCATCTTCTTCACTTTTCCGGCTGAGGCATTCACTTTGACATTTCATCCAACTCTGGCTCGAGCAGAATGTCTTCATCAAGATTTTGATCAAAAATTACCTAGGCACCCAACTTCAAATTCATCCACCAAGGCATTTTTATGTCAACAACACATTTTATTCCTTGCCTTAGAAAAAAAAAAAAATTAATTTTCCTTAGGAAATTCATCAATCCAAGTGTCGATCAAAATTTCCATCTCGAAAGCGTTGGCGAGCTGTGGAAGACTTTAAAATCCATTCCTCATCACAGATGTCCAATACCCAAAAGAAAATTCCCTTCAGAAAGCGTCGAATCCATGGGTCTACAAACGAAGGGGTTCATTTAATTTTTTGAAATTTTAAACCTTAGAAAAATATTTGTCAATCAAAGTCTATTCTTATTCTTCACACCCAGGTGAATTTTCTTGCTTTGTCCTGACAATCTTCATCAACTTCATGAAGCTGGCACCCCCCGACATATTTCACTGCCAATTCATCCCTACCATAGAAAATTTCATCACCCATGTCAACTTGGGCGTACTTTTCTTGCTTTGACACTTAGAAAATTTTCTAACTCATTTTCCTCAAGCTGGGCGCATTTGAGTTTTCCTCCTGTCATTAGCAAACATTTAGAATAATTTTCTCACCTCTTCTTTAGCTTGGGGGCATTTTCAAGGTCATACTTCCATTTTAGACACTAAGAAAATTTTCCAAGGCTCCTCCAAGTCAAGGGCGCATATAGGGGTCTAAGCTTTTAGTTTCCAACACTTAGTCAAATCACAAGCCACTCCAGCTAAGGCGCGTTTCACCATCTTTACTTCCAATTTGGGTGCCTTAGACAAATTTTTGATGCCACCAACTTCTCTTCAACCTAGGCGCACATGAAGGTAGTTGTCTCAAGTTTTCAACACTTTGTTAAATTTTCTCATGCCATCTCCAAGTGAAGGCGCATTTCACCCTTCATACTTTCACTTTGCTCTTGCCTTAGAAAAATTTCTATTTGATTCTTCTTGGATGGCACATTTACCACCTTGAGGTTCCATTTTCCATCCCTTAGAAATTTTCACATCAACTCATCTTTCATTCCCTCTCAAGGGCGCATTTAGGGGGAGCTACTTCAAGTTTCAAACACTCAAACTTTTTCCAAGCTTCTTCCAAGTCAAAGGCGCATTTCAAGGTGCTTACCCCAAGTTTCAACACTTAGAAAAAAAAATCTGAATGGCTTCTCTCTAGGTTGGGTGCATTTGGAGGCCTGAACTCTAAATTTGCAACACTTATGGAATTTCACTCCATCTCTATCCTAGGCCCATTCAAGGGCAGCTACTTCCAATTTGTAATACTTAGAATATTTCACTTTCAACTCTTCTCAAGGTGAGGCGCATGTAAAGGTCCCTTCTTTCAATTTTCATGACTTAGTCAACTTTCAAGTTAGCTCCAAGCCTAGGCGCATATGAAGGCAGGAGCTTTCATTTTACCACACTTAGAAATTTTCCAACTCACTTTAAGCTTGCAAGGGCGCATTTCAAAGGGTGCACTTTCAATCTCAAGTACTTAGTAAATTTTTACCCTCCAGTCAAGGCTAGGGCGCATATGGAGGCTTCTACTTTCATTTTGTGAAACTTAGAATATTTTCCAATGCTTATCTGTCTTAGGCTAGGCGCATTTGAGGAGGGCTAGTTCCAATTTCCTTGCCTTAGAAAATTTTTGATGGCCTCTCTCCTCCTTGGGCGCATAAGAGGGTAGCTACTTCAACTTTCAAGCACTTAGCAAAGTTTCCAAGCATCTCTCTCTTCAAGGGCACATTTAGATAGGTTGAGCTTTCAATTTGCATGACTTAGTGAATTTTCATGCCATCTTCAAGCTTCTGGAGCAGATTTGAGGGTGTCAAGCTTTCATTTTCTCAGACCTGGATGAATTTTCCAGCTTTCGTCTAATTTAAAGTGAATTGTTCATGATGCCCCCAGCTTGCCCTAACCTGCTATTTTTAGAAAGTTTCCCAAATTTTGCATTTTAAGCTGATTTCTAGCTCCAAAAAGCTAGATTTTTACTTTGCCTTGACCCTCGTGACGTGATTGAGCCTTTGGCGCTTGATGCCTACCTGTACCTGCTATTTTTAGCAACTTACTAAAAATAGCAACTACTTAGAATGAATTCAAATTTCGAGTGTCGTTTGCCTGAAGTGTGGATCGTGGCTAGATGCTGCTTTTGCATGACTATCGTGTTTCGCCCTTGAATTTAGGAAACCCTAATTCCTCTGTACCAGCCTGCTAAAAATAGTAAGTGCTTGATTTTTGAATCTCTGCAACTCCGTTCAGCTTGAAATTCGCACCATGGGGTCTTCATCACCTGCTTGACCTATTCATGCAGATGCCTCGCACTGACCTACTATTTTTGGCATGTTTCTGGAGATGGTTTACTATTTATAGCAGCTACTCAGTTTCATGACTTCCACAACTCCGTTTGACTTGAAATTTGAATGTCGTGATCCTCATTGGTAGACTTGCCTGTCCACACTGGCACGTGTTGCTAACTTACTATTTATAGCCTGTTTCAGGAACGCCTTACTATAAATAGTAAGTGCTCCGTTTGTCTTCAAATTTTATCGGCAGAAAGCTCGAAAGATGCTGATCGCAGTGGGATACACCAGTTATCGAAAATTCCGGCATTTGACCCCTCATTTTGGGTCCCGAAGCTGGAAACCCTAATTTGACTTGCATTCATATCAAATGACCTCCATTTGACCTTGTTTTTGTTGCATGCCGATCAGTTTGTGATTATGAAGTGCTGGGAGGGGGCTGCCAGAGTGGACCTGCTAAAAATAGTAAGTTGTTGAAAACTAATCATCTTGCTTTGCATGTCACACCACTGCGAAGCCCTCGAAAAACCCACAAGGAATCACCTGACATGCGCTGAGAACCCTGACATGCAAACCCTAAAAAATAGCCTCTGAAGGTTGAATACTGAAAGTTATCATCTCATTTTGCATGTTATATCACTGCATAGGTTTCAAAAAACCCAGAAAGAATCTCCAAACATGCATTGAGGAAATCTGCATATAAACCCTAAAATCTGCTCTGGAAGCTGAATTTGCTAAAAATAGACAGTTGTTCGTTTCAGCTCAAAATTTGCAGATGAGCAGCTTAATGTGTTCTGGATTCAATGTAATGATCGACACTTCAAAAGTGCTGAAAGAACACCCTGGATTGTACACTTACTAAAAATAGTAAGTTGTCGGAATTCACTGAAATTTAGCTAGAAACTTGCTTGTAGCCCTCCTGACAACAATGTTAGTCTCAAATTTCAATAGCCAAACTTGATTTGACCTCAAACCGATGTGAGAAATGCAAACCCTAATTCTACAGACTTAGCCAAAATTTCAATTCGGATGGGCACATCCCCGAAAAGACAAGCAACAAAGAGAGAGACAATGAGAAAAACCAACCAAAAACAAGCCAAAAGACCCAAACGAAGCAAAAATTAGGGGGTCCCCATTTGCAATGGGGCAATGTGTGAAAAAGGTCACAACACTATGTATACTTCATGTATTGCGTTTATACTTCATGCTTCCTATGTGTACTTCATGCATTATGTGTATTCATGTGTATGCTTCATGCTTCCTGTGTATGCTTCATGTGTTACGTGTATTCACGTGTATGCTTCATGCTTCCTATGTATATTTTATGTATTACATGTATTCATGTGAATACTTTGCATACCTTGTATTCAAGTGTATACTTTGTAGCTTACATGTATTCAAGTGTACACTTTGTGACTTACATGAATACTTTGCACCATGAATGTACTTTGTGATTTACATATATTCAAGTGTATACTTTGTGACTTGTGAGTATTCGAATGTATACTTCATGACTTACATGTATTCATGTGACTTATGTGTATTCATGTGTATACCTTGTGACTTATGTATTCATGTGTATACCTTGCAACTTATGTGTATTCGTGTGTACACTTTGTGACTTACATGTATTCATGCAACTTACTCTATGACTTACGTGTACTCATGTGTGACTTGTGTGTATTCATGCGTATACTTCATGACTTATGTGCATGCTTTGTGCCTTAAGTGTATTTATACCTTGTGTGTTACGTGTATCCATGTGTTTGCTTCAATGCCCCTCTCCTCCTTACTTCTCTCTCAATTTATATCCTTATATTGGAGGGGCATGGTCTTTGGGAGGAGTCATCTCTTTTCTCAAAACTAATTGTTGCATCCCTTGATTTCTTCTAATTCCTTATCTTCCGATCGTTCCATTTTGCTTGACTCTCGTTGGATGATCTTTCTACTATTTTCATTGCTCTTGATTGATTTCCTAAAATATATTCGGTGCTTTTTAAAACAGTATTAATCTTAATTTATTGTTTTTACCAATGAAACGCTGCTGCCTTCATATTCGTTGCTCCTTGGATTCGCAGCTACTTTCTTTACACCCTTTCCCTACCTTCTTGTTATCTTAGGCGGTCATAAAAAAAGTTGGCTAGCATAAAGTGTGGTCGGTCATGTAATGTCCCCTTCTGCTCAGTGATCTATTATGATGCTCATTGGCCTATTCCGGAGGCACGTAGGCTCATTGAGGTAAAATTAGGGTTTCCATGTTCGGTGGTCCTTTGGCATTTCGGGGAGTTTACTATTTATAGTAAATTCTATTTTTGGCAGTATGAAGATTGTCAACTTTCAGGACTTCATTTCCAGTTGGAGCAATTATTTGAATTCAAGTTTTGGCTTCTAAAAGCTTTATTTGGTGAATTTCATAAATAAAGGTATTAATGTTATAAATTGCAGTTGACCCCTTGGCCTAGGAGAATAACTTCAAGTTGTTTTAAAAGGTGGTCTTGAAGGGGGACACCTTCATATGGATTAAATATTATTTAAGTTTAAATGCGTTGGGAAAAAGGATGCCACCCTATTGAGGAGTTATTTTAAAAAAAAATAAAGTGAAATTGTATTCTTGCAAAAGGGTCGCCTTCTTGAAGAATTATTTGAATTTTGGAAATTTGAAGAGTCTCTTTGTGACTCTTGGCATACCTCCTTGTGAAATTGAAGAGTCTTCTACTCTTTTATAAAATGAATGCTTTGCTCCAACTTTGGTATCCATTATGCTTATCATACTGTTATGCTGTCGGAATGACTTCATGTGTTTAGCTTCGAGGAATGCTTACCTCTTAGCATTTATCGAATTTCGTATTGGAAAGATAACACCTAGTTGGTTTTGGGACTGCTTCTCATCCAGACTAGCAGATTGAGTTTGAATGTTGAAGAATTTTGGAGTTTTGTCAATTTTGAAGTTGCTGATGCACCTACAGCTGAAAGTGAATTTTGCTAGCAGCTCTTTGAATAAATTTTATTCTGTTCTGGGTATTTCAGAATCCTGATTCTCTGCCTAGGGCAACCCTTTCTACCAATTTGCAGATTTTAATTTGAAGTTTTGGATTTTCACTTGCCAAATCGCCCTTGCTCAAGGCCATACCATTCTGCATATTGGGAAATGTGCAAAGGAAATTAATTCTTATCTTTTGAAGTTGTTTCTTCATCAAGGCATGGGCGCCTATCTTCCAGGAGACTATTGCATTTGATTTCACTTCATTTGGAGGTATATTGAATGACTTATGTTCAATTCTTTGAATTTCACAATTGCTGATCAGAATTTCCAGAATCTCAGTTTTATATCAGATTTTATTAGATTTCAGTTTTGGCCCTTTTTCATCATTGAAGAGTTAAAAAACATTGAAAGAATTCATTCTCCTCTTCTTAGCATTGTTCTTTATTATTGTAATTTGTAATTTGCAAATTTCATGATTGTAAGGTTGAGATATAGTAGTGCTAATCCAACCATTTTAGTTTCTGCAATTACTTGTTAAATTCCATATTAATTACCCCTGGATGGTTTACCGCTAGTGTGGAGAATGAATATTGTAGCTCTCTTTGTACCCACCTTCAAGTAATGAATCCCCACTCTTAAGTAGATGCCCGCCGCAGTGGATGAATTAGATAGATGTATCTTCATGGCTGGTTATCCGCCTAATTGTTTTAGTTTCAATTAATAACTCCGTCATATGTTAGCACCTCGCCCTCAGTGGGATCTTGACTGCACATTCTTGACATTGAGTTTGTTTCATTTCAAGTTATTGTTTTTAGTTTTTCCGCCATAACACCTCTCCTTCCTTGGGATTGAGTGTGCATTCTTGGCGTTGAGATCATTCAAACTTGGATTTCAATTTTAATGCTAACGCTAATTCAATTGGCGTAGTGTTGATTGTGTTGTGAAAATTTCAACAAAAAAATTGGTTAGCATATTTCAGGTCAGGCCTTGAGCAACAAAGAGGGTCAGCCTTAGATATTTCATTTTAATATATTATATATAATTATATTTAATATTTATAATATTATATTGTAATAATAATAATAAAATTTTTATTATATCGTCATTTATTTTATTTATGTATTTTAATGCTTGTAATTTAAGGGGCACGACAAACTCTTTGAATAAGTTGTTAGGAAAAGGGTGGTGTGTCATGGCCCCTACCATAAAAGAACAATAAAATAAAGTATAATAAGTTCACCACCTTAAAAGAAGAAAAGAATTTGGTCGGCGGTCTGGATGAGTGAATAATGTTAATTATCCTTAAGCATTTCTAAGCAGTAATTCCTGAACAGCAGTGATTCCTCCAAGGTGTCACGTCTTATCAAACAATATTAAGAAGCATCAGTTAGTTCTGAAGGGGATTGATTAGTAGAGAAGGGACACCTCATTTATAAGAAGTGGTAGACTGTGTGAAAGATATAACTTTTCATCCCTTCTTGAGGGCTATATAAGGTGGATCTCTTCATTGGAAAAGGCATTGAATGAAAAAGGATAAAACAGAAAGGGAATTAAGAAATCAGAACAGTAATAAGAAGAAATAAATATTTATATTAGCAGCAGTTAAATCAAAAGATAAATCTGTGGGAAGAAATAAAATTATAGATATATACATATCTTCATGCAATAGTGGTACTTGCAGAAATTATTGATCATTGTGAGTAATCTAAATGTTTCTCTTGATATAAAAATAGTAGATTTGTATAATAATCCATTTTGAATTTAGAGAAACAGATTGCAAATAGGAAGGATGGCCAACCTTCCAAGTTTTCGAGAGATGAAGGACGACCAGCCTTCCATGCTCTTGGGCTGGGGGGTGGAATGGACCAGAAATCCTTTCGTGCTTCCAGGCTTGATCGAGGAGGAAGGCCAGCCTCCAAAGGTGAACTGAGGGATGGAAGGGCGACCCACCTTCCATGCTCTTGCAATACAAGGGTGACCAACCTTGAGATTGCAGTTTGCAAACGTTTCAAATGAATTCCTAATGGGACTATTATAGGATTATACTTTGGAATGGCTATTGCTTTAGTTGGATTTTAATATGAATAATGTTTATGTGATATCATTATGCTGACTAATGTTTAGTAAAAATAGATGTTATCATGGCTTATGAGTTAACGTCAATTTCCAATTACTAATATTGTGTGCAGGAGCTAAACCAAGATTTATCTTATAAAGGGCATTTCAATTGGTAAATTTATACTCCTAAATGTATTACATTTCTTATGGCAATTGGAATTGTAGTTTTAGGGAAAAATTTAGGAATATCCCAAAAGGGGACATTACATGTTGTACACTTGCACACAAAAAAAATATTTTAATTATGTAGAATAAATATTTATTTGTGGTGCATCTTTAGGAGATGTGTTTAGCCATGTTAAATATTTATTCGGTTATACTAGTAAAGTTGTATGTAACATTGGTTAGATATATTTCATGTGTGGGTTACACATGGAAAAAATATTTAATAATGGGAAAAGTTAGTACCAAAAAGTAAATGTCGAGGTTGATGGTTTTGTGCACTCATGGTTTTACTTTTACCTTTACCATTTGGTTGTTTTGTGTGAGCTTGATTCTGTAAAAGAAAGAACATGTTTAGTGGTTGGGATAGGCTAGTTAGTTGATTGGCTTGGCTATCATTTGTATTGAACTCTCTTGTTGAGTGCATATGTGAAGCATGGCATGGGATGTGTGGTTCCATGCTTTGACACATAGAGGATGCAATGGAGGAGCTTGATGTTTCAAAAGTATTCATCGAGACTCTGTAAGTGTATTATAATGTTTCATTGCTAAATAATACATTAACTATGGATGCTTTTGGCAGTTGGGTTTTTCCCTCTAGAGGGTTTTCCCAGGGTATATCTTGTGTAATCTTGTGGTATGACTTTGATCATTGCATTATGGTTATTCTATAAGTTTGTATGCATGCTTTTCTCTCATGGGGTTATGTAGGAAATGGTTTGATCAACCTAATAATTTTCCTACCATAAGCTTATTTCAATGGAGGAGCATTAACCTAGTCAATCGTATGAAAAAAGATAAAACTCATAGACTTGAAGGCTTTCCTATTGAGTTTTCTCAGTCTTTATGGAATATTGAAAAAAAGGTATATATAGAGGTTTTTAAGGACTTGCGTGCCTCCAAGCAAATTTTGAAGGCTCTAAACAATTCTTTTATAGATTTGATCCCAAGGAAAGCTCTGATAGAATGCTTTTATGATGTCAGATGCACTGCTCTTTGTAATAAATTTAGAAGATCTTTTGAAAAATTATAGTTGAGAAACTCAAAATATTGTTGCCCTCCATTATCTCCTGGGGGCAAAGTAGATTTGTTCAAGGGTATCAAATCCTTGATGGCATCAAACTTATCCAAGAGGCCATCCATTCAATGCATGCTTAAAAATAAAAAATCTGTGTTTATGAAACTTAATCTATCCAAAGTTTATGACAAGGTTTGTTGGAATTTTTTGGAAGATATATTTTGTGCCTTTGGTTTCAATGATAGTTGGATACAATGCATTATGGCTTGTTCCACTTCTTCCTTTTCTTTTCTTAAACTAGTTTTCCTTCTGCCTTAATCTTGAAAGGGATTTGTGATGGGGGGATCCCCTCTCTCCTTACCTCTTTCTCATTCTAGTTGAATGTTTGGGTCATTTTTTGAATTACCTCAAGGATTCTTTCCACATTGTAGGGGTTTGGACTCTTTGTACATCTTCAATTTGTGGAAGACTGTAATGTTCCACCACACTGATGATTGGTTCCACTGAGATTCTCTAGGTCTGATTTTTTGGTTTTGGTATCTTTTTTTTTCGTGTTTTTGTGTTTTTGATGCCAATAATACTGATAATTTTAACAAGCGTATGCATATAATAGGAACTCAAATTAACTAAACTTCTATGATAACTCGAGTAAGACTCAATTTGATAGTCAAGAGGCTTTCTTCATTACATAAGAGAGTTCATAAGTTGAATAACTAACATTCATTTCAAAACAAGATACAACTTATGCCACAAATTTACTTACAGCCAAACAACACAGTGAATAGTGATTTGCTACAGTACCCGCCCTCGGTAAATTGCTCTCACACAACATGAAATACGAACTTCTCCCACCGAAATCTGGATTGGAAGTCTTCTTAGGGTAAGGGCGCCCACTTTTGGAGTGATTGCAGCCTCTAAAGGGAGGCGTTTATTTTTCTTCTTGCTGCTACAAACCCTCAAGTATGGTGGCTGGCTGTAGGTGTCAAAACAGTCCACAAAACCTTCAAAAAACACAAACAACTTCTTCGTGGTTGAAAATGGAGTCACAAGCAGCAATAACCTCCTCTGGAAATAGCTCTAACAACTTGAAATCAGCAATATATAGCTCCCAAATGAAACAAACAAGCTCAGATCAGCAACTTTAAGGTGGTATTTCACACCATCAAGAAGTACAAATTCGAACAACAAGCCCCCTCCAAGCTCACCCACTGCAGAAATCAGGAACCCTAGTTTCCCTCTTTCCCAAACTCCAACTCACAAGCTTCACTAGCAAAAACATATCATAACTTGAAGAGGGTCACACTTTTCCTCTTTCTTTTATAATTTCACATTGAAATCACTATTCATTAAAGTGAGTTACTATTCACTTAAGTTATAACTTTTTTCACTTTAGTAATGAATAGTAACTGAAAAATATAAAATGACCCCTCCTTTTTAAAGACACATGTTCCCTAGGCCAAAGACGATGAAATAAAAGGTGAGTATCATTAATTTAAGCACAAGTATCATGCTAAACGCCATAATTCACCCTGCCACCATACTCCGGAGATCAACACTGTAATTTGACGACCAAGTGCCCGTCCAAGTGACCCTCTATCCAGAACCCCATTAGCCTACGAGGGTCAGGAAATAGGCTAACTCCCCAACTTTGATGCTCGTGAACAAGGGGACATTACAAAGACATGTATCTTTTGGGGAATACCACCATAGCTAAGGCCAAATCTTGTAGGAATGCCCTAGATATGTATGTTAGCACTTTTGAGCAAATCCTAAATGAACAAAAATCACAAGATCTTTTCTTCCATACATATCAGCACATTCAAAAGAGAATTGCTGAGATTATTTGATTCCTATTTCTAGACCTTTCAAATATTTGAGCATCCCTCTCTCTCCTAATTTTCTTAGGAAAAAAAATAGAAGGATTTGCTTGATTCTATGAATTCTCATATTAACCTCTGGACACATAGGTACCCAATTCTGTCTAGTAGAATGGTTCTTACCAAGTCTGTTTTACGAGATATTCTAGCAGATAGATTTATGGCTCTTGTGGCTCCTACGGGAGTCCTTCAAGAAATGGACCACAAAATGAGGAAATTTCTTTGGGAGGGAAATAGCATCTGGTTAACTAAGGAAAAAAATTGTCAGCCCAAAGACAGAGGTGGCTTAAGTGTGAGAACTTCTCTCCTTAATGTGGCTTTAGTTGCTAAAATGTTTTGGAGATGGTGCATAGAGGACAACTCTTTATGGGGTAATATTTTTAAACTCAAATATCTGAATCTTGAAGACCATTATCTCATTCCTAGGATAGCTTTATACGAAAAAGGTTCTCAGATTTGAGAAAGCATTTAGTTGGGTATTAATCTTACTAAATTTTTCCTTTTTGAAGGATGGGCAGCAAAGCTTTGTCTTAGGATTATGCCTAGGACCAAAATAGCCCTATAAGTGTGAAGTTTCCTGATCTCTATGATTTGAAGAATAAATATATTGAGTCCCGTTGGGTTCATATTTTTTATTATGAGTGCAATTTATGCCATGGAGATTTTCAGATTTGGATTTGGAATCCTAACAACTAGTGGCTTGGTTGACAACTTCCATCTCAAATTGATTGGCTGGATAAAATTTTGTCCTCTCGAAAGGTTTCTTTTGTACACACATTCTAATTTCTTTGACTAGGGTTTCAAAGGATCTGGAATATATTCTATGATGGAAGGACACATGAGTCTCATGAAGGAAACCTTGAAGAGAAAATAAAAAAATCTAGGGCAAGGCATGGCACCCTAAGTGCTGACCAAAGGCTAATGATTTCATGTGGCTAGCCACTCTAGATAAATTTTTCCATTGGGTTAACTTAAGGAAGCACGGTTCTTAAGGCCTGAGCAAGTGTGAACTTTGGTTTGCTAAAGAGGAAGATGGAAAATTCCTTATGACCTTCCTCTTTACCACTTTCCTCTATAGATTATGGTACGATATCATGGGCATCCCATGTTACCCCATTCATGTGTTAAATATTTATTTAACAATCAAAAGTTATCATCTTCAAAGATGAAGGACCTTAAACCATTGAAAGAGATTGCCCCATGCGTGATCTGGTGGAATGTCTGGTTGGAGTAAATCAGTGCATCTTGAATGTAACTGGCAGGCATATTGATATAAGTCAAGTGTGGGTAGAATTGTTGCTAATATGAAAGAAACCTATCAAGTTTGGCTCCATTGGCTTTAGGCTAGGTCTTGGTGAGAACTTTGAGTCCTTAAAAGAATTGGGCCCTGCTGATTTTGATGAGCACACAGTTATGCTATACTGAGGGGAGGGGGGAGTAAGGGGTGAATCAGTATAGCAACAATCTTTTACTTTTTCACAACTTAATCAACCACAACAGCAATACTTCAAAACTTAGTCATCCATAGCAATAACACACATGCAAGATCTAGCAATTAAGACCACAAGATGAACACACGATTTATGTGAAAACCCTTGCGAGAGAAAACCATAGAAAAACATTGTTTATATATATATATATATATATATATATATATATATAGAGAGAGAGAGAGAGAGAGATCTTCTTTGTAAGCACCGACCTATTTCTCTTACAAGTCTTCTTTTGTAGGCACCAGCCCACTGGAGACACCAATCCCCACTTAGAGAATTTGTAGGCACCAACCCACTGGAGATTCCAATCCCCACAACTAAGCACCAACTCAACAAGAGACACCAATCTCTTATTTTGAGAGGCACCAACTTATGAATCCTTCAAATGATGATTTTTCTTCACAAGATCTGAATATAGATATACTTTGCTTCACAAATCTGTCTTCTTGAATCTGCTCATAACATCATTCCACTCTGCTTAAAACCTCTTTCAAAAATCTGACATAAGTCTGCTCCAATGTCTCCCACAAGTAAGCTCAAATAGCTTCTCATAAATCTGCTCAAATACTTTATACAAATCTGCTTGAATAACCTCTTGTTTCTGCTCTTCATACAAACATTATTCCATAAAAATTGCTTCAAATCTGCCATCAGATCTGCACTTAAATATGCTAATATATAGAAGGATATTTCATTGAAAAACTTGCTTCTCACATCTCCATTTTACCTTGTCTTATATCCCTTTAAACATAACCCTTCACCCAAAGGAGGTGACTCTCCCAAGAGGGGTCAGCCCGCCTTGAGATAATAATATTTTATTTATTTTTAAATCTCCAAGGTGGTGCTTCAACCAAAGAGGTCAGCCACTTCAAAAATAAATTTTATTATTTTTCTTTTCAAGTTTAATTCCTCAAAATAGGGCACTCCAATAAAGGGGTCGGCCACAGCATTCAATATTTAATTTGAGTCTTCAAACATTAGCGCCAAAGGATGAATCGGCCTAATAAAATAATCAAATTTAAACTTCAAATATAATCGCCATTTAACCTTATATCTCTGCACAAAAACGTCTTATGAATTTGCTGCAAATTGCCTTATAAAACTGATCCAAATCACCTTAAATATGCCACTTCAATATGCCAGCATGAGTCTCTCTACTATAAGATCTTGACATCAATGACAATATTTCCAACAATCTTATCCATACGCTTTTGACATCAATGACAACAATCTTGTCCATGCCCCTTTGACATCAATGACAATATTTCCCACAGATTCACCTTCCCTCTTCAGGAAATATAGATAAATATTCCATTATGAGTGCTGGTTATCAAAATGACTACATAATTCAGTTGGAAGGACCTCTTTTGGGGCTAGTTAAGTTAAATGTGGATAGTGCCTCTCAGGGTAACCCTGGTGATGCTGGTACGGCAGGTGTATGCCAAGATCAAAATGGCCAGGTCATCTTCTAGTTTAGTGACAATGTAAGGAAAGTTATCAACAATTTTTCTGAAGCAATGGCTATTCGACAAGCAATTTTGAAAGTGAAAAATGGCAACTCACTTGTATTGTTCTGGCTTCTGATTCCAAGAATTCTAGTTGACCACTTTAAAAAAAATCATCTTCCTGTCTTCAGCAGTGGCAACTGGGAGATGTTTGAAAGACATCAATCTCCTCCTTAATGCCTTTAGTGTGATGAATTGGAGCCATATAAGGAAGGAAGAAAATCAAATGGCTGATTTCCTAGATAAATCTGCTTCAAATTGGGATGAAATGAAGTTGGAAAAACACGATGAACAGGTGCTTCCTTACTAGGATTTGGATCATATATTTCATTTCCTTCTTGATGAAGATATCAAAGCTCTCAGACCTATTGCATTGCTATGCCCCTCATCTTAGGTGTGGGCAGTGGATGGCTTAGCTCTTGAGGTGCTTTTTTGGTCAGCTGTGCATGCTGACATCAGTTGTTTTCTAATGGAGATCGTTGCTTACCATAATAATATGTTGGTCTATCCCCACTACTTCTTTCAGCATGACCATGGAAATATGGGGCAGCTTCTGTCCCTGGGAAATCAGCATGGAATTTCATGTGTGTCCGTGGTGTTTTTTCTCCAGGATTGTTTGGGACCTTGCTTCCTTGCCTTCCTCATGGTTTGTCTGGCATGATAAGGATGTTGCTTTCAGTTTCACATCCTACTCGGTTATCCCTGATCTTTTGAATCCGTTGTGCTATGAGTCTGCTTAAGATTGGCAGACCTTATTGTTGTAATCTGATTCAGCTCCATTAATATATTTTTTGTTACCTTTTGTTAAAAAACCAAATATATGTACGTTGAACTCAAAACAGAGAATGCTAAATCAATCTACAAGAAGTACCTGTCAGGAAAAACAATATATGCTCCAATGGTCCAAAGCTTTATGAACATACTTGAGCTAGTTAAACTAATTTTTAGTCTCAAATCAAAAACTGGTCCTGGTAAGTTTATAGGTTCAAATTAAAAAAGGAATCAAGTGAAGAATTTGCGAAGACCAACAAAAAATTTTAGACATCTCTAAAAAGCCCGTGAAACCTACTGATTCAGGGGAAAAGTATAGCCCCATGAAAAACTAGAAGGAAATCCTAAAGTTTATTTAAGTTGTGGATGTGCCGGGAAGGTTAGCAACTCTAGTGAAGATAAGAATTCTGATGTTGACCAAAATTCAGCATTTTTGTTTGATATATACTTTCGAAGCAGAATTTGATCACAGTTACAACTTACAGCAGGAAAGCGCAATGAGTTTACTGCCTTGTTTACGGTTTAGAGGAAATCACGTAAGATTAGAAATGCAAATTATTTTCAATACAGGAAAACGTGTATTTGGTCCATAGCAAGGTCAATCAAAGGTTAGGCCAGATACAAGCCTGCTAGTCAGCGAGTCACATAGGGTCACTTCATGCTAATTGTAAAAAAAGACAACCAACTAATGCACTTCATACTAAATAACATAAAAGTAACGTGATACTGAAGCAAATGCATTAAAAAGTGAATTATTCGAGACTCCTTGTTCAACTATAGGTATTAATTTGAGTGGTCTGATCTCTTAAAATTCACCACCTGAGAAGAAAAAGACAAATGAAGGAGCACAATGCAGGTGATACTGGAAACTAAAACAGGAGGATGAACTTAATGTGCTTTTCCAAGCACTGTCTTATTATCATCTTAAGCTTAATGGCAGTAGCAGCAGATAATTGACCATAGAATACTTGTATCTATCTTATAATGTCTCGGGAGGTAATTGGGAACTAACGAGTTGACGATTTTTTAACGAGATATTTTATTTATTTTGAATCATCTTTCTTAGTAATCCTGAGTAAAGTGTTCTAAGTAACAGTTTGGCATGGAAACCAAACTGGGATACACAGGTATGTCTGACTAAATCGTTTCTTGCTCCAACCACACTATGTTGTGAATTCTTTGTGCTAATTAGCATGTGGAAAATGGACCCTTAAACAGATTATACTCATCTCAGAATTACTTGTATTAAGTCTCCCACGGACCGGACCAGCTTGCAAATAAACAAAGATGCAAAAGTACAAACGTATGCTTGTTTGAATAGCTTATTGTTCAAACTACTCTAAAAAATACTATGTTTGATCGTTTAAAAAAAAACATATGATAGATGTGAATAGAAACTCTACTCTGATCTTCACCACAACTAGATATATTTTTTTAAATGCAAAAGTAAAATCCTTTATAAGAGGTAATAAAATACTCTGGGATGTTCTTAACGAAATCAAAACAGTGTGATAATGAAAAGTCAATAGAAAGCTTGATGTTAAAGAAATGGGGTCAGATCAGAGTTGATTAATCAAAATTTGTCTATCTGATATGATTCAGGGCACTGGTCTGTTTAAATCGGCAATGACGGACAAACAAAAGGTTTCAACTACGACTACAATGATTTGCAATAAAATCCAAACAGAGAACAGCATAAGTACAGAATAAATTCCATGTGACCCTAAATAAAATGGTTTGCACCCAAGGGAATTTTGTGGTCAATGATATAACAGTGTGATCCAAGTTCGAATCCCCACCACAATAAGGGCAACAACAGATGCAGACAGAGGCATTCACATCTTGAGAAAGACAGAATTGAGGGTGTAGAATATAAAATGATGAGCTCACCTCCCATTGTTTGGGTATATTGCTGCCGATTTCGCCAGCCAGAGGGTAAACATGCTTTCCTTTATTAGGCTCTATTTATCCATAACCAGTATATTGTTCATTTAGAACGAAAATTAAGTACTTTTTTCTAGAACGTAAATTATTTTTCATTTTTCATTGACAATTTTAACTTTTTTCATGAACAAGAAGAATTAATATTCATTACTATCAAATTTTAATTCTTCAACACAAACATAAAAATGTTCATGTTTTTTTTAAATATGAATCATGATAAAATTTAATATTATTATGTATTATATATTCAAAATAAAAGTTATTTGGAAGATTATTTAATTCTTATGCTTAGGTAGGGAATTAAATATTTTTTTGGAATAATTTGTATTAATAATATGTGTGGCATATAATAATAAATTTTATTTTCAATTATATTTCAAAATATAAAAAATTAGTGTTTTTGTGATTGACTTTTTATCTTCATTTTGTTATTTAATTGTAGAGATGAAAACTATCTATTTTGCATATTTTCCTGACTTCGCTTCTAGGGTCTTTGTGTTTTAGTTCCTTCCTTTTCACTATATTGGACACCACTACATTTATAGAACTATCCTCTAACCATATTTGTAAGCAATAGCATCAAGAATAAGTTTAAGTTATTTTTTTCTTGTTTTAACTCTTCACTTTTTCACTTTACTTCACTTAACATGGTTATCCCCTCTCATGCCTTGACAGTCTTTAATGGTCATGTAATGCTCAATAAATAACATATCAAAGGAATGTACTCACAACAACAGTGCACATATTGTCAATGAGTAGAAGCAACACAACAACATAATAGATTGTGCTACAAAAACTTCATGATTGTACTTAGTCGCACTCACATCTAGCTTCAACCCTCTACACATCTCCCAAGGTATCCAACCTCTATCATTCTTCAAAACTCTATAAGACTTGTCTATTGGCAAGGAAGTTCTACCTTTCAAAGACCCTCAAGGCATGTGTCGTATAACACTACAAATACTCTCCTAATGTTCATCAACTACAAATATGATCTTTGTGAACTCTACAAGCACTTTCAAAAATATTGTAAAGCTACCTCTAATGAATGCCACTATAGTCAAGCATGTTCATATTTGTAACCAAGAATAAAGGAAACCAAAAAACTAGGATAGTATCATGCAAAGAGAACAAATATAATAACTAATACATGTCTACCCTAGAGAACATGTTTGTGTGAAAAAGGTATATTACCTAATTAGCTACGTTTAGGTCATATTAACACTAGCATACTTATTAAGCTTGCTTAGATCATATATTTTTTGTCTCATATCATAGGATTAAGAAACATGCCATTATCTAATTTAATCTTATGGTTTCATCTAGGGTTTCACCATTGTCTCTATAACTAAGATTTATCATTGTATATTGTATAATTTTTTTTGCATCTAATGAAATACCAAGTTTCATAGAAAATCAATTGCATATAACTTTTGTGAAAGGATGCTTTGATTGCAAGTGATCTTTGGGTAGCTATGGGGTTTAATCATCAACTCTAGCATGGTATAAGAGCTCTAAATCTTCAATTTTCTTTCTGTTTTTAGAGTTTTAACCAAGAGATTTCAAACACTGCATTTTGATGCAAAATGGATATCACTACTATGTCTAGAAGGCATCAAAACCCTAAGATTGTTTGTTCAAACATTGAAATCAAAGTCTAAAAATTTTGAACATTGAACATAATTTATTGGTACACACAAGTACACAATTTAGTGTTTTCTAATGTTCAAATTTGATGTAAAATCTTGTAGGGGATGATGTTACTAAGTGACTAGTTTTTTAAAGTTTACAAGCCCTTATTGTGCATTAATGATTGGGGGCCAAGATTTTAGTAGTTGCAACAAGTCACAACCCTTGGTTGTATGGCCAAGGAAGCCCCTAGTTTTGACCAACCCTTAGAGGCTTATTCCTTCACCTATGGTCCACAACTATACCACTTAGCTCACCACCAATTTATCACCCCAACTAGTGATGCCACTAATCCACCATCATCCACATGCCTTATAGCCACTAGAGGACCACCTACCCCCAGTTTTTCTCTTTTTAAGGTACTTATTGTTTTCTTTTTGGCATAATGAGCATATGGTATTTGATTTTTAAAATTAAATAGGTGTTGAAAATCTAGTTCCAAGCACTTCGTAGTGCTACTAGTCATTTTCCTAGAATTTATTGTTAGTGACTTTTTTGTTGGTTGAAGTCTAATCATCCATTTAAACTTTTAAGCTTGTCATGCCCTAATTTTTTGCTACTTAAACACAACCCAACCCCAACATTTTTTTAAATGCAACTCTAGCAAAGAAAAACTAGAAAGCATGCCCTTAGTGATGCCATTAGTTGACGATGCAATCATATGTTCTTGCATAATAAACGAAGGTGGAATGCAAACAATCTAAACTATGAATAATTATAGCATGACCTTTATACAAGAGCATCCACGATTGATTGGCAATCTTGCATCAACCAAAAAAAAAAAATTATTCTTAGTTTTTTATTTAGTTTGTTCTTTAAATATTGTAGGTTCAAATAAATTTTTATAATAGGGCCTAAAATATTTGATAAATAGTTGGCCAAGTTGCTATGTTGCAATTTTATGGTGATTTGGGCTCATTTTTGTGGTATTTTCAAGCAAAAATATTCAAATATGTCTTCTTGGGTGTGGGATTTGGGTAGTTACAAGTTATGTAAACTCATTTAATGTTCCTCAATTGTTACATGAAGAATTTGGGTGCCCAAGAGCAAGTGGTTCAGCTTTTTTATTTGATTCACTATTCGGGTGGAGTGGAAAAGCCATAATGCATCTATTCTTGGCCTAATCTTTCCTAGGAGTGTTTTGGAGGTTGTAAATGCATATTTTTTATTTTATTTCTTGATTTTTGAGAGTTTTTCCAAGTGGGAGGCATTGCATTTCTTGGGAGTTACATTTTGGATGAAAAAGGCAAAAAGGAAGGCATGACAAGGAGGAAGGGATTCATTGTTGCAGACTAGAAGGGGGAGTGGAAGGAGAAAGGCATAGATTTTTCTCCAAGGGATTTTGCAAGCCATTTGTTGCAGGTATGAGGATTTTAAGATAGTAATTTGAATTTTTGAGATCATTGTGCATGACAGGAACAACTGTAGGTTGAAGATTGCCACTACATGTTGTGGATTGAGTTTGTATGTGAAGGGAAAGAGTTGTTTTTGATGTAGTTTATTAATTTACTATCATAGATTAGTCTGAGGATCATTTATATTGATGTACATCAGTCCATGAGATTGAGTTACTTGTAATAAAAAATTTAATGGGTTGTATGCATTTCTAAAGTTTGAAAAAAAAACTATGTTGAAGAAGTTGAATATAAAATCTATAATTTTGTTGTAGATTTTTGCACATTAGTTTTTGTTCTTGTTGAAGTGTTTGATTTCAGATTTGAAGGGAGATTATCCCTCCTTCATCAGTGGTATCGGAGCGGGAGTTCTTGAGAGTGCAAGTAGAAGCGTCGAATGGAGACAGTTTGCACCAAGACCTGAGAGTGGAGAGTGTGTGGATTTTGTTTGTAGATGGATGTGCAACTTGCAAGAAGACATTTTTGAAGGGTTTGAGGAATTGAGGTTCCCATTGTTGTAAACAAATTTCCAAAAGAGGTAGTTTACAATAATATTGGTGAATAAAGAAAGAGGGTTTTGTAAACAGATCGTTGAAGGAGGGCAATTTACATAAGTAAAACTTGAGGATTTGAAGATTTGTGTTGAGGCTTTGTGAGGCCTTGAAAATGGAAAAGAGAAAGAAGAAAATGACTTTTTTCATTGGATGGATTTTGAGGATTCCTAGACTTGGGAAAATCATAAAGAATTAGAGAGAGAGCAAGAAGAAATAAGAGTTGGGATGATAGAATTGCAGCATCAAGTGGATGAATTAAGAAAAGAGATTGAAAGGATAAAACAAGAAAAGAGAAGAGTTGAAGGTAATTTTAATTATCCTTCTAATGATATTTTGATTGCAAAAAAGAAAGAAGATGGAGTAGGGTGTCAAACAAGTGGCACAGAGGAAGAGGAAGAGGATGAATGCGAAGAAATTGATGAACTTGAGCTAAGGAATGTCTATTGGAAGACATGAAGGATGGAATTATAGAGGTTGTAGCAGCAACAAAAGAGTTAAGCACAATGGATAAAATTGAAGAAGAGGACACCGAAGATGAAACAATAAAAGAGGAAGTAAAACTTGCATTTTGTGAGTTAATTGGTGATTATGATTTGCTTATGAATTATGTGAATGGAATGGGTGAATATGAGGAAGGTAAAAGTTCTGTTGCAGTAGTAAGGAAGAGAGGAATATCAAATTTTTAAGAGGTTAGAACCAAATCTGATTTATGTTTGAATGATATGATGAGTGATAGTGAAAGTTTCAGTAGAGGACAATGAGGTAAAATCATATTTTAATGTATGTTTTGATAAGGATAAGAATGTAGAAATGTAGATGAAATGAGAACAAGATGATGCCAACCTGGATTCCTACACTTGAAGATGGAGAAGATGTGTTGCAGACCACTCTTTCGCAACCACAAATCCTACCTCCAAAACTTGATCACTCTCAAAAATTAATTCACTTTGAAAACAATTTCAATACAAAAATGTATTCTTTTCAAAATATTTGCAGAGCTAAATTTTCTTCAAAAACAAAAATAACATTCCCAGTTCAAAATCTCTCCAAAATCACTATTTTAAAAATCCAAAACAAAAAGAGATAATTTTTCAAATCCAAAAGTTAGCAAAATTGACAAGTTTCTAATGCAATAGTAGACTGCTTCTTGCAAGACCATGTTATAGGACCAGAACCAAGGCAAAAAAAAAAGCCAAAGGTAGACTTCCGATCATTGACATCACCAACCCAATCCGAGTCATTTAAGCCAATAATATGAGGGGATCCTGAAGTGTAGTGAATGCCATAATGTGTGGTGCCCTGAATGTACCTTAAGATACATTTGGCTACTTGCCAATGGCTCTCATGAGGATCATGTGAGAATCGAGAGACAAGGCCAACCACAAAGGAAAGATTGGGATGAGAATGTGTCAGGTACAACAAACTACCAACCAACTGCCTGTATAAAGTAGAATCCACTGAAGGAGTAGTACAAGTGGAAGACAAAACAACACCCGACTGAAATGGCATGGGGGTAGGCTTGCAACCAAGGATTCCAAATCTCTAAAGCATATCAAGAGCATACTTCTACTAAAATATGGAAATCCCATCTGAAGATTGAATAACTTGTAGACCCAGAAAGAAGTATAGAAGACTGAGATCTGTCATCTCAAACTGCTCCATCAAAGCTCTCTGAACACTCTAAATCATGGAGGATGAGCTACCTGTAAGAATGAGATCATCTACATATAGCAGAAGAATCAAAAGATCACCCTCATGTCGTTGAATGTACACTGTGTGATCGGAATGACAGCGTGTGAAGTGAGAGGAAAGCAAGAAAGAGTCCATCTTCTCATACCAAGCCCGAGAGGCTTGTTTGAGACCATATAATGAATGTCAAAGTTTGCAAACCAAGGAATATCACCTGCATGCAAATAACCTGTCACAGAAAGAAGAGATGGAGATAAAAAAGAAAAGGTGCTCTGCAAGCTTCAAGAGGGATTGCATTAACTGAATGAAATAATACAAAGAGATCAATCCTTATGAAGGAGATCAAGGAACCTTAATGTGTAACCTAAAAGGGATGCATTTAATAATTAGAATAATTATTAAATTCCTACAAAATGCAAACTAAGTTTATCTTAAGAGAAATATAAAAGGTAACTTAATTAAAATAATTAAGTAATAACCTTTTACTCTAACACCCCCCTTAAGATGAACTTAGGGAGTAGCTACAAACTAAATGCATGAAAGCAATGCAACTACAAGCTAGAAAGCAAACAAGGGTCCCGACAACTAGGCCTGATCAGGTAATAAAACCAAATCTCCATAAAGAAAAAATCCCTAAGGTTGCTCCATATAGATCTCCTCATGTAGGTCTCCATGTAAGAAGGAACTCTTCACATCCATCTGAAACACTGTCCATCCTTGTGAAGCTGCAAGGGAAAGTACAAAGCGAATAGAGCTCATCTTGGCGACAGGAGCAAAGGTCTTAGAGTAGTCAATACCCTCTACCTGAGAAAACCCCTTCACAACAAAACGTGCCTTATACTTATCAATCGAACCATCTGCAACATACTTGGTATGGTACACCCACTTGCACTGAACCAAATTTCTTCCCTTAGGAAGAGGACAAAGATCCCAAGTATGATTCTTCATCAAAGAACAATACTCCTCATCCATGGGCCTATCCCACTCAAGGTGACCTGTCGCCTCTAAAAACTTCTAAGGATCATCTAAAATGGCATGAATCGAAAGACTAGAACGAGATGTTTGAGCACGAGTATGACGAGTATCAGAAGGATCACCTGCCAAAGAACTAGTTGCCTCAACAGTAACGCAGGCCCACCTAGGAAAATGTTGAGCAGCTAGTGGTGGTGGAGATGGTGGATCATCATTTGTGTCATCCTCAAGAGATTAGTAATCCTCAAGATATGAAGAGTGAGGAGTAGGTAATGAAGGAGAAGCTGGTGATGGAGAATCCATCAAAGGAAAGCGCTCATCAAACTGGACATCCCGCTGAAATAAGACCTCTTTGGAATTAGGATCAAACAACCTATATGCCTTAACATCCTCACAGTATCCACCAAATATGAGTGGTCGGCTCTTCCTCTCCATGGATTTTTGCTGAGCATTGGGAATAAATACCCAAGCCTCATTACCAAAAAATTAGAATGTAGAAACATCAGGCTTAACATGAGTCCAAGCCTCCTCATGAGTCATATGTCACAATGCCTTATGAGGCATCCGATTCTAAATATGATTAGCACAATTGACTACCTCAGCCCAAAATGAAGAACTCATAGCTTGAGACTGTATCATACAATTTGCCATCTCCCATAAGTTTTTGTTCTTTCTCTCAGTAACACCATTCTACTAAGGGGTGTAAGGTACTGTCAACTAATGTTACAAACCATGCTCAATGCAAAAATCCCTGAAAGCCTGATTAACATACTCCCTCCATTATCTATGTGTATCCTACTGATAGAAAGTCTAGATTGCTTCTCCACAAATGTCTTAAAGATCCTGAATGAATCAAAGACATCAGACTTGTACTTAAGAAAGTACACCCATGTGCGTCTGGAGAAGTCATCAATAAAAGTGAGCAAATATCAGGGCCCTGAAAAGAAGAAGTCAGAAAGGACATGAGATCTCTATGTACCAACTCCAAGGGTGCCTTAGCACGTGTGGCTCTACCCGTAGGAAAAGAATCCCGGTGATGTTTTCCAAGTGCACAACCATGACAAACACCATCAATACATGAAATCTTAGGGAGCCCAATCACTAGTGCCTAAGTACTCATCTATTGTAGATATTTGTAATTGACATGACCAAAATGCTCATGCCAAAGCCTACTCACTATGTATACATGTGCTATAAGAGAGGAACCTGAACTGTCTGAACCCTCAACGCCATTGAATTTGTATAAGCAAGATGCATAATCAACACTCCCAATAGCCAAAACCAAATCAAGGTCATGAAGGTCTCGAATAACCACATCATGTGGTGAGAACTCAACTATCTTACCAGATCCAAAATGGAAAATATGATAAACGGAAAGAAGGTTTGTTGAAATGTCAGGAACTAGAAGCACATCCTAAAGACAACCACCATCCAATGAAACAGTACCTGAACCCTAAATTGAAAGGTGTGCTAAGTCACCAATTGCAATATGTGAAGTGCCACTAGGGGAAAGTGAGGTGAGAAACTCTTGTGTGTGTGTCATATGGTGAGAAGCACCAAAATATAGGATCCAAGTGGATCCTGAAGGCAAGACTCATGCAGAAAGAGCATGACCTTTCCCTGTGGGTTGGGAAGGAGACTGAGGTGAGGTGATATTATGTTGTTGTATGGCTTCCTCTAAAGCCTCTAATCATTTCCAACACCTAGAAACTGGATGTCCTTCCTTGCCACATAAACTACAAGGATCACTTGATTTCTTCTTAGTCTTGGAGGAAGACTCACCAAAATTTGAAGATTTTCCATGTTTAGAATTAAACTGTGGTTTTGAATCCGTCTTAGGAGGTGGCTTGGAGGAACTCTCATTGCCTATTGAATCTTTCTTGGGCTTTCATTTTTGCTTCTTTTTCCCTTTCGATGACTAAGCTACCAATGCTTGGTTCTTAGATCTTGTGAGAGCATCCAAATGTGATATCTTGGCCTGCTCTCATGTCAACTGATCATAGAACACCTCAAAAGTAGGCATGGAAAAACATGTACCCAATGAATCCATGGTGGAATAAAATGTCAAAGAGAATATCTAAAAAGGACCTCAAAGCTTAGAAAGAATTAGGTAAATACACTCCTCATCTATTTTGTTCTTACCACAACTCTATAATAATGACCTCAGTGATTTAAACTTCATCAAAAAATCCTCAATGGTAGGATATAAATCAGGTACTAAGGAAGTCAATTCGACCTCAATCTAAAGTGCTTGAAATTGATTAATGGTGCCAAATAGAGTTTCAAACTTCAACCACATAGCTTGAGGAGTTGCACAACCCTCTAGATGGAATAGAAGACTATCTAAAATATGCAAGGATAATAAACCCATGGCCTCATCCATTCTATTTATGTGCTAAAAGATCTCAAATTGTCATGTCAATTGAGGTTTAACATCATCCTAACATGACCATAACCCTTTTGACATGAGAAGTCTCGTCATATGTGTCTTCCAAGTGTGATAATTATGTGGGGTAAGGCGCTCAATAGAAGATGAGTCTGCCATAATGAATGAGTTTTAAAATGTTTTTTGAAAGGAGGTTTCCAATTTTATGATGTAAATTATAGAAAGCAAGAAAAAATACCCCCCACAACACAAGAACCCAAACCCCAATATAATTTTAAAGTTGAAAAGCTAGAAAAAGAAAAATATGCTTAAGACAATGCTCTGTGTACCTAGTATATTTTCTGATAAAATAAATTGTAGATCTGGAAAGAGTGTAGAACCACCTTTCCAACGCCTATTTGTTTTCAAAAATTGGAGTTCAGACGCAAAATTTATGCCACTTAGAGTGCAAAACATTCTTCTAACTCTGACTGGAAAAAAGAGCATCAAAACGGAAAAAAAAAAAAAATCAGCACCACTAGATCCAGCGTCGAATCATCTTTCCGATGATATCTCGTTTTCAAAAAATGGACACCGTATGAAAAATTTATAGCTAATTTCGTAAGCATGCTCCAAAACTACCGAATAAGCCTCTAGAGCCCTTAGGGGCTAAAAAATTAGAGCCCCTGGTCGCATGCAAGACCAAGGGTTGGTGGCAAGGTGCTAAGCCGAAGCCGTCAGTCACCAATGTGACCAGTGTTGGGGCTTAAAGTGGCTGACGGGGCTCATTTGGGGCGTTGGTCGCTCACATGACCTAGCGGCCTAGTGTTAAGCCCTTAGGGGCTGAGCAGGGTGGCAGTGGAGCATCTCCTCTTGAGCCCGTCACTAGGGGCGGCCGCTGAGCAGAGAAGTGGTGGCCACTCGGTGGTTTGAGCTTTTGAATGGTGAGCGCAACTTTGCATGTGCTTTTTTTATTTAAAAAAAAAAAACCTTTTTTTTAAATTGCATTGATCTGCGTGCCCTGGGGTCTATACGGCCCTAGGGCAATTTTTTTTGCCATATGAGCCAACTGCATCGAAACTAGGTGAATTATATATCAAAAAACTTGGAAACGGCCTCCTAAGCACAATCGTGAGGTTAGTTTGGGCTCAAACTACACCGAATAAAAAAGTATGCCCTAAATCAAAAAAGGAAAACCCCAAACCCTCAACGCTCCAAAAATCCTTCAAAACACAAACCGGAGAGCAACAAGTTTGGAGCTTTGATACCATGTAGAAGTTGAGAAAGCCAACTTCACAAAACTTGAAGATCACATGCATGCAAATAAATTGTCACAAAAAGAAGAGATGGAGACAAAAAAGCAAAGGTGCTCTGCAAGCTTCAAGAGGGATTGCATTAACTGAATGAAATAATACAAAGAGATCAATCCTTATGAAGGAGATCAAGAAACCCTAATGTGTAACCTAAAAGGGATGCATTTAATAATTAGAATAATTATTAAATGCCTACAAAATGCAAACTAATTTTATCTTAAGAGAAATATAAAAGGTAACTTAATTAAAATAATAAAGTAATAAACCTTTTACTCTAATAGCAAGAAATTGGGAACCAAAAGTAAAACCATCTTGCTGGAATGACGCAGACTATTGTGACTTTCATAAGAAAAAAGGACATAAAACGAATGATCGTATGTAGTTGAAACATCTAGTACAAGATTTGATTGACAACAAGAAAGTATTTGTAGGACATCAAACAAAACAATGATCATAGTGCATTTAAAAATCCTTCACCCAATTATGAAAAGGGAGAGTCTTCTTCTACAAATAGTAAAGGTAAAAATGTAAATTACATTTATGACAACACTATTCATTGTATTTCTGAGGTTGAGAAGAATGGGGTCACTAATAATCAAACTGATAACGTTAGAATCAATGACATCATATCACTAGATTTGGTCCCAAACATGGTCACATCCAACAATCAAATCAATGTCATAAAAATCAAGGAAAAACAAGACTACCAACCAGTCAACATGACAATAAGGGGGAAATCCAAAGTAATATTGAAAGGAGTTGTAGCTAAAACCACTCCTACCCTTTCAAATGAATATAACATAGTCGATCAACTGTAGAAAATACCAACACAAATATCAATATTGGAACTCCTTAAAATCTCACTATCGCATAAGGAGGTTTTGGAACAAGCTCTTGTGGACACTATAGTACCCAACAATCTAGATGTTTTTCAATTCAAAGCTATGGTGAGATATTTAACCATGCCTCACTTTCTATCATTTTCTAAACAAGATGACGTATCACTTAATCATCTGCATAATGCAACTCTTCATATTGAAGTATTAATCCGTAAACACCATGTTAAAAGTGTCTTAATAGATGGTGGAGCTAGTTTAAACATTTGCACTTTAAAACTAATCCATGCACTAAGTTATTCTGATAATGCTATTGATGCCAAAAGGAAAATCACAATAAAATCATATGACGAAGAAGAGAGATCCTCCAAAGGATTGATTGTGTTGCCTATTCAAGCAGGACCAATCGTGAAGAATATAGTTTGCTGAGTGCTAGAAAAAGAAATGACATATAATATACTCTTGGGACGTCCTTGGATTCATGAAATGCAAGAAATGCCTTCAACTTATCATCAATGCTTAAAGTTTCTTGTTAATGGACAAGAAGTTACTATTTCAACTGATTACAACAATCCCCAATATTGTAACATGCTTAAAACAGCTCAAGACACTTTTGTGCCCCATAAAAGGGAGGTAAGCACTTCTAATTCATCCAACAATGAAAAGAAACTAAACGTTGTATCCAAGTGGGTTGAGAAAAAGGACCAATCAAAAGATACAAGTGTTGTTGAATCCACTCCATCAAACTATGAAGATCAATTGAGTTCACTATCTCAATAATTCAAAGAAAATATCCAGTTAACAGACAAAGGCATGGGAGAATATTCCATTGGGAAATCTCTATGTCCTTCACAGCTACTACCATCTCCAAAGTCATATGGAAAACCATCAACATTAACACAATAATCATCACAACCTGCCATGGTTTTGGATGATAGATTTGTAAAGGCAGGTACTTTAGAAGATGAATTTGAAGATAAGGCCATGCTCAATTGGCTCTACAAGGATGAGGAAGCATCTACATCAAAAAATATTAGCATAAAGACAGATCAAAATGGAAAGGGAAAAGCAATATTAGAGAAAATGGGGTATGAAGGACAAGGACCTATTGGAAAAAGAAAAGAGGGCATCATAGAACCCATACAACCTCTCACACTTCAATCAAAGGACAAAACAAGACTAGTTTATACAAGGGAAACTGCTACCTATTTTTCACTACGAGCTAAAATAGGTAGAGCTGAATCAAATTCATGAGTTATAGGTACATAAATTTTGAAGTTTTTCTGATTAAGTATTCATTGATCATCATAGAGATCAATTTACATTTGAATTATAGTTTTATTGTGCAAGTATTTGAAACTAAAAATTGAAAATTTGCATAATAATGCTTTTTATTCATTTTGTAAAAATACTGAAATCTTGCACAAGCCGCAAGAGTAACTGAATTTGATTATGACAATCAAATGATGAATACACAATTCAAGGACAAACTACACTACTAAAAATAACATAAGTGCAAAGAAGAGGAGCAATTCATCATTTCCTGTAATGATGAATCACTTTCGTTGGTGTCTTCAGTTGTCGCATCTCCAAGCTGTTGCTGCCTCATTTCCTCGCTCCATGAACTTGCAAAATTATAAAGGAATGGTGTCAGAGTTATACTCTAAGCAATAATGAATTACATTCTTCCTTATGCCTATGCTACCAACAGGAATGTAATTTGCATTAAATAAAGCATTCACTAGATGAAAGGCTGACAATCAAGAAAAACATAACTCAATGGAAGCTTTCAACTTATTTTATTTTGCTAACATATTTTTTTCAATGTGCAGGAATAGGTTCATCATGTTCGTGATCATTTTCATCAAATATGTGGGGAAAAACGGGCTCCCAAAAGGGTAGAGCCCAGCATATCAAAGGGACACCTCTCATTCACATCATATATGAGAGTTATTCAATCAAAGAAAGAAATAGTCATCATCTAGGACTGTCATCAAGCAGTATAATAGCATGGTAAAACATATTGCTACTACAAAGTTAATAACAGTGGAAAAAAGAAATCATATATTCAAGAAAGCTATGTTTGCATATATGTTCTTATGCTGCCATTGTTTTTACATCATGTCTTCATATCATTTTTCGATTGTGTCATCATCATTTTTGCTGTAAGGAATCAAACGGATTTATACAATGATACAACAGTTCATCTCATGAATAGTTCAAGCAAATGTAAAGAGGGATAGTCATGTTTTGTATTGATACAACATCAATATTCACAGCCAAATAGCTATGGAGATACAATGGCCATAAACATCAAAGGGGCAGTCACATTATTCATTCATTTAATAAATAGCAGAAAAAACTTACATAAGTCTTAAGCATAGAGAGAAAGGGATATTCCCTCTTTGTTATTCTCATTCTAAAGCAGTGGAAACACAGGAAATAATCAAGGAGACAAGTCATATACTGCCCCAGATAGAGAGTAGAAGACACCATGCACTGGAGTGGTCAAATCAAGAGCAAGAGATAATTGCATATATTCAAGAAATGATCAATTAATGCAAAATGGGCATAAAATCACGTGGACCAGTCCTTTCTGAGTCATCAATTTGGCAAAGGTTTGGTGGCAGCCCAGGGTCATTGTAATGTACACTACAAGCAATATGATGTGCTTTAGAAAGGTGCTTCAGCATTCACTAAGCTGCCAGATGCCCCTGAGGAGATGAAATAGTGATGAGAAGTGTGTTGTGTTATGTTTCTAAATGCCAATCTTGACAATGGAACCAACGAAGAAGCTATCAAGTACAGAATCTGGGAAGAAGCAAACTCAGTGGAGAAACAATGAGGTCGCGACCTTTAATGGAGCATAAATTTCTTTTTGTGAACAACATGACATCTTATTCAAATACAAAAATCATGAGAAGAAATATAATAAGGCCATGACCTGACAGAAAATGAAGCATAGAAAAGGCACAAATACTGATTAACAAGATGCCTCTAAGAGTTGTTATCTGATGGGATGCAATGACACCAAGATGTGTGCGGGCTATATTTGTTAAAAGACTTTAGAAACTTAAAAGAAATAGACTCACAACCATGAATCAAGGGTAGAAATCAGTGAATCCATGCCATACAAAGAAGCATGTACAATGATATAATACGCCATTTTATTTTCTTTTTCAGATAATAGAAATTGTATTTCATGGCTGAGCATGAACAAAATACACAGAACTCAAAATGAGAGCTTCATCAACAATCATTTCTTTTCAGGAAAATGAAACAGTAGCCACATCCAGATATAAAGTAGAATACACTAAAAAAAGCAATGTAAAAGCTTCAAAAGTCTTTTTCATAACAACCATTAGCAAAATGCATCAACAAAATAGTAAGATATTAAAAATACATCAGAAAAATGATTGTGGCATGGCTGAGAGGCCCAAGGAATACTTCAAAATGAAGACAAATGTTCAAATCTATGGTCAAATGACTTACCCTGCAAAGAATCTTTAGAAAAGTCTTCAAAAAAGCATCTCTCATGAAGGAGTCGACCCAGACCAGCAGCATGGTGGCACAAATTTTCCTCCAGTAAGGCCAAATGATGATTGAAAGAAATGATTTAGGGTTATTGCTTTTACAGGTTTTTCCCTAATTTGAATTATAGTACCTTATTTCCTTTATTTTAAAAAAAAATCATTATGTTTTCCAATGCGCGTGGCCTTGACTTTAAGTCATGATGCCTAATTTCTATAGAGATCTTGGTCAGCCTTCTTTCATATGCACTTAGAGCTAAAGTTTAGAATATATGCTAAGTGTTTATTTCAACATTGCTGATGGTGGTCGACTAGGATAATGCATGGGGGTCGACTTATACTTATTTGAATGATGAATGCCGAATATGCTAAGTAAATATATGCTAAGTGGGTGTATGAGGCTGCGAGATGAAGATCACATTTGATTAGCTCAACTTAACGTTATTCTTTATCTCTTATTTGTATTATTCAATGTAAATGAATTAATTAAATGATGCGTTATAAATCATTTAATTAATTCATCATCTTAAAATACAAATAAAGGACGTTATGTGAAGTTGATCTAATTAGAAGATCCACGCAGATACAAGTAAAGCTAACTGGAGGACAAGTTAATATCAGATTGTTGAATGAAGATTTATCATGCAAGTATGGATTTTAAGTTATCATGGGCGAGTTGATTAAGGCAAGAAAGATTTTTGCATGTTTTGGTTCACCTTTAGAGATTTCCAGTTCAGTTTGAGTTGCAAATCAGTGGAATGCTTTATGACTGCGAGTTCAAGACTGAGTTCACTCATTTTTGCATGAGTTTGAACCTTATTTTCAAGGATTTTTGCTTCTGCTCGGTTTTCACCTTGGAATTGTCATTTTCTCACTGAAATTGACTTTTAGTTTCATGTTAATGCACTTTGAAGTGCATTCTCATTGTCTATATTGAAAAAGTTTATCTTTTTCAGTTAATTCTTGTTATTCAGCCTTTGCATTCATCAAAGTGAATTGTCTTGTAACTCAATTTTCAAATTTAGATTAATACAATTTATGCAGCTTTACAGGTCATTAATTGTGCTAAAAACTAGTTCCTTTTCCTATTTGTGAAAAATTAGTTTTCCTTAGAAGAAAGGAAATAAATACAACCTTTTAATGAATTAATAATGTGTTCAGAGAGCTCAAATTGCCATGTGTTAACAATTTTCCCTGGAAGATAGGTTGTGAATCATTCTGCAAGTTTAATATCAATTAGGTGCATCACTGAAGTTTTAGTTTTAGTACATGCATTCAATTCAGTTTCCTCTTTCCCTTTTCTCAGAATAAATTATTCGAGTATCAAATTAACCATCATATAGGAAGCTGACCTAGAATCCAGAGGTTCAAACTCATTATAGGTCACCCACAACCTGAGTTTGATCCAATGTTTCAACAAATTGCTGAATTTAATTATTCAAGCGTTCAGATGCAATCTAATTGACAACAGAAACAAAAGAAGAAATCACTCATAAAGTTGTTGAAAGGATCCTTCAAATGAGGGATAGTTCAGAAACGGATTCTAATGAAAATGAGTCGAACTCTTTATCTGAAATATCATACAAGGACATACAAATAGATGTCATAAAAGAGTATGCACCCACATGTGAGGAGGGACAAAGTTCAGGGACTAGACCCCTTGTATTTGGATCACAAAATATTGATGACTCAAGGGAGGATGAACAAATATCGAGTCAAATAGACGACTTGGAGGAGAGTAATATCATAGACCTTGACATCACCATTGAAAAATTTGACAACATTGCTATTGGAACCCTCACTACCATTGACCGTAGCCAATATGATGACTTTTTACCCTTAATGCATCCTGAACTTATCGATTGGGAACCAACTGAACCTATTAATATACCTATCTTTGCGAATGATGATGCTATCATTAATTTCCTTTGTAGTCATACACTTGACACAAGTTCTACTCATAAATCTCATAATGATGATTTGAATCAAGAGGGTGTCAAATTTTCTAGTTACAAAATTGAAAACAAGAATAATGGATCTAATGGTGAAAACCATTCAATGGTAGCATTAGATCTGGAAAAAGTAAAAATAAAGAATGCATCTGATGGTGAAAACCTCTCTGAGGCACTGAAAGATGGGAGATTTGACACCCTTCTAGAACACTATCATGAAAGATCATCAGTATTGGTGGAGCCTACACAGTTTATCAATCTTGGCACAACAAAAAAGGAAAAAACTCTACATCTGGTAGCATTTATGACGGAACAAGAAAAGCCTGAATTTATCAAGTTCTTTAAAAACAAACACATTAAATTTACTTGGTCTTATTCTGATATGCCAGGGTTAGATCCAGATCTTCTGATGCATCATTTATCTTTACCATCTAGGATAAAACCAATGAAGTAAAAACTAAGGAAAATGCATCCACATATCGCCTTGTTGGTAAATTTAGAGCTGAAAAAGTTGTTAGATGCAGGATTCATTAGATCTATCGATTATGTGAAATGGATTTCTAATATTATACCTATATCTAAACTAGATAATAGTATCAGAATATGTACTGATTTTAGAGATCTCAACAAGGCATTCCCAAAGGATGATTTTCCTTTTCCAAACATTGACATTATTGTAGACTTAATAGCAGGGCACACAATGTTATCCCTAATGGATGGATTTTCAGGCTACAATCAAATCAAAATAGCACCAAAAGATCAATAGAAAACAATATTCACATGTCCATGGGGAAAATTTTGCTATAACATCATGCCCTTTGGGTTGAAAAATGCAGGGGCAACATATTAGCGAGCAATGACTACAATCTTCCATGACATGATGCATACTTTTATGGAGGATTACGTGGATGATATATTAGCAAAGTCATATACCATAGAAGGGCATCTAGATATCCTAGATAAAATCTTTACCAAATTAGAGAATTTCAATATCAAATTAAATGCTAAGAAATGTGTGTTTGGTGTTACATAAGAAAAGCTCCTAAGATAAATAGTGTCAGAAAAGGGTATCAAAGTGGATCCTGCTAAGGTCAAGGCTATAATGGAAATGTCGCCACCAAAGAATATCAGTCAACTACGGTCTCTACAGGGTAGGCTACAATCAATCAGGAGATTTATCTCCCAATTAGCAAAAAAAAGTCATCCATTCAATCATTTGCTACATAAGAATGTCTCTTTCAAATGGGATCAAGGATGTGAAACAACTTTCAATCAAATAAAGCAATATATGATGTCACCACCCATACTAATTCCACCTATAGAAGATACACCATTATTACTATACATTGCAACAACTGAGATTTATTTGGATGCTTTATTAGTGCAAGAAGATCATGCAGGAAAGGAACAAACTATCTATTATATCAACAGGACTCTAAATGGTTATGAGATAAATTACACCTTCATCGAGAAATCTTGTTTGGTGGTGGTATTTTCTATCCATCAATTGTGGCATTACATGTTAACCTACACGGTCAAACTTATAGCAAAGATTGATCCGTTAAAGTATTTACTCAACAAGGCTTCCCTAACAGGAAGACTAGCCAAGCGGGTCATGATCTTAAGTGAATTTGACATCCAACATATAGATTGACGAGCCATCAAGGGTCAGGTGATAGCCAATCAGTTAGTTGAAGTTCCACTACCAGATAATCATCCAATGAGCATTTAATTTCCTGATGCAAACATTCTTACTATGACCACACAATAATGGTTACTTTATTTTGATGGGTCATTCACATGTGGGGCAGGTGTGGGAATTCTGTTTATTACACCTCAAGTATATACCATCCCAAATTCCTATAGACTCATGTTTCCATGTACAAATAATGTAGCAGAATATGAGGCATTAATCATTGGCATCAAAGTGGCAGTTGAGTGGAAGATCACAAAGCTACAAGTATATGGAGATTCACAACTAGTCATTTATCAAGTAAATGATGAATATTAAACCAAAGATGAGAATTTGATGTCGTATAAGAAAAGGTGGATGATCTCAAAAAGTACTTTGTAGATATAAAATTTGAATAGATTCCAAGGGAAAAAAACAAAGTTGTAGATGTTATGGCGACAATTGCTTCTCTCTTGTAGATTCCAGAAAAACAAGGTCGTTATGAGTTTATGGTAGAACAAGTCTCTAATCCTTCTTATGGTAATCCCAAATCTCAAACCATATGCCATAGAGTTGACAATGAATCCTCGATGTATGGAAACACCTATGCTTACCTAAAGGACAATATCCTTCCTCCCAATCTTTCCAGAAACCAGAAACTAAATTTCATCCACCAAACCGCATGACATACCTTAATTGCTAACATACTTTACTGTCAAGGTCTGGATGGTACTCTTCTCTGGTGTGTAGAACATAACGAATCTGAGATAGCCTTACATGAGCTTCGTGAAGGTATTTGTGGAACTCATTCAAGTGGACTAACCCTAGCAAAGAAACTCCTCTGTTTGGGGTATTACTGGCCGAACATGGAGAAGGGTCCTTTTCAGTTTGTGAAGAAATGCCAGAAATGCCAGATCCATGGCAACCTAATCCACACACCAGCATAAGAATTGCAACCGTTCACTTCAACATGGCCTTTTTTTCAGTGGGGACTGGACCTGGTAGGAAAGATTAATCCATCTTCATCCAATGGACATAAATTCATAATTACATCTACGAAATACTTTACAAAGTGGATATAAGTTGTTCCCTTGACAAAAATCACTGGAAAATAGATTTCTTCTTTCATATTGAATTACCTCATCTATCGGTATGGTATTCCACAGTCCATTGTCATAGACAATGGTAGACCTTTTAAGAATCAAGATGTGTAGGAACTATGTAAGAGGTTTCATATCCAACATCATTTTTCAACACCATACTATCCTCAAGGAAATGGCCAAGCAGAGGCCTCAAAGAAAACTATTATGAAAATCCTGAAGAAGACTGTCAACGATGTTGGACGTGATTGACACTTTCAATTAAATCCGACACTCTGGGCATATCGAACTAGTATCAAAACACCTACAAGAGCTACACCATATGCCTTAGTGTATAGATCAGAGGCCATACTACCTATTGAGGTTGAGATACCATCACTCCGTGTGTCACTAAAGGGAATTATTTCAAATGAGGATTATAGAGTGTCTAGACTTCAAGAGCTGGAATTATTGGATGAACGTTGTCATCAAGCTATGAACCATTTGAAGGCATATCAACAGAGAATGTCTAGAAGCTACAATCACAAGGTAAAACCTAGAGCATTTCAGGTTGGTGACTTGGTCCTAAAGGAAAACCCTCAAAATCAACAAGACAGAGAAAAAAAGGGAAATTTGAACCTAACTGACTAGGTCCCTTTGTTTTCATATCAGTCTATGGATTTGGAGCCTATCAACTATCTACACCTGAAGGGGACTTGTTCGATGAACCTATTAATAGTCTCCATCTCAGGAAATTCTATACTTGAAACATCTAGTGCACAGTTAAAGTTCTGGGAAAATGGTCGCCTCGATGAAAACCTGACAAACAGGCGTCTTGGTGATAGAAAAATACAAAAAAAAAGAAAAAGAAAAATACAAAACAAATGAAAAAGAGAAAAATACAAAAAATATCATAAAGTCTAAAAAAGTGCAATAAAAACACATAGTGAAAACCTGGAAATGGGTGCTACTTGTGATTTAAACTAGCTCTTCCATCTAATTGAGGCATGTCTTGATCATTCACTTTCACCATCATTTCATTTATCATTTGATAGAGGGATCTCATGTACATATCCTGGCAATGTGGTCGTGTCTTACCCTAGCTTGGTAGCAAAATACTAAACTCACTGGGGGAAATAAACTTGAGCTTAAACAAATAGGCAAAGAATAGTATGACAACACGATAAACACAATGATCAAAGTGAAACCTAACATTGAACATACATCGAACATCATAATTGTTATCACTTGAAATTGCACCCTGTTGAACCTAATGTTCAACACCTCAGTGTAACATGGGAAGACCTCTAAAGATGTGGGTTTCTTGTAAATAGAGGTCAACCTCTTAAGAGGGCCGACTTCCTATGGTATCACCTAACTACTAATCTTGTAAGGAAAAGAGTAAAAGGAGAATACATTAAAACTAATGAAAACACTATCTCTATGGTGATGCACCAAATTTACTAAGAAGACACATAACACAATTTACACACACAATTTCAGTCAATGACAGAAGTTTAGTTGTACACAACTCAATCACATACATTTTCTGCATAAACATTTCATGAAAAGGTTCATATGGTGACACTCCTAGAAGGAAGGAATAACTTCACAACTAGAGAATACTACATTTTGAACACATCTCACAACTTGAAAAAATACATATTGCTCTACAGAAAGGTGTTGAGATAAGACATAACCACAAGGAATCATACAGTTTCACAAGTAGTTTCATCAATTATATGAATGCACACAATTTCATAGAAAGATCAAACAGGTAAAGAGCTTATACTCATTGATTTCAACAGTGAAACACTGATATACATGCCTGTCATGAGTTACAAAAGCATAGTCTCTCTTCTGCAAAGAACTCCACAAGTTACAAAAGCAGAAAAGTACCAAGTAAGAACTAATTACAAAAAAGGAAAAAAATGCCATATATACAAAAGATGTCGGCCCCCTAGGGCTTACAAAAATATCAGTCTCTAAGAAAGGTCAGCCCTCATATCTTTTGGAAATAAAGCTAACGCATTCAATTTGCATCCTCTGTGTCCTTGTCGGTGTGAAAGATCACCCTTAGGAGAAGTCTTTAGATCTTTCTGCAACCATAGCATTTACTTTCGGCCCCCCCGTGTCCACCTTTGAACCTCCTTGTCGAGTTGCTTTTGAATGCTCCTGAGCCTCCTATCATTAATGTCTATCCGCCCTTGCCAATTAATATCCCAACTGTCCCTACGGTCTCCACCCTTATGTTTATTGATGACACCTCCTAAATATCAAACTGATTTGTTGCTTTATCTCAGAGCAGATCCACATTGTTTTCATTCTGTTGATCTTCCTTATAGGGGTCAAACTACTATGGCTTTGTTGTAGCTTGCTTAAATTGGTTGAATAGATGCTACACAAAATTGCCAGACGGCCAGAGGTCATTCAGATTGAATCACATGTCAGTGAGACACTAGCCGTGTCTCCCCGATGTGATTATTCCCCTCAGCAGTTATTAACATAGCTTAGAACAGTCGGCAAGAGTTCATAGCGAGCCCAAAAGTCATATCAACATTCATAGTGGCAGTCACCCAGACCATCAACAAGACCATTCACATTCGGGAAGACCTCACGATGAGCCCCTAGGAATCATACCGATGTTGCCATTTCGATGGGCAAGCTAGTCACCACGACAAGACTCTCCATTGTCAGTAGGACCTTAACAAGTCAGGAAGATGTCTCGCCGAGCTCAAGATCTTTGGACGAGCTCATTTCATATCGGTGAGACCCCACTATTTCGAAAAGACCTCCCATTGATGATGCCTCCTCTCTCCAAGACCTCAAGCAATCGACAAGACATTACTCCAATGACCAGACGCTACACTGATGCCATCCATTTTGGGGAGACCCTTCGTTATAAGTGAGACCTCTTAGAGAAAAAAATCACCTCCCCGAGCCCAAACATTTCTTTCGGTGAGACCCTAGCAAGTCGGGGAGACCCTACACCAAATTCCTATCATTATACCGCTGTGCTCCTCCGTCGGTGAGACGCAAATGTGTCGATAAGACCTCCTGTCGAGGGGAAAACATTAGACCAAGACCCTTCATCCTTCGGCAGGAACTCATGTTTTAGCCGAGCTCACTTTCTTTCAGCAAGACCCCATTGGGTCAACGAAACATCTTGGCAAAGCCATCTTGTTTTGGCGAGAGCCCATCCTCCTGTGCTTAATGGTCGGTGAGACAATCGGGTCGGTGAGACTTCTCCCCGAGCTCAAAACTTATACCTAAGGCACCCTTCTATCGGCAAGACCCTATTGATTCGGCTAGAGGTTATATCGATGTCAACTCCACGGCCAGGAGTCTTACCAATTCCAAATGTCCATTCAGCAAGACCCTATTGGGTTGGAAAGACCCTTGCCAAAGCTATTTTGTTTCGGCGATGCTGCTTCCTCTCTTGTTAAGGAGACCTTTGTTTTTCGGTAAGACATCTCCCTTAAGGTAAAAAAATTACGCCGAAGGCACTCTATTTCGGTGAGACATCATTCAATTGCCGAGATGTTACAGTGAGGCCCACCTTTTCCCCCCATTGACATCTTTTTTCGTCGAGACCTCCTTAGTCACCGAGACTTCATGCCGAAGGAAAAACCTTCGGCGAACTAAGAACACTTCGGCAGGACACTAGCGGGTCAGGAAGACCTTACACGGATGACACCTCCCCTTGCTGAGACTTCCATCTTTTGGCAAGACCTTATGCCGAAGGCAACCCCTTTCGGTGAGACGCTACATGGTCACCAAGACTTCATGCCGAAGGTCTCATATCTTGGCGAGCTCGGACCTTCATTCGGCCAGACCTTGGTTGATCAACAAAATCTCACGCCGATGATGTCTCCTCTTGTCAGCGAGATACTTTGCATGCAGAGGGAGATATAAAATCTCACAGCGATTAAAATGTCTTGCCGATCAGGACATTTCAAAATGAATAGAACCCTTGCCAGTTGACAAGATAACTGGAAGGTCTTGCCGACTTTCTCCTTAGAGGAATTTTATATCAAACTTGACTAAGGCAGACTTTCCAGTAGACCTTGTGAAATAGTATCAGATGAAAACCTTTCCCTAATGAAACTCGAAGACCTGCACGCTGGGCTCAACCCCTGTGGGAGCCACATTTAATCCACGTACCGAATTTAAAAACATAATTTCCTCTAATTGAGCCCGTAGGTGAAAATTGTTTAACATTTCTAATGACCTTTGCAAGATGTTTGTCTGCTAAACATGGAAACTAGTAGCCAACTTGTCCATTGGGCATAGAGTTGTTAGGAAAACTCAGAAAAATTCAAAAACATTTCACACATGGCTGCAACTCGCTTGAGACTCATAGAACACAACAGGTTACCAAAATGACAAAACAGGAGAAACTGAAAAGAAGTTATTTATTGTGCTGAAACAATACTTAGGGAAAACATAAAACCTAACCTAATATGTACAATGGAAGAACTTATCAAACCTCAAAACAATGCTTGAGGTGTATCCCATTGACTGGGATAGGAAGCACTTCACCCTCAGTTGTGGCCAGTTGGTAAGCATTGTGTTCTTTGTAGTCTTTGATAATAAATGGAACTGTCCACATGTTGTCAAACTTGGTGTGATGGCCTGGCCTGCTTTTTAGAACATCCCATTTCAGCACAAGATCTCCCACCATGAAATCTCTTGATCTAGTTTTCTTATCAAATGTTATCTTAGTCAGGATTTGCTGACGTTCCATGTTCTTCATAGCCTTGTTCCTAGCTTCTTCTAACTCCATCAACTGAGTATATCTTAAGGCAAGTGGGTCAGTCTGTTCAAATAGGACCAGCTAACTGGCAATGTCCAAGGTAGGCAACTCAGTAGAGATAGACAATTTTGCTTCTTTACCGTATACCAACATGTAAGGAAAGTTCCCAATCACCTTCTTAGGGGTGATTCTATCTGCCTAAAGAGCAGCCTTTAGCTTAGCATGCCAATCCCTCTGATTGCTTTGAAGCATCCTTTTGATAATGTAAATCAATTTTTTATTACTGGACTCTGCAAGTCTGTTGCCTTGAGGATAATAGTTGGAACTTGTGTTCAAGTAAATTCCATTCTTCAATGCCCAATAAACAACCTTCAAACCAAAAAATGCTAGGGAATTGTCAGAAATTATAGAATCTGGGACTCCAAATTTGCAAACCATGTCTTCATAAAAATTCAACACTGCTATTTCATTAGCTTCCTTCAGAGGCAAAGCTTCTGTCCATCATGTAAAGTAATTTGTTGTTGTGATAATCCACCGATGGCCTGCACTTGAGGGTGGGTTAATTGCCCCTATGAAGTCAATTCCCCACTTCATAAATAGCTGCTCTATCTGAATTGGTTGCAATGGCAAAGCAACAAGCTTTTCTTTTCCTGAAAACAAGGCACATTTGGAACATCTCCTGACATATGTATGTGCATCTTTGAACAAGTCAGGCCAATAATAGCCTGCTCTTAAAATCTTATAGGCTGTTGTCCTTGCAGCATAGTGACCTCCAGAGGGTCCATCATGGAACTCATGTCATATTTGATCCACTTGATCATTATCAATACACTTGAGCAGTACTCCACTGTGATCTTTCCTATACAACACATCATTAATCAAGACGAAGGGAAAATACTGAAGTTGGTAGTACCTCCTCTTCGTTCTGTTCAGATTAGGTGGACATTCCCCGACTCTCAAGAAATGTGACATTTCCTGCAACTAGCTGGTAGCTTCATCATCTACTATCCCAACATTGACCAAAATTGAGTCTCATTGATCCTCTACTGTTGAAAAGTCTTCATTAGCCAGTTGCTAGCATAAACCCTTACCCCTTACCAATTTGGTGACCTAGATATCCACATCATACTCCATAACTCTTGTGATCCATCTAGCCCGTTTTTCACTTAAATCTTTGTTGAGTAAGAATTCCTTCACGCTGGAATGTGCCACTAGAAGATGAATTTTGTTATGAGACAATAGATGTCTAAATTTCTTCAAACTTTTCACAACAACCAGCACATGTTTTTCTACCAAGGTATACTTCTTCTCATAGTCTTCTAGACCTTTACTGAAAAAAGCAATGGGCTGCTCCAACCCTTCTACACTTTTTTGCACCAAGATTGTAGGGATTACATCAAAACTACCAAAATCATACAAGGTTAAATCCTTATTGAAATCTAGGTTGACTAATGTTGGGGCTGAAGCTAACACCTCCTTGATCTTTTGAAAACTACCCCTTGCTTCTCGGGTCCATCTGAACTATGCATTCTTTTTTAACATAGCCATAAGGGGTTTTAGTAAGGCTACTATATCAGGAAGAAATCTTCTGACAAAATTAATATGACCAATGAAACTCTAAAGTCCTTTCTTATGCCGAGGTAAAGGCAGCTCTAAGATTGTTGCCACTCTTTTAAGATCCACTGTGATTCCCTCCCTAGATACTACATACCCAAGAAGATTTCCCTCATGGATAGAGAAAACACATTTCTTGGGGTTCAATGATATACCAAACTCCCGATAACATTAAAAAAATTTCCTCAAATGGTCCATGTGATCTGCTATCTTCTTGGAATAGACAGTGATGTCATCAAGATATACTAAGACAAATTTATACATTAAGTTGCTAAAGGCCATGTCCATAGCCCTTTGGAAGGTTGCTCCAGCGTTAGACAAACCAAATGGCATTTTCCTATATGCCATTGTGCCCCACTTTGTAGTGAAGGCAGTTTTAAATTGATCTCCTTCCCTTACCAAAATCTGGGTATAACCAGAATACCCATCCAGTAAAGAAAAATGTTCAGAACCTGACACACATTGAAGAATCTATTCCATAGACGAAAGAGGGTGCCTGTATTTCAATGAAGCTTTGTTCAAATCTCTGAAGTCTACACATAATCTAAGCTCTATGTCTTTCTTCCTAATAGGAACTAGATTTGCAACCCAACTAGTATGCTTGATGGGGAAGATAATCCCACTTTCTATAAGTCTAAAGACTTCTTTCTGCATTAGTGACTCTAGTTTGGGATTAACTGGCCTCTATTTCTGCCTTATGGGTTTAGCTGTTGGTTCCAATTCAATTGTATGCCGTGCAAGACGTGGATCAAATCCCTTCAAATCTCCATATTCCTAGGCGAATATGTTAATGAATTCTTGGAATAATTGCAAAAAAGACTGCTTTTCAACAGCAGTGTTTATTTTTCCTATCTTGAGGCTTCTCTTGGGTGCAATTTCTAAGTCCTCATAATGATCTTGCTGAACTAATAAGTTGGCTTTATTACTTTTAGCCTGATCATCAGAGTTGAAAATACTATCTAAGGTGACCAAACCTTTAGGAAGCTTGTTATTTTTCAATTGCAGTACCTGGTCTCCATACTGCTGTTTAATTCTCTCCTGGTTTGATGCTACAAACACATCTTCAAGTAGAAATTGTAGAATCTTCTCATCACTCTTAAAGACCTGCCAGTTAACATTGTTATCAGGCACAGAAGGCCTGATAATAACCTTGATGTGCTGCTAATTACACTCCTTCCTTACACTGTTCAGAATGTCAAACTAAGCTCCCACATCTGCTAATCTATCAACATGTTGATTCTGATTTCTTGGAATCAAAATGATATTGAAAGCCTCAAAATCCTCAATGAGGTCCCAAACCCTGTGCTTATTCAATTTAAGAACATTATTTTTAACAACATTCAGGCCTCTAACCTGATTTACTACCAATTCACTGTCCCCATGAACCTTTAAACACTTAATTCCACATTTCCTTTCCCATTTCAGTCCTTGAATAATACCTTCATAGTCTGTTGTGTTATTAGTACATGAAAATGCGAACCTAAAGGATGCATAATATATTTTAGCTCTTGGGGAAACCAATAATGTACCCCCACCAGCGCCATGCCTGCTCCTTGAGCCATCAAAATATATTTCCCAGACCTCGTCTTGTTGATCACAATCATTCACTAACCTCTTAACCAAGTTAGGCATCACTACATCAGCTTCTTGAAACATGTAGTTACCCATACCAGCATCCGACACCAAGTCACTTTCAACACTAGAAGTTTGGCCTGCTTCCCATTCATCTAGAAGTATATCAGGAATATCATTGACAACAATGCGAGGATCAAAGACAACAACATGCTCATCTTGTTTAGAAATTATGCAATTGGCATTTATCGGACTAGGTATATAGGGTTCTATATTGTCTTTTGCAAGCAAGCAACTCAGACTTAATAGTTACTTTAGTTCCATACCTAGTACAAAACAATATGTGAGACCAGTTAGACAAAAGTTACCCCCCTATTTTAGGTGTAAACTCTCTTGAAAAACATACCCCAAAATATGGAGGCACATCTGCCACATAAATGTCTAGGGAAATTGAAAAATTAGGGCAAGCATGCAGAGTTAAGCTAGCATCTTTGATAAGACCCGCTGTATTAACAGATGAGCCATCCAGCTGGACTACTCCTTTCTCTAAAGGTTGATACCTTAAACCTAACTGATTAACTACTTGCTTGGGCATCACAGAACAGGTAGCTCCACTATCTACCATACAATTGTGCATTAAATTTTTTCCAATAATCAATGAAACATAGAACGGAGGAGGTCTCACGTACTTACCTTGAACCATAGATTTCTCTTTGCTGCTAAGATTAGCAACTTTCCCTTGATCATCATTAGCCATCATGACCTTTTGGGAATCAGTAGCAACTTGCTTAGGATTCACATTTTTAGATAGTTCCTTTTTTAGTAAATCAGCCTGTCAAGGAATGCTTAAGGAATCCCACATGGTCATATTCACATTTATCTTCTTCATGTTGTCCACAATATTATAAGGTATAGTTAAAGGTACCTTCTAATGTACTTTAGCAGCAACCAGTTCTTTATTCTTGTGAGGCTACTCGTTGATTGGTAAGACAATAGTTCCTTTTAGTATATTTAAAATAGGCGTGGATGATGCTTCTATAGTTGCAGGCCCCTTGTTTTTATCAGCTGATTGCTCCACCTCCAGAGCTCTTTTCTTAGCTCGTGTATTGGATACAATTGTTGAATCAACATTCACACCACATAACTCTTCACTTTTCCAATTTAAAAAAGCAGTCTCATTAAAATGTATATTCGGTTGTTGTTAAGGTTGTTGGGTGAAAATTATGTAATCAAATTTTCAATAGATTACAGAACTTGGACTTCAGCCACAACTATGTGAGATATGAATCTCTCCTCTCGGAAAGGGGAGGAGCCCTTCTTACTGCTAACATAAGCGATAGTACAAAAAACAAGTAATTATAAAATGTACACAAAACTTACGAAGTGGGGGGGTGTGTTACATTCATCCTTCTCTCTTTTTTTAGAGAAGATGTTTTCAATGCTTCACTGTTGGAAGTTCACAATTCTTAACAACTTGAAATGAACAACTAACAGTAATACCAATACCTCTATCTTGTCAAAGCAAAGCGTAGAGATACCATAAGTAATTAACAATAGACAAATGAAGTAAAAAGGAAAGCTCACAAAGGCACAAAGTCATTTTGTAGCTTTATCAATGTTGGATCTATGAAGAGTATATCGTTTGTCACATTAGAAGCACAAAGTCTTCTTAGACGCAGCAATTCCTCGAATAGCATGAACAATTAAAAGCACAAAGTCTAACATTGATAAAGCTACAGAACGACTTTGTGGCTTCGTGAGCTTTCCTTTTTACTTTATTTGTCTATTGTTAATTACTTCTGGTATCTCTACGCTTTGCTTTGACAAGATAGAGGTATTGGTATTACTGCTAGTTGTTCATTTCAAGTTGTTAAGAATTGTGAACTTCCAACAATGAAGCATTGAAAACATCTTCTTTGAAAAAAGAGAGAAGGATGAATGTAACACAACCCCCCACTTCGTAAGTTTTGTGTACATTTTGTAATTACTTGTTTGTTTTACTATCACTTCTGTTAGTAGTAAGAAGGGAACCTCCCCTTTCTGAGAGGAGAGATTCATATCTCACATAGTTGTGGCTGAAGTCCAAGTTGTGTAATCTATTGAAAAGCTGATTACATAATTTTCACCCAACAGTTTTTTGGCGACTCTATTGGGGATCTTCCTTCGGTTGTTCTTTGAAAAGAATGAAGGAAGAAGAATTCCAGAATTCAAGTGCCTTTATCCATCCATTGGGCTTGGAGTCAGGCGACGACGATGACAAAAACATAAAATGTAAAGACTCAAAAGGACTTAAAAATAAAAAGTATCTACATACCAACGCCAACCTCTTTACTGTGTAAAGTGCTTGAGATGTTGCCCACTGTGAGGAAGGGCAAATGGCGTTCCGTCTCCGTATGCTAACAAGAAACTATTCTCACCATGCAACTGATGTATTTGGAAAAGTCCTGTCTACAGTGAGTCAAATTTCCCGTGCATACCTTTTGGTTCTCTTCGTTTGTCCCACAGGAGAACGAGATCACCAATTTGAAATTCTCGAGACTTAGCTTTTTTGTCAAACAACTTCTTCACTTGGTCCTGGTGTTCCGCAATGTGGTTAGCCACTTGAACCCGATTCTCTTCCAATTCAGAGAGATACATGATGCGCTTATCAACAAAATTGTCAAACGTCTCATCCTCAATGGCCTTAGCCAACTTGAGGGCTAGTAGTTCCAAGGTTATAGGAATCTTGGCATTCAACCCATACAAGAGTTGAAAAGGAGACATGCCGATTGCTCACTTCAGAGTTTTTCTATTTTCCCACAAAGCGTCAAATAAAGCCTTGTGCCACAAACATTGATTCTCGTCCACCAGCTTATGGATTATAGTTACCAGATTCTTGTTACTAGATTTTGCCTGACCATTACCTTGCGGATAATAGTCAGAAGAATGTGACAAGGTTATACCGTGTTTGAAACAAAACTCAGTGATCTCGCTTGATGAGAAGGCAAAAGCATTATCAGCAACAATCTTGTTCAGCACACCGAACCTAGAAATAATACTTTCTTTCAAGAAACTACACACTACCTATGAAGTAGCACGCTTGGTAGGTATTTCTTCCACCCATTTGGTGAAATAGTTTGTAGTAGTTAAAATGTAGATATGTCCAACACTTGATGATGGATTAATTGCACCTATGAAATCAATGCCCCATTGCTGGAAAGGTTCATCAATCACAACAGGTTTTAATGGCAAAGAAGCCAACCTGGGATGGCCGAAAAACTGTTGGCATAATTCACACTTACGCACCCAAGAGTACGTGTCCTAAAAAAGTGTGGGCCAGTAATACTTTGCTCTCAGGATTTTGTGAGCGGTTACTGGCACTGAGAAATGTCCACCACATGCCAAATCATGGTAAGATTTCAGCAACCTTTGCTATTGTTCTTTATCAACACATTAGAGAAATGTCCTGTCCATTGCACGCTTATACAGGCTGTTGTCCCATAAGACAAAATTAGCTGATTTCAGCTTGACGGTTCTCTTTTCCTTCAAAGTCAAGTGATTGGGACATTCTCTGTATGTCAGGAAGTGAGCAATGTTGGAATACCATTCATCAGTGGTGCTAACAAACAGTACCATTTGAAGTGTACTGAGATCAACCTCCTCTTCATCTGAAACTTCATCCTCTAAATTTTTTTCATCTGGATTGTTTTCTACAATAAGCTGACAAAGACCACATCCACGTATCAAATTAGTGGGTTTAATTTCTAGATCATATTCCTGGATCTTGGCAATCCAATTGCCTCTTTTTGTTCCAAATTCTTGTTGTGTTAGGATGGACTTTACAGTCGAATCTGGGACGAGAACTTTCACATGATTGATTAGAATGTAGAACTAAAAATGCTTGATGGCTTTTACAACTGCAAAAGCGTGCTTTTCCATATGAGAATATTTCAATTCATAATTATTCAAGGGGCAACTCATGAATGCAATGGGGGATTCAAAACCCGCATCATTTTCCTGTACCAAAATTGCTGATAGCATATGCTCGGAAGCATAACTGTACATAACAAAATATTTGGTGTAGTTAGGGCAAACCAACACAGGTGCATGAGCTATGGCCTCCTTGATGTCATCGAACGCTACTTTGCCTTCTGCCGTCTAATGAAATGTGGCGTTACCCTTCATCATATTTACAATATGACGTGTCTTTTCAGCAAATTCTGGGAGAAACCTCCTTAAGAAGTTTACTTTGCCAAAAAAGGAATGAACAACTTTCTTGCTTGATGGAAAAGTGAGAGATTTGATTCCATTGACTCTTTCCAAGTCAATCTTGATTCCTTCAGTAGATACAACGTGACCAAGAAGTTTACCTTCTGTCACCCCAAAAGTTGACTTTTTGGGATTTAGGGAAATGTCGTGCTGACGACATCTCTCTAGAGTTTGTCTCAAGTGGTAGAAATGCTCATGACGTTGCTTAGAGAAAATCGTGAGATCATCAAGGTACACCACAATGAACTTTCCCATCACATCGCGGAAAGCGAGATCCATGGCACATTGGAATGTAGCACCAGCGTTGATCAAACCAAATGACATCCTGCGATACGCAAAGGTTCCCCATGGCATTGCAAAAGCAGTTTTGTGTTGATCGCTTGAATTAACTTCAATTTGATTATAACCAGAAAATCCATCTAGCATGGAGAGCATTTCGGATCCAATTACATTTTGTAGAACTTGATCCATCACTGGAAGTGGGTAATTGTCTTTGAGAGACAATTGATTTAGATTTTTGAAATCTACACAAATGCGGATTTCACCATTCTTCTTATGAACGGGGACGATATTGGCTATCCACGTTGAATGATGGATAGGGAATATTATCCGTGCATTCAACATCTTTTGAACTTCCACCAAAATCATTCCAGAGATCTTGGGATTGTACTGCCTCTGCTTTTGTTTGTAAGGAAAAGCTCCAACCTTGAGAGGAATATCATGTTGCACTTCTTTAGGCCGAAATGATTTTAGATCTTCATATGAATATGCCAAGACATCAATATACTCCTGCAGTAGCTGAGCAAATTGTCTTCTTTCTTCGGCCGTGCAACATTTACCAATGTTCACCATCTTAGGGTTGGCTTCAGTTCCTAAATTAATCTGTTCCACTTCATTAGACGAGTCAGAATCTGAGAGTTGCTTCTTCACGTGGCGATTATGCTTGTCAAAAAGCTTTTCCAAGGATACCAATCCTTTGGGGATCTTATTCCCTTTGAGTTGCAAATATTCCTCACCTGTAACAGGATCTATATTAGACATAGATTTGCGAAGCAGGGAATCACCGCCCTTAAAATACAACTCATCAAAAATTTCTGCTTTCTCAAGAAAGGCGGAGATTTGATGATCATCATTGAAAATCTGCCAGTTCTCTGAATTGTCAGGGACACTTGGGAAAAAAACCAACTCTACGATGTAGGTAGAACCTTGAAAGTCTTTGTGTGGCACCAAGAGCGTGGCAGAGATTGCGAGGGAATTGGCTCTAGTATTGTATTCTCTGGGAACAACAGAGATATCAAAAGCTTTGAATTCCTCAATGGAATTCCATACTAGATTTCGATAATGCCTAAGTCTCTCATTCTTTGTTTGATAGAGATTTCTTACTTGACATACTATCAATTCGGCATCACCTTGTGCATGAAGATTTTTTATACCTTTCTTCAGCGCAACTTGCATTCCCAACAACAGGGCTTCATACTCGGCAGTGTTATTGGTGTTATCAAACTGCAACTTGAAGGAGAAAGGGAAAAATTTTCCCGTTGGCGAAACAAAAACCATTCCTACTCTAGAGCCGGTCGAAGAGCAGCTACCATCAAATTCGAGCAACCAAATACCATTGGGATCACCAACTGGAACAGTGTCGAAGTCCAAAGCTTCATCTTCTGACGAAGATTCATGGTCAGAGATGGAAAAATCTCTTGATGATGTCTCATTTGAAGTTGAATAAATATCATCATTTTCTAACTCATTTTGAGTCGAGGATTCTCCTACCTTGTTTGTTTGTAGATAGTAAGTTCCCACGCCTGAGGATTCAAACAAAATCTGAGCTCTGGGATCATGTGACTTGGCAACTGAAAACTTTGATTCTTTTTTAGGAATCAACTTTTGCATCACACCTTTTACTGTATTCTCGCTTCAGACATATCCATACTTAGTTCTCCTCCAACATCTTTGCAGAAATTGCGTCCGAGGAGGATACCATAGGAAGCTAGTACATCGGCCATGAGGACCGTCATCTTTATTTTCTTCTCCAGGTATGCGGTGAATGCGTATTGTGCATCTTTGATTTGACCGATCAATGGAACTTGTTTATTCTCTATAGAAAAACAACAGTTGAAGGTTTTGGTCATTTCAAGGCCTAAAGCAGTAGCTACCTTGGCGGGCATCACATTGTTGGATGCACCAGAGTCTATGACACAGTTACTCAGCTTGAAACCATTTACAAGTAGGGAGATGAAAAATGGATCAATGCATCCGAAAGTAGTTGGAGGATTAGATACAAGGTTACTCTGTGATATCTTGGGTTTAGGAGTAACTGAGATGTCAGGAGGAGTATCCTAACTTGGGGAAATTCTTTTATCATTTACGAACTTGACAAGCCTGTCAAATTGGTCAGGGTTGGCTTTGAGGTATTCAGCCTCGGACATTTGAACCTTGGTTTTCTTGGCAAGGTCAATAATGTTGAAAGCCTGGAAAGAACTTTGTAGGTTGGAAGTCGTAACTTCACTGATTGGTTTCACAAAAGGCACACTGGTCTTTGGAATGAGAGGATTAGCTTTAGGAATAACGAGAGTTGATGAAGGGGAGCGAGGTGCACTTACTTGTGGATTTTCTACTTTCTTTGGTTGCCAAGGGAGGGGAGATCCTCTTTTGGCGATCGTTACTGGCGGCTTCTCTTTTTCTGGAACAACAATAGCTTGAGCTTTGTCAAGCTGATTTTGTTGATGCCGCGTAAAAATAGCGTAAGTGTCAGTCACCAAGTCGTCTTCTTCTTCTTCTTCTTCCATCATTTGCAAATAGCTAATCTTGGAGTCGCCAGCCGATTTAGTCTCTTCTTCTTGGAAGAGGTTGGCATTTTCTTCTTCAGGATATTCGGGTTGAGCATAATCATCTTGTTCAGTCTCATAGTACCCTACAACATTGTTAGCAGGCAGGGCTTCCAAAGCAAGCCTTCTTGGAGGTGCTGGGAGACAATTTTGATTTTTGTTGCCAGCATAATTAGGGAAAGTCCTCCTAGGGATGTCTTTGTAGTTGTTACTGTTGTTGTTGTTTGAAACTTGTTTCTTAAGAGACAAAGCTTCATTTGCCAACCTTTAGATCATGGGATCTATAAAATTTGAGCTGGCAACATGAGTACTAACATTAGACGCAGAAGACCCTAAGGCTTGCATCCTTTTATTTCCGTTAGTCCCCATCTTGATTTCTCCAGCAAGGATCATGTCATCCTCCAGACTGGTAGCCAATTGCTGGGCTACTTCAACGTTAACAAGATTTTCTCTACGTAAGTAGAAACTCACCTTAGGTAGTTGAGTGTTGATGAAGAAGCACTTTAGGTTATGATATGTTGGTCTTGCATCATTTGGGATCCACGTCACCAATTTATTGAATTTTGCCACAAACTCGCGCATTGGCTCGTGAGCCTCTTTACGCATGGTGGTGAGTTGCGCTAATAGAGCATGTGAATCTTTAGCAGGCTTAAATCTTTCTTCAAATTTAGTGCGAAGAGTGGCCCAATTGGTGATAGAGGCACTAGGAAGAGTAAAGAACCATTCGGCTGCAACCCCTTGAAGGGATTCAATGAACAATCTTATAGAAACATCTTCGTGTTCAATGTCGAGAATGCCACAAATGATGTAGAATGCAGATATGTGCTCATCGGGGTGTTCTTTGCCATCACCTTGAAATTTTGGGAGATGCTTCCTGGATACACGTGGCAGTTCATGCAAAGGCGCAGCCAAAAAAAGAGGACCAAAAGCATTTCCCCATGGTCCTATAGGTGGTGCGGCCATGACTAGTTGCACAACAGGTACTTGAATAGGACGCCTGTGATAAACTGACCAAACACTTGGGATAGGAGATATTTGGCTACGTGGAGGGAAGCTTATAGCACGTTGCAGTGGTGACCTTACTCGTGGAAGAGTAAAAGGAAAGTCGCGTTGCAACAACTCTTCAAAAAGTAGATCTGTTACTCCTTGAGCCCTCAATCCTCTTGTATATATTCGGTCCGCTAGAATGTAGATCTGAATACAATGGATGTTATAGAGCTAACAATATACAAAAGAACAACAAGAAAAAGGAAACTTATCTAATTCAATCAGAAGCGTGAGGCTCAGATTGCGTATGTCGTTTCCCTAGCGGAGTCACCAAAAAATTGTTGGGTGAAAATTATGTAATCAACTTTTCAATAGATTACACAACTTGGACTTCAGCCACAACTATGTGAGATATGAATCTCTCCTCTTGGAAAGGAGAGGTATTGGTATTACTGCTAGTTGTTCATTTCAAGTTGTTAAGAATTGTGAACTTCCAACAGTGAAGCATTGAAAACATCTTCTCTGAAAAAATAGAGAAGGATGAATGTAACACACCCCCCCACTTCGTAAGTTTTATGTACATTTTGTAATTACTTGTTTGTTTTACTATCGCTTCTATTAGCAGTAAGAAGGGTACCTCCCCTTTCTGAGAGGAGAGATTCATATCTCACATAGCTGTGGCTGAAGTCCAAGTTGTGTAATCTATTGAAAAGCTGATTACATAATTTTTACCCAACAAAGGTATATTAGCAGGTGTATCTAGCTATGGACCGACAACGTTTTGGACCATAAATGTCTTATTAACTACCCCATTTGAGCATGAGGCTGGATTATGTACTTGATTACATGAATGACACCATTCATTTTCTATCACAAGGTTATTCTGGGCTGGAACCATATCTTTCACTGGACTTGCAACATTGAGAGGAGTTGGATTATAAGATTGGAATGGTCTTTGATTAACATTTTGTCTCTGATAACCACCTTAATAGGGTTGCCTATTTTTCTAATACTAATACCCCTAATTTTGATAAGACTGATTTGCATTATGACCTTGCTGTTGGTTTGACCTTGCCCCTTGATTTTGTTTCTTCATGTTGGTCAACTCATTTCCCATTGTTTGTAAAATGCTTTCTATCTTATGTTGACTAGTCTTAATCTCTTGCAATTCACTTGATGGTCCTGCAGTTGACACTCCCTAGCTCACAACAATGGGTAATGCTAGAAAAATAGGTAAAAGGGCTAAAGATGGAATTTTCAATGGCATATTTGATTGAATTTCAGGGAAATAGGGCATAGGTGGCCTAGGTGCTAACTTGCTCGCCTGAATGAGGTTATTTTCTGCCTTAATAGCTATGCTATAGGCCTGAGGTAGAGAAACACCCCACATGGACTGTATCATGACTGATATATCACTATTTAAACTTTTCAAATAGTATAAAAATGCATAATCAGCAGAAGGTCTTACCGTAGCAAGTATTCTGCTCCAAGTTTTTTGAAATCGGATATTGAATTCTGCCATTTGTTCTTGTGGGGCTCTTTTGATGGTTTTTAACTGCTCTACTAAAGATAGGTGATCAGATTTTTCCTCAAAAAATCTAGTAAATTCATCACCAAGCTCATCCCATGTTCTTATAGAACCCACTGGCAAGCTTCTAAACCATTCCAATGCCTTCTTCTTGAAAGATGTGGCCAATAATCTCACAGCCACATTTTCTTGTGTCACATGATGCACATTGCACAATGCTGCCACATATCTGTTGATCTTCCTAATAGGGTTCAAACTACTACGGCTCTCCTATAGCTTCCTCCGATTGGTCAAACAGATGCTACACAAAATCGCTAGATGGTCAGAGGTCATTCAGATTGAATCGCATGTTGGTAAGACACTGACTGTGTCTCCTCGATGCGATTATGCCCCTCAGCGGTTATCGACATAGCTCAGAACTGTCAGCAAGAGTTCATAGTAAGCCCAAAACTCATATTGACATTCATAGTGGCAATCACCTAGACAATTGGCATGACCATTCACATTTGGGAAGACCTCACAGCGAGCCCCTAGGAATCATACCAATATTTCCATTTCGATAGGCAAGCTGGTCGCCATGGCAAGACTCTCCATTGTTAGTAGGACCTCAACAGGTCGGGAAAATATTTTTCCAAGCTCAAGATCTTTGGATGAGCTCATTTCAAATCGGCGAGACCCCACAGTGTCAGCAAGACCTCCCATCGATGACGCCTCCTCTCGCCGAGACCTCAAGTAATCATCAGGACATTACTCTGATGGCCAGATGCTACATCGATGCCATCCATGTCGAGGAGACCCTTCGTTATCGGTGAGACCTCTTAGCGTAAAAAAATCACCTCCCCAAGCCCAAACATTTCTTTTAGTGAGACGCTGGCAAGTCGGGGAGACCCTACGCTGAAGTCCTATCATTATACCGCTATGCTCCTCCTTCGGTGAGACACCCATGTATCGGTAAGACCTCCTGTCAAAGGCAAAAAATTAGATCAAGACCCTTCATCCTTCGATAGGAAATCATGTTTTCGCCGAGCCCACTTTCTTTCAGCAAGACCCCATCGGGTCAGCGTGACATCTTGGCGAAGCCATCTTGTTTTGGCGAGATCCCATCCTCCTATGCTTAACGATCGGTGAGACAATCGGGTCGATGAGACTTCTCCTCGAGTTGAAAACTTATACCGAAGGCACCCTTCTATTGAAAAGACCCTATTGATTAGGCTAGAGGTTATATCGATGGTAACTCCATGGCTAGGAGTCTTACTGATTACAAATGTCCATTTGGCGAGACCCTATTGGGTCGACAAGACCCTTGCCGAAGCTGTTTTGTTTCGGTGATACTGCTTCCTCTCTTGTCGAGGAGACCTCTATTTTTCGGTAAGACATCTCCCCAAAGGTAAACAACTTACATCGAAGGCACTCTATTTCGGTGAGACATCATTTGGTTGCCGAGATGTTACAGCGAGGCCCGCCTTTTCCCCTCGTTGACATCCTTTTTCGCTGAGACCTCTGTTAGTTACTGAGACTTCATGCCAAAGGAATAACCTTCGGCGAACTAAGAACACTTCGACAGGACACTAGCGGGTCGAGAAGACCTTACACCGATGACACCTCCCCTCACTGAGACTTCCATCTTTCAGCAAGACCTTATGCCGAAGGCAACCCCCTTTGGCGAGACGCTACATGGTTGCCGAGACTTCGTGCTGAAGGTCTCATATCTTGGCGAGCTCGGACCTTCATTTGGCCAGACCTTGGTTGATTGGCAAAACTTTACGCTGATGATGTCTCCTCTTGTTGGCGAGATACTTCCCATGTGGAGGGAGATATAAAATCTCACAGCGATTAAAATGTCTTGCCGATCAGGACATTTCAAAATGAATAGAACCCCTGCCAATCGGCAAGACAACTAGAAGTTCTTGCTAACTTTCTCCTTAGAGGAATTTTATGCCAAACTTGACTAAGGCAGACTTTCCAATAGACCTCCTTGTGAAATAGTATCAGATGAAAACCTTTCCCTAATGCAATTCGAAGAATTACACATTGGGCTCAACCCTTGTGGGAGTCACATTTAATCCACATGCCGAATTTAAAAACATAATTTCCTCTGATTGAGCCCGTAGGTGAAAATTGGGTAACAAGAATATTTCAGAAAAATCAACCATCCATATCAAACAGCTGAAATCAAATCAATCCAAACAACTGTAGATGGATGATACTCTTTTGAATTATGATTTTATCGCTTTAGCTTGAATTTTCAAATGTTTTTTTTTTAATAAAAGGGGTAAAAACTTTATTGAATATCAAAAACCAGCATTACAAACAAGCTAAGGGAACAAGCCCGAAAGGAACAAAAAGTACCAACAAAACCAAAAAGACAAATCAATCAACACCCCCACTGTCCTCAGCCAAAACCCTCTCCAAATCCAAACTAAGCTCCTAAGGGATCTAAGCCCAATCATCAGTCTTACAGTCCTCTAGATGCTCTGAGGCCCACTCGGCCAGACAATCAGCAATCATATTCCATTCATGGGGAATATGGACAAAAGACACTCTTTCCATCAGATTACTGATCTGCAAAATCTGTTGCACCATCACTGCCAACTGCTAGTTAACATCCGACGTCCTCCCTTGATTGAGAAGATTAATCAGAACCTGAGAATCAGATTCAGTAATAACCCTACGCCATCCCTTCTCATAGGCCCTTTCCAAGGCATGAAGAATCACCCAACCTTCCATAAGGTTAATAGTCTGAGTCCCCTTATGAATGGAAAAGAGGAAAACCACCAAGCCAAAAGAATCCCTGCCAACCCCACCAACTCCAGCTGGACCAGGCTTACCTTTGGAAGAACCATCAATATTAACCTTCAAGGTGTCCACAGGGGGAGGCTACAATTTCCCTAGCTATTGGACACGCGGCCCCACCCGCCTACTTTTCTGGCAACAAGGCACAACAGGGGTAAACCCCTGGATACCCAACCGGGTCACCAACTTCACGTCCTTCTTCCCAAGTGGTAGCTCCACAGCCCCTTTGGCTTGAATAGTCTCCTGAATCATCCCAAGAACTCTAAACCACACTTGCTAAACCTGCAACAACTCCCCTTTGAAAATCCTCCTATTTTGTTCCAGCCAAACCTGCCACAACAAGAAGATAGGCCTAGCCCACCACACATCCTGCAAAAAAGAGGCCATTGAGGGGGGTCTACCCAGGCTGTTCCAAAAATCTACAAGGGAGGAAGCATGAACACAAGGACTATTCCAAACATTCCACCAAGAATGCTAGAGCCGCAAGGTGAAAGGACATCAAAAGAAAAGATGTGAAGAGTCCTCTTCACCATTCCCACACAACACACACTTAGATGGGCCCTGAAACCCACGCTTTTGGATATTATCCCAAGTCAAACACTTGTTCCAATCTAAGATCCAGGCAAAGCAATTACACTTTAGCCAAGAAAACTTATTCCACACCCTCTTCCACCAAGGAACTTCTGCCCCCTCAACCCTTTGAGAAAGCAGCTTCCGATAACCTGCCGCAACTGTGTAGTGACCTTTCAAATTAGGCAACCATGCAAGAATATCCCTATCCCTGAGGGGATTGCACTGTCTTCCCAAGAGAATATTATGCAACATCCTACAATCCTCTTTCATACCAATAACTAGCCATTCCTTCAAAGTTTTCCACCTAGCACACACAAGCTGACCCTCAAGAGAAAGCACCTTAAAGTCACTTACCCTCGTCCAGCCTGCATCACTGAAACCCCTACTCAGGGTAGCCAAGTCAGGGAACTGAGTGAGGATGGGTGGATGATCGTCCCAAGAATCATACCAAAATTGAACCTCTGTCCCACACCAACAAATCCAAAATAATCCATCCTTGATGAGTGTAGCTCCCTTCTTGAGGGTAGCCCAGACAACCGATCCCTTACCAACCAAAGGGTAGCGAGGGATATCTTCCCCAGGAGCACTCTAAAAATACTTATAGGAAAGGATCCTATCCCAAATCATATCCTTCTCTGTGCACCACCTCCAATAAAGTTTAGCCACCAAAGTCATCCCTACTAGCGTGGATTGTCTCAATCCCAAACCACCAAACTGCTTAGGACAACAAACCATATCCCATCTAACCAAACTCTACTTGGAAGACAACAAACTACCCGCCCAAAGAAACTGTCTTGCCAAAGAGTCCAAATCTGAGACAAATCCCTTTGGGGCCACCCGAAGCATACCCTGATAAATGGGAAGAGCTTGGACCATAGACTTCAACAACTGAACTTGCCCAACAAAGGACAACCACTGGTTGGTCCAATGAGTAACCCTCAACTGCTCCCTCATTAATCTGCCCACCACAATAGGGAACCCAAGGTAAGACAAAGGAAGAGTCCTAATTTGAAAGTGAAAAATCTGAGCAATTCTCCTCTGGATAAGATCTAGAGTATTAAAGAAATAAATGGAAGACTTGTCATCATTAATATATTGACCTAAAGCTTCAAGATACGCATCCAACACCCTGCGGATATTAGTTTCCTCCCAAATAGTGGCAGCCCTCATCAAGGCAATATCATCCACAAACTACAAGTGGGATTGAGGGGATAAATCACCTCCCCACTGCCACCCCTGAATAAGTCCTAGCTCCAACTATCGTCTCAGAAGGTGCCCCAATCCTTCCACAAACAGAATAAACAAGTAAGTGGAGAGAGGATCACCTTGCCTAATTCTGCGAGAGGCTCCAAACAACTTAGAATGCTCCCCATTAGTTAATATTGAGAAGGAAATTGATGTAACGCAACTCATGACCCAATGAATCCAATCATCCCCAAATCCGAAAGTGGCCAGGATCTTCTAAAGAAAAGACCAAATAACTCTGTCGTAGGCCTTTGCCATATCCAGTTTGATAAACATAGCCTTTTCTCAAGAAATTTCCATAGAATGGATGGTCTTAATAGCTATAACAATCTCGTCTAGAATCTGTCTGCCCTCCATAAAACCACTTTGCTCCTCAGAAATGAGCAACTGCAACCATTTTTTCAACCTATTAGCAATTAGCATAGAGATAATCTTATACACCACATTGCATAGGGAAATAGGCCAAAATCGGCTTAACCTATCTGCCCCATCACACTTGGGAATAAGCACCAGAAAGGTGGAATTCAGGGCCTTTAACATTTGCTTATTCCACTGCGATTCTTTGACCACCTCTAATAAATCAAATTTGATGATCTCCCAAAACTCCTAGAAAAATTCATTCGGGAAACCATCCGGGCCAAGGCCTTTTCCTTTCTTCATCTGAAACACCATCCCCTCCAATTCCTCTAGAGTTATCTCACCCATAAGATCCTCCCTCATCTCCCTAGACACCAGCTGAGGGACACAAGAGAGGACTTGAGCTTCCTCCACCGAATTCCCTTGCAACTCCTCACTGAACAGGGAAGAAAAATAATGAACAACTTCATCTAAAATACTCTGGAAAGAATTCAGAGTCTCTCCCCTATCCGTAACCAAAACAAGAATAGAGTTACCATGCCTTTGCGCCTTAATAGAATGAAAGAAGAAAGCAGAGTTTTTATCCCCCTCTTGAAGCCAATCAATCCGAGATTTTTGTTTCCAAAAGATCTCCTCCCTCAATTCCAATTCTTCCAAAGCTTTCAAAGCCCTGGATTCCTCCTGCAACAAACTCCCAGACACCCCATTCTCCCTAATCACCCTCATAATTCCATCTAACTTAGCTTGAGCATCAGACTTGGCCTTAAAATTATTTCCAAAACATTGCCTATTCTAATGCTTAAGCTTATATTTAAGAAATTGAAGAAGCTTAGAAAAGACATACATAGCCGTACCAAAAGAAGGTCTACCCTCCCGCCACCATTGAGCAACATAATCATGAAGGTCAGGATCTTGCAACCACATAAGCTAGAATTTGAAGGAGGGCTTGTGGGGTCGCCCAACCGAGAGGACCATAAGTTTTATAGGCCAATGATCCAAGCCCCTCCAGTCCAGAATCTCCGAGCTTGAGGACCACCTATCACCAACCCAAAATCAAGAAACCATAAATCAATCCAGATGCTCTGCGATGCAGCTTTCATTAGGCCTCCGATTGTTCCAGGTAAAATGACCATTGTCGGGCTTGATATTAATGAGTTTCAACGCAGAAATATTGTCCTAAAATAGTAAAGCAGAAGCCTCCAACCTCCTAGTACCACCTTGTTTCTCAGCAATCTCAATGATAGCATTGAAGTCACCCCCAATGATCCATGAAAGATAAGGATTTAAACTTCGTACATAATGAATGTTCGACCACAAAAGTTGCTTGCCCTGCATATTTAGAGGTGCATAAATGTTGGAAAACATAACCAACTCCCCAAATTCATAACAAGAGGCCACCATAGAGATAGAGGACTTGAAGGACACCCACCACTGGGGGAAATATTCTGAGGGTTCCATAAGCAAGCCACTCCTCTAGAAGATCCCTGAGCACCAATGCACTGGCATTCATGGTTCATCCAAAGCTTGGGTGTAATACCCATCATACATTCCACAGAAAGTTTGGTCTCTTGCAAAAAGAGAATATCAGGAGACTGACATCTAATCAAGTTTCGAACAGCTTTTTGTCGAGGGCCACTGTTCAAGCCCCTAACATTCCATGATATAACAATCATTTCAAGGGGCTTGAGAAATGAGAGTCCAGAGTTTTAACTGACCCTAATTCCACCAAATTTTCCCCTATCAATTTGATCTTCTCCATATCCTTTTTCCTACCTAGTGTAGCGACTTTCTCCACCCCACCTTTCTTAAGATATTTTTGCAGTATGCCCAAATGAGGGGACGACTTATTATTTTTTCTAGCCTTCGAGCCTGTTCTCCATGCAGGATGAGACAAAGCCTCACTGTCCTTCACCACAACACTACCTGATACTTTCTGAGCTTCCATCATTAGGTCAGATTCCAAATGCAAGGTCCCATCAACCTGCGAAGCAGTAGAGAACCTGGGACTAATCCCCTCGTGACCAGAGCCTCTCCCAACCAGCTCAACATCCTGTAAGCCCAAACTCACCACCTGATGGTTTTCCTGCTCCAGCTCAACCAACTACCCTTGCTAATCAGTACCCAAAATTCCTTGATCCAAATCTACCAAACCTGGATTCACTTCCAGATGGCTCATATCCTCCAAAAGCTCAAATTTATTAAAATTATCCTCATCTTGCCTCTCTTTCATAGTCCTTTTATGCCCCTTATTTTTGTTTCGAGGTCTGACAGGGATAAATCCTTCCTCCCCATTACCACTACCTAGAATAGGACCCTTGCCATTGTCCGCCCTAGGTGGATTACTAGAGGATGGTGAAGAATTAGTCTCCAAAGGCTTGGCCCTTAGGCATCTACGCAGTAAGTGGCCATACTCATGACATAGATGACATCTAAATGGTAAAGTCTCATAGTCAAGCTATTGAATCCATGTGTAAGATCCTGCGCACACTTCTAGAGAGTCTAGCAATGGTTTACTTAAATCAATTTCCACACAAAACCAGGCAAATGTCATTACCTTTTTGAACTACGTCTGTTGCGAAGAGCCCACAGGTTTATCAAGCATTGAAGCAAGAAGATGCAAAACATCCTCTTGCCAGCACTCGACTAAGAGCCTTGTCAATCTAACCCAAATAGGAACCTGACTTGGAATCTCCTTGGTGGATCAAAGCTGTATGCCATGGCTTGATAAACAAACCCACCTGATTGTAAAATAAGGGCCTCCATCAAAAACCTTGATCCTATCTTCCATGCAATTGAAGGTAACCCTAAAATAGTTATTAGCTAGGATCCTAATCTCCATCTCACCTTTTGGCAACCAAGTCCTCTGGGCCTAGGCCTCCAAAAACTGCAATGAGAGTTTCAATCCCAAAAATTTGCAATAAAGGGAAAGTCGTGAGTAATACTCAACATCTTCAGTGAGCATCTCTAGCGGGATCACGACATTCAACCTTTCTTTACACCTCTCTAAGTAGCCATTAATCTTTGGCAACCGAAGCCCTCCAGATGGACCCATCTCGATCTTCTCCAAGTTCTAAGCAAATAAATTATTATCATAAAGCCGAGACCCTTGTGGCAAGGGTTTCGAACCAAAAGCCGAGTCCACATGCACCATGGAATAGAAGAAGAAAATCCCCAAACAAATAGGAAAACCCTCAAGAACTTGATAGAAACAAGCCCACACTAGAGAAAGCACCCCTTAAACCCCCACCCTCAAGGAAAAGCACACAAAAATCACCACAACTCTGCCAAACACAAACCCAAAAACTCTAAACCCATCGGCCCAACCATGACACCTTCCAACACAAAGGCCACCAGAACAAATTACAACCCTATCCAAGCTTAGACGATCGCCAATACTCCCCACATACACCCTACACCAATCTCACAACCACGAAATGACGTTCAACCAACAAACCCCCGTCGCTACCATCCCTAATTAGGCTGTGAAACGTCCTCCACTGGAGATCCCATAGGTCCATGAAGAGGAAAAACCAAGGAACCATGCTCAGCAAAACACCCTGAACAGTAAAGACACCCCCTCTCAACGCACCAGCCAGGAGAATGGAAGAAACAGCTAGGGCACGGGTGCCCTAGCTCGGCTCGCACAACAGAGACTCCATCCTTTGTGTGTTTTTCAATGTTCAAATGTTGAACTTTGATTTTTGTTATCATTGTTTTGGAGCAACTCAATGATGAATTGAACTAGAGAAGCTAGGAAGGAGAATGGTATTTTATTTGCCTACTATCTATGAATTGATCATTATTTTTGTGTGAATTGTCACGAGACATGCTCTATAAAAGATAATTGATGACATTCAGAATTTGCATAGTAAAATGATTAATTCTTGTATGTTTATGCAATAAATGCTTACGACATCTCAGTTTAATTATACCTAGATGCTTGTGTTAACTTGCTATATCAAAAATCATGAAAGTAGTACTCAGGTCATCAGGGTCTAACTCATACCATTGATGCTTGTACTTGTAGACATCTAAAAATGGTCTGGAGAATCTAATTAATTAAATACGACTTATTTGATTAATTAATCTTAAATTCATCTACTTAGCAAATAAATAGAAATATTTATTTATATTAAGTTCATTATTAATTCTTCTATTTTATCATATTATTTCTCTCTTAATTAAATAAAAAAAATTAAATACTTTGTTTTATTTAATTATTATCATTATTATTTCTTCTATACTTTATTCATTAATTCTATCTTAAATTAAAAACACAGCTTCAATAATTTGTGTTATTTAACTACCTCATCACATTTCTTCTTAATTAAATAAAGATATCCTAGAATCTTTAATTTAATTATCATATTCCTTTTATTTTAATTTAATAAACAACTTCTATAGTTTGTTTTATTAAATTATTTATTCCTCTTTTTCTAAATTTAAATAAACCAAAAATATTTAAATTAATGCAAAAATCATATCCCTCTATTCACTCACCAGTAAAATTAGATTTTTTAAATCTAATTAATTCAACTATCATTCACGAGAAGAGCCTCGGGGACAAACCTATAGGAAATCTTCTCAATCCTTTGCCTCAAATCTTTCCTCTCATATTGCCTGGTGTTTTCATGGGGAGGAACAATCCTCCATGATTAGCTCCATCTTCTCATCTCATACCATTCAATTCTCCAGATTGAATCTCAACCTCTGGTGTGTTACCCCTTCACAAATATGTGTCGTAAAATCTATAAATACAGGTTTCTGGCTACAGGAAAAGGATCCTAATTTGTGCAATCTTACTCTGCAGGTTTTCTAGGCATTCAAGCAATCAAGCAAATAAAAGCAATCATCAAGCAATCAAGCATTTTAGTTTATCAATCATGGCTGTTTACAGTAGTTTCTTTCTCATAAGTTTTACTGTAGAATCATCTTAGTTACTTAATTCTCATTCTTTAAGTGTCATTTCAACAATCTATTAGCTTATTTAAATCTGAGAGCAAAGTAGATTAGAGAAATCTTTAAAGTTAGAGAGCAATAGGACAGATTTATGAAGATTCTTAGTTTAAATTAGCTTAAATTTCTTGAATCTTAGATACAATGTCTTATTTAGAAGTGTAGATGCATTTTAGATTGTTTACATCATTCTTACACTTACATTTGGGCGCCCACCGTGGGGCCTAACCCCATATTCTGTAAAATTTTTGTGAAAAGCGTCTTATAGGTATCGGCATGTTTGTTTTCGCGGAACCGTGGTTTTTTATAGCGTGCCGACTGGATTCTGTAGCGCGTCGGAGAAAAGTTATAGTGTGTTGGTTGTCTATTTTAGCACACCGCTCAACTATTTTAGCACGCCACACAACTGTTTTAGCGCACCAATCCACTATTTTAGCGCCTCAACTCTTTGTTCTTTAAATATATTTTTTATCTAGATCCGATGCATCTACGGCTAGATTTTGTTCTTTAATCCCTTTTTGGTTAAAATTTATCAATCCTAGGATAGAAAACGGTTTAAAATTTATCAATCCTAGGATAGCAAACGGATAAAAATTTATCAATCCTAGGATAGAAACTTCATTATTACTTGTGGGATTAAAATTGAACATCATGCTTTTTATGGAGCAATATCTCCATATAGATTAGATAATTTGTCTTTTGGGTTTTAAAAAGTGAACTACTTCTTTGTTGTGATTGGGTGATAGGTTTATGCTCTCCCCTTGACTGGGTGCATCAGAATACCAGACTCACTTTTACTTTGCGCATTTTCAAGCTTTCATTAAAACCTTTAGACAGGCCTGCCATAGTGGGAAAAAGTACTCACCCTATGGGAACAACCTAAGTGGGGACAGCCAAAAGCCATGGCATTCCAACCCACTTTAAAATTTATGTGAATTTGGGGAAACCCTCTTTTAACGGAAGTGTGTAGGATAACCATCCCCAAAATCTTTGTTCTAAAGATTGGGAGGTCTCTCAAGGGAGTTTATCCATTTGCCGCTCTGAATGGAAACCCTATCTAAGAACCTAGAAATAGAAGCACGCTTGTTAGTTCCCGAACATTGTAATACTCGGCGGTGCAGGGGTGGGGAAGAATCTACCCTCAAGCACTCACCATATAATTGCTAAGGACTGTTTGCTTAGGGGATCCGATATCCACTTCCATCACTCTGAGTACGCACCTGGAAAAGACAAAAAGACGAGTGCCCTCTAGGGGGTGACATGGTTGTGTGAGTCGACGAAATTCCAAGCTGTGGGCCGTTCGAGTATATAACGATGACCTTTTATCTTGAGTTTGTTTGAACTGTTTTATCTTGTTATCAATCCAGTGAAAATCAAGAAGAATCATGTTTGGTTCTTAAAACATACACTATCTATTTAGATTCTAGGATTTTGAATCAACTATTCTATTCTTGCTTGCTGTGTTTTCCTTCATTAAATTTAGATAAGATCATCACAAAACTCTTCAAATCAAACACTTGTGAAATTCTCATGATTCGAGATTGGGTATCTACCAAATTTGTCAAGAAGTCTCTTATCAAATGAATCAAAAAGCCAAAGAAAACACTTACATACAAACAACTCTTGAGAAAGCAATGATTTTTATATCAAAGAAGAAAAGTTCTACTCCAATATAGGACCTTTATTCATAGATATCATGATTTCTCTAGAGGTTATACAAATGACTATGCTGTAGCTCCCTTAGATTCACAAGAATTTTATCAAAGAAGGGCTCTTAGACAACACCACAATCACAGTCAACAAATTCGTCCAGAATACATCCCACAACCTGCCATACAATACCATACAAGACCAAGTGAATTTCATAGAGTAAGATAGTTTCCTATGGCACCCCAAAAACATTTTGTAGTGTGTTAGAACTCTATTTTAGCGCATCGTCGCTCTATTTTAGTGCGTAGTGGCTCTGTTTTAGCACTTTGCATCTCTGTTTTAGTGCGTCATGGCTCTGTTTTAGCACGTCGTGTCTCTGTTTTAGCGCGTCGTCGCTCTGTTTTAGTGCATAGTGGATCTATTTTAACGTGTAGTGGATCTATTTTAGCGCATTACGGCTTTGTTTTAGTGCATCGTGTCTCTATTTTAGTGCGTAGTGGCTCTGTTTTAGCACTTCGTGACTCTGTTTTAGCGTGTCGTGGCTCTGTTTTAGAGCGTCGTGGCTCTGTTTTAGAGCCTCGTGGCTTTGTTTTAGCACTCCTGAAGGTCAGAAAAATAGAGAGTTAGTAGGAAAGTTTGTTAGTTTCCCACATCAAAAACAAGGTTTTATCGGTCCAAAACATTTTTTTCCATAGTCCAAAACACTTGAATCATACAAAAAAAGAGAAAACTTTACTATTACGCCTAGGTCTTGAAACATGTTGCAAAGTGTCCTTATCAATCATCACTAAATTTGAGATTTTTGTGTCAAAATTTCCCTATCAAGGATTTTATCATCCTTCCATCACGAAACTCGACATGACTAAATCAGATTTTAAATCAAAAACTTTGACACTTATTGAATCAAAAATCCAAGATCAAAGTCTAGAGTAAAACTTTAACGTTTGTATGCCTATTTTCACACAATTAGCATATCAAAGACAACAACAAGAAGAAAATGAAAGAATAGTAGCCATGGCTAAAGAAAACCCTTGGGGATGATACAACAACACTAATCCTCTCATTAATTCATAAGAGAAAGAAATAACTGCAGAAGAAATCAAGAAAGTTCAACAAGACCCTCATTTCCATAAATTTATGGAAAAGATGTTAGAGCAAGATATGGAATAGTATCTTTTATTATTAGCTGACAAAGGTGCTAAGCTTCCTAAAGACTTTGATGTCAACCAACTCAAGGAAACAACCACACCTCAGACAACTAGTATGGAAAATCCAAATCAAATAGATGCTTTGACAAGACAAATCCAACAATTACAATTATAGTTCCAAAATATCCAACAAGGGCCAACAAAAAGATATTCCTTACAAGACATTTTCCCTTATCCATTTGACCAAAGCATTAACATGATACCATTTCCATGGTATTGTGAATACCCGACGTACAACAAATACAATGGAAGAACCGATCCATTTGATCACGTACGGGAATTTAGAGCCATGAGCATAGAGTTCGCACACGAGGACTCTTACTTACTACGATTATTTCCAAGAAGCTTAGGAAACACTTGCATGGAGTGGTTCTCTAAAATGGAACCCGAGATCCAATCTTTTGAAGAACTGATCAATAGGTTCATAACGCACTTCTCATTCAACATCCAACATGGGGTGACCTTAAAAGAACTCTACAACACCAAACAAGCAAAGGGTGAAAAATTTCTTTCCTTTCTCCAACGATGGAGAAGGCTATTTGCTAAATACCCTAGATCTATTCTTGAAGAGGAGAAGATAAAGATGTTCATTGATAACCTAGTGGATGAAATGAATTATAGATTGGACTTGCAATGTCCATCTACATTTGAGCAAGTTATCGAAGAGGGACTGAAAATCGAAGAGGCTCTAATCAAAAGAGGAACAATAAAACACTTCATTGAAGGTTCAAACAATAACAATTCCTCTAACAACAAAAGTGAAAAGCCAAGATTTTGGAAAAGGAATAAAAATACCGATACCATAATCGATACACACATATCCAAACCAGTATTCACCTTGATGCCAACAACTACAAACAAACAAAACAATGGTCTTAATGTCAAACAAAGTAGTGATCAAGGAAATAATCAAAACAATGGAGAAACAAAAACCCAATCATTCCAACGACCATCCAATAAACGAAAATTCACACCATTAGGGCAATCATTGGAATCAGTCCTCAAAGAAATTTTAGATGAAAAAATTATTCAAGTACAAGAGTCTAGAAATTGGGACCCTCAAGTCAAACCATCATGGTGGAATGACTCACATCATTGTCACTACCATCAAAATAAAGGCCACATGACTGAAAATTGTTGGCAGTTAAAACATGCAGTACAAGACCTTATAGATCAAAATAAAGTATTTGTAGAGGGGCACCAAACAAACAAAGATCATACAACATTCAAAAATCCTCTACCCAATTATTAGAAGGGAGAATCCTCTTCCACAAACAGCAAAGGTAAGAATGTTGGTTATGTTTATGACACAACGATCCTTTGTCTTTTTGCTGCCAAGGAGGATGAGGAGTTATGCAATCAAATCAATCGAAATAATGACATTACACCTACTAATTTGGTACAACATATGGACAAATCTGAAAACCAAATTAATGTAATCACACTCAAAGGGAAACAAGAACACCAACCGGTTAATGCCACAACAAGGGCACAATCCAAAGTTATATTGAAAGGAGCATCATTATCATCCCAATATGTAGATCCTCCCTCCAATCAATATAATCTCATCGATCAATTATAGAAAATACCAGCGCAAATATATATCTTGGAACTTTTAAAGATCTCCCCATCACACAAAGAGGTTCTTGAGCAAGCTCTTGTATCAACCATGGTACCTAACAATTTGGATGTATGTCAATTTCAAGCTATGGTGGGACATCTATCTACACCTCATTGCCTTTCATTTTCCGAACATGATGATGTATCACTCACCCATCCACATAATTAAGCCCTTCACATTGAAGTCCTCATCCATAAACACCGTGTAAAGCGTGTCTTGATAGATGGAGGGGCTGGTTTAAATATTTGTACCTTAAATCTGATTCGTGCACTAGGATACTCAGATGAAGCCATTGATACAAGAAGAAAAATCACAATCAAAGCATATGATGAGGAAGAAAGATCCTCTAAAGGATTGATCATATTACCCATTCAAGTGGGACCTATTGTCCAAAATGTGGTTTGTCAAGTCTTAGATAGGGAACTGACATACAACATACTGTTGGGACATCCTTGGATTCATGATATGCAAGCAGTACCTTCCACCTATCATCAATGCCTAAAATTTCCCGTCAATGGACAGGAGGTAACAATCATAGCACACTATAATGATACCCAAGCTTTTCATACATTGAAAACATATCAAGATACATTAATACCTCACAATAGAGAAGTTAGCACATCAAATTCATCTAATGGTGAGAAACAACAAAGTTTCATATCAAAGTGGCTTCCAAAACAACAAAAATCACAAGAGATCAAGATGGCACAATCTAACCCTTCAAATGATGAAGAACAATTGGCTTCACTCTCACACCAATTCACCAACAAAGTACATATAAGTGACAAAGGAATAAGTGAATATGGTGTCAGACACTCTTTCCATCTATCACAAATGTTACCCTCCTTACAAACGTATGGACAACCATCTACAACCACCCAAAAATCAGCACAATCTACAACAACATTAGATGGAAGATTTGTAAAAGCCAGAAACTTAGATGAAGAGTCAGAAGATAAGGCTATACTAAATTGGCTTTATAGGGATAAGGAAGCTTCCACTTCCACGAGTAATATCATAGAGACAAATCAATATGGAAAGGGAAAAACTATTCTGGAGAAGATGGGATATTCAGGACATGGACCTCTTGGGTTGAGGAAACAAGGCATAACAGAACCAATCTAGCCACTCATGCTCCAACATAAGGATAAAACTGGACTAGGATATACAACAGAACAAGGACCTCTTGAATGAGGGGAACAAAGTGTAACAGAACCAATCCAAGTTCTCATAATTCAGCAAAATGGCAGAACTGGACTAGGATACACAGAAGAAGCAAGAGCAGAACTCACCAATAAAACTGTGGAACGTATTCTTCAAATGAGAGATAACTCTGAAATAGATTCAAATGAATATGAGTGGGACAACTTATCAGATGTTTCCTATGAAGATATCTAGATTGATGTTATCAAAAAGTATACCCCCAAATGTGAGGAGGGTCAAAGCTCGAGTTTTAATCCTATTGTCTTTGAAACACAAAATTTCGATGACTCAAGTGAAGACGAACAAACATCGAGTGAGATAAATGATGTGAAAGAAAATACCTTCGTAGGCCTCGACATAACCACTAACAACTTGGATGACATTTCCATCCGAGCTTTCACAATCACTGACCTCAACCCATCTAATGATTCATTGCCTTTACTGCATCCTGAGCTTATCAAGTGGGAACCCCAACACCCCATCAATCTCCCTATTTTTGACAATGACTCCGCTATTATTAACTACCCTTGCTGTGAAGAATCCAATACTTGTTCTACCAATGCTTCTTTTAATGATACTTTTAGGCAAGAGGGTGCCAAGCCTTTCAGTTGCAAAAGTATGGAAATAAATAATGGATCTAATGGTGAAAACCATTCTATGGCAGTATTTGATCCCAAAATAGTAAAAACAAAGAATGCATCCAATGGTGAAAACCTCATTGAGGCGCCAAAGGATGGAAGGCTTGACATCCTCCCACAACATTACCATGAAAGATCATCAGTATTGGTAGAACCCACACAGTCTATTGATATTGGCACAGCAGAGAAAGTAAGAATACTACACCTGGTAGCGTCCATGACAGATACAGAAAAGCCAGATTTTATCAAATTCTTTGAAGAACTATGCATCAATTTTACTTGGTCATACTCTAACATGCAAGGCTTAGACACAGATCTTATTATGCATCACTTATCTTTACCAGCTGGCATTAAACCAGTAAAACAAAAACTAAGAAAGATGCATCCACATGTTGCATTATTGGTAAAAAATGATTTAAAGAAAATACTAGATGCTGGATTTATCAGATCTATTGATTATGCTGAATGGATATCCAACATTGTACCTATTTCAAAACTAGATCACACCATCATAATATGTACAGATTTCTGGGATTTAAATAGAGCATGTCCAAAGGATGATTTTCCTTTGCCAAACATAGACATGATTGTAGATTTAACAACTGGCCATCAAATGCTATAACTCATGGATGGATTTTCAGGATACAATCAAATCAAAATAGCTCTTGAAGACCAAGAAAATACAACATTTACATGTCCATGGGGCACCTTTTGCTGGAACGTCATGCCTTTTGGGTTGAAGAATGCAGGAGCTACATACCAGCAAGCTATGACAACAATCTTCCATGACATGATGCACACCTTCATGGAGGACTATGTGGACGACATCTTAGCCAAATCTCACACTAGAGAAGGACATCTAGAGATACTTGCAAAAATATTTGACAGGTTGGAGAAATTTAAAGTCAGATTAAATCCCAAGAAATGTGCCCTTGGAGTAACATCAACAAAACTCCTTGGATAAATAGTTTCTACAAAAGGAATTGAAGTAGATCCAACAAAAGTTAAAGCCATTGTGGAAATGCCACCTCCTAAGAATATCAGCACATTAAGATCTCTACAAGGCCGACTACAGTCCATCAGAAGATTCATCTCTCAATTGGCAGATTGGTCATCCATTCAACCATCTTTTGCATAAAAATGTGTCTTTTAAATGGGATGAACAGTGTGAGAGTACTTTCAATCAAATCAAGCATTATTTAATGACACCACCAATCTTGGTGCCACCCAGTAAAGACAAGCCATTGTTGCTATATATCGCAACAATAGATATCTCTTTAGGAGCTTTGCTAGCACAAGAGGATAGAGAAGGAAAGGAACAGGCAATATACTATATCAACAAAACACTCAATGGACATGAAGTAAACTACACCTTCATTGAAAAATCATGCTTAGCAGTAGTATTTGCAACACAAAAATTGTGACACTATATGCTCACTCACACTATCAAGCTCGTTGCAAAAATTGATCCCCTCAAGTATTTACTAAGCAAAGCAGCTTTAACAGGAAGGTTGGAAAAGTGGGTCATGCTCCTCAGTGAGTTTGACATTCAGTATGTTGAAAGGCGAGCTATCAAAGGACAAGTCATTGCTGACCAATTAGTCGAAGCTCCATTGTCAAATAGTCATCCTATGACCATGGAATTTCCTGATGCAGATATCCTCAATGTTACAACACAACCATGGCAACTCTACTTCGATGGATCCTACACACAACATGGATTAGGGGCAGGAATTTTATTTGTCACACCTCTTGGGCACACAATTCGATGATCTTATAGGCTTACCTTCTGTTGCACTAACAATGTGGCAGAATATGAAGCTTTAATCCTTGGAATTAAAGTGGCTATTGACTGGAGAATCACAAAACTATAGGTGTATGGAGACTCTCAGTTAATCATCTATCAAGTCAACAATGATTACCAAACTAAGGATGACACACTGATTTTATACAAGAGACTGGTAGATGATCTAAGAAAATACTTCATAGATATCAAATTTGAGCAGATACCAGGATCAAAGAATAAAGCAGCAGATGCCATGGCCACAATAGCATCTCTTCTACAAATGCCTGAAACACAAGATAATTATCGATTTATTGTGGAACAAGTATCAAATCCTGCATACACAAACCCCAAATCCCAAACCATAAGCCTTTTGGATAGTGCCCAATCTTCCATTTATGGAGGCATTTATACTTACCTAAAAGATAATATCTTACCACCAGATCTTTCTTGCAACCAAAAGTGCAACTTAGTACGCCAATCCGCCAAACATACCATTATTGCTAACACCCTTTACCATCGAGGCCTAGATGGTACTCTTTTGCGTTGTTTAGAACATAATGAATCTGCTTCTACTTTACATGAGGTCCATGAAGGAATCTATGGCACACATTCAAGCGGATTATCTTTAGCCAAGAAACTCCTTCGTTTGGGATATTACTGGCCGCACATGGAGCAAGAATCTTATCAATTTGTTACGAGATGTCAAAAATGTCAAATTCATGGCAATCTTATACATGCACCAGCACAGGAGCTCCATCCATTCACAACTACATGGCCTTTCTATCAGTGGTGATTGGACTTGGTAGGGAAAATTAACCCATCTTCATCTAATGGACATAAGTTCATTATCACAACAACAAAATATTTTACAAAATAGGTGGAGGAAGTTCCCTTAACCACAATCACTGGGAAGCAGATATCATCCTTCATACTTAATTATCTCATTTGTAGATATGGGATACCCCAGTCAATCATCACAGCTAATGGCAGTCCTTTCAAGAACCAAGATGTCCAAGAGCTATGTGAAAAGTTCCACATCCAACATCACTTTTCAACCCCTTACTACCCTCGAGGTAATGGACAGGCAGAAGCTTCAAACAAAACAATCCTAAAGATTCTCAAGAAGACTGTAAATGAGGTAGGGCATGATTGGCATGTTCAAATTAACCCTACTCTTTGGGCTTATAGGACTAGCATCAGAACACCAACAAGAGCTACACCATATGCTCTTGTCTATGGATCAAAGGCAATATTACCTATCGAGGTAGAAATTCCATCCCTTCGAGTTTCACTAAAGGGACTCATTTCAGATGAGGATTACAGGATCTCTAGACTTCAAGAATTAGAGCTACTTGATGAACGTTGACAACAAGCTATTAATCATTTGACAGCCTATCAACAAAGAATGTCTAGGAACTATAATCACAGGGTTAAGCCTAGAGTCTTCCAGATCACTTGGTCCTATGGGAAAACCCTAGAAATCAAGCAGACAGAGAAAAGAAGGGAAAGTTTGAACCTAACTGGATAGGGCCTTATGTCATTATATCAGTCTATGGATCAGGAGCATACCGACTATCTACACCAGAAGGAGATATGTTGGAGGAGCCCATGAACATCCATCTCAGGTGATTCTATACTTGAGGATACCTAGTGCACGGTCGGTAAGGTTGTCTTGATGAAAACCTGGCAAACAGGCGTCATGATGATAGAAAAAGGAAAAAACAAAATAAAAATAAAAATACACAAAAAGGAGGACACAATAAAAACAAGTGATGAAAACCTGGCAAACAGGCGCTACTTGTGATTTTCACCAGCTCTTCTATCTATTGGGTACAATTTTGTTACGATTGTTTCCTTTCATATCATTTCCATCTATCATTTGAGATAATTAGTATCACTATCCATATCATAGCAAGGATATCATTTCTTACCCTAGCTTGGGGGCAACGTCCTAGAGTTATTTTGTACAATGGACTTTCAGCTTAAATGGGGAGACAATCATCAAGCAATCAAGCATTTTAGTTTTATCTTTTCTTATTAAAGATTGAGTATACTTGACACATACAATTTTCATAATGACATGCATATAAAATCATTTCTTCATCTCATCATATATTTCACAATAACCATCTCATTTCGTGATATCATATACACGTTATATTTCATCATTCATCATATTTATATCTCATCACATTGTTATTATCATATAGTTGTAAAACCATCACTCATTGCATACATATAGAAGGCATTTTATAATCTCATCATATATTTCACATATAAATTACATTTCATTACTACATCTCATCATACATCATAATATTCTTATCATATTTCACATTCACATACATTGCATACATCCATTAAAGTTTCATAAACATTATATATTAAACTTCCTTCATTCACTAGATTGTATATTTTTCATCCCAAATAAAACAAACATACATCATTCATTTACATCTCATTTTACATATCATACATTGCATTTCATTAGATCAAACATACATCATTCATTTACATCTCATTTTACATATCATACATTGCATTTCATTAGATCATACGTACATCATTCATTTACATCTCATTTTACATATCATACATTGCATTTCATTGGAAAATACATACATCATCAATATCATATCACATCATCATCAATACATCTATCCCATCTAGTATAATAAATAATCATAAAACATAAAAAATTAAAATGCATCCATCACATAAATCATGTAGAACACATCATAGATCAATCAAACCACTGCACATCATATATATCTCATCAAGTGTCAAGTATACAATGAAGTCTGAAAAGGATGAAGATGACATCATATCAAAAAATGGCTATATATATCTCTCAAAATACATCAAAGGGTGCACACATGATCTCAAGTGGTGCTCGCACCAGAAGGAGCAGGTCTCACACCGATATCACCACCACCACTAGCTATCCCAGGATCTCTCAGATCTCTCGAGAGAGGCTGTGTCACACCTCTGCTCACTATCCTCGAATGAGTCCTCTCTGAGTAGGACTGGGCATAACTGACTCTCTGCTCTAGGGGGAAAATCTCATGGTATCAACTCCTATAGAACTCAATCTCTGCACCTGCCCGCATAGCCTCTCGCATATAGTCTACCACAAAAGTCCCATCGACCACTCTATGCAATCTCTCTGCAGTCGCTTGTGCTATCTCTACTATCTGTCTAGTAGTATCTCGCTCTGTAGTCAGGGTAGTAATCTGTGCCTACATAGTGGTCAACTGTGCTCGTACACCTGCTAGCTAGGCCTGTGCTCACTCTACTGACTGTCTGGCCTCATCTGTCTCACCAATCAGAGAGGTAATCTGTGTCTGTGCAGTAGCTAGCTGTACCTGCATTTGGGCCTGAGTCTGTGCTACTAATCCCTGCACCTATGCTAGCTGTCCCTGTAATGTCAAAATCTCAACACGCAAACTAGCAACCTCTGATCGCTCTGCTAGAGAGGGAGCAACTGCCTGCCTCTTATGAGGTGCACTAGTCGATGGCTTTGAGGTACCTGCTACGCTCGGTCTCCCCCCATTTCTGCCATCATCTCCACTGTCATCATCACTATCATCATCACTATCATCACTGTCACTCTCATCACTACCCTCCACATCCACATCAGTATCTACATCCTCCTCTGTCCTTCGTCTGCGACTACCGTGACCACCCCCTGCAACTGCTGGTGCTGGCTCATTTGGAATAGTAAGACGGGGAGGTGGGTGTAGAGCTAGATACTATCCATAGTCGGGAGTAATGGGTGCCTCTACAATATCTCACCATATATCCCATGCCGATGGCTGGAGAGCATGATAACCCTCAATAAGTGCCTCATAAGGTAGGAATGGACCCCAATCACTGGCATCTATCCGGTGTCGTCCATAATAAGCTACTCCCTATGGCATACACTGAACAATCCCATACTACCTATAGACGCGGCGAAACAAGAATCGCTCCAAAATCTTGGAGCTCTTCCCGATCAAATACATCGAGTCGGCCAAATATCCCAACTCAACATCATCCTCATCCCAATCATCACAATCTAAATATAGATGCCAGGTCACTGTCTCCACATCATCAAGAACCCATCTCCAATGATCTAGCTTACCCATCATATGCTGGGTAGGCTTGCCTCTATAACGGAACACATAGGGTCTCGTCGCTAGTCTCGATAACACCGACTAAGGATGCATGACAGCAATATGCTCCCATGCCCATACCTGAAGAAGTGTAGCTCCTGTTGATAAACTGTAACCTCCCAGGTACACGATCCAGTGTAAATCATGATATAATTGAGCAAGCATACACATACCCCAAGCATATCTTGTCCTGTGTACCATCATACCCTCTAATACCCGACCCCATCCAAGCGATAGACCCTTTGACCTCTTATCAGGACAAAGGAATCCACCAATAAAGCCTGCCAGAACTGAAGGAAGTGGAGCATATGAATGATACATCTCTACCCAGGGGATCCAAACTCCCGCACTATGAGGATCCTGAAAGAATCTCCAAATAGAATCTATCCCACCCCGCTCCTCTGAATCATGCACAACAATCTCACCAACAAAAGGAATCCGAAGGATACACCATACATCCTCTAGCATCACAGTCATCTCACCGGTAGGTAAATGAAAAGTGTTGTGGTCGCTATGCCACCACTCTGCCAATGCTGTGAGTAGATCCCGATTAAGTCTAATCTGGGGCATGCCCAACATCGAAGCTAAACCACAATCTATAATATGCTGTCTCTCATCCTGTGAAAGACGTGGAATCATATCTAGGGGCCAAGGAAACTGCTCTCGCACATGAATAGCATCTAAATCCTCCTGATATCAAAAGACACATTTTTACAAATCAATACATTATCATTAGAATATCAAACATCATTTTACTCTATCTAAACTAATGATTAGATCTTACAGGTAAAAATGTTTTAAAACCTCACCTATCATGAGGTCATCAAATTCTAAAAATGTGTTTATCTATCATATGATCAATTTATCAAAAGTGAACCCTCATCTATCAATCAGGTTCATTTCATCAAATTTTCAAATTATTCCTTGCCTATCATGAGGATAATTGTTATCAATCAATCAATGGATCTCACTTATCATGAGATCGTTTACCATTTATTTAGTCAGATCAAACTAAAATGGATGGATTGAACAACAAACCGATGAAATAAAAAATCAAGATTCACAATTTTTCATCAATTTGTTTTTCCACACGCTAAAACAGGTGGACGACGCACTAATATTTTTGAGGCGCTATAGTTTTTTGGTGTCGCGCTAAAAGATTTTGTCGACGCGCTAAAACTATTGGGGCGCTATGCTATCTTGTCAGCGTGCTATAACAGAGCTCGGGGGCGCTAAAACAGACCTATGGCACGCTACAGAATCTACCTAAGGCGCTAAGTTTTTGACACACTACACTTGCCTAGTGGCGCGCTACGGAATTCTACTGACGCGCTAAAACTCTTGCGCGCTAAAACAGATGACCGACGCGCTATTCTGCCCCGGTCGGGTGCTAAAACGGTAAAAAATGTGAAAAAATGAACTAAAAGGTACAAGCACGAATTATGAGGAGACTTTGGGGTACGTACCGGAGGTCCATAATCAGCCAAATGCTGGTGATGTCGCACACGCTCGAGTCGGTGGGTGTGGTAGGGGATCGACATCCTACTACTCCTAGCACTCTAAAGGTCTCTATCACAAGTTTCTCAAAGTTAAATGCACAAATGACTTTTGAAAATGACCTTTTTAACTTTTATAGGTTCTTTTTGTGGGTTTTTTTTGGTGGGATTTATTTAATTTCTTCCTGTGAAATTAATTGTTATATATCAATGGGGCATTTTTGCACAATTTTATCGGGAGATAAATTGTTTCTTCATCGTTTCTTCATCCAATTATTCTAAAATCATCAAATCATCATAAAAATTCAAAAAAAATTGAAAAATCTTAAAAAAAAAAATCAAAATTCATCAATTTATCTCCTGTGGGGGCATATATCATTATCATTTCAAAATTCAATATTTGGGGCAAGTCTTGAGCATATTTCAAACTTTTCGTCAATACTGGCAGCTGAAGCAAAATCATTCTTTGAAGCAACGTGTAAACACATCACCAAAGAGGGGCAAAATGTAGACACCTAAAAATGGTTTGGAGAATCTAATTAATTAAATACGACTTATTTGATTAATTAATCTTAAATTCATCTACTTAGTAAATAAATAGAAATATTTATTTATATTAAGTTCATTATTAACTCTTCTATTTTATCATATTATTTCTCTCTTAATTAAATAAACAAAATTAAATACTTTGTTTTATGTAATTATTATCATTATTATTTCTTCTATACTTTATTCATTAATTCTATCTTAAATTAAAAACACAGCTTCAATAATTTGTGTTATTTAATTACCTCATCACATTTCTTCTTAATTAAATAAAGATATCCTAGAATCTTTAATTTAATTATCATATTCCTTTTATTTTAATTTAATAAACTTCTATAGTTTTTTTTATTAAATTATTTATTCCTCTTTTGCTAAATTTAAAGAAACCAGAAATATTTAAATTAATGCAAAAATCATATCCCTCTATTCACTCACCAATAAAATTAGATTTTTTAAATTTAATTAATTCAACTGTCATTCACAGGAAGAGCCTCGGGGACAAACCTACAAGAAATCTTCTCAATCCTCTGCCTCGAATCTTTCCTCTCATCTTGCCTACTATTTTCATGGGGAGGAACAATCCTCCATGATCAGCGCCATCTTCTCATCTCATACCATTCAATTCTCCAGATTGAATCTCAACCTCTGGTGTGTTACCCCTTCACAAATATGTGTCGTAAAATCTATAAATATAGGGTTCTGGCTACAGGAAAAGGATCCTAATTTGTGCAATCTTACTCTGCAGGTTTTCCAGGCATTCAAGCAATCAAGCAAATAAAATCAATCATCAAGCATTTTAGTTTATCAATCATGGCTATTTACAGTAGTTTCTTTCTCATAAGTTTTACTGTAGAATCATCTTAGTTGCATTTAGGAATCATAATAGCTTAATTCTCATTCTTTAAGTGTCATTTCAACAATCTATTAGCTTATTTAAATCTGAGAGTAAAGTAGACTAGAGAAATCTTTAAAGTTAGAGAGCAATAGGACAGATTTCTAAAGATTCTTAGTTTAAATTAGCTTAAATTTCTTGAATCTTAGATACAATGTCTTATGTAGAAGTGTAGATGCATTTTAGATTGTTTACATCATTCTTACACTTCCAGTACTCACTTTCAACATTTTAAAAGCTCAATGATGATAAAAAGAAAGATAAATGGACTGTTAAGGTGACAATGCTTGCATATAGATTAGCATGGTAAAATTAGATTGCATTCATGTTAGTTTTGCATCTACAGAGTATTTTGTTACAAAAGCTAGTGAAGGATTCAAAAATGATGTTATCTATTCTCATTAATGGATTGAGTATAGTTCACATTAAAAAAAACATAATCATTATCATATAATTGCATAATCATTTCCATTACATGCATTAAAAAGCATTATTATTGTATTAAATCATTCATACATCACATTTTTTTTCATTTGTGCATCAAATCATCACATCATCTAAATTGCATAAGAAAAATGTCAAAAAACAATCATCTACATATTCACATTTTCATTAGCATTATCATATCATACATCGCACATTAGAAGTATCATCATTTAAACATCATTCATCCATTCATTACATCATATAACCACATTTGAAACTTCAAAAATATAATGCATTATATTCCATTTACAACATTATGTCATATATCATAGAAACAACACATCCAAATTATACATATAGATGCATTTTCATATCATTTAGGTACATATATTATCATACATCCATCGGTCAATATAAATATCATAGGCATCATGCATCCATACATCCTCATTATAAGCATAATCACATATAGCATCATCAATAAAACATCATCAAATCATAACATGTCATCATGATCATACATTGCATCCATAACATCATATAAATCATCACATGGCATATAGAAATAGATAATTAAATGCATCCATCATAGAACCATATAGAACACACATAGATTGATCAATCTACTGCATATCATATAAATATCAAAAATCATAATGTCAAGTATATAATGATGTCTGAAATGTAAAGAAATACAACATAAAAAATGGTTGTGAATAAAAAAACCAGAGTATACATCATATCTCAAATATATCATGGAATCTAATCATGGAGCTATGTGGTGCTAGCTCCAGACGATATCGACATCTCTAGACCACTACCTCCCCCATCGGACGTACTAGGATCTCTCGAATCTCTCTGTGGAGGTTTTGTCACACCCGCGCTAATAGTCCTGGAATGAGTCATGCTTGATTGAGACTAAGCATAACTAACTCTCTAATCAGAGGGAACTGCATCATGGTATCGACCCCTATAATACTCAACCTCTCTACCCACATAGAGAACCTCTCTCATATAATCATCCACAAAGGTACCATCGGCTAATCTCTGCAACCTCTTAGTTGTCAATTGTGTCTGCTCTGTAGCCTATCTAGCTACATCTCTCTCGGCTGTCAAGGAGGCTATCTGTGCTTGGGAAGCTATCAACTGTGCCTATACCTATGAAAGATTTTGTTCATGAGCCTGTGATTGTGACTGCATCTGAGTCTATGTCTACACTAATAACCCTCAGGCCTGAATCAACTGACCCTGTAATGTATGTACCTGCACTTGTAAACTCAAAATCTAGGTTTGTTGATGATGGGAAGGTACCCCAATATGCACACACTGCTCGGCAGGAGCTACCAGTGATTGCCTCTAATGAGGAACCATGAAGTCTCTAACATCAATAGCTGGACATCCTCCATCACCTCCTCCATCATCTCCACCATCTCCATCTCCCTCCTCATCACCACTGCTCTCCACATCCTCCTCCTCACCTCCCTCATCTCTCCTCCGTTGATGACCATGTTCAACAACAATCTCCTCCTCACCAAGTAGTGGCACTGGTTCATCAAGAATAGAGATCCGTGGAAAAGGATATAGGGCCACGTACCTCAATAATCTCAGGACGAATCTCCCAAACCAAAGGTTGTAGACCCTAGTACTCATGAACTGTAGTATCATATGAAAGGATGGGTCCCCACTTAGTATAATCTATCTGATGTTGGTTGTAATGTGAAACACCCTGGGGCATGCCCTATACTATGTCGTACTGTCTGAACACCCTCTTGAACAAAAATCTCTTGATAACAAAACAAGTCCTACCAACCAGAAACATACACTGAAAAAGGTATGGCATCTTTGTATCATCATCATCCCAGTGCTCACAATCCAGATAGGGCCACCATGTAACGAACTCTCATCCAGGACTCTCCTCCAATGCTCCAACTTGCCCAGTCTAGGTTGAGCAAGTTGACCTACGTATATATGCACGTATAGCCTCATGGCAGGTCGTTGTCTCACCATCACTAGACACATAACAACTATATGCTCCCACACCCACACCTGAAGTAATGTAACCCCAGAGGACAAACTGGCACCTTGGAGGTAGACAACCTGATGCAAATTGTGGTAAAGATGAGCGAGCATACACATACCCCATGCATAGCTAGTATCGTGGACAATCATGCTCTCCAAAACATGGCCCCAACCAATAGAAAGTCCCTTTGACCTGCGATCAGGACAAAGGAACCCTCCAATGAAACCAACAAGTACCGATGGCAGGGTAGCATACGCGTCCACCATCTCTCACCATGGAATCTTGTATCCACAAATTGTATCATCCTGAAAAAATTGAAATAGAGCATCAGTCCTGCCCTGCTCTGAAGAATCATAAACTACAACATCCCCAACAACAGGTATCCTCAAAATTTTCCATACATCCTCAGGAGTGACTGTCATCTCACCGGTAGGAAGGTGGAAGGTATTGTGTTCACTATGCCATCTCTTTGCTAAGTTTCCAAAAAAAGAGATAAGTTTTCAAATCCAAAAGTCAACAAAATTGACAAGTTTCCAATTCACAACTCAGTTTGGAGTCATGCATGTGCACACACTCCTCTTTTTCCATCTTTAATTTTCTTTTACAATTAGTTCGAAAATCAATTTCCAATTAATTATTCTATTTTAGAATCATATATTCTTTCCAAGATTAATTTATTTTCTCACCAAAATAATAATAATAATATTTATCTTTATTTATTTTTAATTATTAAAACATTTAATCTCATCATTTATGTATACACCTAAAAATGGTCTGGATAATCTAATTAATTAAATACAATTTATTTGATTAATTGACCTCTATTTTCATCTACTTATAAATAAATAGAAATATTTATTTATATAGTTCACTTCTAATTCTTCTATCTTTATCATATTATTTCATCTTATTTAAATGAACAAATTTAATACTTTGTTTTATTTAATTATCAAATTATCCTATTTTATTCTATCTTAATTAAATAAACAAATTGAATACTTTGTCTTATTTAATTATCTATTTTCTTACATCTTAATTTAATAAATAGCTTACTATAGTATGTTTTATTATATTAAAAATATCCTCTTTTACTAAAATTGAATAAATCCAAATATTCAATTAAAGCATGTTTCTACAGCTAATCATATCCACCTACCAAATTAGATATTTGATATCTAATTTAATTCAACTCAACCTTCACGGGAAAATTTGGAGACAAATTGGAGACAAATTTGCAAGCAAACTTCTTCATCTTCTTCCATTGATTCTTTCTATCCTCTAGCTGAATGTTTTTGTGGGGAGGAACAATCTCCATAATCATCTCAGGCTTCTTCATCTTTCACCATTCAATTCTTCAGATCAAATCTAGACCTTTGCTTTGTTGCCACATCACAAATATGTTGTTGTGAATCTATAAATACAACCTCTTTTTACAGGAAAATGATCCCAACTTTGTGCAATCTTACTTTGCAGAAATAGCTTTTGTGCAATTTAGCAATTTAGAATCATTTTAATCATTTAGTTTATAATCATGTCTTTCATTATAGATTGTATCTTAATGTAGCTTTCATTATCATATCACAACATATAGCTTTCATTATTTGCAATCGATATCACAACTTTTACATCATATAACTTGCATATCATTTAACAATCATATAGCTTATCATTCTCATTCTCGAGATTGACATTTTAATAGTCATAGTGCTTACAAAATCTGAGAGTCCCGTGATTTAATAAATCTTTGGAGATAGAGAGCAATATGACGCTTTCAATAGATTCTTGCTTAAATTAGATTAATCGTTGTTTAAATCTATTGATATAATGTCTTATTGATTGTGTTTGTTATTCATTTACACATATTTTACTCACACAATTTAATTTAATAATTAATAATCAAAATCCACATAATACCTTTTTACAAACATAATATATTTAATTATTATTTTAATTCTAAATCAATTTAAATTACCTTATAATCAATTTAATTTAATTTAATTGATTAAACAAGGTCATTCATTATATTAAATTACCACATAATTGCAATAAAAATTTAAACAACATAATAACAACAACAATCATGACAACACAATTTAACCAAATAACAATGACACCAAGCAAGACAATTGACAAAGAATACAAACCAGACAGACTGGGTAACAAGATAGGTACTCATCCTTGTTGAGGATGATGGAAAAGGTTGAGGAACTTTTGTCAACTCCCTTTTCCACATCATTTCCATTAGATTTTTGAGGCACACTCAAACCTGACAGTGTAGATGGAGTCGATGCTTGGTACCTACAACCTGCATCAACACACTGTCGAGAAACATGTACATATATATATATATATCAAACAAAAAACACACCGTGAGAGGAAATCACAATGTAGTAGGGTGCTTGCAAATGAGTGATGCTGCACCATCCCTCTCACCAAGACCTCAAACAATAACCACATCATCAAGTAACAATCATTACATCATAAACAATATCATATAACAATCACTAACTAGATGCACAACAAGTATAGTCAAATTAATCCAAACACACAATTAACTCCATATATCATCATAACATAAACATCAGTAAAGAGTGTCATGATCATCAAAGTCAAATAAACTGTCATCCAAACCAAATCAGAATGGTGAAACAAGCACCAACAAAGTCTCAAGGTACATAACATATCATAATAAGTATTAGTGTAGTGAAAGCAACATGAGAGGCACTACATAAAGGTATTATATAAGGTAAAATAACCCTTGACCTATAAATCTATCACCTAGGGAAATTTTTAGACTATTAAAATATAATTTAAACCATAGAAATAACCATATAAATCATAAAAAATAAACATACTAAAAGATAACACAATAAAAGAATAAATAAACTTTCACATATACATGATCACACAACATATTAAACAAAATTTCACATCATAACACGTGATTTTTTTTCTCCATACAAGACAAGGTTGATATTTCACAAGGATTTAAAACAACAAAAATATCTATGTAACCCCAACCACCATTGACAAAATTCACATGTTCACTCAACAAAATGTGTTAGTGCATCCCATGAATAAGAATAGCTGAAGCAACTATCATTAAAAGATAACATTTCAAAAATAAAAATCAATTAGGAAAATCTAATCATCATCACAAGTAAACCTTAGTATATATATAATTTTCATCTCCACAATATGTACTCACATAACCTCTTAATGTAATAAAATAATAATTTCATCTAAACAATAATGCAAACCCATCATCTAGTAATATCCATAATAATCAAAATATCCATAAAAATATAAGAATAACAAACAATTGTCATCAAAATATCCACTATGAGTAATGATAACAAGGGGTATAGAGTAAATTTGTAACACAAAATAAGTGGGGTCTTATAGAGCTCATGTTTTTGCTAATTTATCTATTTTTTATGATTCCTGTGACATTAGAAAGTTATTGACAAGATCTTCTTATCTATTCATGCATTTTTAAGATTTTGGGCATCTTTTTTTTTAGTTTTACATATTTTTGACCCATGGAGAAGTTCTATCTTTTGGATGGGATTCATTTTAGCTCTTTTATTATGAATTTATTCTTGTTGGTTGTAATCATCTCTCCAAATCAATTGAAAATTAAATACATTTTCATGGGAAGAAAAGATATTCAATAGATGAATGCATGCTAAATGAAATTGACGATTTAAAATTTCTTTGTGAAATTTATCAATTAAGATAACTTTGCATTGTAAATGAAATCAATTGTTGGGTTCTTCAAACCTATAATTTGCAGATACATCTAATGTTCACACTTAGGCATCTTATGTGGAAGAAATTCATTTAGGGATGAGAAATGTATTCAAATGAGATTCAATGAGATCTTTGCTCCATCATCACCTATTGCTACTTCAAAGTTCAATGTTTCTTCCAATGTTTTTTGCATGTCATAATCATTTTAGTCTTCCAAATCTACCTCATTGGGACTCTTATATATTAGAAATTTTATCCTTGTTTGAGCAGTCTTATATTATAAATATTAAGGACACATTAGAGGATTTGCATCACCTCTTTGATGAGAATGATAACATTACATATTTTATGTTTCTAGATGTAGTTCAGATTCTTCCCTCTCTTGAATCTACTTCTTTGATTATGCACTTTGTTCCTATTTTGGAGGAGACATATTTTTCCAACATGAAGAAACTAAAGTTGCATTTGAAGACACACATTTGAATTTATATTTCATATTCATATAGATTATTGGAATGACTTCTACAATCACCAATGCATTTGTTTTGTTCCCAAGGGGAGAAATATTGTTTGCAAGTTTTGAATCATCTTTGACATTCTTCTTTGAGCATTCCCCATTAGTATAAGAGACACTTCTTTGTTGGGAGGTCTATAGTCTCTCTTTTTATCTCTTATTAGGGAGGTATATGTGAATTTGTAATAGAAGTAGCACTTGGGAGGTCATGTTGAGTCTTCCTTTCTTTCATCACATGTATACATTTTTTTGTATCTTTTCGACAAAAGTTTTTTCCCATGAGGTTTTCTCCTTGTCTTCAATTGTCAGAGATTAATTTATTTTTACATGGGTACCTATCATGGCCTTATATTCAAGGCTCGTCCTTCATCATTGATGCATTCATACATTTTTTTCTATCTTTTCGACAAAAGTTTTTTCCCATGAGGTTTTCTCCTTGTCTTCAATTGTCAGAGATTAATTTATTTTTACATGGGTACCTATCATGGCCTTATATTCAAGGCTCGTCCTTCATCATTAATGCATTCATACATTTGATCATACTCCCAAAGTTGCACTTAAGGGGGGTTGGTGAGAAATGTGTTTTATCAAACTAGTTTTTTTGTAGGTCCTATTCACACTAGATTAATTAATCTTACTTAGGTCATGCACTTTTTTATCTCATGTCATAGGATTAAGACAATGTCATGATTTAATTCAATTTGAGGATTTCATCCTTTTCTCTATTATAAGGATTTATCATTATATATTGTAATAGTATTGTGTCTATTTTATATTCAAAAGGGTGTTTTGATTGTATGTGAGATTTGGATACCTATGGGGTTCAATCATCAACTCCAACAAACCCTTGAAAAGGGGAAAACTCCAACAAGAGTGAGATTTCTTCTTTGTGTTTCATTATCACAATCTAATTTGAAATTATTACAATATTCCTAGGAAAATTTGGAGCTTTAACAATATCTAGGAAACCTTCTTTACAAATACATGTTTATATATCTTATAAACCCTTGCTTTGTCACATTTACTTATAAAATGAGCATGAAAATGAAGGATCCTATGAGAGCCATCCCCTCTAACTATATTTATAATGAACATATTTCTTTCTTATAACCTCCCAACATTAAAAAAAGGCAACTTGGGACACTAAACTATTCATATTCTACGTTTTTCCTTAACTATAATGATTTTTTCACTTCTAATATTAATGATATGGTGATCATCATGGTTGATGATGATTTCACCACCTATACAAGCCAATAACTCCCCTTAAATTTTATTTTATCCATTTAGATATTTGCACTTTAGTTCCAAGGTGCCTTGGACATATTCTAGATCATCTCAAACATGAATCTAGCTCAAGCACAACTTCTTATGCATCATAACACACAAAAAATAATAAACTCTTGAATATAACAGATAAGGAAACCTCAAACAATTGATGATGAAAACATGACCCCTAATCATCCAACACCTTTGATCTAATTTTTTAGATCACACCTCCATCAAAATATTTTTAGTCCCTAAAATCCTAGTGATACAAAAGGTGAGAAATTCCTTTCTCCACATCCTTTTAGGAACCCCACTTGGTGACACTTGGCAACAATAAGGTGCTTTCAAGATTATTTAATTATCACATTGATATGGAATAGACGTCATGATTTTCTTGATGAATCCAATAAAATATTATAATAACTAAAAGAAATACTTTCACACATTTCAAAGAAGGCAACAATTGAATTCTATGCTCAATACCTCTATAAGGTTGCAATCATTTGGGCTTAACGATCATCTTAGAACCTTGGTGCATCTATTGTCCTAATATTTCTACTTTTTTTTTTATTGAAACCCATGTGTGCTTTCAACTACAACTCTTTATCATTCTTGTTGTCCACCCAACAATGGAAGAACAAATTTCCCACTAGCACTAATTAACATCTTATTTCTCGTAGCACTAACCAAGGTGACCTCAAACTTTACGAAATAATCAAACAAAGTAAACTCCTTCCAATTGAAATAGAGCTTGTATTTATTATTCCTCCTAAAGTAAAAATTTATCTTATAGAGATATGGGCTTGCAAAAATGATATCACAAACATATAATGGTAAATATTACATCTACAAATATTTTTTTAATATATTTGAAATAGTTTACAAGCTCCTACGAGTAGTTGATAACAAATATCAATAAAAATTTACTTTAGCTAATATAAAACACCAAAAAAACTACCATATAAACCATCTACCGTGATCAACCAAAGTAGTCTATTAGGAAATTATAGCAACTTATAGAAAGTATCAAAAGGAATGTGTTGGTGTAAGTAAAGTCTTGTACCAAGTTAATTCATTACAAGGGGACTTATTTACATGTTAAGTTTAGGTGTATTGGTGCTACTATGTGGCACCATTTTAGAGGCCTGGTCCCACCTATAAATACTGAGCAGTCAAGCTAATAATTCAACGTTGAAAAAAATCCACCAGCGGCCAACAACTTATGAAAACCAACAAATGGTTTAAATAAAGTAAAGCATTTCAAATTTAAAACCGATGGATAATCGAACCAAAATTCAACAGGTCAAACCAATAGGTGCATATTCTCTTAAGAATATTTCGGGAAAAAGATTTTGAAAGCATCTGCATAGATTCCATCGGGAAGAATATTTCGGAAAAGGAGCAAATTTTCTGGTGATGGGAATTTGACCATCAAATTTAAGCCGATGATCAGATGATGTCAATGCCATGTCATCCCTTTCTAAAAAAAAATTTCCCCCCTCATGGATTCCATTTTCATTTTGGAAGTCCAACTTCGAAGCTTCATATCTTGCTCATTTTGACTCCTTTTTTCAAATATTTTTTTTTTATTTGGGAAAAAATTTTGCCCTCTTCATAGTGGTGCAATCAAATTTTGGTTTTGGTGTCTTTTTTTCCATAAATTTCAGATTCTCATAGGTGTTGCTACTTTGTCCTCATTTTGGGAACTTCGGGAGCTCATATCTTGCTCCTATAGTAACATTTTTTTGGTGATTTTTTTTGAAAGTGCATAATTTTTCATGTACTTTCCAGTGGTGTAATTAGTTTGATCTCATATATTGTAAAAGTTTTACTTTGAACCTGTGGCCTTTTTTTGGAAATTTGCATGTACCAAGATGAAGACCACTTTGTTGTTTTTGGCAAGTGGCAACTATAAATGCACTAAATATAAAGTGTCAAATTAGATATTGCTTGGGGGGTTTCATGATTGAGTGATTTGGGGGGTAATTTTGCAGTGGTTGGTTGCATTCTTTTGCTTGGTTTTTGTTCTTGCACATGGGGAAATCTCAAATTGAACTCCTAAGTCCACATAATTATGCTCCATGGAGAAAATTAGTATGGAACTATCTCATGATGAAAGGTCTAATAGGTCATCTAAAGGAAACCATTCATCAACCTATTGATGCTAAAGAATTGGAAAAATGGGAGCTTGATTGTGAGAAAAAACTTGGATGCATATGTTCATTAGTCTCATTTGATTTACAATTTCATATTGAATCATGCAAAACACCTAAAGATGCATGGGAGGCTTTTGAAAAATTATATGGTAAAATAGATAAGATTAGGGGATATCATATTGATAATGATTTGATGAATCTTTATCCTAAATGTTTTGACCACATCCAAGACTACATCTCTAAAGTTAACCAACTAAGAACTCAATTGAAAGAATGCAACATTGATAAAGAAGATTTACAATTGATTTTAAATTTGTTATCCAAGCTTGGTCTTGAGTATTCAATATTTTTTTCTGGCTCTGATACCCATCGACTTTCTATGGGAGTATCATATGTTGATCCTCAGTTTGATGACTTTGTAAATCTCCTAATCCAAGAGGAAGCTAAGTTAATGAACATGGGTCTAATCAAGTCTTCCAAGTCACAAGCATTGTTGGCAAGTGAGTCAAAGGTACATAAATAATTAGGGAATCTTGATAAGAAGAAAAAGAACAAGCCACATAAAGAATTAGAATCCTCAAAAGAACATTCATCTAAGAAGGAGAGGCCTACTTGTGCATATTGCAAGAAGGATGGACATGAAGAAAACTATTGTTATAAATAAGATATTGATGAGTTGAAACATCTTCTAAAAAAGAATCACATTGATTTGCCTTCTAGAATGTCTGAAACTTCTCCTTCTTCTTCAAAACAGTCTAGAAAGGACAAAGGTCAAGCATCTACATTAGGATATAAAGGACAATCTCTTTGTGCTCTTTCAGGTCATAGATCAGGAAGATGGCTTCTAGATTCAAGAGCATCTCATCATATGGCATCTTTGCAATCTATATTTTCTTCTTTTCAGCCTTGTACTATGTCTCCTATTTTGATGGGAAACAATACATACATGAGTGTAATTGGGAAGGGATATATTAGTTTTGGGGACAACACTTTTTAGGATGTCTTGTGTGTTCCTCATTTGATGAACAATCTTCTTTCTGTATATCAGATTACACATGGTGGAGATGGGAGAACTATGGATTTCACTCTTGATTCAGTCATCATTCGAGACTTGAAAAGTAGAGAGATCATTGCTAATGGGGTGGTTGATCATTCATCTCGGTTGTATACCTTTGCAGATTTTTCTTTTAATGATGACATTGTTCCTTTGGCTATCAATTACACATTAAGTATGAACCATGATTCAAAGGAGGCATTTGGCTTCTTGAACTTGGGAGTTCTCACATTAGATCCAATTCTTGATTCATGCATTCTATCTCCTCCATCTACTATTGTACTTGAGGAAGCTTGTGTTGCCACAATTTTGGCTCCTTTTGATTCAATGTAGCAGGACATACATAGTCTTTCAGATTTGTCTACTTGTGATGGCTTCTTGATAGGTATTTCAGAATTGTTTGTGGAGTCTCATATTGCAGATTGGGGGGACACCATTGATGACATTCATCTACTCTTTGATGAAGATGCTCCTTCTTCAGTTGTTGTGAGGGAACAATCTGACCCTCATGTTCATTCTCTACATGATCATTCTTCATATTTTGGCGTGACTGTAGATCTTTTTGGACAACATTTGGAGGAGGATCCTTTGTCTTTAGAGGGGATATCATTGTCCTTGGATCATGTTCTACATTCATCTCTACTAGATTCTGGATTGTCCTCTTCAATAGTGTGGCCTAGAATGCTTGTTTGGAGTGTGTCAACTTTCAACATCGACATGGAGACACTTGAGCATGCTTCAGAGACATCATCCATCATCCATCTTCCTGGCATCCTACATACATTCCTGGTTTTGTTTCTTGCTAAGGGGGGAACGTTGTTCAACATTTTTGGATAATCTTCAACATTCAATGTTGAGCTTCCACCATCATTGCAGGAGACTCGCCATTGAGGGGCGGTTACCTTGTCTCCCTTCTTATTCTCTCTTATGGGGGGGTATTTTTCCTCACATGGGGTTTTTTCCTTCTCATGCATCATTGAGATCATTTCTTTTTGTATTTCATCTCTCTTTTGGGGAGGAGTTTTGTCCCACTGGGTTTTTCTCCTTTTCTCCATTTGTGAGAGATTTTTTTGTCATTTCTTTTGCATTTGTACATGGGTACCTAACATGGCCTCGTAGTTAGGACCCATCTTTGTGTTATTGCATAATAGTCTACTACTCCCTAAGTTTCACTTAAGGGGGGTGTTGGTGTAAATAAAGTCTTGAATCTAGTTAATTCATTACTAGGGGACTTATTTACATGTAAAGTTTACTTAGCTCCTAAGAAGGAATCTTTCTAGAAGGTGTTAGTTGTCATTAGTTGTTATCTTATATTTTGACTTTGTAACACATGTTAACCCAAGTAGGTGTGATAAGTTGTCTCATGTCATATGATTAAGATACTTGTCATAATCCTATGACATCTTGTATCTCACCTTGGCTATATAACCAAGAGGTCTCTACTACATTTTTCATATCAATTGAATCATATTTGCATTTGCATATTCTCTCTCTTGCGCTTTCCATTTGGCCTCAAGATCTTGGTAGCCATAGCTAATTCTAACAAAGTGTTTGAGTAATATAATATCAAAAGACTAGTACCAAGAGACTAGACATCATTACCACCACTTTTTTAATCCAAATTATCAATAAAATCATCACCCCTCTCTAATTACTTAATTCTAAAATCAACATAATCTTGAAGTCAATATTCAAGATAAATCGTGAAAGGAACTATTGGTAAAGGAGAATTATCCATATCAATGACTATAAAAGAGACATTTTTATCTTCTAACTATGTAGGATTATCAACAATGACATTTTTCCCTTTTTATGAACACCATGAGAACAAAACAAATAAAAGGATCACCTCCACTAGGATATAGAATAGCATGAGGAAGAATATCATGAATAAGGATTTAACAACCACAAAATCACAAACCATAAGAGTAGGATCCACATCACCAAGAGCAACACCAATATCAATACTAGTGGAAACACCAAAATTAGAATCAACATCAATGATACTAGCAATATTTATCCTCACAACATGAATAAAATAATTCATATGAGAAGATTCAAGTACCAAACATTACTAAGAAGAAATAACAATTGAACTTTCCAACCATCCTAACCATACACAAGATCATCTAGAACCCTACCCCAAATAAGTGTATGAGGATCCCTAATAGTACTACATTTAATCAACTACAAAATATCATCCTTCTTATACACCTGCATAGCCACAACATTAGCAACCAAAGAAATGGTGAATTTTGGAGAAAAGCTAGTGAACATGCATTTGCACTCGTTAAAGAAACTCATTTCCATTAATCCAAATAAACCAAACAACTTTTGGAGACATGACAAACCATAACTTGTTTAAAAATTTATTCATAAAGGAAGAATTTAAAAATTTCCAAGATAAAACATCAAATTAGCTAATATTAGGCTTGCCGACCATAAAATCCCATACAAATAAAATACATTAACAAACCAACTTAGAAAAATGACTATTATAAAACAAATGGATGATTGACTCAAGATTACCACAAACCAAATATGAATTAGACTTAGACCAAAAAACAAGCATAGGCTCACCAACATCTAACTTGTTAAATACCAGTAACCATCCAAAAAATATTTCTTAGGCTTAACAAAGTCAAACCCTCTTAACTATTTGACCCAAATATTATTAAGATCATTAACCCCCTAAATAGAATTTTTTTTACCACTCTTTACAAAAGGATAATAAATAATAAAGATATTTAGGAGTAACATTTGAAACCTTCTTAGCCCCAACCAACTAATATTATCCCAAAGAGTATCATTCCATTGAACAACCCTTAAAGATCCCTCAAGGCCAAAATCTGTAACCGTTGTATAAGTTCTTTTTGGTTCAACTAGAATATTATTTTTTTTACAAATAAAATTATAGTCCATAAAATAACTATTATCAATTATTTCACTAATAGAAGTAAGGCCCTTGATATGCTAAGAAAGAGAAAGAAAACCTCTAATATATGCCATGTTCAAAGAGATATTTTAGCACATAAAGACCACAAAGTAGAACTAAAACACAAAATGTTATATTTGGAATCAAAGAAAACTTCATGACCTTTAGTTAGTTCTTTCAAAAAATCCATAAGCCTTCCAAATAGAGAAAAAAATAGAAGATCCAAAGGGACTAACTTTCGACTTCCAAAAAATAATTTTTGATGAGTGCAAATCATTCCATTTAGCATTCACCTCAAACATGCAGCTATACAAATTGTACCTAAATAGTTGTTTCCAAGGATCACTCCAGCCAAATATTTTACAATCCACTTAAAACCAACAAAAACACCATGGAAAAAATATACCTCTTAACCCCCTACCCCCAGAAACCATAGAAGATATGATTGGGCCCAAGAAATAACATGTCTTTTCTTACTACCCTTACCATTAGACCATAAAAAGCTTCTAATCGATCTATTGAACTGCTTAACATAAGATGAAAAAACAAGCCATTAGGAAGAAAAATAAATAGTATAAGATGGAAATACCTTCTAACAAAATTGAAATATCCTTGCCACAAAAAGAAGATTACCCTAAAAGTATATATAGACATATGATTTTGTTTCCAGTTCATGTGATGTACTTTCTCCTCATGTTGACACTAGGAGAGGGTGTTAGGAATTCATGTTAGTGTTCACATGGGTTAGAATAAAAATATGTTAAGTTAGAGTGAATAAGATGAAGTGAGTTGTAGTAACAACTCACATAGCTATTCTAGGTGTGAGAAGAACTGATTGGGATTGTATATAGAACAACTTAATATAATATTATAGTGAGTAAACATAGTAATATAAGTAGTTATATATCTCCCTATTAGCCACAACTATATATATCTTAGGTTAGCTACTTGAAACTCCACCTACTTGAGATTTTTTCTAAAAATGTTCACTGCCATATATCCAACAACTAACCTTAGAGATCTACTCTCAAATCTATCCTCTACTCTAGGATTAGGTCTTTGATCTTTATCATTGTTCCTAAAATTCTTCTTTGGTAAATTTAACCTAGTCCCATTGTCATTCCTTTTGAATTTTCTCTTATTATTCACATGAGGGCCTACTCCAAATCTATCTCTATTTTGGCTATTTTCTTGATTTAGAAAATCTTGAAGTAAATTGGTTTTTCTACTTGTGGTCATGCTTAAATGCTACTTAGTTTTCCAATATCTAATTAAATTTCAATTACCTAAGCCAAAGTTAGGTTTTGTAAGCTTAGTAACAAATATAATACCTTTGTTCAATCCCACAATGTCTTACTAACATGATCCTCTTTAGATTTCAAATAGTGCACATGCTCAAAAGACCCTTGAATTTTGTCTTATACTCTAAAAGTGTCAAAGAACCCTATTGCAAACTATGAAACTCAATGAGTTTTCTAATCCCTATTTTGACCTAAAATATACTCTTACATAAAAAACCTCAAATTTTCCCAAGAAATATTGGATATCTAATAACCATTTATTGTCTTCAAATGATTTCACCATAAAGGAAGCCTCCTCTAGATGATGGATAGTAAACCTAGCATGAGTATGAGAACTCATGTTCATCAATACAAAGTATTTTTCCATTCAAATTAACCATGTGTTTGTAATATCACCTCCACCCAAGCCATCAAACTTGGGAAAATGCATCTTCTTAAGCTCCTTGAGTAACAAGTTTACTCTCCTTTTTTAAGGTAATTCCTTAGCAATCTCAAATTTTACTTAATACACTAATACATAAGACTCTCTACTATTCTCATCCTTGTAATTCTATCTCTCATGATAAGCTATAGTTAGAATCAATGCAAGAATCCTCATTCTCATCATACCTTTCAATAGGACCATTTTGGAAATCTCTCTAATAGGTTTCTTGCATCCTCCACTCCTTTGATGAATTGTTCACTACGTTGATCTAAGCTCTCAACATTATCTGTTAATCTTGATTTATCAACAAGCTTGGACTGATCATTAGTAACTTCAATTTTTTTATGTTGTCTTCTCTTCATTTCCGCAACATTTATGACTTGGTGTCCACAATTATTTGCATGTGAATCAAGATTCTATCTTCTAAGTGTATTTCTACTCACATTAGAAATCCCTATAATCAATGGATCATTGGAAGTTAACCTCTCAACTGTCAAATATGGCTTCAATTTCTCTTCACACTGTTTAACAACAATTTCAGCTAAGACCTACACACAAATAAATATTATTGATCATCCTTTTGCATGTTAGCCAATAAGACTAATAAGAGTGGTTAGGGGACATCATCACTTTCATTTATAATCAAATGCATAATGGTCTACATTGTTATTATAACATTTTTACATGATGCTTTTTGATAGTAGAAAATAAATAGTGAAACATTTTGAGAATTAGATCATCACATTCAAGGTCAAGCATCACCACACAAGATCTAACCTTTACAATAGTTTCTATCATTATTACCCTCTTAGCAAAAGAATGATTTCTAATATCATCCAAACCTTGGAAACCCTACATAATCAACTGAAATAACTCCTTCATTATGTCATCATTATATGGAGTCTTAAGTGTTGTTATCCTTATAATTTCATTAATGCAAGAAGTAATTGTAAGTATCTCATCCTTATCTGGGTGTCTCATAAGCTCTAGCTTAGCAAATAAGTCATTGATGGATTCACAATATATTGCATCTCCACAATGCCTAATTGATCTACCATTGATAAATAATTATATACTTCCTCTAAGATGCAACATAGATCATTCTTTGATTATGGCTAGTGTTCAAAAAATTTCCTTGCATTACAAAATGTTTTTACACAAATCTTTCCCTTTTATTCCAAGCTCTTCTTTCCATAAGAATCTTGGTTGATGAGAATAGAGAGCATACCTATCACAAATTGACTATTTTCTAGAGAACTCTTGTTATCATTTAAACTTACCCCAAATATGATTTGAAATGTTCTTTCCAATTCATCCTAACTTTATCTAAGAGATTCAAGAAAGTAATCTTTCATTTTTCTATCTTCCACAATTCAAATGATACATTAAGACCATTTTTTTGTTGAAGCTAAATTGAAATCATTGAACAATAAATTAGAATTTCTAATTACTAACTTGAACTATTGAAAATTGAATATATGCAAGTGCTAACTTCACTTACCAAAAGAAATTTGAAAATGATCTCCTCACTGTTAACCCTGCAAGTTGGCAAGAAAACCAACTTGATACCATTGTAGTGTGTTTGTCTATTTTTCTTGGGTGTTGTTATCAAATGTTTGTCAAATGCCAATTCTAATATTTCTGATTTTTAATACAATTTATGATTTCTTTTAGAATGCTCATCACAAAATATATAAAAATAGAGTTTTTTTGTTGTTCAATAACATAAGAAATTTATAGTTGATGAATCTATCTTGATGTCTTAGCATTTTGTTACAATTAGATAATGCTAAAATTGATGAGTTCTTATGTATGCAAATAGAAATAAAGTTATCCTAACCTCAATTCTAATGAGTTGCATTTTTTTGGGACTTACTATTTATGATAATTTTGACCGATATGTAGTTGCATGAGTCACACTTTCTATTTTTGAAAATTTTGGTTCGACAAGGACTCTGCAACTCAAATTTGTTATAATTTTTCAAAGTCATGTTTTTTGTACGCTTTAATGATTGTTGTATCTACGAATTTTTCCAAATTAATAAAATACTAAAGATCTTTGCCCATAGTTTTTTCCTAGTATAATTTTACCAGGTTTTCGATGTAAATGTGTTTACTTGTGCATATTATTTTCTCCGTTAATTTTGCACTATAAATTTTTTTAACACCTATTACCTTAAATAATCATTCAACAATTTTGGTACATCCCCTTCCCCATAAATAAGACCATATTTTTCATAAATACATAGAAATATTCCTTTATATCCATCTAGGAACACATCTTTCTTTGTATCAAAAACTGATCAACCTTTATTTTCTTGATTTATTGTGAAGGAACCAAATTTGGTTTCAAATTAGTAATCAATAGCTCTTGACTATAGTTTACTAGTTTATTTTACCACCTTTAGTTTATGAGGTTTCCTCCTAATCAACCTATCAATTTTTAATTAGAAAATCAAAGTTTCTTATTTTATTCTTGGTATCCAAGGCTAAAGTGTGGAAAAATGGACTATAATTCATCTCATTCTTTGAAGAACTTAGATCTCACTAGGGAATATAATTATCTCATACTTTTTACTTCAAGATTTTAATATATTTGTGTCTTTGCTTCTCACCAATTCTCAATCTCTATCAATGGTGACTTCTAGTAATATAGATGATGATACCCCCTAAGCATTAGTTAACTAGGTTCCTAGCATTGGAACTAAATGTTTTCATAAGTTGTCCTTTAAATACACATTTATAAGATATTTGACCTTGATTAGAGATAAAACTACATAAAATGAAGTAAGCCTACAATATTACTTAATTATACATTTTTAAGAGAGGGTATTATATAACACATGCATATCCGTAGCTAAATCCCTTTATTAATATCAAACATAACTCCATTACACATGTAACTTGTACTTTTAATCTCTACTCTTTCTCTCCATGTCTTATATATACATATTTTGTGACTCTCTACTTTTACAATCTTAAGTCATGAATACATGTGAGTTACATTACAATATGGAAAGACATGAATGACTATTGTCCATTCTTATTCTCCATTTTTTATGGGCATATATCTTTACATCGAGTCTCATATAAATTCACATAGCTATGAAGCTCTAATTTCAATCTTAGAAGATGTTATCTTTCGTGGCTCCATATAAATGAATAATCTTTGTATACCTTTGATGAAGTGCCTACCAAAAATGTAAATAATCTATTTTACATCTAGTTGAGTGCACCATCAAATAGTTGTTTATCATGTACCTAAGCTTATGATATTATGTGGTGATGTAGATGCTAACATGTGACACACTTCCCTTTAGTTAGTTATGTTGGGTATATGAGTAGGTTGTATAATTAATTATTTATGATATGATTAAGGATATGAATCCAAATTAATGGTGGTCTTGTCCTTGTAGGAAAAACACAAATTTAATACACATATCCCCAATGCACAATCAAGACACAATATTCTATGGTTTTAATTTAGATTTTTAAAAAAACAAGAGACCATTCAAGAAACAACATAGCCTTTAATATTCATGAGATGCTTCCAAAAACTTGTATCATTCACTTATCTCTATCTACAAAATATGAACTAATTTTGCCAACCTCTCTTTGAGCTTTCAATTTATTTTTTATAACATTCAATCAAAAATAATTGAATCAATTAGTTTCCCCTAACCTTTGACCTTCTATATTCTCCATCCTTTCACATTCACTTTTCCCTTTATGTGACTACTTAAAAAAATTAGAAAAAAAAGAAAGAAAATATTATTTTACTTGTGGATTTCAATCACCTTATTATGCCCAATATGCTCCTACATCAACTAGCTTGAGTAAATAAAAAAAACTTTGAATCCTTGCTCATATATGAGACTTAAATTCATCACCAATTCATCTAGAGTGGTAAATTCTATAGGGTTCAACCATGCAAAATTATGCACTATCATGTTCTTCCACTTAACCAACTAATCCAAATATCCATTGCCTATAGTCATTTAAAAAAAATTAAAATCTAAAATGCTCTCAATTTACTTTCTTCTTCTAATTAGGAATATATAAAGTATATTTAACTTGATCACCAACAATACACTTCTCATGAAGATCATACATATCTACTACATTAAAAATTGGAGCAATATCCACTCCTTCACATAGCTCAATTTTGTTAGGACTGGGTGTGTTATTCACATTGCATATCCTAAGTTCTAATTGTTCATAAAATATTAATTATGTGTGCATCTCCAAAGTTTTTGGAGTGGGAAAATACAACTCCCACGTGAAATATGTACATATTTCATTATTTTATTATTCTCCAAGGACTTAGAAATATTGTTTGTAATGAGGCATTGAATAAGAGGTTACATAGTGGAATTTTAAGAGCATTTTTTATTATTAGTTGGATATGTGATGTAATTAGTGATTCATGGGGGAGTCCCTAGGAGCTACATATATCAACTTGCATAATGAAATTCAAAATACGTGTGTAGGGGGAGTTACTTTTTTAATTTGAAAGACAGTATCTTGAGTAGGTCATGAGAATTCTTGTCATGGTATTTTGGGACCTTATTTGGCCCATGGTATTGCCTTTTGGTGGTTTTATAGGCCTCCACAAGTCTATATATTGAGGGCTTGAGATGGAGACATTATGCATTACTTTCTACAAGGTTATGCTTTTAGTTTTTGTTTGGGATTAAAGAGTGTCGATCTCCATATAAGGCATGAATCTTATTATTGTATTGTAACATTCATTTTACTAGAAACACATTGGATTCACTACTTTGGAGGTTGGGTTTTTCTTGAAAGGGTTCTCCCAAAGCATATCTATGTTACTATTATTCTTGTAGTTGCTTCTATTGTAACTCTCACATTCTTTCTTATCTAAGTGTTGTTTACATGTAAAAATGTTGCTATTTTTTTTGTAGATCAGTTACTATGACATTCTTCCCATAGGGTTAATGTGGAAATACTTGGATGTTTAGTAGTTAACCTTAGTTTTAAGTTTAATTACTAAGGGATTTGTGGGCACTTATCATAACAAATTTCATGATATTCTTACCATGATATTTTGGGACCTTGTTTGGGCCCACGATATTGGCTTTTGGTGGCTTTATAGGCCTCCATGAGTCTATCTATTGAAGGCTTGAGATGGAGGCATTATAAAATACTTTCTACAAGGTTGTACTATTAGTTTTCCTCCAAGATTGAAGTGTCAATCTCCATAGAAGGCATGAAACCTATTATTGTATTGTAACATTTGTGTTAATGGAAACATATTGGATTCACTACTTTGGAGGCTGGGTTTTTCTTGAAAGGCTTTTCCCAACACATATCTATGCCACTAATATTCTTGTAGTTGCTTCTATTCTATCTCCCAATTCTTTCTTGTCTAAGTGTTGTTTAGATGTCAAAATGTTGCTATTTTTTTTGTACATCAATTACAATGATATTATTCTCATAAGGTTAATGTGGAAATACTTTGATGTTTTGTAGTCAATATTAGTTTTAAGTTTGATTACTAAAGAGTTTATGGGCACTTTTTGTAACAAAATTCTTACTCATTGGTCATTTGTGAAAAATATTGCATGATATAATCTAATTTCGCTTAAATTATTATATGTTCTCATTGGAAAGATTAATTTTCTTAGATGTTATCCAACTTGATACTCCTACCCTCTCTTCTTGATATTAGTATATTGTTTGTAGGAATGTTTACTCTAAAATCTTCTTCACTTGTTGATATAAATAGTTTAGATAATATGATTAAAATTTAAAACTTCCAACGAATATTATTAGATATTTGATTTGTCACAGGCAAATTTTATGATTTCTTGTTTAACTTCTAATCTCCAAATAGAAGTGCAACACTCATAAATATAAAACCCCCACCCTCGCCCACAAACACACACACTTTTGATTTGAAAATGAGATACCCACCAATTTACTCATACAATTCTTGAGGAACTCTTTTTGAAACCACATATTACCTTTGTTAAAACATATTAATCGAATTTCCTATTCCTACGGTAACAAAACCTTTATAATTTCTCTATATAGAATCCTCAGTTCATATCTTTGTTCAAAAAAGCACCTATTTGCATGCATGTGATGAATATGACAACCAAATTGTGTTGCTCCACCCAACAACATTCCTATATTTGAACTTAGTTAATTGCACAAAAGTCTCTTTGTATCCAATTGCTAGTTCACATGCAAATACTTTAGTGAAATGCATCCCTTTATATTTCAATCACACCCAAATCTAATGTTTATATTTTAGCAAAACAACAAATATAACATTCCTAAACTTTCAAGATTATAGTGTATTGCTCAAATCAAGTGAAAATGAATAACACATGTAAAAGCAAGATTTTGTGTTGTGTTGAACATACTTTACCACATTTATCGCTCATCTACTATTACACCTTCAATAGTTTGACAAAGCCACTTTGGTCTTTTATTGTGTTTTATCATCTTCTAGATATTTACTTTATAGATCCCACTACATTTTATTCTCCTATTCTTTTCTCTTCATTCTTGAATTTGTCATTTATTATAAGTTAGACAAGCTTATTGTTACCTAAACTTGATGGTCTTGTCATTTATGGAGCCATAATCTTAGTGTTTATTCAAAATAAAACTAAAAAATTATTAGGTCACCTTGTTATGGATGTAACTTCTTCGTCATTGAATAAAATTTGAAATATTTAATGTGTTGAAAATTCTAGGACATGTATACTATGATGAAAGAGTGCAAAACTCATTTTACAAAATTAAAACTACAAAATACAATTATAGCCCAAAATAAAAAATAAATGCCAAATCACTTTACCCTCATTAATCAATCTGATGTCTTTACGCATGTATATCACATGACTTCATTATATTCCAAATCAAACACTTTATCTTCCCCTATGAACCTCTTTATTTTGTTATATAATTAATTGGATATACAATGGTGCTTGACCCAAAATGGGAAAAACAATTTTCAGAGAGGAAAATTCTTTAAAAAGATTACTATATTCTATAAGAATTGTTTATTGGTTTCATCTTCTTTTTCTTTGGCTTATTGTATTTATAATATATTAAATATCCAAACTGTGTTGCCACTGAATTGCCAACTAAATTTGGGTTAGTATGATTAAGTTGGAATACTCCTAACCTAGAAAACATATTCTACAACAGACAATGATTATAATTCCATCACATCTTTTTCTAAATAAATATATTTATATTTGGTTCACAATTTAAATCACACAAAACACGAATAATTTGGTTCACAATTTAAATCACACAAAACACGACAATACATTCAACTCTATAAAGAAAAAGAAAATAAAAGTTATATGAATAGATATTAACTTGAAATGGAAACAAAAGCTTTACCAACATATACACTTAAATTTCTACCCATGGTTTTTTGTCAAAGAATGCTTCTTCAAGTGCCATGCTTCTAACTATTTTATTGGTTACAAAAAAATATTTTACATGTATTATGGCACTCTATAGATATTGTTCCCCTTGATAATATCATTTGTTGATGTTTATAAACAATTGTTTTTATCAAAATTATAGGAAATCCCTTGATTCGTATTTATTCCTTGATTCGTATTTATTGCCTCTATTATTATAGAATCATAATGCTTTGGTTCAAATGGCTTTTGAATGCTTTATAAGCTTCAAGGGCATAAGATTTGAAATATTAGAAATACACCTATTTTTTTCCTTAGTAAGTTATTAATGAAGGTAAAAACTAATTCTCAATTCACTAATAGAATATGTTTTGCCATGAATTAATTTGAGTATCTAATTGGCTCTTCTATATCCTTCATCAAATTCAATTTGATGTTGATTCCTTGACAAAAAAATGTTACACCTTTTATTTCTTTATGTTACATAAAGTTTTCAAAATGATTTTTTTGAAAGGTCTTTTTTTAAGAAACAATGGAGGATGGCTATAAAAAAAAAGAAAAAATTAAAAAATATAAGAAATTTCAAATATTCATACAATCACGTTGATAAGGTATTCATTGTGTACATTACAGAACCTTAATACTTAACACTGGAATTACACTGAGATTCCACATGACAATCGACAAACACATTAACAAAATATAATTGAAATATAATTGCTTTCATTGTTAATGTGTATATATATTACATAAAAATTACAACAAATTTCACAAAGATAACATGTTTCAACTACAAAATGACAAAAACATAAAAAAATATGCCACTACCTCTAATCAGCATTTGCTGACTCTACATCAAAATCAAAGTTTGATTCTAATTCACTGCCACTATGAGAGATTGTCTCATTCAATAGAATCAAATCAAATCCCTCCTATTTCTCCTAATCAACATGTGTGCCATCTTTGGAATCAATATCTTGGACATGCATCTAAGTCTTAATGATATTCAGGAGCCTATTGATCTTGAAGTTAAAGGCACTATGCACAACCACCAACTTCTATGATTGTCAAGAGGTAAGCCCATTCCTCTTGACTAACTATATGAAGTTGAAAGCAAGGTCAAGAGGCAGCTCCTAGTGGGATTGAGGGGCAGTGTCTCTCACGAATGTCTAGGAGCAATGCTACTTGTGCACTCCTTGTCACAATACATGGTGGAATTGAGGTGAAGAACCCCTCCATCAAGTGATGAGTTCTGACCTGTCTCCACATCTCCAACAGGAAACATGCCTAAAATCATAGGGGACACATGGTTCGGGTATATAGTTATTTCTTCAATAGGTGCCAAACTATAAATTGTAAATCATTTGTCTACATACAAAATCACACCATTTTAGGCATACGTGCCTTTCCTACCATAATGGATCAACAAAATTGTTTCAAACTTTCTTTGACTTATCTATGCTCAAGCACAATACAAAAAATTTCCCTTTTTTTTTTATTTGCACAAAAGCACATTTAGTTTCAATTCGTGTTCACAGAGACATTCCAGATTTTCTTAAACTATCACCATGATAGGCAATTTAAAGATACCCAAAAGTGAATACAGTTACAATCGTTTGAAATACATAGTTTGTTTTACTCTATACTCAAATTAGCTGCTAGATATTTTGATTTTTTAACACAACGAGAGGAAGTGCCCAAAATGAACAAAAGAAATGTTTCGTCAACTAAGCTAATTAATTCCAAATGCCACTCTAATCGATAAAATATTCACTACGTATCACTTCATAATCATTAACATTGAGGAAGTACAAGAATAGAACCACTCTAGCCAGAAAATTTTAAAAAATAAAAGCTACTATTTAATTCTTCAGAAATGCTTCTTATAAGTTGAGTTTAGCCAACCATTGGAATATTTTGAACAATAGAGTTGCAAGAAAAGAATACCACTCTGCCACCTATAACAAGCATCTCTGAAAAATGGAATCCATTAGCATGTAAGCCTAGGGTTTGTCCTGCATTTAACCAAACTTAACTATTTTGGCCCTCCTTAAGTACCAAAAGTATGAACGTCATATCAAAATTCTGGTGAAAGACTGCAAAAATATCCAGAACTAGAGAATCTTTACTAATGCCGGCAGAATGCTCTTCCACTTGGAAATCTACTTTGCAGCCTGCTAGACCAGACAGAATGTCAAGTCAACAGAGTTTAATATCCCCCTCTGTAATGACTTCTGCTATGTCATCATACTAATGCAAAGGGTGCATACATCATTAGCAGTCAAACCATCCATAAAACTGGATGACGTATTACCACATTGTAAAATAGATGGAAGGAAATTAAATAGCAAAGCATGTTTGGATAATGCCTCAGCAATGCCATGCTAGACAATTACTTTCTTTGACTTCCTATATTTCATATACCCATTAGAGCACCAAAATCCTGGTAGTTACATGCAAAACCTCACGTTAAATGCATTTTCTCAGAACTAATTTCATAATGTTTTACCAAAAATATGCCCAACTAGGGTTTGTCCAATGCTTTATCATTATTTACAAGTTACGGTAACAAGTGAAGCACCTGTCATATATTTCAAGATCAAGAATACATTCAAACTTAGTACTCAATTTTTATCGATTCAATAATACTGGGTGAAGTAGATGGCTCTCCAAATGTGAACAAACATGTTAACAACCATCAAAATTGTAACCATCAGCATAATTACTTAAGCTTCAGCTAGTTATAACATTGACTTTATACCTTTGCTATTAAAATTTAAAATGCAAAGTTCATATTTAGTTACAGACTCTAGGTTATGGCTCACAGAGTGTGATTGGTTCCAACTGCAATGGGAATAAACATGGGCTACAAGTTTCACAATGTAATATCAAAGTGCTTCCTCCATGAAGGGGAATGGGTCGTAAGAATAATTCATACTTAAGAGCTACTGTCATCTAAAAAAATCTTAGTGCATGCAAACAGTAAACTAATCATGTCAGTAACAAATCTGGTACATGCTAAGTCACTTGTCAGAATGTATATTGCTTTTACTGGCATGGAGTTCATTGAAATACAGCAGCTCTACTTGCTTGGGCAGGAAGTGGATGTGCTACAGTTCTGAACCATGCCTGATGCATACTGAAATTTTCATAAATATAATGCTTAGCTTTCTTGCCCAAAAATAAAAGCAAAGATGACCATAAAACAAAATGCACTTCAACGAATGAACACTCCAATCTTTTATCTTTTGTACCCAATTTAAGAAAGTCACATCTTGGAAGTCTATTAGTGAAGAAAACATATTACAACCTCTTGAACAAACCTCTTTTATATAAAGCAAGAAGCAATATTATCCTCACACTTCAGCAGCAAAGTCACAGAACAGCTCCAGTCATGAATCTGTGATCCAAGACAGCTTTTGCAGTTGGACGTAAACGGTAATTGGGATTTAGCATCGCCTGTGAAAAGGAAGCCATAAAATAAGAATCCTAAACAAAAAAAGTAGTGAAATTGAATTGCAATATCCATTTCTATAGACAAAAGTCCTGTAGAAATTAGTAGAGAGATGTGCAAGAACAAGAGTGTAAAAATTTATAAACAATGGGAATGAAAAGAGTAAAAAAAGTTTCAAAAAATAAAATTAAAATGATTTCTCTATTTCCTATAAAAACACAATATAGAAGTCGTTGATACGTGACCTAAAGCGCCATTTTTGAATAACCTTAAAACTTGAGATTGTGAAACTAGATAAAACTATATTGAAACAAAATTAATGTGAATAAAGTAATAATAGATAAGAGGCCATTCCAGGAGAACACAGCTCTATAGAAAGAATACGCCTGGGAACTAAAAATTCAAGACTATGATAGCACCACTTCAAATAAGAAGAACCATAAACAAAATTATATATTGAGATACCAAGAGTAGCTCCCAGCCTGTGCTACTTTAAAGCAGAACTAGAAAGCAACCTATTTCAAGATACCTAGAGTCGTTCCAGGCCAGCAACGCTTGAAAGAACTAGGAACAAAATTTTGAGATACCTGGAGTAGTTCCCAGCCAGCACCATCACCAAGATCAAGGAAATTCACTCCTCCTGTCCAGCGATCATCTGCTTTGCAGTACCTGTATGAAACAACTCATTAAGTTTATAATAGAATTGAAATATTGATGACATAACTATGAATATACAACAAATATCATTGAACTTAATTTTCAGCCAACAACAGGTGATAAAAAGTAAGGAGAGTAGAACCATACTCTCTTACTGCTTCCATATCAAGTTGAAAAGTACTTTCTAATAGTCTCTGTAAAATGATGAGAAAGTATGATTAATTCACGTCTTCGGGAAAAGCTGTTACTGATTAATTACATTCTTCAGCAAAGATTGGAATCAGATAAAGCTATCAAATGTAAAAAAGATTTCCCTTAGTTGGCTTAGATGTATAACCTGCAGGGATGGACCGTCAATACTTCCAGCTTCACACAAAGGGATGAATGCCATATATGCTAAAAGAAGGCCTGCTGCATATCTGCCAAAAAAAGTGCTAATCAGCACACAAGATTGTCTGAGAGTTGCACTGCAAAATCAAAACAAAAACCCTCAAGAGAAGATCGGCCATAAAATTACAGAAGTTTAAATATTAGGAAAATAAAGAAATAAAGATTTTTTCTAAATAAAAGATCAATGAACAACTTTACATGTCATCTGCAATTCCAAAGGCTTTTTTCTCTAGTGGTGTGGAAGCACCAGATTTTGCTGCTCTGCGCCATAAGCCCTCAGACAGTGCTTCTGAAGCTGTATCTAAAGGCAAATCCCTTGAACCAAAAATTGCCCTATCACTTTGACAAAAGGAAGAATCTTTTAGTTGAAGGAAATCCTAAGCTGGAAGAGAATAATGGAGATAAGGTTTATTAAATTCATAAAACATAGAACCACTTTGGACCATATATGTGCCTCATAACCATCTCAAAGCATGAGGCATTAGAAATGCAGGATTTTTTGTATCAATTATATCTGGAAAACCATAGCTTATTTAGCTGAAATTCAGAAATTTGCTACTTATAGGTTAAACTAATGCAATTGTTAAATGAATGAAATATTACATTCCAGGGATGGGGATTTAGGATTTTTGAGAGCGATGGCGAGGAGGGTTTCTACCCGCGCAACTGCTGTGCAGACCGTGGGGGCCTAAGCGTCATGCCTTCTTTGCCTGCACTGTGGGGCTCCTTTTGTCTTTCTAGTCCATGCCTGTCATTTGTCTGAAGTCATTGAGTTCATGCAGTGTGAGTCTGGGGGGGGCTCTCTTACTTTGCCCACTATTTTATTTATTAGCTTTGTATTGCCTTGTTGTTTTGGATCTGTAGGTTCGGTGTTGGGTGGGTGTTCTCTTATGGCACCCTCAGGGGGTCCCGGTGATCCCTTTCATTTGTCTTTCAAATCTGTTGCTCTGAATGGGGATTCTTCTTCATCGGGGCATGGAGACGTTATTAGGTTCCTGTTGCAGGCTGCGGAGGAATCAAGGATCAATCATTCTTCGAAATCGAAATCAAAACCAATTGGTTGCTTGGAAAGGAGCAACGATCGCCCGATTGTGGTGATCAATCCTAAGGCTGTTGCCAACGATGTCATGTATTTAGCAGAACATGCTTTAATTTGTAAATTCATGGGGGTTCGTATTTCATTGCCGTTCTTGGAGGCATGGGCTCGAAGAAACTGGAACCCGGAGGGAGATATGGAGATTATTCTTGGTGCAAATGGTTATTTTTTTGCGGTGTTCTCCAGGCTTGCTGATCGACATATGGTTTTTGAAGGCGGAACCTATTTCCATAATCAAGCTGGTCTCTTTATTAAACCATGGCACTTGGGGTTTGATCCTTTTGAGGAGCTTCCATCGAAGATTCCAATGTGGGTTCGCTTACCTTGACTCCCAATGGAGTTCTAGCGAAAAGATGTTATGCACTCTATTGCTGCAGTGCTCTACCTTTCTGATGTAGATTGTGTCACGAGTATGGCCACTTGCAAAGGAATTGTCCTAAATTGGGGGGTAATGCTCAGCCTTCTCAACCTGAGCAACAAGGTTTGGATTCCAAAGCAAAGGGCAAGGCCCCAGTTCAAACTGAGGGAAATGATTCGAAGGGGTTTATTCCGGTGACAGGATGGTCCAAGGCTAGAGGGGCAACCCGTCAAAACAAGGCTGTGCAAAAAGGAGGTGTTGGAAACAAGTTCGACATCCTCGAAAATTTTGAAGACCTGGATTCAATGGAGCATGATCTTTCTCTTGAAGGTCAAGAAGTGCAAGGTTTGGACCCATCTACACATATCTTCCAAATTCCTAGTCATGGAGTAGATTCACAAGAGGCTTTAAAGGAGGGAAAAACAAGTTCCCCAACTCCGGTCGAGGCATTAGGGAATAATCAAGAGTTTGGTAAAGTTCCTGGGGTTGTCATGGTGGCTAACCCTCTTTGTGAGAACCCTCTGGCACTAGATGACAATGAGGAATATACTGATCTGGCTACAAACTTTGGAACAAAGGAAGACGGAAAAAAGAAAACTATGCCCCAGCTAGGAATAAATCAAAAGAGTTTAAAGAAGGGAGCAGTGGACAAGGCAAGCAAGGTGGGTAGAAAAAAGGATATGGAAAAGATGAAGATTATGGATGAGTCCTTAGTAGAATCAAGTATTGTTAAGACTCTAGACTCTCACTTCGCTTCATCCCTCAAATGATTGTGTTCTCATGGAATGCAAGGGGGTTGGATAGCATTCCTAGACAAAAGGCTGCCCGTGATTTGATTCGTGATCACAGTCCTGATATTATATTCATCCAAGAGACTAAACTCTCAGTGGATGAAATGGGTAATGTATCTTCTAAAGTTTGGTGGAGAGGTTTATGCCAGTGTGTTGGAGCCCAAGGTTCAGCTGGGGGTGTTGCTTGTCTCTGGAACCCCTGCAAGATAACTCCTCTTTGGTGGGTGGCTTACAAGAATTGCCTCTCGGTGCTAGTGTCCTGTTTTGATTCTAGATTGGTTTCTCTTTTCTCCAATGTGTATGCACCTAATGATCTACCAGGTAAGATTTTGTTATGGTCTCATGTCCGATTCATTAGGTCTTTAGCTCTTGGTTGTCCTTGGATTCTTGCGGGTGATTTCAATTCTATTTGTTGCATGGAGGAAAAATCTAGGGGGTTGGGGTGTTTGGGCTCTGCTTCATCTTTGATGTGTGACAATATCTCTTTTCTCAAGTTGGTGGATGTGAAGCCTGTTAATGGTTCTTTCACCTGGCATAACAGAAGGTTTGGTGAGGATTCTATTTCTAAAAGGCTTGATATATTCCTTGTCTCAGACCATTGACTTAGGGATTGTTGGGCTTCTTCTTCTAAGATCTTAGGCTGGAGGGGATCAGATCATTGGCCTATCAAATTCTCATCCCAGCGTTTTTCTTTGTCTAGAAACCCTCCTTTTAAATTCCAGCTCATGTGGTTTCGTGATCCTTGCTTGTACCAATTGGTTGAGAGTTGGTGGGTTGAAGGGAAGCCTGCTTTTGGGACTGCCATGTTTTCCTTTTACAAGAGGCTTCAATTCCTTAAGTACAAGCTTAAAAGATGGAATAGAGCTTCTTATGGAAATATTTTCCTGGAGAAAAAATAGGTTTAGGCTCAATTGGACAGTATCACTTTCAAAATTAAGGAAGAAGGCATGACTGTGGAGTTGCTACAAAAAGAGTCTAAACTTTCCAAAGACCTTGCTGAATGGGAGTTACGAGAGGAGATTTTTTGGAAACAGAAGTTTTGTATTGATTGGCTTCAGGAGGGGGATAGAAACACTGCTTTTTTTCATAATTTTGTCAAGGAGAGAAGGTATGGTAATTTAATTACTTCTATTATCTCAAGGCAAGGGGATCTTCTATCTTCTTATCAAGCCATTTCTGAGGAAGCAGTCAGTTTCTTTTTCGCCCTCTTCACTGAGGAAAATTAGTTGGTAGCAGCGGAGGAGAACATGGTCTTGGATTGTATTCCTTTGGTTGTTTCCAGGGAAATAAATTACTCACTTCTAAAGCCTATTTCCCTAGCAAAGGTTGAGAGCATTGCTTTCCAGATGAAGAAAGGCGAAGCTCTTGGCCCTGATGGCTTTCTGATAGAGTTTTTTCAAGAGTTCTGGGATATCTTAAAACTGGATTTGTTGGAGGTGGTTAGAGAGTCTCAGGCAAATAAGCAGATGCTCAAAGCCTTTAACTCAACCTTCCTAGCTCTGATTCCCAAAAAAAGATCCGACTCATTTGACTCTTTTAGGCCTATTACTTTGTGTAATGTGGTTTTTAAGATTATTACTAAGCTGATTGCAGAGAGATTGAAAACTTGTTTGGCTTCTTTGATCTCAGCAGAGCAAGGGGGTTTTTTCAAAGGTTGGCAAATTGTGGATGGGATTGTTGTGGATATGGAGGCTGTGCACTCCATGTCTTCTTCTTAGGAAAAGGCAATGTTTATAAAATTGGACTTGTCTAAGGCCTATGATAGAGTTTGGTGGTCATTTCTTCAGCATATGCTTGTGGCCTTCGGGTTTCATCCTGATTGGATTTCTTGGGTGATGAGTTGTGTGACTACGTCCTCTTTCTCTATTTTGATTAATGGATTGCCATCATCCCCTTTTTCTGCTTCGAGGGGACTCAGGAAAGGTGATCCTTTATCACCTTATCTTTTCATTCTTTTGGCTAAGGGTCTAGGCAGATTGCTGAGACATCACAAGGATAGAGGTCTTATCAAAGGCTAGAGTTGGAATCAAGGTTTAGAATCCCAAACTCACCTCCAGTTTGTTGATGATACTGCTTTGATGGGGTTGGCAAGAATCGAGGAGGCTACTAATTTTAGGAAGGCACTGGATATTTACATGGCTGCATCTGGGCAAAGGATTAATGAGGAGAAGTCTAGCATCATATTTTTCAATACCCCCGGGAGAATCCAAAATAGAATTGCTCACATTCTTTGTTTTCAAATTGGTGGCCTACCTCTAGTCTATCTGGGTATTCCCCTCTATGTGGGAAATATGAATAAGAGGCATTGGCAGCACATCTTAGATATATTTCGGTCAAAGGTCAATCATTGGACTTTTCGTTGGCTATCGTTTGTAGGCAGGTTAACTCTTAAAATCTGTTTTGCAGGCTCTCCCTTTGTACAAGTTCATGGCCTTATATGCTCCAAAGAGTTTTCTTAAAGAGTATGATGCTCTATCTAGGCAATTCCTGTGGACAGGAAATATTGAGTAGCGTAAGTCGAGCTTGGTGAGTTGGGATGAAGTGTGTAAACCCAAGGAGTATGGAGGTTTGGGTCTCAGGCAATCCAAGCACAATAGTTTGGCACTAGTGGCGAAATTATATTGGAGGTGGTGCACTCTGTTTGATTAGTCATGGGCTCGCATTTTGAACATCAAATACCTTGGTGGGGTGCCTGATGAGGATATTCCTCAGATGGAACTAACTGGAAAGGGTTTTTTGATCTGGAATACTTTAAAACGGGGTTCTACCCTCATCAAGGAGGGGCTCTTCTGGATCATTAACAGAGGTAATTTTGCTCATTTTTGGTTCGATTCTTGGGATGGCCATCCGCCTATACTTTCGTCTCACCCTCATCTTCAGGCTTTAAGTGATTCTTTTGTGGGGGCCAGTTTTTCAAAGGTTGATAGCTTCAAGGTCTCTTCTTCTTTGGGGACCTTTGTGGTGTATCAGTGGCATCAATTTGATTCCTGGTTTGATGGGGGTTCTCTAGAGGAGCGAGATACCTTGGCTTCAATCCTTATCGAGCGGCCTTGTAGCTCTTTGGAGGTGATGGATGAGTTGGCTTGGGATAATGGACCCAAAGGGAGGTACACAGTAGCTCAAGGTTACATTGCTTTGCTTGGTTGACAGGTTCACTTGGAGGAGAGTCCATGGTGCAAGTGTATATGGAACAGGAATGGTTGGCCCAAGTGTAATATGTTTTTGTGGCTTTTGAGTCTAAACAAATGCCTTACTTGGGAGAACATTAGGAAAAGGGGATTCAGTGGTCCTTCGATGTGCTTTCTTTGTGGAAACAGTGAGGAAAGCTCTAGCCATCTTTTCTTCCTATGCTCTTTCTTGACTAAAATCTGGAATTGGTGGTGGCATTTATGGAAGAGATCATCAGTTCGTGCCTTGTCTCTCCATGATCTTTGGATGAACTTGGGCCTTCCTCCGGCTTCTGCTTCCTTCTTGGTGGCTGCTTGGGATTTGGGTCCTTCCCTTATTATCTAGCAAATTTGGCTGGAAAGAAATAGGCGGATTTTTTAGGATTGCAGGCAAGCTGCCCTTCAGATCTGGTTTAAAATTAAGGGTATGCTTAAAGAGACTATAGAGGCCAAGTTCGCCTGGGATGAGCCTTCACCTCAAATGACTCTAGGATCTTTTCCCTTTTGGAGCTTTCTAGGGCCTCTATGGCTCATCCTAGACATGGATCTATGAGGAAGGCATCTAAGAAGGTGAACCGTGTGGGGAAGTGGGTTTTCCCCCAGACTGGTGTTTACAAAATAAACACGGATGGTTCTGCTCGTGGTAATCCTGGAGCCATTGGCATTGGTGGAGTGGGACGGGATAGCAAGGGTCATGCCCATTTTTTCTTTTCTATTTATATGGGGGTACACTCCAATAATCAGATGGAGGCCTGGGCTATTCTTAAGGCACTGGAGAAAGCTTGTGAGTTGGGTTGGAGGAGGGTGATCTGTGAGATGGATTCAATGATTCTTGTTTCTCTTCTAAACAACCAGGATTTCCAGAATTGTTCTTGGAGACTTGGGGTTATTGCTAGACAAATTCTCAATTGGGCCTCAAATTTTGTTTCTATTTCCTTTGTGCATATTCCAAGGGAGTGGAATAAAGCAGCTGATTTTTTAGCAAAATGGGCATCAGATGAGATGGGAAATTGGTCTGTTTGGAGTTGGGATCAGCTTGACCAACAAAAGTGTCAACAACTGGCTCAGTTTTTTCATGAGGATCAAAATGATTAGGTGTGCTGGTTTGATCTGGTTGTACACTGTGTGGTGTTGGGAGGATGGCTGGTGTGGTGGCCTTTTGGAGATTTGGGACTTGTCCATTGGTCCCGACTTTGATAAATATCTGAACTTGTGGGGGCCTTAAGTCCCCTTTGATGTAATCTCTGAGTTTCTTTCAATAAAATTTTCACCCCTCTTTGTTTTATAAACAAAAAGAAAAAAAAATGCAATTGTTAAATGCTGAATATTGAATTTAGTTAAATGAGTGCACTAAACATTTACATTGAAAATGTCAACATAAATCCTATCAGTCTTGTTGATTAATTTTGAGGCTTTCATTCAAACTTAAAGTTTAGTTTCAAATTAAATTTAGAATTGTTTTCAATAATTTGCATGACAGTACTTTTGCTGGATTGTTGTAGAAGGGGCCAAATCTATTCATCAAATCCATCTCCTGTAAAGTGACCTTACAGAAATACTTCAACAATTCAGAAGTGGGTTCTGCAAGACAAAAAAAAGGCGTGCATCCAGCAGGTCAGAAAAGATGTGGGTCCTGCAAGACAAGTCCTGCAGATAGAAAATTAAGATGTTGGTCCTGCAAGACAGAATTTGGTCTTTTATTAATCATAAATTCCTGCAGTTCCATTGTAACAATAGTAATGATAATTCTCATTCTGATTATGAGATCACTGCCGTAACATAGTATTTTTGATATCTGCTTTCTGGTCATTATAAAGAGTCTTTTTATTTGATCCTATAGACTAGTAGACCAGGATCTCTTCATTTTATTACAAACAAACTCATTGCTTGCACTTGGCATCTTGCGTTGGTTTTGTAACCAGATTGATTTTTTCCTTGTAGCTTGCATATAAGAACAGACTACAGAATACAAGACAAGTCAGTAGAGTAGCAAATCCCACACTATCATCAATGTGCAACCAAAATGCAACTAAATTACCTTATGTTGACTGCAAAAGCTAAATCACGAAGACGGGGCACCAGGTAACGTGCATCTCTTTCCTCGATCATGCTGTCAAGTTCCAAATAAAGTGGCAGTTAATCATTTCATAAATCTACATTCATGCATCAATTATGAAATTAAACAAGATGTAGTCACGCTTGGTTCAACTTGCATACTTCAGGACAACAGAAGCAGGTCCAAGACTCTGGTGCAGTCTATTATGGGTATGCATGTAGGAAAGGCCATTGAAAGCACCACGAAGTAACTTGATTATGAATACTTGACGTCTTTTTATTGGTAGGTCCTTATTGAAACGATCCCAAAAGTCCCATTCTCCAACAGCCCGCCCCTCTGTTGTTGCTTCCCTTGCAATCATGGCATAATTTTCTGCAGTTGATTTCCCATCATCTCGGAAAACAAGCCACTGAACAGTAACAAACAAAAGCATCAGCACCATCTATATTCTGACGAGTATTCCAAAAAAGGCATTAAAAGTAGACAAAATACCAGATTTAAGAACCGGACTTGCCTGTTCGCCTGTGCTTGTCTGAAAACCTCCAAGGAGGATCTGAAGATTAGGGCACATTTCCTCCTCTGGGACATCCTGAGAATCAGCTTCTTTTCCAGTTAAATATAAGCTATAAACAAGAGTATTATTTTTATCTAAAACACTGACAAATAAGACGAGCCGGAGACAATTCCACATGCGCATAAATTTTAAATCCATAAAACACAAGAAATTTCTGTGACTCCAATACAGAAAGAAAAAAATAAAGATAGACACATTTCTTCTTCTGCGATATCTTGAAAACCAATTTCCTTTCCAGTCAAGTAGAACCATAAGTACTCTTTTTTTCTGAAAACATTTATAAATAAGATGAACCAAAGACACTATTCCAGATACATATGTAAATCTTAAATCCACAAAACACAAGAAATTTTTGTGATTTAAACAAAGTTACAAAAATAGAAAGAAAGAAGGATATATATTTTAGTGTTGTCCGTAGATGACAAAAATAGGTTAAGTAAGCTTAATGAATCAATAGTAGAGATAATATGAGGGAGATAAAGAACTCCAAGAACAGGCTACAAGATCAAACTTAACTAGAAGAAACAATTAAAAAGGTCCAACTAACAAAAAGTGTGGTGAACTCAAAGCTGGGAAATCCTAAACATGCCAAGAAGATAAAAGCAATATATTTGTAAAGGTGAAAATTATGTACCCATGCAAATTCCGATTTAGTTTTGGGTTCATTTTCGGGAAACTGTCTTAATACAATTACATAACACATGGTACACCCTTGTGTAAGTTTGGCTCTTTCCCCAATCCTTATCCATCCCTATTTACTCTCACCTACGCATACTTCACAAATTTGACCTTATCCTTGCCCTATTTGCACATGTTTCCACACATTTGCCACATTATTAACCCACATTTCCATGTATCTATTCCTAATCTCAAGATCTTGTATTTCCCGTCTTGGATCAATCTTGTAGAGTGGGGGTTTGATCTCAAGCCATGCAGAATTGACTCCAAATTCAAAATTTTAAATTTCAATTGCAAAGTCCCACTCTTTCCCACTAGCATTGGGAGCCAACATGGTACATGTTAGTGCGACTACTTGTTATGTCTTGGTATTTAAAGGCACTCATTTGTGCATTTAAACAAATCATAGAAACATCCAAGAACAAGAAAGATCAACCAAATTACAAGGAATATTCATACCTAGGAACACTTCAATTTGAGCACAAAAATGAACACATCTGCATTGATTTCTGCGTCTAGGACACCTACATGTTCAACAGTGTTGTCTTCAATACCCACCTACGACTGTAAAGCTATTTTATCAAGGGGTTGATTAAGAAGAACTTGACCCTCACAATTCAATAGCTTCCCAAAGGTATTTTTAAAATACTTCTAGTCTTTGCACATCCTCAAACATCAACGATCAAGGTGAAATAGGTCATAGAAGTTTGTAGAGAGCCACATCACACCCATGATTTATAAGATTGATCCCATAGATTAGGTGATCTCCGACCAGCTCAAGTTTAACCCCACAAGGAGCACATTCAGAGCATTAATTCGTGGGTATTTACTATTGATCCCATAGATTAGGTGATCTCCGACCAGCTCAAGTTTAACCCCACAAGGAGCACATTCAGAGCATTAATTCGTGGGTATTTACTATTAACAAGTTTGTTCTATGCTGCATTAGCAATCATTCTTCACTGTTGTTTCAAGAGCTAAGTACCTGATTCATTGCATTTGATTTCTGAAAATAGCATTTCAATTATCAACTAATAGCTCCTTTGATTTACCTAAGTTAATTGTTCTTTTATTGTCACATTTTGATTTTATTGCATTAGCCTAGGTTAATCCATAAGGTTACTTTATTCCCTTATATTCTGGTGAACTTGACATCTCTTATGCTCCATAAGATTTCACCATAGGGTTATACCTTCTTCGCAATTAGGGTTTTAGATCTATACTTTTTGATTGCTCTATCATTTTTTAAATCTTATAAGGTTTTGTGTTTCTACTTATTGTTACTTCATGGCTATATCTTTCCTTCTTGGATTCGTACCTTATTGGGTAACGTTATCTTTGCCCACATTTCCCACACTTGGATTCCTCTTGAGGGTTTCATTTTCAGATCTGAAATATCACTGATTCTTAAATCTGAGAGTGATTTACATTACCTTATTTTTTCTATCTTACATAGCCATATTGCTTTATCTATGCCATGCGATACTTGAACCCCCAATCTTTGAGGAGTGGTTGCCTAAACCCCACTTTGGCCCTATTAAGATAACAATGAAACATTTTTGGATGCTCATGTTGAGAACCACTTGATGATCACCAAGACTATGATCATGAGGCGCACTTGGCTAAGCAAGATCTCTCACTCACCAGGCAAGTGCTTATCAATGCATCCACTCAAGCTAAATTTCCTCGCCAATTAGCTAATTTTTTTATAAAACATTGGAGAGGGATTCATTTGGCATAGATATTCTTCATGATCTTGGATCTTTATTGACTTCTAATGGTGTATCCTTTTGTTCCACCTATTCTTTTGATCTAAACCCTACCCCTACCACTTCCATGGCCACTTATTATCCCTATTGTGGCTCTTACCTCTGCCATCCCTCCTACCTTTCCCATTGGTTTTGTTCCTCACTAAGGCTTACCTCCTATTTTTACTCCCCCATACCTACTTCTAGTGCTTCACTCCCCTCTAGCAATCCCTTTACATCCCATCCTTCCACTCACATAGCTACTAATGCTATACCCTCCATCCATATGTCCCATAAATACCTCCTTCCCAATCCATGATTCATTATATTCCTCCATCTCACTCCATGACCAATAATTCCTATAATGTGGTCCATCCATCCATGGCTATGTCTTCACACTTTACCTCACACCCTCACTACACTTCTGTAGTTACATATACCCCCAACACTACCCTTGTCCCTCCCTCCACCTTGGATACATTGTTACAAGAAATGGTCTATATCTTAAGAGGCAAATCAATGACAATAAGAAGGATGGCATCACATACAATCCTCCCCATTGTAAACCATTAGCATTTGATATTGTTATGTATCCACTACTTGTGGTTCTTGTTTCCCCTAGATTTAAGTTCTACCATGGAAAAGGAGATCCAAATGTTTATCTACAAGCTTTCACTACTGCATGTATGAATTTTGCATACAATGAACATATCTTAGCCAGATTATTCCCATGAACTTTAAGACACTATGTTATTCAATGGTTTTTATTCTTTACTTCCAAGTTCTATATAGTGCTTTGATGACTTAGGTAGAACCTTCCTAGAGCATTTTCATGTAAATCTGGGTTTGAAGATCATTATGAGCAACCTTAATAACTAAATATATCCAATAGAATAATGATCCTATTTATGATTATGTTATCCACTTCCAATCTTTGTGTTGCAAAGTAAAGATTCAATTTGATGATAATAAGCTTTAGATTATGTTTCATGAGGGACTTCTTCCTACTGTTAAGAATAATGCTTACTTGAGAAGCTTTCCATCTTTCAGAGATGCAAGTAATCATTTGAAAAATTTCAAAGCCAAATTATTAGTATCTAACATATTCAAATATGGATCTACATCTCAATCCTCTTACCCTTTCAAATTTCAAGAGTCATAATTTTTCAAAGCACAATGATTTGAAGGAAAATGTTAACCAATTTTCTACTACTTCCACTGTTCCATCTTTCAAACAAAATGCTCCTAGTAAGTTCACAAAGTTGCAAGCATCCTTGGATGATGTACTTCAAAGTCTATCGAGCACTGATCTGATTACTCTCTCTCCTACTTGTCCACTAGATCCAAATAAGCCTCTTACAAAGAGCTTTGATAAACAAGCATTTTGTAACTTTCAGAGTCAAAGGACACAACACAACACAAAATCATGCATGAGTCTAAAACATAAAGTGTGAGATCGTATTGACAACAACAAGATACATGTTGAATGTGTTAATGATGACAAGAATCCTTTAGTTGCACCTGCAAATAAGCAGTTGGAAATATACACTAATCCATTCCCCTCTTATACAAACAATGTTGAGGTACAAAATACTTTTACTATGGATGAGTGTATGATGATGCCATGGATGACTCATGTATGCATCAAGATAAGTCACACTTATGCACTTTTGTGAGGACAATTGAGACCAAAGCTATATCTTCTTCTCCTACACCATTGATGACATTTTCCAATGAGGAGATCCAACAAGTGAACTATTATGGTCCATTATACATACTTGGTAGTCATAAATTTTCATCGCCTACTCAATTTCTTATTGACCTAGCATGCCAATATAATATATGAATTGATGAACTTTTATTCACTCATATTTCACCTCAACAATATATACATTCTAGGATTTCTTTTAAGATGACTAATGGCATGTTAATCAATACATTGGGATGCATCATTCGACATTTGATAGTGGATTCAAAGAGAACTACCAATCTTATGTCATGTCATACTATCATTGGATAGATGTGGTGTATTATTTGGTAGACAATGGATTGAACAATGAAAAGCTATTCCTTCCATTTTGCATCAATGTGTAAAATATATAATTGAAGGGAAGGTGGTCAAAATTGGAAGAGCCCATTACAAGCCAATATTTGATGCTAGTCTTTACATTAAACACATTTGTAAAAATGCCAAGGCATGCCCTATGAGAGGGATAATATCATCCATGATTGATACAAGATACACTAGGATGAATTAGAGAAAATTGAAATTTGGTTGAAATGAAAAGCATAACCTCAAAAAAATGAAGAGCCTCAAATTACATGTAATGTCTCCTTCTCAAGCCTAGTCAGTTTGGCGATAGATAGCCTATTTCCTGAGTTCTTGTTGAGTTCTTGTAGGTTAATTGGTAAGAGAAAGGGGACTCCAAAGTTCTTAGAGAGTGCAGGTTCATCATTTTTTGTTTTCTATTTATGGCAATGAGCTCAATTGGCAATTAGGATCCTAATGACACTTTCAAAAGTGTTTTCGAACTTTTGAGGTGTTCTCCAAATTTCTTGGAGAGCATGTCCATTTTTAGTAAGTAACCAAGTTGGCTTCAGACATCATTCTACTGCTTCAGTTTCATCATGGTGTTGTCAAAATTGGATTCCAATATCATTGCAGTAATTTCCACAACTTGGGTGAATTATTTTAATTATGCACTTGAGTTTCTAATGTTATATTATTAAATTGACGACTTAAGTCTAATAACTTTTTAAAAAGGTGTTTATGTCCCTCAAATTGGACGCCTAGGAGAAATAAGGGTCTTACTCGTAAAAAAGTTTATTAATCTTTTAAAAGGTTTTTTTGGTGGAAAAAGTGAATTATTTTATAATTTCAAATTGGATATTTTCCCTCCAAAAGCTATATAAGGAGGTGTTGAGGCTCATTTTTGCATATGTTGATGAATGGCAGCATTATGCTATCGAATTGAACTCGGGTTCTTCAACAATTTTTTGAGGACAAAAACCCTCTCAAGATTTCTAGTTTGAAATTTGAAAGATAATCCCTAGCTAGACGAGAGTGATTTCATTTCAGAGATCACCATTGAGCTTAAACAGAGTTTTCAGTTTTGGTTTTAATCATGAAAGTATTGGAAGTCTTCCAGTTGCAAATATTTTGGTGTGATTAATGATTGTTTGCAGAGTTTGTTGAGGATTTATGGAATTTTCTAAGTGTTGGTCATACAATTGCTTGGGATGTGGTGTGAGATTTCCCAAGCTAAAGCAGCTCACTTTTTAGCCCTGTATCACTTCAAATGTTGACACCCAAAGTTTAGGAATGTATATATAGCTTTATTTTGATGGACTTTTGGATCTGCAGTGAACTATGAGGGTTTTAAGTGGGTTTGTACCTGCTGTACTTGCTGATTCAGACCTGTATCAGACTGAAATTCATTTCCAGACTTTGAATATCTCTTTGTAAGATGATTTGGTGAGCTGTTTGAGTGAAGATAAATGAAATATATCAGACCATTTTTTTGCAATCTTTCCACTGTTTTCTATGCAAGCATTTTTCCACATACTTCATATGTAACTGTTTACACTGGATTTGTGTTTGAACTCACTTGGAAAATTCATTCAAATCTCTCAAGCATAATTTTTTGTAATGTCCCCATTTTTATGCCATGTTGTTCCATGAGTGTTGGTCAGTTTTCAAGGTTCTTTTGTAACTTGTAAGGTCCAAGCAAGTTGGCAGAACTCCAAAAGTTTTTGGAGGATGTAGTTTCAGAGTTACAAGGTTTCTATTATTGGCAATGATCTCTGTAGGCAATATTGATTTGAATGACACTCTTTGAAATGTTTTCTAACTTCTAGGGTGTTCTCCAATTTTTTTAAAGAGCACATCTATTTATAGCAAGTCACTAAATTGGCTTCTATTATTCGCATATTGCCTCAGTTTCATATTGGTGTGGTCAAATTTGGATTCCAATGTGTTTCGGGATTTTCCACAACTTGGGGTGAAATAAATAAATTATTCACTTAAGTTATAATGTTTTATCATTATTTTTCATAACTTAAGTGTAATATCTTTTTGAAAAGGTATTTTAATTCCCTTTTTGGACACCTAAGAGAAATAAGGGGGTCTTGCACATGAAAAAGGTTTTATTTTATTTTAAAAGGGAATTTGATGGAAAAGGTGTTTAAATGTTTGCACATAATGAATTATTTAATTTCAAGCAAAAGTACTTTTTCGGAAAAAAGAAAAAAGTGATTTTTCGAAAAACCAACAAAAAGGCAAAAATCACTTTTTCAAAAAAAGCAATGAAAAAAGCTATAAAAGGAGGTGTTGTGGGCTCATTTGGATATGCCGAAGATGACACATATTATTATGCTATTGGATTGAACCTACGAGTTCTTCCAAAAATTGTTTGAGAACGAAAACCCTCATTTGATTCCTAGTTTCAAATTTGAAAGATAATCCCTAGCTAGTGGAGTGGTTTTATTCAAGAATCACATTGTGCTTTAGTGGAGTTCCAGTTCTAAGGTTTCAAAAAGAAGATAATTCAAAGTATTTGATTGCAAATTTTGGGATCTATGTATTGGAGAAGTTTTCTATCCAAACTGTAACAAAAGGGTTTTGGACCTGCACCAACCATCTATTTGCCAATCTTTGAGCTTGCGTTCATTGGGGATGCATATGGGAGTGATTTGGTGAAGTTTTCAGACTTATTGACTTGTTGTTCCGGCTGTAAAAACAGGGTTTCAGACCTGCACCAGCCATCTAAATGCCAATCTTTGAAGTATATTTGACATATCCATGATAGGTGGTTAGTTCTTTGATGTTGTGATACATGTGGGGGTTGTTCTATCAATTTATTTTATGATCATATTTGTAACAGCAAATATGTATTTGGTTTGGAATGAATTGTATGATCTAACATTGTAACACTGAGTGGTAGTACCACCAGTGATCTGGTTCTTGTTACTTGATGTTACTTACCCCACTACATAATTGGCTCTTGTTACTCACCCTCTACATAAGTGGTGACCAGTGAAAAGTGGAAGAGTTGTGTATTTCTTGTATTCATTCACCCTTGAAAAGTGGAAAAGTTGGCATTACATTTCCTTTATTGTATAAGCTTTCCCACTGAAAAGTGGAAATGCCAAGCTAACCCCATTGGATAAGTGGATTACTTTCAATTGTTTTATTTGCAAGTATTATTGTAATCCCGTACATCGTATGCTCTCACCTCACCCACACTAGGAACTTGGTGATCAAAAAGTGGAAAGGAAAGTTGTTTAGCAATTTCCATTTTGTTGAGCTAACAAGATTTCCAAAAATTCTTTAAGGGTGATTATTACATTTTCATACAAAATCAATCTTAACACTCATAAAGTATTTGAACAATATGGCAGCAGTGGTATTTATACATTTATTCAAGAATTTGTGATATCAAAAGTTAAAACATTGCAACTATTGGAATAGCTACAATACTTAAAAGTTATTTTCAAAATGGCCTAGAAATAATTATTAATAAAATATCTGACCTCTTAATAGATTCTAGACTTCACAGTAAATAGCTCCAAACACCTTTCTTCAATTTTCCTATCTCCAAGATCATGTCTGCAACCTTCCTCAAAGTCCGTATGGCACCCTTGCTTAGTACGACTTCACTCCCAAGGGAATTCAATTGGCTTTAAATTTGAAATAGACTTCCTTTCCAAGGGCAATGTTGACCCAACTAACTATCAAGTGCTACATTGGAGTTTTGTGGGCCACATAAGACTTTCCATGAGTTTCAAACTTTTCCTTGGGGTTACAAACAGTACGGTGCATCCTCCTTTGACTGTAGAAACTCCTTACAAATGCCAATCTAATATTTATAACTCAAGCGCCTCACTTCAACAGGTCGACCAATTAGTATTGGTACGGTTTCCACAGTAAAATAATATTGCAAGTACCACAGGGTATAGAGTGTACGGCTATATTAATTGATGTAATAGATTGCAAATATATTACTATTTCCACCTCTAAAATTAATCTTTGATATTTCATCAAATTATCTAGAACTTAAACTCAGAAATTTGTCTTGAAACAAGACCTGACAAATTTCAAATATCTCCATCAATGTGATCAAATGCAAAATTTGAATGATTCTGCTTGCAACCAACTAGGGTAGATCTTCCACTACCAAAACCAATTTTCCTAGGGTTTGCTCCACATGAAGCCCTTAAAACCAAAATAGAGAATAAAATCTAGCATAACCCAAAATGAGCTCCAAAATCTTCTTTTATTAATCCCAAGGAACTTTCCCGAAGGCCTTTTTGAATTCCCACCTTTTAAAATTTCATTAAGCTTCAAATAATAAAGTGACCCTTTTAATATTTCTTATCATTTTCATTCTAGTCACTTAAGTAAATTAATTAAAATAAGTTATCCGTAAAAATATTACTTTTTCGGACTTAAAATAATTAATTTAATTTATTCCCTTACTACCTAACTTTATCCTATAGGAATAAAATAGGCTAAATGATTAGTGTTGACTTCTCCTCGAAAGGGGACATTATAGTCCTCCCTTCCCATTATTTCTTGCACTCAAGCAATTGCAGATTAGGATGTTGCAAAATCTATTCACCCTCCCAAGTGGCATCCTCAATGAGCAAGTCTTTCCATCTAATGAGATACTCCTTAATGACTCGACTCCTCAATTTCTTTTCCCTGACATCCAAAACCTCTAAAGGAACCAAAACTAATCTGCCCTCCTCATCTAAAGGTGGAAGCTCTGGTGAATATGTGATGTGCTCTTCCAGTGCCTTTTAAGGCGAGAAACGTGGAACACATTATGGATCCTACAATTCTTTGGCAATTCTGACTCATAAGCCACTTCACCTATCCTGCAAACAATTTTGTAAGGGGCCATACAAGTGAGGTTTTGACTTTTCTGCACTGCTCTTCTTCAAAGCAAGCTACCTATATGGTTGAAGGCGCAAGAAAACTAAATCATCCACCTGAAAACATCTCTCAATTCTATGCCTGTCTGCATTTACCTTTTGCTGATTTTGGGCATTTTGAAGATTGCCCTTGAGGGTCCTAAGGATGTCATGACTTTCATGTATCCAATCTTTAGCCTTAGGAGCTCTGCTATCACCAAAAGCTAAATCCACAAATTTGGAGCATCATATCTATACAAGGCTCTAAAAGGAGTCATCCTTGTCGAAATATGATGGGCGGTATTGTAACAATGCTCACCTAAATGCAACCACCTAATCCAAGCCTTCTACTGCCCTGCAACATAGTTAAGCAGATACCCTTCCACCCACTTATTCACAATCTTTGTCTAACCATCAGCCTAAGGGTGGTAACTGGTCCTCGAGGTCGATTCCATGCTAGCCAATCTGAACAACTCCTACCAAAAAGTATTCAGAAACCTATTGTCTTAATCGTTGACGATATTCTTTGGCAATCCATGGAGTCTGAACACCTCCTTGAAAAACAACTCTACAACCTGCAACGCTTTATACTTCGATGAAATGGAAAAGAAGTGTGCAAACTTGGTCAATCAATCAACTACCACGAAAAATACAATCTTTGTTATATACCTTTGATAGACCTATAATGAAATCCATCGATATGCTTTCCCACTTCTGCTCCGGAATGGGTAATAGCTATAACAAACCTACAGGAAAAGTGTGTTTTGACTTGTTTTGCTGACAAGCCATGCACTCATGAACATGCCACAAGACATCATCTTTGAGACCTGTTGTGACCTTTTCACACATCGCCCCATCGCTGATGGGGACCCCCAGTTGCCTGTTAGTTTTTAGGGTTTCGTCTCCTTGCAACGGTTATGTGGGATCACTTTGTCAAGAGTTACCCGAGCCAAGTTAGTAATTCATGTGTCATGTCCCAAAATTGTAACACATGAAAATGCAAATCAATAAATAAATCATAATCACAAAACACATTTTAGTGTGAAATATAAATAACTAGATAAATAAATATAAAAAATGTAATGGCAATCTAAATATTATTATCAAGAATATTATAATTATAATACATTTATTATAATAAACGAGACAATTAATATTAGTACATTATAAATATCATAATAATAGAGATTTCACAAGAAAAAAATATTACAAAATAATATTAATAAAATATTATTATAATTATAGTCATAAATATTATAATACATATAAAACCACTAATTTAAGAATAAATATTAAGAAATAATATTTATATATTGAAGATGTAATGCAGCCATTATTAGTGAAAAAAAAGGGATTAATTATAAAAACAGCAGTTTGAAAAAATAAAATAAATAAATAAATAAAAGTGGTTTAAAAATAATAATGAAGGTTTAAATAAATGTTTGTGTCTTTTCATAAGGACATCACTCTTGAAAAGATGTATCCTTTAACATAGATATAAAAAGACATTGAATGTAAGAATCAGAAATAAAAAAGGAATCAATTAGAAATCTGCATAAAGCAGCAGATTGGAAATGAAATAAACTATGGGAGATTTATTTGATTAAGTGTTATTGTCAAGAATATATTTGGGGAAGTAAGTTTTATATATATATATATAGATATAGTAAGTGATATATATATATATATATATATATATAGAGAGAGAGAGAGAGTAAGTGATTATTGGAAGATTAAAATTAATTAGAAATAATTATATATTTATACACGATCATTGTAATAATGATGCTTGCAGCAATTATTGAGCCTTATAAGTAATTACGATCATAATATAAAAATGGATAGATTAATATTTATGATCAATCAAATGTAAGATTGAAGGAAGGCGACTAAGGAATTAAGAATCATGGGAAGACACAACAGTTCAGGTGATGTATTCACTTAGCAATAATATTTAGCATATTTTGAATATAAGAACTAGATATTGTTAATTTGATTATTGATATAATGACATCCTTTAATCTTATCATAATGAGAATTATCATAGAAAATGATGAACTTAAAGAACCATTGGTAAATGAAAATATATTTGATTATAGGCATGAAATAAATCTTGGATGAATGCAAATATATCTGATTGTTTAAAGATTGTCTACTATGTGTTTGTAAACCTATTAGGATGGACGAAACATGGGTGAAGTTGGATTGCCTAGAAACCCCACTTTCAGCCCCTTAGGCCCTAGACAAGGGATTGGGCTTTGCAGCCCCTTAGGCTCTTAACAAGGGATTGGGCTTTGCAGCCCCTTAGGCCCTTGACTAGGGATTGGGTTATAGAAAGATGGGGTCCCACCTAGGTCTCTGCCCCTTAGGCCCAAGATACGGGATTGGGCAAGAGAAGGTGGTAGGCCTTAGGCCATTGGACTCTATGGTTCCTTTCCCCTAATAGGACGAGTGTCTTCTGAGGTGCTACCATGAGTGGAGTATGCAGGTACTAAGCCCCTAGGCAAGAAGGATTGTGATGGACAACCTCTTGAGTTTACATGAGGGCTTCAGGGCGGATCCACCTATGGCACTCCTCTTATGTCTTCATTAATTGATTTATGTTATGAATATATTGTGGATATCTAGATATTATTGCTAACAGATATGTGTATGTGGAAATGTTTTTGAATTGGTGAATGCAGATTTCAATCTAGGATTATTTCACTAGAGAAACACATTCCTTTTGGAAAGAAGAAACCCTAAACCTAATCAACAATCGAATTCTAGGGCAAACAAGCAAATACAAGAGCAAGGCTAGGTAAGGGACATTACAGTGGTATCAGAGCATCTTTCCTGCCATCCTGTGCTTGCTTGAGCTACTTGCTTGCATGCTAAGCTACCTTTGCCTACTTGAGCTAGTTGCCTACTTGCTTGAGCTGGTTGCTCGTATGCTTGAGCTACTTGCCTATGTGCTTGAGCTACTTGCTTGTGTGTTTGAGCTACCTGATTGCTTGCTTGAGCTACTTTCTTGCGTACTTGAGCTACTTGCTTGACTGCTAGAGCTAGTTGCTTACTTACTTGACCTAGTTGCTTGTGTGCTTGAGCTACTTGCTAGTCTACTTGAGCTAGTTGCTTGTGTGCTTGAGCTATCTGCTTGTCTACTTGAGCTAGTTGCTTGCATGCTTGAGCTACCTACTTGTCTACTTAAGCTGGTTGCTTGCTTGCTTGCTTGAGCCACTTGCCTATGTGATTGATCTAGTTGTTTTCTTTCTTGAGCTACTTGTTTTCCTGCTTGAGCTATTTTCCGGTATGCTTGAGCTAGTTGCTTGATTACTTGGGCTACTTTCCTATGTGCTTCAGCTGGTTGCTTTCTTGAGCTACTTGTTTGCTTGCTTGAGCTACTTGTTTTCCTGTTTGAGTTACTTGCCTACTTGATTGAGCTACTTGGTTATCTGCTTTAATGTCTAATTCAAATAGTTTTTATATTGACTCATAGAATCTAACTCATGGGGTTGAGAGGTATGGAGAAATAGTAGCACTTAAGAAAATTAGTAATACACTTACTTCAATAACCATCATGTAGGTTAGAACTTCAAACTCCTACCAAAGCTAACATCATTCATCGCAAGGAGCAACGCCTTAAATTACACATCTTAGATTATGATTGCTTGAGGGCAAGCAATCTTGGGCGGGGTGGACTGTCATGTCCCAAAATTGTAACACATGAAAATGCAAATCAATAAATAAATCATAATCACAAAACACATTTTAGTGTGAAATATAAATAAGTAGATAAATAAATATCAAAAATGTAATGGCAATCTAAATATTATTATCAAGAATATTATAATTATAATACATTTATTATAATAAACGAGACAATTAATATTAGTACATTATAAATATCATAATAATAGAGATTTCACAAGAAAAAAATATTACAAAATAATATTAATAAAATATTATTATAATTATAGTCATAAATATTATAATACATATAAAACCACTAATTTAAGAATAAATATTAAGAAATAATATTTATATATTGAAGATGTAATGCAGCAATTACTAGTGAAAAAAAAAAGGATTAATTATAAAAACAGCAGTTTGAAAAAATAAAATAAATAAATAAATAAAAGTGGTTTAAAAATAATAATGAAGGTTTAAATAAATGTTTGTGTCTTTTCATAAGGACATCACTCTTGAAAAGATGTATCCTTTAACATAGATATAAAAAGACATTGAATGTAAGAATCAGAAATAAAAAAGGAATCAATTAGAAATCTGCATAAAGCAGCAGATTGGAAATGAAATAAACTATGGGAGATTTATTTGATTAAGTGTTATTGTCAAGAATATATTTGGGGAAGTAAGTTTTATATATATATATAGATATAGTAAGTGATATATATATATATATATAGAGAGAGAGAGAGAGAGTAAGTGATTATTGGAAGATTAAAATTAATTAGAAATAATTATATATTTATACACGATCATTGTAATAATGATGCTTGCAGCAATTATTGAACCTTATAAGTAATTACGATCATAATATAAAAATGGATAGATTAATATTTATGATCAATCAAATGTAAGATTGAAGGAAGGCGACTAAGGAATTAAGAATCATGGGAAGACACAACAGTTCAGGTGATGTATTCACTTAGCAATAATATTTAGCATATTTTGAATATAAGAACTAGATATTGTTAATTTGATTATTGATTTAATGACATCCTTTAATCTTATCATAATGAGAATTATCATAGAAAATGATGAACTTAAAGAACCATTGGTAAATGAAAATATATTTGATTATAGGCATGAAATAAATCTTGGATGAATGCAAATAAATCTGATTGTTTAAAGATTGTCTACTATGTGTTTGTAAACCTATTAGGATGGACGAAACATGGGTGAAGTTGGATTGCCTAAAAACCCCACTTTCAGCCCCTTAGGCCCTAGACAAGGGATTGGGCTTTGCAGCCCCTTAGGCTCTTAACAAGGGATTGGGCTTTGCAGCCCCTTAGGCCCTTGACTAGGATTGGGTTATAGAAAGATGGGGGTCCCACCTAGGTCTCTGCCCCTTAGGCCCAAGATACGGGATTGGGCAAGAGAAGGTGGTAGGCCTTAGGCCACTTGGACTCTATGGTTCCTTTCCCCTAATAGGACGAGTGTCTTCTGAGGTGCTACCATGAGTGGAGTATGCAGGTACTAAGCCCCTAGGCAAGAAGGATTGTGATGGACAACCTCTTGAGTTTACATGAGGGCTTCAGGGCGGATCCACCTATGGCACTCCTCTTATGTCTTCATTAATTGATTTATGTTTCTGAATATATTGTGGATATCTAGATATTATTGCTAACAGATATGTGTATGTGGAAATGATTTTACAGATTGGGTGATGCAGATTTTCAATCCTAGGATTCTTCATTAAGAAACACAATTCCTTTTGGAAGAAGAAA
>VDFB02072274.1:32330373-32348734 GCA_007258455.2 Sequoia sempervirens
GGTATTATTGTAATCAATTGAAAAGTTGAATAAAGGAGACTGGCATTGATATTGTTGCATTTCCAGAGCTTTTAGATTTTATTTGAATTTATTGCCATTTATTATCAAAATCGTACCTTTTCAATATTGCATCAAAAACACAAAAAAATGCAAAAACCCTAAAACGTCAGAAAAACATTAAAAATCTATCAGAAGCAGTGTTAGGGGGAAACAGGGGTTTCTACAGCCTTGCATATGCCAAGAAGCTTTGAAGTCCGCCCAACACAAAAAGGGATGATGCCAAAGTCTCTTGAAGTCCGCCTTGCACATCCTAGGACTCTTCAAAGTCCGCCATACAGCAAGGAGGCGTATCCTAGCATCATCTAAAGTCCGCCCTCAACATCTTAAAGACCTCCAAAGTCCACCATCCATAAAGAAGCATATCCAAAAGACTTGTGAAGCCCGCCTTGACTTGAGAGGGTAGGAAAACATCTAAAGAAGTCCGCCCATACATGCCAAGGAGTCATAAAGTCTGCCATATTCAAAGAGGGACGTCCAAAAAGCCTTAGAAGTCCGCCACACTTTGGCAAAGAAGCTCTAAAGTCCGCCCTTGAAAGGTGGGACTTGGCTGAAGACTATCCAAAGTCTGCCTAGGCAGGTGAGAAGAGAAAAAATCAAAAATTTTGCTAAGTATTAATGCCTACCAAGGGGAATTTCGAAATTTGGCTAAGTGTGAAAGCCTAGAAAGGTGGAGAATCATTTTCAAAGAGATAAAAGATTGAGACAAATGCAAAAATCTTTCAAAGTCCGCCCTAGAAAAGTGGGACATCTAAGATACTTGTCCAAGATGCTAAAGAAGTCCACCTAAGCACATGAAGATGTGAAAGAATGATTTATGCTAAGTGTTAATGCCAAGTCCAAAGAAAAGTTCGAATATTTTCCTAAGCATAGAGGCTAAATGATGAAAAATGAAGATTTTTGGCTAGGAATCATGACGTTTTCAAGAAGTTAAGTGCCAAGTTTGAAAGGACACGTGCTAGAGAAGATTGGGATTTGGTAAAGAATAAAACGGAATGTGCCTAACACAAAGGTGGAAAAGAAATTAAATTGGCTTAAGTGTGGGTATCTGGAGAAAATGTTAAGAAATCAACAACTTTGGCTGAAGAAAAGTGCACAAGGCAAGGGAAAAGGGAGGATCGCCCTTGGCCAGAAGGAAGAAGAATTTGTCAAGCGTCAAAGAAATTCGACCGATGAAGACATCCAGACAAGGATTTTGTCTAGAAAAATTCGACTGAGCAAGAGAAAATTTGACTTTGGCAGAAGAAAGTAGGCTCAGTGCTATTAAAGTCTCGCCTCGGCAAAGAAAAATAGGGATCTGGCAATAAAATTTTCGACGGAATGGCTTAAGATTTGACTTGGCTAGACGAAATTAAGGATAAAATTGGAAAATACACTCTTAGCCAAGAAAAATGAAAGGAAAATCGAAATAGCCATGGGTCCAAAACGAACGGGTTGGAATAAATTAAAATATTTTTAATATTTTAATAATTTATTTTCAACTGCTTGGAAATTTAAAAATGCCTTGGACAAAATTAAATTTGCCAGACGAGAATGGGAAGAAAATAAAAGTACGCTAGGCAGAGATGAAATCCGGCAAGAAAAATTAAATTTGCCATGAATTTAATTAAATATTTAATGTTTTCTTTTAAAAATTCGAAAAATCAAAGATAAACATTAAGTGAAAAATCGAATTTTTGAAGATCAGTGAGATTTGCCCGGATAAGCTCGAGACTGATTCTTGTCGAAAAATAAAAGGAAACTTGCCTGTTTAATCAAAAGAAGACAAATCGAGATCGAGAGAGAAAATGGAAATTGCCAAAATAAATCAAATCCTTCAGCATTATAATGAGTTTCAGCAACTCATTTTTTCACACACAGCTGAAGAGAAATTTAATCTTTCTCAAAATTATCAGGCAATTGGTTGATCAATAGGCAAAGTCGAATTTTCCAGAAGGTGCAATAGTGTTATGCTGAAGAATTTTTTCGCAGGAAAAGAGGAGATTTATTGAAAGCTGAAATTCTTCTGTAAAGAGGGGCACACTTTTCAAAATAAATCAGATTTTTAAATCTGATTTGCATCCAATAGTTCTTCACTGAGGTTTGATGTCCAATCAGATGAATTTGCTATATCTTTTATGTCCTTTCATCTTGACGAAGCTCTGGCGAAATTTTCAACTTCATCTAAGTTACTTTCAGCTTGCTTTTTCGCAACCATTTAATTATTTAACCAGCTGAAAGTAAATTTTCGAATCCAAGGCACAAGATTTAATTATTTGAAAAAGTCTTTGTATTAATGTTAATCTTTTGGACTGCAGGTTGGCAAACACGACAGGCGAACCATCAAAGAAGCTGAAAATGAAGTTTGCCAGCAAGGGTGTTCAGCGAGAGACCAAAGTCGTTTCAAAATGGAAGAATGTCGTGGACACTGATCTCGGACACGTCGACTTTGATGAATTCAAGAAAAGAGTGTATGGGCAGAAGGGACTTCCCACACCAATTGCCAAACGGATAGTCAAAAACAGGATATTTCAAGCGGCTGGATTCCCACCAGCAATGGATTGTGCCGAGTTGATGGTGGAGTGTGCTCTCCACTATGACGCTCAGAGGAGATAGATCATCGCACCTGATGGAAGAGTCTTAGCACACTTGGGCGAAGTTGCAATCCAGGAAACCTTCGGCATCCCAGAACATTCACGAACGGTCTATAAGACCAAGGAAGAAGCCAAAAGATTATATGACAGTCAACCAGATTTGTGCGCCACAACAGTTAACAAGGTGTGGATGGACAAGCCTAAGCCTTCAATCAAGAAGTTGTCCAAGAGACCTCGCCGAACAGACTTCAAGGAAGATTTTGGGGATATCGTACTGATGCTGAACAGAATAGCTGGTAACCCACAAGGCGCCTTTTTCGAGAGCTGGATGTACTATTTCATAGACGAGATCACCTCTGGCATCAAAATGTTCAACTGGTCACGGATGATAAGTGACAACCTCCATGAGCAATTGATCAACCTCGAAGAGACTAAGTCTTTTCATATGAGTTTGTATGTTGTATACCTGTTGGCCAGATCATACAAGTATCCAGGATTGATTTGCAAGGGCAAAATTGGCAACGGGGAGAACGAACTCAGGCCTTACGACTGTTATCCACAGCTCCAATTGAAGGAGAAGACTCACTTCAGGAGGGTGCATAATGCATTCCTAATGCATATTACCAGAAAGCTTCAAGGAGGAGTGCATCAGAGGTTGAGCCATGAAGCGAAAAGTCTTATCAGTAAGTACGGATCTTGGTTCATCCAGTTCCCGAAATTCACATACGTCAGGATCCAGGGATTTACTGGAAATCCCTATAAATTGCCCATCTATCCGACAAATCGGATGATCTTGCTTGAGGTTTTGAGACAGTTGGAGGAGTACCAAAATATCCAGAGACCAACTAAGAAGGCATCTGTCACATTCCCATTTTTCATCGGGAACATGTTGGAGTATTGTCCATCAGCACAGGCGGCCGAGAGTGCAAGATTGGAGATCCAATGGTATCCTTTCACGGCTTAGTGCAAGATTGGAGATCCAGTGGTATCCTTTCACGGCTTACAAGTCTAGGGTCAACTTTGACCCACCCCATAATATTCGGACAGTAGAAGGGAGAAAGTACAAGCACAGGATGGAACTGGAAGATTTCTGGGCAAATGCTGCCAATGAGTATGAAGTTAGGCGAAGAATTTGGTCCAGGATGCCACTAGATTTCATGAGGGCAATTGAGTTTTTCCGGGTGCCTGATCAATTACAAGATGATGGGAACCACGTCCAACCACGCTTCGAGGAAAGCCGACCTCTTCCTCCGGTGAAATGGTCAGAACCCGAGCACGCAGACCTGGCAACCTTAATGAGGCCAGTGACTAATTACTCTCAGTGGTGGGTCGATTATCATGCCCAAGAATTGAGACAGAAAGGAATCACGCTCACATATGACCTACTGAGCGAGTCAGAGTCATATTCTTCTAATGTCGGTGCATCCCATCAGGACTTGGTCGGGATTGGAGAGAAAAGGAGGGAAATAATCCCAAGTACAGAGCCGGCTTCCAAGAGGCATAAGGGAGAACCTTCTCGTTCAGTAGCATCCAGGAATATTGACGAGTTGGTGGCTACTATAGATGACTCCTTGGTAGAAATGCTTGAACCGCCTACAGTTCAAGAGGAAAATGATGAACCTATTCAGCTAGATGATGAGGAGCCTCCGTCACCTACGGGCACGGAAATCTTAGGTTCAGACAATGAGATAGAAGCTCGGAACAATGACTTCGAGGAGGGAATGATTTCCGCTCTCAGAGGAGTTGTGGATGTTCCGAACGAGGATGAGGTCTAGGTAGAGGATGGGATTGAGCAGTCGACCATTCCAGAGTGGCTGTTAGAGAGAATGAAGATCCAGGTACCTGCAGAAGCTCAACAAGAGGAGGATGATATTGTCGATTTCTTGGCAAGGTTGGAGCAAGTCGCAATCAAGAAGCCTGCCAAGAAATTCTCCACCATTCAGAGGAATGAGACAGGCAACCATTCCGTGCACATTGCAGTACCTACGATGGACAAGCCACAGGACGAGATCACTCCTCAGGAGTATGCTATAACCACTGTTGACCTTGGCCCGACCTCGAAAGGTCAAGAAGTAGAGGAGTTAGATAATTCTGTCTCGACCATCAAAGCGAGAATGGAGAAAGAAGTGGCCAAGAAGGAGTATAAGAAGGAGGTCGAACGTCTTAAGGAATATATCCAGCACTTGACCCAGCCACTTGATCAGGGTAGTGCGATTGTTCCTCCTCTCCCCAATTCATCACAGGAGGTGACCAAGGATGTCGAGTGCAGAATGGTGACGGCCAAGGAAGCTCAGGACTGGATGGCAAGTGAAGGCATAGAAGCGGCATTGTTCATGGAGAAGTTGGCACTGGCTTATGGGCAAACATCATGTTTTCTTTCTAGACTTATGGATATGGCGGAAACATGGGAAGGACTTCCAGATATGCAGGAGAGGCTTATTCCATGCCTCAGGCTATTGAAGAGCACTCCAAGAGAGGAGTTGGTCGACAGGAAGGTGATTGCTGCGGGAGCAGCATATGATTTCAATCATTGGTTTTGGTCAGTAACTATACGTAGGGAAGTTTTGGAGAGGGCAAAAGTGGATGGACTTAGAATCAAAGAGCAGGTAAAGGATATCCGAGAGAAAATTTACATGACAGTTGCAGAAATGTTTGATCAAGAGTTTGTCCGAGAAAAGGATATGCAGCTGGAGGAGTTGAAGCGAAAGGTTCAAGAAGTTTTCTTCTCGATTACTAGACCACTTCTAAAGGAGGATTTTGCGAAAGTGTCAAGTCTTTCGGCCATCCAGAATGACTTTAGGAAGCAGGAAGCAGAATGGGCGAGTACCTTTGCCAAATGTGCGGAGAACTTGGATGAGCTTGAATTTCGGATCAGCATGCTGCCACCTGTCACAATGGAGGAGGTCATTGCAGTAGTGTCCAGATTCGTCGAACATAATGCTGCTCAGAAGGATAAGGACGCCTCTCCTAGAATATAGCTTTAACTACCTCTCTACTGATAGTTTACTGTTAGATGACTCTTGTTATTTTGGGAAACCCTAATTAGGGTTTGGTTGTAATAATCTTGGCCGTTGATTTTGTTTTAATCTCGGCCCTTCATTTCATTTTTGAAGCTCTATATAAACTAATGCTCTCTCACTTTCATTTGTGTGGAGACAGAATATGAAATTGTTGCATTGAGACTATTTTGAATAATAAAAGCTCTTGAGCATGATTTGCCTTGAATAACTTCTTATTATCAAATAGTAAGCGAGGTTGCATATCATCTTCCGCCATAGATTAAAGTTAAAGTTAGATTAGGTAGAATTTGCTTTGAAAGTTGGTTAATTGAATGAGAGATTGATTGTATTGATTCAATGGTGAAGTGTAGCTCATACTTTCTTCGAATGGATGATTTGCATTCGATGCGTAAAGTTAGCCTGAGCTCTTAATTGTGGAAACTTAACTTCAGCCTCATTCGAGGTTTGAAAATTATCATCACAACCCTTGAAGATTGCACCCATTTTGCGTATGTTGTCCTGCAGGAGGCGAAACAAAGTGTGGTTTATTTCTCTTCACCGAGTCCTTACTGTCTCTTGAGTTCTTAGGCATAGAATAGATTCTCCTAAACCCTATCCTTTTTGCCATTTTTTTTGAGATCCATTGAAAGTCCTAATTGAGAGCCTTCAATGATAAATTCCCTAAGTACTACACTTGTGAAGATTTTCTTACGTAAGTCCCCTTGTTTATTACCAGCATATCACAACGACCATTGAGCTTATCCACACGTCGAGACCCGACTAAAGAAACCTTGGAATCGCCATATGATCTTCTCGCAATCTTAGCATACGCGGTGGTTTTTCAAGAGAGGATAGAGTGTCTTTGGACATTTTAATCTAAAGTGTTCGGTGGATGATAAAACGTACACCAACAAGACCCTTCCATGAGAATCTCTCCCTAACCTGCCTGTAGGTCTTGAAGTACTCTGGATGTCCTACAAGAGGGATATCATGAATGGCTCTCAAAAAAAAATCCTTAAGCTTCAATTTAGGAACCAAATAAACCTTGTCCTTGTCATAGATGATATAATACACCACCCTCTATCTATCATCCCGAACCTTATCATCCATCAATTCACATGTAAATGTGTTCTTGGAATACTCAACTAGGAGATGAGCCTTTCAATCGGCTAAAATCTGTCGAGGAGCAAATAGCAAGTTTCTTGAAAAGTGCATTTGCAACAATATTCTTCTTTCCCTTTACATATTCTATATCAAAATCATATGCCTATATTTTACTCGCCCACTTTTGTTGTCTCTCATTCAAATATTTCTGCTCCAAGAAGCATTTCAAGTTGTTGTGATCTATTCTTACAACAAATTTTCCACCTACAAATTAATGTCTGAACTTTGCCAATGCGTGCATGATGGAAAGCATCTCCTTATCATAGATGGAATATAATCTCTCCACATCTCAAAGGTTTCTACTCTCATATGCAATGGGGTGCATGTTCTACATCAACACTACCCCAATTCCCTCACTTGAAGCATCACACTACAAAACAAAGGGTTGAGAGAAGTTCGGTAAGGCCAACATAGGAGAGGTACTCATTACCTCAAATTTATCAAATGTGCGTTGAGCCTCATCCAACCACCTAAAAGCTCCTTTCTTCGTAAGATTAGTGAGAGATGCACCAAGCTGTGAGAACCACTTCACAAATATCTTGTAATAACTGCAAAGGCCATAGAATCCCCTCAACTCTATCAATGTCTTCAGTGGGGCCAATCTAGAAAGGCCTAAATCTTCTCTTGATGAACTTGGACTCCATTTGCACCAATCGCATGCCCCAAATAAAGAATCCTTATCACCCTAAATTAGCAATTAGAGGCTTTTGCAAATAGTGACTATGACTCCATGATACCCAACACCTCATCAAGATGTCTAATACGGTCCTCCCAAATCTTGTTGTAAATGAGAATATCGTCGAAGAATACCAAAAGGAATTTCCGAAACTGCTTGTTGAAGATATGATTCATGCAAAGATTGGAAGGTGGCAAGAGCATTGGTCAAACTAAATGGCATGACAAGAAACTCATAGTGCCCATAATGACACCTAAATGCCATCTTGTTTATATCTTTCTCCCTCACTCTAATTTGATGGTATCTAGATCTGAGATCAATCTTCAAAAAATATACAGCACCATGAAGTTCGTCTAACAACTCAATCCTGGGAATAGGATACTTGTTCTAAATTGTATTTTTATTCAGTGCACGGTAGTCAATGCGCATCCACATGGTCCCATCCTCCACCAAAACAACTGAAAAAGCAAAGCGACTCGAGCTAGGCCATATATAGCCCATGTCTAGTAACTCCTTAATCGCTTTTTCTATCTCCTCAAACATTTTAAGATGTCGATAAGGAGTGGTGATGACAGGCTTAGAGCCCTCCTCTAGCTTGATCATGTGCTTGATACCCCTATCAAAAGGTCTCCTCAGAGGAATCTCACTGAAAACCATATTGTGCTTGTCCAACACAGATTGAATATCCACATGATGTTGTCCACTACAATCAAAAGGGGCCTTGGATGAAATCAAACACTTGGCTGCCCGCGCAACATCTCCATGCCTAAATATGCTTACCATCCTCTTCGTTGATACGATCCTAGGTGCACCATTGGTCACACCTCTTAGGACTACCCTTTTACCATCTGCTTTGAACTTCAACTCCATGGTCTAAAAGTTTTGTGAATATTTCCCCAATGATTGTAGCCATTGGATGCCCAAATGGCATTAGTATCACCAAGATCTACCACATAGAAATCATCTGTAATAGTATAATTGCCTAAAGAAATATTCAGCTGTGGAACTCATTTAGTACAAGACATGTTGAAACCATCTGCCTCTACAACATTAAATCCCTCAAAGTCCTTTGGCTGGATACCTCTCTTAGCCACAAAAGCTAAGTCAATAAAGTTGTGAATAACCCCACTATCAATCAAAACTGTAACTCACTACCCCTGAAGAACCCCATTAACTCTAAAAGAGTTATATCTAGGAGTGCCAAAGAGTGTAGCTATAATTCCACCTTTCGTCTCCTTAGGTGGAGGCTCACCCTCCCCATGCTCACTATTTGAATCACTATGTTCGCTGCCATCAACTCTTCCCACTTTTTGTTCCTCTTCACCATCTGAAACTTCTTCAATGTAATGAACCTTTCCCTTTCCTAAACACCTGTGGCTAGGTTCCCAAGGCTCCTTGCAACTAAAACATAACTTTCTTCTGCGAAGTTCATTCTGAACCTCCTCATCCATTGTGTTCTTTTTTGGATACTCCTTTTGAAAATATTTCTCATCTTTTTATTCTAAAATGACTTGGGTGGAAACCTGTTTCTAGGGGCTGAATTCTCCATGTTTCTAGCCCTTTTAATGGCATCCTACAAAGTGTTAGGATCAAATTCTTTGATCCAACATCGAAGAGGTTTTGACAATCCCTCCATGAATAAAACAATCAATTTATGCTCCGACACATCTGTGACCATAACTAATAATTTCTGGAACTTTGATACATGAGTCAACTAAACCAACCTATTTCAACCATGCCAACTCTCTGAAGTGGAGTTTTGGATCCCTCCTATCAAATATGTCCATCAATCTTTGTGTAAAATCTGCATAAGTGATACTATCATGCCCCAAAGTCACTAATCCGTGGTACCACCACTTGTGTGCTTCCCCATCTAAGTGTAATGTGGCATACTTAATTGCTTCCACTTCTATCATGGGGTTAAGCTGAAAATAAGTGTTTAATGTTTGCACCCAAGCACAAGCAGTACATTTGCTTGTGTCACCCTAGTATTAGGGTTTATGTTATATAGTATACAGTAATTATTGCTCTTTTATTTAGATATTTAAGAACTATTTATCTCTTCAAATTTACCCATGTTCTTTGTATGCATAGGTTGTCACATGCAAAATCAAATTTCTTAACGAAACACCTGTTAAACATATTCAAGCCAAATCTGCAACCAAAGCACCTAGATCCAAATAGGCGAAGATGCTAAGTTGAATTCAAAATTATTAGGCTTGTGTTATCTAATTTCATAATTAACAATGAAATAGAAGTATCAAATATAAATGATTATAAAGTACAAAGAAAATAATATTTTATTTATTAACTTTCAAAAGAGATTTCATACATCAAACTCTCAATGCATTTACATACAAAACTAGTATATATATCTTAAATACATTTATCTAAAAAACATTGAGAGACATCAATTTGGAGCTTTTTTATTACTTAAAAGAGTTATTTTATTTTACTTTAGAACTATTTTATTTACTGCATAGATGGACACATAAATTTTATTTTATCTACATTAGTTTCTTTATTTTTATTTGAAGAGTTAATTGTTTTGGTAATACACTTGTTTTGTTTTTATATGTAGCTTTTACTTTTGGAAAAGCCACCATTCATTTTTTCTTTTTTTCTTTTTACTTTAAAAAGTGTAGCAAACATTATATACTTATATGTTGCTTTCAAATTATGTCAGCGATAATTTTAATTTGGTAGTTTTAATTTTTTTTACTATGTGTCAGCTATGTTTTGGTTTTCATGTACACAGTCACAATGTAATGCTCCATGCCTTGCTGCCACCATAGAGCACCTCTTGGCATAATTAAATATATATTATATCAAATATTATACATACTTGGATAGGGATGTTCTATTATCACCAATGTTTTTTCAAAATTCATAAATCTTTTACCTGTATTAGAGCACATTTTGGGGGTAAATTTGACTAATACAAAGAAAATAATGCCTGTGTAATGAGCGGCAACACACAACTCTGAGGTACTAGACCTCCCAAAATATTGACCTTTCTCAACTTAAAAAAGTAAAGAAGAACTCTGCATGTGAAAAAAAAGACTGTTACTCTGTTTCTCCAAGAAATGTATAAAGGAAAAAAATCTCATATATATTTTATATCTTTTCTTCTTTAAATCAAACATATACAATACCTTAATTATTTACTTTTAAAGCTCAAAGACTGATTGCACAGAAAGCCCCTTGTGAATGTCAGAGGCAAGTGTTGTTTGACCTCATATCTCAGGATAAAAAAATTTGAGATACCTGATAAATTGAAGAAAACACTCTCAATTTTTTTTAACGATGTCCCTTAGAAGCTGCAATATTGTTAGGTCATCAACCCATGGCAACGCAACCAGATATAAAAGTATGCGTTATTGGCTACTTCTCCATAGCCATGCTTGCAAGCTATCAGTAGAGCCATCTCTCCAAACTGACTGTACCTGTAAACAGCTCATTTGTTGTATTTAAGAGAATGTTAACTACATTGAGATTACCAGCCTTAACAGTTTCGTGCAATGGAATATTATAAACAAATTAATAGATCTAGACATTTAAGGATTCACCTTATCCACCCACTTTTTCTCTATACTGATTGGAGCATTGAATGGATGCAGTCTTAATTAGATAATCTTAGAAAGGGTATATGAGTGTAGTGAATGGGTGACAAAATATTACTCAAAATTAAATAGATTGGAGAAGATGAAAAAGAAAACAGCTTGATTTGTGTAAATAAATTTACCCAAGAAGGGATGATGACCATGTGAAAAAACTTCGGGCAAGAAAGTTCATTGTATATTGTCAATCGGCTAATTTTTTTATTTTGAAAACAAACAAAATAAAGTAGCTTGCCTGAAGGAATGCATGAGTTGCTAGCTCATTTGCAGCCATCACATCAGCTTCAATTCCACCTGTCAGTCGTCCAGGATAAGCCTGTGCATTAAAACTCATTAGATAGGTGAGAATACAGACAACATGAGAATCATGTTATAAGTGACATTAAAGCTTGTAAAGAAAAGAGATACAGTAACTATGAATATTACTGCCCTTTCATTGTCATGCACTCAGATTTTACTTGGGAACTGGATAATAACAAATAAGTTTTCAACTTGCAGCCATGCTAAATATGAATCCAAAGTAAAAAGTAATTCTCCAAAATCTAGTAATCTAGAGGTCCTGTCAAGAATTTAAATCTTCCCAGTTAAATTTATTTAAGGTTTTATAGTGACACCTTTTAGAGTAATATACTGCCATCACAAGTTACACAATCACAGATATCATTACACACACTAAACCCATTCGAAAGTTGATGGTTGTCTGCTAATATTTTACCAATTCTACTCTCAAGGCCCCAGTGGATTTAATAAAATTCTAATTTCTGATTAAAAGAGCTCTTAGATGTGTTGGAGAAATGAGCGACACCCAAACTGTAATAAACAGCCTACTAAAAAATCTGTCAACAAGAGGACCAGTAGAACACCCTAGCACACCCTAGCACACACATGGGAGGTCATAGGTTTGAATCTTAGCTGGTTCATGGAAAATAACATGGTATCAAATACAGACTAGGAGTCTGAGCACTAAAGTATGGCTCAAGGAGGGGTGCTGAAGAAATGAGAGACACCTGAACCTTAATAAGGAGCCAACTAAAAAGCCCATCACAAAGAGGACCAGTAGCTCAATGGTAAAGCACCTCAGCATGCACATGGGAGCTCCAAGGTGCAAGTCCTAGCTGATTTATGGAAATAAATGGAAACAAAGGTTGTGAGATAAAATTTTCCAAAACTATTAACCAATATGGCTAAGAGATCATTATATATGAATTTATCGAAACCAAAATGAATGTAAAGGAATTTTTGAAATCACGTCATGGCAGCCAATGCAAATACAACTATCAAAAAAAAAAAAAAAAATTGCACCCATGCAATTGATACCTGGTATTAAAAATATTTGGAAGGAACTCACTGTCAGCTATCTGCTCTCCTAAATTAACCGTTACTGAACTTTATAAAGCAAAATTTGTACTTAATTCAAATGACTGCTAGATTTACCTTTAAAGTTTTAAACATAACTCTCTACATACGGTACCAAGAAACATAATGCTGTCTGTTGTATTTTGTTCTTGAGCATGAGAGTTGGAGCTATGTAGAATCCAGCATTGTATGCTTGTGTGAAGAACCCAACTGGTTCCAACTCAACCTCTGATGCTAAAACTGACTTGTTTTGTGTTTACTGTTTTTCAATGGTTTTGATGAATTTTAAGCAAATAATAAAGAAGTGCACCAAGCATGAAATGAAGATAAAATGGAATAACAAGTAAATTGCATACAATAGACGTACCCGAAAGTCCTCAGATTAATTAAATAAAGAAGATTTGTACATGCCAGGCAAGAAATGTTGAAACTGTCAAAAAGCAACGCCAACCTCCAGATGGTGATTTCTCCCTGACAGAAACTAGATCACAAGGCCTAAGGATGCTAGGCATCCAAGATGCAAAGAAAAGAAAGCCCAAATAGAAGGCGTTTTAGCCTCCAAATCCCACACCTCCAGCTAGAGAAGCACGCCTCCCAAGGAAGAAGTACGGCTAGAGAGAGAAGGTACGACTTGCCATTTTGTGTCTGCAGATGATGAATGAAGGCGCTTGCAACTGATAAGCCCTTCCTTATTGAATACTGGAAAGAAATTGAATAGTAAATCTTTAATGAAGCTCAAATAGACTTCTGAATTGAAGCCCTCATTGTAGAAATGATTCAGCTGGTCTTTCACAACTTCAAGATTGCAAATCACTGAAGAATTCTCATTCTCCAATGGTAGAAAATCACTGTAACCCTTGTCTCAGACAAATGCACAAAGAAGTCAAAAAGAAGCAATGTCAAATAATCATAGTTGAATGAGGTCGACTTGCCTTCTTTTTCCTTATATCCCCAAAAAGCACGAATCCCCAAATCACTTTAATAGTCTTTTAATTTCACTTTATCAATTTGGGCGTACCTTTTATGACTTAAGTGATTTGATTTCACTTTATAATATTTAAGTCACCACTTTATAATATTTTAAGTGGCTTTAATTATTATAAAGTCAAATTATAACTTTATAATATCTCCATAAGTCAATTAAATAACTCAACCACTAAAATATTAATATCTCCCTCAATTCTCAGTGTTTTGACATGTCATCAAAAGCTGGCAAACATTGAACTGCAAATGCCTGCACTAAGCCCAATACTGAACTAAAGGGGTGGAAATGACAATATCCACCATTATCTGCCACTGAGACCCCCTACCCAAACATGCTAGCCTACGAAGGTCCAAGTAATAGGCTAACCCATCTGTCACTGAAACTGACTAGAGTGGGGACATTACAGCTTGAAACTATAAAAGGAAAAAACTCTTATGGAGAACACTATTTTAGAATAAAGGGTACAGTCAAATGATTGAATCCCTCATATTATGAAAAGCCTTAGGGACACAAAGTAATTCAAACTCATTTGTTGTGTAGATAACTGTCTTATTCCCTTTATTATATTTTCTAATGTCTTTTTAATATACATACAAATGGCTTTAAGTGCCCCAATCAATCTCTAGTGCGGCACTTGTTCTTTTTCCTCAAGAAATAGGCTATCCTCTCTAGTTTTCACTCAAGGGTCTAAGGAAGCTTTGCAAGGCCTTTAGCCTAGGAACTATGATAGGTTGGCTTTGTTGGAATTTGGCGTGCAAGATGGACAGGCTTCACCTAGGGCTTTGGGATAAAAAGCTCCTTATGACAATCCACACTTCTAATCTAGGGCATCTCATCTTGTTTATAGCTCTTCCAATCCTCCAGCAAGAAACAACTCTGCTAGGGCATCATTCACAAAGATGTGGGCTCTCCTTCAAAGAGTTGCCCTTTCCCTATGACAACACACAATTTTGATCCCTCTAGAGTATCTATCTCTCTATGCCCCTCCTCTAAACAACAACCTTTGGCCTAATAAGATAAACTGTTTGTGCACAGTAAAAACAACTCAGCAATGGTTCATACAGGCTCAAATGGATCATGTGTTGCAAGTGATTAAACCTCTTACGATCCAAGAAGCAAAGTTGGGGGAAATGTTAAAATGCATTCTAGGATTTCCTCGGACTTCAGTCAACATAAGTAGGGGCATCATAAGTTGGCGAAGACTCCACCCACAATTCAACATGCGGATCCTCCCATAGTTGATCTTGGTGAAGACACTTTGGAGGATGAAGTGATACACAAAGAACACACTCCGATTTGCTGCTTTCACAACTTTTGGTCAAGTTTGGTGGAGCTTAATAGGTAGATCCTGAAAAATTGGTAGCCTCTTCTAGAAGGTGAAATTTGCATCAAGCTCCCTATTAAAAGATTTTTCTTTGTGATCTATGAAATTCCTACCTATGCATGAAATCATGGGACCCACAATTCAATCACCTCACAAATATCTTTATTGCTATTCAAATTTGTGTGAGACACCCAACATGCTGCTGCATTTGTAGGGATCCTCCTATCTCTATTCAATTGGAAATTCATTTTAAGGTCGACTACATCTAAATCTCAATCCTATTTCACCTTTCACTCCTCTTTCACACTAGCACAAATTTTGGTGGAAATGGACCTTTCCAAATCTTTACTAACTGAAATTGGAATCAACATTGGTACCAAAATTTGGAACAAACTAGTGGACAATGAAGAAACAATGTTATGCTAGAGGACATAAAGCGGATGATTGCTCCAAATTTCCTCCCCTGACTAACAAGGCAAAACCCCTAAAGCAAGCAACCTAGTGGAAAGGGGCCCCTCTAACCCCTCAAAATATTTTTCTTGTTACAAGGGATGGAGTTGTCGATAATGCTACTCTGAAATCCAATATGCCGAATTCTACTAACACTCCTCATTGTTGTGCAATCTCTAAAAGGGTGAGACTTCGAATGGGAATGTGTCGGTACCCTACAAAACTTCATTTCTAGGCCTCCTTTTGTTAGTCAAAGGTCAATAAATCATGGGTAACACATCAAGGAAAAGTCATTCAATGTTCTTCTAGTCAAAGTTCATTCAATTGCTTTGTCCAATTTCAAAAATGATCTAAGCTATGAAAACAATGGAGGAGATAGAGATGGATGCCAAGATGAATGCAAGAGTTCTTTCAGCTATGCCCAAGGAGAAATGATTAAGAGAGTTTTTATCCAACAAATCATGATATCATTTAGAGACATTCAACAAATGAAGACAAGCTAAGACGAAAGAGTAGAACAAGTTTTGCAATTGGTGCACAATTTGAACTAGCAAGCCATGGAGAAAGCACGCCAAATTAGTGGAAAATTGGCAAAGATGAGACAAAACTCCTCCAACCACATATTAGGCACACTTTTAAGGGTCGTCAAACCATGTGAAAACCACACCGAAGTGAGGGTAAGTTGGCATGAGCAAGCGAAAAATCCACTCGGGAAGAAATACTAGTTTGGCAAACATTTGAGTTGGCCAAGCCATGGAAAATCCATGCTTATGAAGTGGCTAAGTAACAGCCAAAGAGTCTATCAAAGGAACAAGGAAATGGCACTAGTTAGGCACATATTTGTCTTGGCTAAACCAATGTGAAACTCTACTAAAAGGTGGCTAAGTTGACATAAAACAGCTAAGTGGACATAGAACTGCGCCTCCAACATTTGGGTCAAATTGCCACATGTTAAGCACATTTTTTAGGCGGTTGAGACTTGAGCCAACATCAAAGGATGACTTATCCTACAACAAAAAATGCCCAAGGAGAAAAGATAAATTGCTAAGTGTTGAACACACAATTGTGATGGTTTAGCCATAGGAAAAGTGTGCCCAAGTATAACAAATGCAAGACAAAGTTCCACCTAAGAGGAAAATTGGCTAACTCAAGGATTGAGTGCTGAAATAAGGTGGATTGATCAATGAAAAGATAAATAACAATCCAAAGCAAGCACATGTATCCATAGGCAAGGGTTTCAAGGTTTCAGCATTCACAAACAAAGAAAAGTTGGAGGCTGCAATTTCAACATAGGTTTACAAGTTGAATCATTGTGAATGAGGGTGTTTTGTCATAACAGACAAAGCAGCAAATTCGGTACCTAGTTGTGTTACTAGACTTACAATGGAAAAGGTGCTTGTGCTACATCTTTTATTCAAATCATATGAAATGATCCAGTGCTATCATGATTCAAAGTTGCCAAAGAACCATCATGCCAGAAGTTTTTGATTCAAAATTTTCATTTTAAGAATGTTAGAAAAGTGAAAGAGTGTTAGAAAAAAAATTGATACGCGTGGCAGAGAAGTTTTCTAGGTCCCAAGTGACATGCCAACTCAAGTTTCAGCAATGCCCATTTAAACAACCCCCCATTTGGTTAAGTTGGAATTTCTACAGGAAATACATGAGCACAAAGAACCCATGGCACACACGACCCCTCTAATACTTCAAAAATGATTAACATAGGCATTTGTCATTCTAGCTAGGAAGGGAAGGATCCCAACGATACAGATGAGAAGAGAGTAAATCATTGCAGAAAAACTTGAAGAGCCAGATCCCAATCTCTCCTTCCAAGAGAATGGATTTAACCCACAGAAAAAGAGGGAACTGAGGCGAGCTTCCTGGTTGATAGGAAGATCACAGACATTGCTCATTTTCTCATTTGTCTCTACAACATTTTTCAATCACAACTTTTATATCAAATTTGGGAATGTGTATTACCAATTGCCCTATTAGAAGATTTCAAACAATGTGTACAATTTCTTTGGGAATTCTATTGCAATTGCTTTATTTCAAAAATAGTTGATTCATTTTCTCTAGGTTAAGTTCCAAGGGCTGTCTTTTTGGGTCACAACTAGTCATTGTCTGTGTAATGAACATTTTATTTCAAAAATTAGTATATGGTCCAAGACTCCAAACATTTACTTTGTCATGATACGTTGGACAAGGATTTCCTTGGCCTCTTCCCTCTACATTTTTCCAATTAAAGCCTTTAATATTTATTTGCTCTCACACCACGTTGGAGAAGCACCATTAAAGAATTTCCTTCACAAGACGTATCTAGAGTGGATAGTTCATCAACAGTTCATCCCTCACTATTGTTGAGAACAAAAATATTTATTTCATGACATGTTGGGTTGATTGGATATTTTATGAAAACTTTGGTTTGAGCATTCAATGGAGCAGAAGCAAAACACAATGTTATCAGTTGAGTCAAGCATCCATACCTTTAAATTACAAGGTCCACATTGGACTTGTTTTTGGTTTAAAAAGACAAATCAGACTGTAATGTAATGAATGTTACTTGAACTCTTTGGATGATTAGATGAAGACCTTCTTAAACAAATAAATAGTGGCAAGAAAGAATTATTAGTTAGAAACTTAAGTTCCCTTTGGCTATGGCAAGACAAAAAATGTTATCATGGAAATGTAGAAGAAATGTAAGGCATAATTGATGGAAGAATATCAAATGGAACACTACCTTAAATATAACTCGAGTACCCATCCTAGGACCTCGAGAAACTCGTCCAGAGTAAAGTCTGCACTAGTACTGACTCCACAAAATTTCAGTTTGCATGAAATGCCAACAACAATCACCTAATCAAATACTTATCAGAACCAAAAAATTTCCTTGCATTGCAAACTGAGCACTTGTCATGGCATGCACCTGATCTGTACATTGCCTTCACCAACTTCTTGACCACTCAATTTTCCAATGTCATTAAATGAGAGTCCTGCGCCAGCATTCTCGAACACACCTGCTGCTAGGCCTCCAGTTTGTGGAGAAGCATAACTGCAGTGGTAGGAAAAGAGAACATAAAATTGAAATCAATAGAGATGAGATGCAAGAAATAAAATAATTTAATAAAGCACTTTTAAGTAAAGCCTAGAATTTGACATA
>VDFB02072274.1:32348834-32397781 GCA_007258455.2 Sequoia sempervirens
TTTTAAAAAGAAAAAAATTCTTACTGGATGCTAATAATTTTTTTGTCAAGCAAGAACCTTTTCTCCATCAAATGTGTTGATCCAAAATAGATCTGCAAAATGTATACAGGTACAAAAAGTTGAACAGTACAGTGGATTTAGAATAAAAAAGAGGAACAGATCAGGAAACACAGAGCAAAATGCAGATGGAGGGCACTGCAATCGTAGTAGAGACCTGGTAAGGACCACAATTGTGGTAGCATCCATGACAGTGGCACAGTTTAAAATCAGAATGTGAACTGTACAGTTGCTGTTTGGTCTCCATGTGCAAACAAGAAAATCTTCTAGGGCCTGAGAGAACTCTGTTGTCACATAAAACTATAAAGACGAGGTTGTGGGGGGATTGTAAAGCATGTCTTTTGATTGGAGCATGTGTTGAGTTCTTAGCTCGGATAGGAACTTCCACACAAGTTCAGTGTGAACGTGTGGAAAGGTTCAAGTGTTTCAAGTTAGTCTATTTTGCATTTCACTTTGACAGACTAAAGTGAAAGTCTTTTATTTAACTAATTAAGTCTAATAAAGTGCAGATAATCACTAGTGATTTAAACTTATCTTCCATCTCATTCTTATAAGTGATAGGGATGCTTTCTGTAAATAAAGCTAATTTTTAGAAAATTAGATGGTGTAATGATAGGAGCAAGATAGAAGTATAATATACAAATTGTCTTTCGAAGAAATGAAAGATAAGTTTTTAGGACTGAAAAACTGTATGTAATAGCATAGTTCATGTTGTTGAGTTTTGTGCAATTATGAGTTGTATTAGTTGTGGAGGTTGCCTTGTAAGTTTTTATTAGGAATGGAAAATGGATTTGGAGGTGTAGTTATCTAAGTAAGTTTCTGCACTTTTTAAGTTTTCATTATTGTGTGATTTATGCAATGTTATTTAGCACTAGGACAAAATCACCAGGTATTTTGAAAATCCTTCAGAATGTTGATACCAATTTTTGTACTCCTAAAAAAAATTGTTTTAATCATGTTTTTAGCCAAATGCCAAGTCATTATTGTCATGTCATTGTCAACTATGTTATATTGCCTATCAAAATAGTTATGTCCTTAGGTGTTGGTCTATCTTCATCTACTAATGACATATGGTGATTGCTTGTCATGAAGATTATCAAGCTATGAATTCTAAAGGAGACTACAGCTCTAGAACTAGCGAAGGAAAGAAAGGGTGAAGTTCAAAGAAAGACAATGATGGAAAATACCAAGTACAGGCAGGAAGGATTAAGAATAAGACAAATCTTCTCTGCCATATTGAGATAGAACCATTTATGAGGATCACCTTCCAAGCATAAAGTTGTTTCCAAACAATTTCAGTGAATACTTGAGATCATTTCTATTTTTAGAAAAAGTTGCTTTTTGTTTTTTGCTTTTTCATTGTGTCCTGAATTGAGAACATAAGCAAAAAAATACAACATTCTAGTTTTAGAAAGTTGTTTTTTTTGTTTTTCTACTTTTTCAGAAAAAAGCAGTAGATGGCAAAAGATTAGTGGTACAAACTTAAGCTTTGTAGGGAAAAAATGATTTTAGAAGGCAACAAAATGATGGAAAATGAAATATATATATGCATATATATATACATACATATATATATATGCAATATTTATATTCAGACTGATTGATAATTGACACCAGATATATATTTAATTGTATCAAATCATCCAAAACATGTAAATTCTGATTACAAGTTCATTCAATTTTGCTGCTACAAAATCAGACTTAATACCTATGCAAATTCACCACAAAAATGGGCTCCAAACATGCCCACCAATGTACAGTAGTTTGCTGATATGAAAAAACCCCAATTACAAACCAAAATATCCAAAGAAATGTTGATCTACACTAACCCTAGCTGGGCGAATTGCTCCAGCTATCACAGAATGCAAGTATATGATGAAATGCTTCCAAACCCTACCACAAGGGTGCGTTGGCCTGTTGGTTTGTAGGTAAGGGTTTGCAACCCTTGAAACTTGCCAAAATTCCCCAAAACTTGCCAATTTCGCCCCTCCAAAACAAGGCGCTCCTCTTGCAACGTGGGCACTCCACTCTAGGGTGAAAAACCTTGGGTCAAAATAACACCAAATTTGCCTTCCTCAAGTCGCCTAGGCTAATGTGAAAATCTGAGCATGAAAATCAACACAAAACTCCATTGAAGCGCAAGTGAACCTTCGTCATGAAGTCCTCCATTGAAGAGCTAGGTTCTCGTCCAACTCCTTTACTATTCACAAGGATTTTCGTCCTTGGAATGGCTGCAATAATTGCTGGTCAAAAAAGAAGAATAATCCACGATGCTGAAATGCCTTCACAAAGATCTTGTATTTATACCAAGCTTTCCTTTCCTCCAAAATCAATAACCCAATAGTCTCCAAAATTCAAATTTTAATATTTTTATTTTTATTTTATTTTTAAATTTTTTATTTTTTAACCCCAAAAGGGCCCAGCCTCATACAAAAATTATAAAAATATTTCGCCTTCACCAAAAATCATAATAAATATCATTTAACCTCTTTGAGTGCCAAAATAAAAAATAATAAAATATTATTCTTTCTCACTTATTCTTATTGCTCGCTTCCAAAAAGGGACATTACAGAAAACCATCAAAGTTAGATGTTTTATGACACAACATTCAAGAACAGATGAAAGATTAAAATTTTCTATGAAATCATTTGAAAACTCTTCAAAAAGCACTCTAAGCATCCATGCCTTGTTTGTTTCTTAGTATCACATTGTAAAATTTTCAATTTAGGTGTTCAAGTTATTTGTTTCCAAATTTTTGCATCCATTAAGGAAAATCCCTGATGAGTGCCAACATTTGTTTTTGGCATTCCAGGGATGGGATTCCCAATTTGGTGTCCATCAAGGAAAATTCTCGATGAGCACCAATTTGGCATTAAGTGGTCCAAATTGCCAATTTGGCATCCATCCCCGATGAGCACAAATTCGGAGGTAACTCAAAATTGACATCACATAAGTAAATCCCTAATGAGAATTCAATTAGAATGTTTTATAATCCTAAGGTCAACATAAATAAATAAAAATTAGGTGCCTAAGTTCTTTTGGTGACCAAAATAGCATGTTTTTCTTGCCAAAACAAAGGTAGAAACAAAAGAAAAGTGGCACCCAACTTAGTATATGCACTCATGTGAAGAGTAGTGTAATGTCCCATTTTTTATGATATTGAGAGAGTATTATTATTTAATTCTCAAAAGTTAAAAATTTTCAAAAAGGAGAATTAAATAATAATATTTTTTTATTATTACCTAATGTTGATTAAAAGGTAATAATTAAAGTCACTTTAGGAAATTAAGATTAATTAAAGTCACTTAATAAATAACTGCACAAAACCATCAAGACATATTATAAAAGGAGCTTTGGTTTTGGGAAATGGCATGGATTAATATTTCTCTTCAGAATTAATTTGAGAGTTTCTCAAATTCATTTGATGTCTGGGAAAACCATTTGGACAGTGAAACCATCTGCCCTAGATGGTCTTGGAAGAATCAATCAAATTCTTCAGTTGGTTTACATTGAAGTTTGGTTCAATTTCATGAGTCTCATTTGGAGACGATATTGCAGGAGATAACGATTTATTCAGATATTGAAAATATATGTATTCAGAAGATTAATATCTATTGTTGTTCAAATGCTCTGGTCTTCCAATTTGACATTCAATATTCAATATTACTGTGGCTGGTGGATTTGAAAAAGATATTTATTCTGGAATTTCAGTCTACATCAGTCAGTGGAATCTTTTCTCATTATTTGGCCACCAATCTATTGCTCGGATATATTTTATATCCAGACCTAGTCGACTTATTATTTCATAGCATATTATTGGTACTGCGAAAACCCAATGCATATTTGGTTTATTATGGCGACGTGGAGAATATATATTTGATTTATGGTTGATTTTGAAGATCGTGTGGGAAGCCAAACATTTATAGCCGTCATCCCTATTTTGTTAATAGTTGGAAATAAATGTGCAAGCCTCTATAAGATAATCGGGCTATCTATTGATTATTCTTTCACCTGCGGTCATCCATGGGCCGTCAGACAATAGAAGTGTACAAATACAATTCGAAATGAAATAGCAAGATACACAAAAAATCATCTTCAGGACTAAGCATGGTTTATATGAGTGGTTGGTAATTCATTTGGGCCTTAATTATTAACCTGCCACCTTCGTGAGGTTAACAAATGATGTTTTTAGGACCCATATTGATTATAATTTATTTTGTGATCATGCATCTTGAGATTATTCCTTTTTTTAACAGCACATGGAAGAAGCATCCTGAGCATCTAATGTAATTAGATTCTCCCTTCAAACAAATCAAATTTACTTGAAACTCAAAAAATGTGACTTTACAAAGCTATCGTTGGTATATTTGGGAAATACATTAGGAGGAGGTGAATTGAGAATAGATCCAAGAAAATTTTCAGCTATCATTTCTTAGACTACACCTTCTAGCATTCATGGATTGAGAGATTTTTCAGGGGTAGTTCAGCAGATGAGGAAGTTCATACATGGCTTCTCTTCCAGACTGTGTCAATTCTGTGTCTAGCAAATAGCAACAAAGGGATTTTGACAACTCGGATAGAATACATCATGCAGCCATCCTTGCTTGCCTAACATGAAGCAAACATTTGAGAATGAGGTAGATGCATCTAGCTATGCTATAGGGATTGTTTTGATGCATGAAACGAAACCAGTATGTTATCATTATAACCTATTTGCCCTATTTGCTGAGGCTGTTTTGAATTATCATATATATGACATCGAATTGCATGCAATTGTCTATGTGATTAAGAGATGGAAACACTGCCCAATAGACAGGGAAGCCATAATACACACCAATCATCAACATCTCCAAAATCTACAATTTATTATCTACAAATTATAAATGGATGGGCCTTCTTCAGCATTTTCAGTTGGTTTTGAAATATAAGAAAGGTGATACTAATAAAAGTGCTAACATGTTTCCTAGGCGTCCACAGGCTACTGCAGTCCTTTCCACTGTGATGAATTTGGGGCTTTTAATTTTTTCTCATTAAGTATGAAGATGTTGTTTAGAAGTAAAAGCTTTGCAAGCACGCACAAGCAAAGAAGGGGCTTACTTCTTCATTCCAAAGAGGCTACTTTGCAAGTTGGGTAAGATGTGCATTCCCAAAGGCAATGAAAGGTCTCATTTGATGAGAGAAGCACATATTTTTAAAGTTACAAACCTCTTTGGTGAAAGAAAGAGTAATGCCAATCTCCAAAGCTATGTAAATGGCCCAATATACAAAAAGATAGTGTCAAGTTCAAAAGAATAACATTAGGCCTCAGGAATACAAACAATCAGGGTACTTCTTGGTATTTTTATGAGTTTAAGTTTTAAATGCCAATTTAACATATACGAGTAGCTAAAATTATTCGCTACCTGGTTATGTTCATGTACCCATAGCTTCCTATCAGTCTGCCCACCTCATAATCGTCTGGGTTCGACAGCTCTATTCTGGCAACAATGCCTCTACACCCAATTGTTATTCTTCTACCTGAATGTTTCCTATCCCTCAATAACTTGTACGCCTTCATAAAATTCTTCGTTCTGCGTTGATGCCCGGGTGGGCATCGTGTTTGTGATGAGATTATTTCAAATCTATTGCATTTGCAGTAAAGGAGTCTGTCATAGGCAATACTTGGTGGACTCTGTGGATTAACCATTAAGGCCATCATTTATTTTTTGGGCTTGTACAGTCCTCACTTGCAGTCGAGCAATTAGATTTTCTGTTCAATGACTATCTCTTACGCCAAAATTTCTCATCAGACAATTCGTGGACCAGTGTCGTTTGTAAATAACCCACAATTTTCAATACTAAAACCCATGATGTGAACAAGATAAAGAGAGGTGTGCCATTCCGAGCGCCACATCTTCCACCTTTCAGGAAAGGACCCCTTGTATCGTTTTGCATTATTTGTGTGTAGATGTGATTAATGTATTATTTTAAATTTTACATTTGTTTTTAAGGTATATTTATTAATATTAAACTTTTGGGATTTTTATTATTACCAATTTATTTATATTTGCAATTAAGTATTTTAGTTTTAAAATTGTTACTTTTAATATTAATAATTTGAAGAAATAATTGGTATATGTTGGTGTGTATTAAAAGTTTGAATTGTATGTTCAAGGTTGTATATTTAAAGAAATTGTATTGATCACACACATCATAAAATTGTTTGGTATTAATATCAATTTAGGGGAGAAGGGTTCATAGTGGAGCACCCTAACTTCATGTTTGTCAAAATCTTATGTGAAAATTTCAAATCACTTCCAATTTTGGACAACAGTTTATTTGGCAACTCACATGCTTCTATATTTCGTTTTAGGGCCACATCAGCATACTTTTTGTTGAGGTATCCAAAAAGGCCCAAAAAAAGTGAGACCGATAGTGGTGCACTAAGTCATGTTTTATTGGTGCACTAATGTGGCATCACTTGATTTGTTAGTTTATGCACTTTATGGATAAAAAGTGTTTTGCAATGGGATATTAAGGTGCTCCACTATGGGGCTCACTAAGGATTACTTCTATCCCCACTTCACTATGGGCCCCTCTCCCCTATATCAAATGCAGTTTACTTAGGGTAACAACATCTAATATTCTATGTTTTTTTTTTTTTTAATCTTGTTCAATCAATCTAAGGACGTAACCATTATCAAAAAGTTTCATTTTTTTTGTACACAACAAGCTCCCAAAAGTACTTCTTAGCACGACTCAATTGTAGCTACCCTTAGTGTAACAATATTCTACAATTAACAAGAGTTATAAACATAATTGTGTCTATCATATGCAATCATGTTAGATGAACTAAATCTTGGGCATGATCAAGTCTCAACACCTAAAGAGCTCATATTTCATTTGTTTTGTCTCTAATAACCAATCTAATTCTAAATTTTAGTATCCAAATCTATATCATAATATCACACTAGTCAACACACCACACCAATTTCCAAGTAAGTCCCAATGCCTATATATATATAACTCTAGTTACTTTGATTGATCTATTGTCCCCTATTTAAACATCTAAATTAATTTTTATTTTAAAATATAATTAAATTTAGATAAAAAAAATGTTAGTTACTCGATCTTATATAAAATCAAAGTATTATATAGTCAGTTTTTAAAAATTAAATCAAACTATTATATTTATTTCACTAATTGTGCTTACCTCTTGTTCCAGAACCTAAAAGAATTTGTATAGGCATCTAGGCTTTGTAATCATCATAAGGGCCATTTATTTGAATTGGACTGACATATACTTGAAAGATAAAGAAATACTGAAACATAAAAGAGATTTGATTTGAATTTATTTCAATTTTTCATGTGTGTATTCTAGCTAGGTTGTTGTAGTTCAGGTATTTGTGGTGATTGTTTGGGTCCTTTAAAGATGGGAATGAAGTCCCTTGTTTGTGGCCTCGCTAACAAGAACTAGGTAACTCTACAAAGTTCTTTGATCAATTAAAAAAATATCTACTAGACTAAACTTTATCATTCTATGTTAACTAAACATAAGACATATTTTAGAAATTTTGTGTATAAGTTTTTTGCATTGATGTTTTAACTTGCATTATGTGACATTTTTCAAAAAATTATGGCATTGGATTGCAAATTTGGACAACTTATATAATATTTTCTTACAAGCATAATTGATGTATGAGAACTTGAATAAAATAATAATAATCAATTACAAACTAATCATTATAATTAATTGTATCTTACAAGACATGTAACATCCTAAATTTTATGAATAATAAGTCACTTAAACTGACTTAAAAATTGGGTAAAAGCACAAACCTGTGTCACACTTTTTAAAAATAATCGGCCAACACAAACAAAAAATTTCAACTTCAACTTAATAAAATGGTCTTTATGTTTTGAATTTCAAAATGATGTTAACAAATGAAATGTAGAACTCTTGATGAAGATAATATTTATAATTTATTTTATTTTAAAAAACAAAAATGTTTTGATATTTTTATAAATTTAAGAGCATATTTTGAATTGCTAAAATTTTCAAGAAAAAGTGGCGTTCAGTTGATGTCACAGAAAAAGAGAAAACATTTTTTTTTTTTACTCATTTTTTCCTAAATAGATAACTTCAATATCTAATGTATGAAAAAAATTGATGTATATTTTCCTTGTAATAATGTTTTAAAGTCAAACTTACTAGAATTTGATAGTTTTCATTTGACATCGACTTTTGTCTATGTTTTTATCATTTTAAAAAATATATATATACCCTTTTGGAGAGGATTCTCTCCTCTAGTACACCATATATTTTTCAAAATATTTTAATATGTTTTAATATTTTTTTTAATTTCTAATTAGCCTCATAAAATATTATAACAACCTTCTTCCAAGATTTAAAAGAAAAACATATTACAACTTATCAATATATATATGATGAATGAAATGATGGTGTGTTTAAGCTCGCGGGGAGAGGGTTTGCAAGCCCGTGGCCTGCATGCTCCAAATTTTGTATGCACACATGCACGAGGGTGTTCTTTGGAGTGCAGGGGCATTCAAAAACAAAGGGTGGGTGTTGCTTCCTTCGACTCTTCGGGATTTGTTGTTTGGTGGTGTTTATAAGGGGATTTTTTTTGTTTCTTATTTTTTGGTGGTGAAGTGTCTACTAGAAAATCCTTCATGGATTTTTGTGCTTCTCTTGGTGTGAAGTCACCATCTACCTCTTTAAGGGAAGCTGTGAGTAACCTATTGCATAATGATTCATGGGTGGGAGGGTTTTCTCCATCTGGTGGCCTTCGAATCCCAAAAATTAATGGATTCCTGGAGAGGTAAAGATAGGCCAATTCTGGTGATTCAATCAAAATGAGTCGCTAAGGACGTTGAGTATTTTGCAAACCATTCCTTGATATGCAAATTCACGGGAATGTGTGCCTTGCTCCCATTTTTGGAGTCGTGGACTCAATGGACTTGGAGCCCAAAGGGAAAAATAGAAGTGAAGATGTTGGCTAATAGCTACATTATGGTCATTTTCAACTACATGGTTGTGTTGTCAAATAAACTTTGCACCCTTGCTAAGCTATCAACTATAGCAACCTATTGACAATGGGAACACTTCTAGGTTGTGGGTGACCTAGGAATGAAGTGAACCTCCAGATTATGGGCTGGATCCCCTTAAGATATCTTGGGAAAAGTGGTGAATGATAAAGGAAAAGAGTAAGAAAGATGTACTTGAATCCAAAACCTATCACTAACAGGTGATACACCAAAGATAAACATATGACAATACTACAGAAAACTCATAGAAAATCTCAATAGAACTAAATAATCTCACAATACATAGATTTATGCTTATAAAAATGAGTCTATGTAAGGTTCCGACTGTTCTAGTGCTTAACACAAGGAAAACAAGGTGTCTTCACATATATAAATGTAGTAGAAAGAGATCACTAACATAAACCAGCTTTATGGCATAACATTCTTTGCATCCAATACTGAAGGAATCTGATAGAATAGAGGATTACACAGGATTTTATCATGCGACTCACAAGCAATACTAAAACAACAAAGAAAAAATGAAAGGAAATGACTTTCTATTAAGAAATCAGGAGTCCCTATGTTACAGGTATGTAATATTATGAAAAAATGAGTTACAAAGTCTGAACAATGCTCTTTCAGCAGTCTCCTAACCAAGAACTCCCTTACAAAAAGGAAAAAATGCCATATATACAACCAAAGGTCAGCCCCTTGCATTAGCGTTTCCAAAATGAGTTGGCGCTGGACACATCGACCCTATAAGTGCCTTGGAATGAAGTCAATGAAACATTTAATGCACATCCCCTGCTCATGTCGGTGAAAGCTCATCCCTGGGCATGGCCTTCAGATCTTTCACAGCCGTTGTTATTATCTTCCAGCCTTCGAGTCCGCCATTAAGACTTCGTCAGAGTTGCCTTGAATGCTTTGCGACAGGGTCATTAATGTCCCCTTGCTCCTTGAGCCATCATCTCCAGCTGCTATAGTGACTCACGGCTACCTCCCCTTCGAGAAGCAGCATCAGATCTATCCATTAGCTTTAGCGCCATTATTGACTGATCACCCCTGCAGCTGTTGGTGTAACTTAGGACTGCCGGCAGGACTTCTCACCGAACTACGAAAGTTAGACCAATGTTCATTTCTGTGGGCAAGGTGACCGCTATCGGCAAGACTCTCCCTTTCAGCAGGACCTCATAGCGAGCTTGATTAGTCATACCAATACCATTGAGGTCATCGGCAAGACACAATTTTGTCGATGGGATATCATGGCAAAAACTCCACACTTAGTGAAGGCATCAGTTTCAAAGAGACCCACTACACTCGGCGAGACCTCCTGGCGATGTTGAATCTCTCACCCCGAGCTTCCCTTCATTTGGAAAGACACCTGGGTGTTGGTGAGACTCTTTATCGAAGACAAAACGTTAGTCCGAGACCCTATGTCTTCTGTCGGTGATACATCTTCAATGTCACCCCAAACGCGCTTTATTCTATCGATCTCTTCTTTCCTTTCGACAAGACTTTGGTAAGTCGCTAGGACTTTATGGCAATGGCTTCAACTCTTGGCGAGGCCCCTCCTTTCTGTCGGTAAGACATTAGCCTATCAACGAGAAGTCATAGTGGGCGGATGAAGTCATATCGATGACACCTTCACTCAGCAAGACATCCGTCAGTCGGCAAGATCTCATGGCAAGCAGCCAGAGTTATATCGATTTCACAAAAATCCATCAACAAGACTCCATCGAATTGGGGAGACCTTACGGCGAACTCCTCATTTCCTAGCGAAGGCACTCCTTTACACTAAGTTTTCAAAAAAACTAGTGGGGGTGGGGCCAAGACGAAATCGGAACCGGGACCGGGGGGAAGAAAGGGGGGAAGCAAAGATAGAAAAAATCTTGGCGGAACCGGTATCGGGACCAAAACAGGGGAAAACAAAGAAAAAAAGGGAACTGGAACCGGAACTAAATCCGGACCTAAAACTTTCTTCAAGTTTCAAGTTCTGATTTGGTTCCAATCCCGCCTTTGGCAACATACGAGGAGAAAAGGAAAGAGGAAAAAACATAAGGGGGAACCAAGGGGGAGACATCCCTCAACCAAAAACCAGGAAAGAAGAGCGGAACTGGGACCAGAACCTGAACAGAAACAGGAACCTGGCCCCTGGAAAAGTTCCAAGTTCAGGTTCCGACCAGTCTCAACCCCGCGAGAAAAGAGAAAATGCACAACGGAAAGGCGATCAAGTCTGATCCTGGGTAGAACAAAATGGGGTGGAAACAAACTGAAACTGAAACTTCACAAGGTTTCAGGTTCGGATTCTGACCCGAACGCCTCTGAAAGGCAAGGAAGGGAGGAAAAAGGACAAGGAAGAAAAGAAAGGGATAAACTACCCCACAATAAAACGTAAGGCCAAAGAAGAGAACAAGATGCACACGAGCGCAGAATGGGAACCGGAACGACCAAAAGGAAAATAGGAACTGGAACTTTCATAAAAGTTCCAAGTTTGGTTTTGGTCCGGTTCTGCCTCCGACAGAAACAAAGGAAAAGGGGCCCGACAAAAGAAGAAAAGGCGGAAGCGGGGTCAGAATCGGAACAGAAACAGGAACCTGAACCTTGGAAAAGTTCCAAGTTTGGTTTTTGACCTGGTTTCGCCCTCGACAGAACAAAGAAAAAGGCAAGAAGAAAACAAAAATAGAAAAGAGGGAAAGACAAGGAAAAACATAAACAAAAAGAAAACCCACCCCCAAGCTAAAGACCTGCACGCTGGGCTCAACCCTCTTGGGAGCCACATTTAATCCACGTGTTGAATAAAAACATCATTTTCCCCTACATCTACACAAGAAGCAAACAAGTTAGAAAAAAGTGATCCTAATGCAAGTGTTCTTCCATTTGGTCTTCGAGAACCCCTGAAAACATGGGTTACCTTACCTGATTGAGCCCATAGGTGAAAAATGGGTAACATTTCTAGCGACCTTTGTTGGATGTTTGCCTGCTAAACATGAAGACCAGTAGCCTAGGCCTATCCATTGGGCATGGAGTCATGGGAAAACAAAGGAACAGACCAAGAGTAGCTTTGTGCATGGCTGTAACTCATTTGAGACTCATAAGACATAGCAGGCCGTCAAAAATTTATTGAAGATAGGAAAAAAGAACTAAAGTGAAACTATTTACCATGTTGGGACAACACTTAGGGAATGAAAAAAAACAACTATCCTTTATAACTCTAACAATTATGTACAGATTTAGGTATTTACCTCAAAAGCAATGTTTGAGGTGAATCCCATTTACTGGGATTGGTTCTACTACACCATCCAACTTGGATAGCTGGAAAGCATTATGCTGCTTCTCCTCGGTAATGATACATGGGCCAGTCCAAAGTGCATCAAATTTGGAGTGCCTTCCAGGCCTACTTTTAAATTCATCCCACTTTAGCACTATGTCACCTTCTTGGAACACTCTGGGAGCTGCCTTTTTATCAAATGACTTTTTCACTTGAGCCTGATATTGCCCAATCCTTTTCACTGCTTTAGCTCTGAGTTCTTCAAGCTCAATCAACTGAGCCAACCTTGCTGTCATAGGCTCCTCTTCAATTATATCAAGCTGATTTACCAGATCGAAGGCTGGGAGTTCAACTGAAATGGGCAACCTCGCCTCTTTTCCATACACTAACATGTATGGAGAAAGTCCTGTAGATCTTTTTGACGTAATCCTATCTGCCCACAAGGCTGACTTTAACTTGGTGTGCCAGGCCTTTTGATTTCTCTCCATAGTTCTCTTAATGATCCTTAGGAGGTTCTTGTTAGTGGGCTCAGCCTGTCCATTGCCCTGTGAATAATAATTAGACGATGTACTCAGATATATAACCCCAATAAAATCCAAACCCCATTTCATGAAGGGAAGATCAATCTGAACCGGTTGCAGTGGGAGGGCTGCCAACCTCTCTTTTCCAGCAAACATAACACATTCTTTGCACCTTCTTACCCATGCATGAGCATCTTTGAATAAGGTAGGCCAGTAATAGCCTCCTTTCATTATTTTAAGAGTCGTGGCTCTTGGAGAAAAGTGTCCGCTAATTGATCCTTGATGGAATTCATACAATACTCTATCAACCTGATCAGCTTCGATACACCTTAACAGGACACCATGAAAATCTCTTCTAAATAGCAAACTTTTTAAAAGAACATAAGGTATGGACTGCAGCCGATAATACTTTCTTCTAGATCTAGTCAGATCGAGAGGGCACTCACCAGTCAATAGAAAATGCATCATTTTTGTGATCCAACTAGTAGGAGAAGATATGGAAGTTTGTTGTCCATCTTGGAGTCCTCCGTTATACTGCTGTTGCTGTCTTCAGTAAGTTGTTCACAGAGACATCTCCCTCTGATTAGTTTGGTAACCTTTATTTCAAGGTCATACTCCATTACCTTGGTGATCCAACCAGCTCTTCTATCACTCAAATCTTTGTTTAACAAAAATTCCTTCACACTGGGATGAGCAACCATTAGTATAATCTTGTTATTGGAGAGCATGTTCCTAAACTTCTTTAAACTTCTTATGACAGCAAGAACATGTTTTTCTACAAAAGTGTACTTGAGCTCATAATCTTTGAGTCCCTGACTGAAGAACGCCAGGGGCTATTCAGATCCTTCATTATTTCGCTGCACGAGTATAGCTAAAAGTGAATCAATATTTCCATAGGCATATAAAATGAAATCCTTAGAAAAGTTAGGATTCAAAACTGTAGGTACGGTTGCCAATGCTTCTTTTATAAGCTCAAATTTTTTTTTTCCATCCTTTGTCCAGCTAAAAGGTACATTCTTTCTCAGCATGTGAGTTAATGGACTTAATAAATCAGCAATGTCAGGGATAAACCTCCTAACAAAGTTAATCCTACCAATAAAACTCTGCAGACCCTTTTTATGCGCTGGTAAGGGAAGAGCTAAGATGGCACTTATTCTTTTAGGGTCAATAGTAATACCCTATTTAGATACCACATAACTAAGCAATCTTCCTTCATGAACAACAAACACACATTTTTTGGGATTAAGTGATATCCCAAATTCCGTGCACTTTTCAAAAATCCGCCTCAAATGCTTCAGATGATCCTTAGCCTCCTTAGAAAAAATAGTGATATCATCAAGATAGACTAAAACTATCTTGTACATTAAACCCTGAAAGGCCATATCCATGGCCTTTTGAAAGGTTGCCCCGGCATTAGATAGACCAAAGGGCATTTTCAGATAAGCCATGGTTCCCCATTTTGTGGTGAAAGTTGTTTTGTACCGATCTTCTCTCTTCACCAATATTTGGTTGTAGCCAGAATAGCCATCTAGTAAAGAAAACCTTTCAGACCCTAAGACTACTTGAAGTATCTACTCCATAGAAGGTAGAGGATGATGGTCTTCTAAGGAGGCCCTATTTAAATCACAAAAATCTACACAGAGTCTTATTTCACCATTTTTCTTTCTTACTGGCACTAGGTTTGAAACCCATGAGGTATGCTTGATGGGGAAAATGATGCTGCTTTCAATCAACTTATCTAGCTCCTTTTTCATCAAAGGTTCTAACTTAAGATTCAAGGGCCTCTACTTTTGTCTGACCGGTTTGACATTAGGCTCAAGTTCAATGGTATGTTGAGCAAGCTGGGGATTAAATCCTTTTAAATCACTATATTGCCAGGCAAAGATATCATTAAATTCTTGACAAAGCTAAATAAAAACATGCTTCTCTTCAGTTGTACATACCTTGCCTAACTTAAGAAGCCTTTCTTTGAAGACTTCAACCTCTTTGTAGTGATCTTGTTGAACTTGAATACTCCCCTTGGGCTTTCTAGCTTCATCATCAGTATTAAAATCAAATTTTAAAGTGACCAGGCCCTTGGACAACTTGTTTTTTAGCTGAATAATCTGTTCACTGTACTAGCATTGTAATTTTTCCTGATTGGTATGTGAGAATTTGGCTTCTTCTCTCAAAAAGCTGACAATTTGTTGGTTGCTATCAAAGACTTGCCAGTGCATGTTGTTATCAGGCACGGCAGGCCTAACTATAATCTTGATATGCTGGTTAGCTTTATCACTGTAAATCTCCTTTGGAATATCGTGTTCGACTCCCACAACAGCTAATCTATCAACATATTTATTTTGAGCTCTAGGAATGGAAATCATATTAAATGCCTCAAATCCCTCTAAGAGGTCCCATACCCTATTCCTATAAGACTTGAGCATATCGTTTTTAACAACATTCAACTTTCTCACCTAGTTGACAACCAACTCGCTGTCACCATAAACTTTTAGACAGCGGATACCTCTCTGTCTTGCCCACTCCAAACCTTGGACTAGAGCTTCATATTCAATAGAATTACTAGAGCAGCTAAAACAGAATCTGAAAGCTTGATAGTACTTCTGTCCTTTTGGTGATACTAGCATACATCCACCACCAGTACCTATTCTACTCCTTGAACCATCAAAGTACAACTCCCATAAATCATTTTCATGCTGCTCACCATGCTGTTCCTTACTCTTTTCAATATTAGGCACAAAAGAGTCAGTTTCGTGCATCATATAAACACCGATGTCAACCTCTTCCAACTGCTTGCCCGTATCTGCCTCATGAGCCTGAGGTGCCCACTCTTTAGGAAGAACATCTGATGTTCTTTCTATTTGAATCTTGGCCTCTTGAACCGCAAGCTGCTCCACTTGTTCATTCGTAACCAAGTTGGCATTGATAGGGGAAGGATTGTAAGGCTCAACATGAACCTTGGCTATGGGTTCTGATTTAATAGTAGCTCTAGTGCCATATTTAGTTCTGAACAACATGTGAGACCAATCAGAGGATAGGTAACCACCTATCTTGGCCGTAAAATCCCTGGATAAACAAAGGGCGAAGTACGGGGGCAACTCAATAATGTATATATCCTGTGGTATTGAAAAATTGGGACAGGCATGTAGAGTTAAGCTCAAATTTTTAATGACCCCTACTGTGTTCACAACAATACCATCCAATTGCACTACCCCCTTTTCTAGTGGCTCATACTCAATTCCCAACTTATCGACAATTTGTTTGGGCATAACTGAACTACTAGCCCCTAAGTCAATCATACAGTTGTGAACCAGATGATCTCCTATGATTAATGATAAATAAAAAGGAGGTGGCTTGGCATTAGCAACTTGTTGTTCTTTATTACCAACTGTAACGTTAGCCAACACAACCTTCTCCTTTTCTACACTAGGCTCATCTGAGACACTTAAACCTGATAAGGTGGATTGAAGTAGGTCCTTTTGACCCAGAATACCCAGAGATTCCCATATTGACATGGGTACATTAATTTTCTTCATATGCTCTAGTATATTGAAAGATGTAGCAGGTTTAACTTGACTTTTAGGGGGGATAACATTACCTTTCACTGAAGGAGCCTGGGAAGATAAATTAGACTGTTGGTTGACTATCAAAGGCTGGCCCCTTGGTAGCATCTGGATCTGGTCAAATTTTGATGAGTCAGGGGCACTTTGATCCTGGTCCGACCCTTACTTCGATTGAGTTTGAACTGTATTAGGTTGATGTGCCTCCTCTATAGCCCTCTTCTTGCTACGTGTATAGTCTGCAATTGAAGAGTCAGGGTGGACCACTCCACAAAATTCTTCCCCTTGCTAGTTTAGGAATGTAGACTCATGTGTCTGTTGCTCTTGCTGCTACGCTTCAGTTGTTATAGGCACATTATTGTTCTGAACCATGAAGGCTTGGTTACGCATCCCATTTACATAGGTACTTTGATTATGGGGTTGATTACTCGGGAAGCACCACTCATAATCTTGAACTAAATTGTTTTGGACATGTGCAAGCTCTTTGGAAGTGCTTGCGGTGTTGGAGTCATAAGCTTGATGTGTCCTTTGGTTAGGAGCAAACTTTTGGCCTTGATTATAAGGCTGATAAGATGGTCTGCTGGTCTGACTTTGCTAGTAATTAGACTAGAATGAAGGTTGATATAGCTTAAAACCTTGATTTTGTTGTTTTCTTAGATTGACCATCTCATTGCCAAAGGTTGTTAGAAGGCCTTTAATCTCTTGCAGTTCATTAGACTGAACTAGAAATGTGTTTGATTGACCATTAGGCTGGGTATCAGGTGCTAGTAATGTGGTTGCACTTGGAATAACAACCAAAGGAGGAACTTGCATAGGGATTGGATGCTGAAGAGTAGGAAATACTGGCATAGGTGGTCTTGGGGCAATTTTACCAGCCTGTATGAAGTTGTTTTCAGCTCTAACAACTACAACATATGTTGCAGGAAGTGTATCACCTCCTATTGATTGAATCATTATAGAAATATCACTATTTAAAGCTCTTAAATAGTATGAAAATGCATGATTAGGAGTAGGTCTTACCGTTTGTGGGATTCTATCCCACTTCCTTTGGAAACAATGATTGAAATCAAACATATCTTCATGAGGAGCTCTTTTGATCGTAGACAACTGCTCCACCAATGACAAGTGGTTCGATCTATCTTCAAAAAACTTGCACAACTAGCTGCCTAACTCATCCCATGTGGTTATGGAGTTGACAGGTAGACCTTTGAACCATTGTAAGGCTTTTTCCTTGAAGGACGCCGCCAGCAATCTGAGTGCAACATTTTCTTCAGTCACATGGTGAACAACACACAGGTTGGCAACATCTTTTATGTGCTCTGTTGGGGTGGTATGATCCTCCCCATAAAAATATGGCAACCCTCTTAAGGCAACAATTGGAATGTCATCATGCTGAGTTAGATTCAGTGGGCTGCCTTGGTTAAAGGCAACAAATGGTTGGTTTCTCACTGCTGGAATCATTGTTGCTGGGATGCTCTTAGTAATAATAGGAACAGCAGTATGTCCTCCAACAGCAGGATGCGACTTAGACCTCCTAAAGTAAACAACTTTCTTCTAAACCTTTTGGATCTCTCTCCCCCTCCTTCTAGGCAGGGACAACTGCAAATACTCAAAAACAGATGAATTACTCCTAGTCTGCACTCTTCTCATGAGCAGTAATGCGCTGGAACTGCTAAACCTGATCTCAGAGTCACCAAGTATGCTAAATTTGTCTCTTAAAGACTATAATTTCTGCTGCACATACCAAACAGCAGTATGATAATTTTGATTTGAGATTGAAAACAACTCTCAGTCCCACCAGGCATGCCAAAAACTGTTGTCAAATAAAGTTTGCACCCTTGCTAAGCTATGAACTATAGCAACCTATTGACACATGGGAACACTTCTAGGTTGTGGGTGACCTGGGAATGAAGTGAACCTCCAGATTATGGGCTAGTTCCCCTTAAGATATCTTGGAAAAACTGGTGAATGATGAAGGAAAAGAGTAAGAAAGATGTACTTAAATCCAAAACCTATCACTAACAGGTGATACACCAAAGATAAACATATGACAATACTACAGAAAACTCACAGAAAATCTCAATAGAACTAAATAATCTCACAATACATAGATTTATGCTTATAAAAATGAGTCTATGTAAGGTTCCGACTGTTCTAGTGCTTAACACAAGGAAAACAAGGTGTCTTCACATATATAAATGTAGTAGAAAGAGATCACTAACATAAACCAGCTTTATGGCATAACATTATTTGCATCCAATACTAAAGGAATCTGATAAAATAGAGGATTACACAGGATTTTATCATGCGACTCACAAGCAATACTGAAACAACAAAGAAAAAATGAAAGGAAATGACTTTCTATTAAGAAAATCAGGAGTCTCTATGTTACAGGTCTGCAATATTATGAAAAAAATGAGTTACAAAGTCTGAATAATGTTCTTTCAACAATCTCCTAACCAAGAACTCCCTTACAAAAAGGAAAAAATGCCATATATACAACCAAAGGTTGGCCCCCTGCATTAGGGTTTCCAAAATGAGTCGATGCTGGACACGTTGGCCCTAGAAGTGCCTTGGAATGAAGTCAATGAAACATTTAACGTACATCCCCTGCTCATGTTGATGAAAGCTCATCCCTAGGCATGGCCTTCAAATCTTTTACAGCCATCGTTATCTTGCAGCCTTCGAGTCTGCCATTAAGACTTCGTCAGAGTCACCTTGAATGCTCTGCGACAGGGTCATTAATGTCCCCTTGCTCCTCGAGTCGTCATCTCCAGCTGCTATAGTGACTCACAACTACCTCCCCTTCGAGAAGCAACATCAAATCTATCCATTAGCTTCAACGCCATTACTGACTGATCACCCCTGCAGCTGTCGACATAACTTAGGACTGTCGGCAGGACTTCTCACCGAACTACGAAAGTTAGACCGATGTTCATTTCTATGGGAAAGGTGACCGCTATCGGTAAGACTTGCCCTTTCAGCAGGACCTCATAGCGAGCTCGATCAGTCATACCAATACCACTGAGGCCGTCGGCAAGACACAATTCTATCGCTGGGATATCATGGCAAAAACTCCACGCTTAGTGAAGGCATCAGTTTTAGAGAGACCCACTACACTCGGCGAGACCTCGTGGTGATGTTGAATCTCTCACCCTGAGCTTCCCTTCATTCGGAAAGACACCTGGGTGTCGGTGAGACTCTTTATTAAAGACAAAACATTATTCTGAGACCCTGTGTCTTCTGTCAGTGACACATCTTCAATGTCACCCCGAATGCGCTTTATTCTATTGAGCTCTTCTTTCCTTTCGACAAGACTCTGGTAAGTCACTGGGACCTTATGGTGACGGCTTCAACTCTTGGCGAGGCCCCTCCTTTCTATCAGCAAGACATTAGCTTATTGACGAGGAGTCATAGTGAGCGGATGAAGTCATACCAATGACACCTTCACTCGGCAAGACATCTGTCGGTCGGCAAGATCTCATGGCGAGCAGCCAGAGTTATATCGATTTCACAAAAAGCCATCGGCAAGACTCCATCGGATTAGGGAGACCTTACGACAAACTCCTCATTTCCTAGCGAAGGCACTCCTTTACACTGAGTTTTCAAAAAAACTGGCAGGGGCGGGGCCAAGACAAAATCAGAATCGGGACTCGGGGGAAGAAAGGGGGGAAGCAAAGATAGAAAAAATCTCGGCTGAACCGGGATCAAGACCAAAACAGGGGAAAACAAGGAAAAAAGCACAACCAGAACTGGAACTAAATTTGAACCAAAAACTTTCTTCAAGTTTCAAGTTCTGATTTGGTTTTGATCCCACCTCCGACAACATATCAGGAGAAAAGGAAAGAGGAAAAAACATAAGGGGGAGACATTCCTCGACCAAAAACTAGGAAAAAGAAAGAAGAGCGGAACCGGGGCCGAAATTGGAACGGAAACAGGAACCTGGCCCCTGGAAAAGTTCCAAGTTCAGGTTTTGACCAGGTCCCGGCCCCGTGAGAAAAAGAAAGAAAATGCACAAGGAAAAAGAAGGAAAGGCAGGATCGGAACTAAGTTCGATCCCAGGTAGAACAAAACAGGGGTAGGGCGGAAAAAAACCTGAAACTGAAACTTCACAAGGTTTCAAGTTCGGATTCCAACTCGAACCCACCTTCGACGAAGGCAAAGAAGGGAGGAAAAAGGACAAGGAAGAAAAGAAAGGGAAAAACTACCCCACGGTAAAATGTAAGGCCAAAGAAGAGAACAAGATGCACATGAGCGCGGAACGGGAACCGGAATCGAACCCAGAACGAAAACAGGAACTGGAACTTTTAGAAAAGTTCCAAGTTTGGTTTCGGTCTGGTTCCACCTCCAACGGAAACAAAGGAAAAGGGGCTCGACAAAAGTAGAAAAGGCAGAAGCGGGGTCGAAACTGGAACGGAAATAGGAACTCGAACCTTGGAAAAGTTCCAAGTTTGGTTTCTGACCCGGTTCCACCCCCGGCAGAACAAAGAAAAAGGCAAGAAGAAAACAAAATAGAAAAGAGGGAAAGACAAGGCAAAACATAAACAGAAAGAAAACCCACCCCCAAGCTGAAGACCTACACACTGGGCTCAACCCTCTTGGGAGCCACATTTAATCCACATGCTGAATAAAAACATCATTTTCCTCTGCATCTACACAAGAAGCAAACAAGTTAGAAAAAAGTGATCCTGATGCAAGTGGTCTTCCATTTGGTCTTTGAGAACCCCTGAAAACATGGGTTACCCTGCCTGATTGAGCCCATAGGTGAAAAATGGGTAATAGGTTGATCACAACAGAGTGCTTGAAGGAGGGCCATATTTTCACAACTAGATTGGTTTATTCATTAATCCCTGGCACACTGGTTTTAACCTATCTGAGGAGCTTCCAAACTATGTCCCTACGTGGGTGCACCTCCCATGGTTTCTATTTAATATTGGCATAATGACATTCTATAGATGGTTTTTCTACTTCTGGGGAAACTGGTTGGCCCATCTCAGCGAACATAGGATATAAAGGCAATGAATTTTGCTCACATTTGTGTTGAGATTGATTTGAGTAACCCTCTTCCAGACTCTCTAGAAATTCAGGTGGGTACGTATTCTTGGAAACAACAGTTAGATTATGAAACTCTTCCTTTCTAATGCCAATTATGCCATGAATATGGTCATTTGCAATGAAGATGCCCTAGGTCAAGATCTTCAGAGTCTTAGACTACCCAACCTCCATGCAATCCTCCTAAGGTTGACAAAGGAAAGTCTCCTATTCCTCGTGATGTTGCAAATAACGAGGGCTTTACTTCTATTAAGCCTTGTAACAACAACCGTGGATAGAAGAGAATATTTAAGGAGTGGCAGGAAGGGGACACCTTTAATCACTTTGATGTGTTGGATGACCTCAACTAGCAAGAGGTGAACTTGGGGATGATGGATTTGGATCAAGGTGTCTTGGAGTTGGTTTAGGAGGTTATTATTCTTGTAAATCTTCAGAATGAACAGGAAGGTGGCCTACTTCAAATGGATATTGAGCTTAGTCTAGTGGATTTAGCGGTTCCTGAGGCCCTTGTTGCTATGGGAAAGATTGAGGTATACAAATCTCTTCATTTGGAGAAGATAGTGTCTCATTCAAAAAAAGGGAACAAGGATTCTCCTTCTTTGGGGATTCACCAAAAAATCCTAAGAAAGGGTTTCCTAAGAAGTTGTAACATGCCCATTGTTCTACAAAGTAACTTTCCTAGATTTTAATCTCAAGTAAATAGTTTAAGCATCTAACCATTATGAGCAATAGAAATATTTCTTTCAAACTATAAAGATAGCATACACATTTTAAATAATATTTTTCCAAACTTTTCCATTGCATTAAATCAAAGTATTACAACTTTCCAAAGTAATGATTTCATAGTACAAGATAACATGATATCATTTCTCTATTTACAATATTTCCATCATAATGGATACAAAATACATAATCAAGGCTCCATTGAGATTATTGGAAAAAGATGTACAAATAGTCCTAGAAATCCTCCATTCAAATCTTGGTCGCCTATTGATGAGGAGAAGCATCACTCAAGTGCTTTTCTACCAACCTTGGGCTAATTGCGGTCCCTCGCACAACTATCAAACTAATAGATGGCCCTACCCTTCGATGAAGATATTGGATTGGTAACCTCATAATAAATATTGAACTTTTCTGAGCTTGGTGCTGTGTCCTACATATCTAGATCTGTCACACAATGGCTACAACCTACATATATGGCATACCTCAACCTAGTATGTAAACTTGGATCACAATGATTAACAGTGTAAACAGTGGCAACTTACACTACTTTTGCCAAATTATTAATCACCCAATACTTTGAGTGGATGTCATATATTTCACCCACCTTCCTAGCTTAATTTGTATTGACCATTCATAATCTATGCATAGGCTATCCCCTTCATTGGATTATCCTAACCCCAGGAATAACCTATTACCTCTATGTTTAACTAAGTCATCTAATAAGTAATCCATAGTACTCTAAGACTCAACTAGTTTAAACATCTATCTATGAAAGCTATATTCCCATTATAGTATTTAATCCCTCTAAATCCACCTATTCCTTAATATGGAATATGTACAAACACTTCAAACAATGTATATCTTTTCACTAAGTACAACAAGAAATATTTCCATTTCACTTAAGAACATAGCAATATTTTCCTATATAAGATAACATAATCCTCTGAATAAAACAATCAATAACACACAATCATTTCAATCATAAAAGAATAAAAGAGAAGAAATCAACACGCTTGTTTATGCAATGCTCCAAAAGATCAAACCAGATTCCTATCTCAACCTTTCCTCAATTTGATATGCAAATTCCCTAAATAATCCCTCTCACAACTCTCAGCCTCACTCAACTCTTAGCCTCGCTCAACTTAGAAATGCAGATTACAAATGCTTATAAAAACACAGCTTGAATGTAGAAAATATGTGTCCCTATTGTGGTTGAGTGCACCTCTATTTATACACAAGGATCGGCAACTAAGGGCTAGAAACAAGGCATCAATAATGACACTTCTAAGCTTGAGAGGTTAAACTCAACAATCAAAAGAAAAGGTGGAAAATAAATTCATTGCACAACAAACACATATGCAACCAAGGTGAATGAATCGATAGTAAGATAGACAACAAAAATGATCATAAATGCCAGGCAATTTCCTCCTATAGATCAACTTACTTGGCCAGCTACATATTTTACCATTTCCACATATTTCAAATGCTTCACATTCTAGAAATTCATATTGGAAAATAAACTTCTAATTGATTTAAATAATTGTTTGTTGGTGCCACATGAACCATGCACCCCTATCCTTTTGGTGTTTGCAGTCAATGACCAAGTCCAACATGGTTTGCATGTTTATTAGCATTGGATACTAAGCACTTCCATATGGCATTGTCCATATTACATAACACTTTGCACTTTTAAATGCTTTAAATATTACCTAAATTTATGTGGTGTTTGTAAATCAAAGCCAAAACATGGTTCTATTCCTACGCCCCCTCATCTTATCTGCTACCTTTACAAGTTGTATGCAACATTTTTAATTCATTATTCATTTTCATATAATCTATTCACCCTCTATTTAAGTGTTATCCCTTTTATATCAATGTTATACATTATATGTATGGTTGTGCTTTACATACTTAAAGCTGCTCATTACCTTATGCACTTTAGTAAGTATTTCAGTGTCATTGAAATCATTATCTTATACATTTAATATATATATATATACTATATATATATACATACTTGACATAATATTTATAAATGTATATATGTGTGTGTGTGTGTCACAACTTATAAGTTTATAGAATGCAGTTATTCAATATTCGAATATTCATACACATATATCCATGCTTCATATAATAATGTATGTGTATACATTAATGTAGTCGTACAAACACTTTCATTACGTTAACTCATACATGCTCATTAATATATATGTGTGTGCATATTATATATATCATTGTATATATGTGTGTATATTATATATATCATTATCTCAATAGAAAAAAACATATATTCAGTATCTTATCGATTAACACATATATTTACAAAGTATATATATCTCGTCAATTAAGTATAAATACATAAGGAAGAACTCCCACATTTCAAAGAAACTTGATACTTAGACTCCTAAGAAAGAACATTCACAAATGCAAACAAGACTAAAGATAACTTACTATTTCTCAACTATTATTCCAACTTGACCCAACTAGAAGTGTGTGTGTGTGAAAGCTCAGTTTAGGTATTTTATCAAAGGTTACTAGATCAAGTTCTTCTCCCTGAGCGATACTTCTCTCTTCAGGAGGCTTGATAGTTTACCTGCATCCAACTATACACTTTGCAATAGTAGTTAAACATTCACATGAAATCTAAAACATTTTCATCGAAAAAGCATTAGAATATTCACATTGCAATACATATTATTTTCATCGCATTTCATCAATACAAAACATATTCATTCCTTTGAAATCAATAACACCTTATTGCATATTGCCGGTATTTCTTTCACTTGGTAATCCTATTAAAGTAATAATTTGCATTTATCAACATTTTTACTCATGAAGTTAAAAGTAACTCAATAACTAGGAAACAGGGTGTAATAGAAGCCCTTCAAGGCTAGGAGAAAGGACTTGGAAAAGATTAAGATGATGGGGGAGACATTGGTGGAGTTAGGATCTGTTAAGACTCTTGATTCTCACTTTTCCAACCATCTGAAATATGGAATGTAAGGGGCTTGAACAGTGGCCCGAACACAAAAATATGTTTGTGATTTGGTGTGACATCACTCTCTTGATGTGCTCTTTATTTAGGAAACTAAGCTTTCTATTGATAATATGTGTGGTTTGGTGCCTAAAATTTGGGCGTGCAATCATTGTCAACGCATCAATGTCCATGGTAATGCTGGGGGCTTGGATTGTTTATGGAATCCATTGAAAATATACCCACTTTGGTGGATGTCCTGTAAGTCTTCTATTTCTATGGTGGCCTTGAGCTTGGAAATTGGAGAAACAATTCTTCTTTCTAATATCTATTCTCCTATGGATTTTCTAGGTAAGTAGCGTCTTTGGTCTCACATTCAATTTATTCAGAGTCTTGTTCCTCTTTATCCTTAGATTATTGTTGGCGAATTTAATGCCATTACTGACCTAGAAGAGAAGAAGGGGGGAATTTTGAGGTTGGATCCTTTTGCCTTTCTTCTCTGTGATAATATCTCTACTTTGAATCTTGTTGACATTGAGCCTAGCAATGGTTGGTTTACTTGGAACAATAGGAGAATTGGGGGAGGATTGTATTACTGAGAGGTTTTATAGGTTCCTAGTTTATTACTTTTGGATTGGTGGGTCTTGGTCTATTTGCTTTGAGATTTTGGATTGGAGGGGTTCAAATCATTGGCCCATTAAGTTAGTTGCTTTATCAACTTGCATTGCTTGATCTCCCTCTTTCAAGTTTCAACTTATGTGGTTACGATATCCCTCTTTGCAGGATTATGTTGTCGAGTGGTGGCATTTGGGTATACTTGCTTTTGGCACAGCTATGTATCCCTTTACTAAGCAGTTGTAGTATGTGATGTACTAGCTTAAAAGGTGGAATAGGTAGTGTTTTGGCAACATTTTCCATGCTAAGGTTGCTGCTCAGGCTGGTTTAGATGTCATCACCCATGAAATTAGGGATTTTGGCCTCTCTAAGGACTCTCTTAAGGAGGAAGGAAGGGATATGAAAGTTCTGGAGGAGTGTGAGTTATGTGAGGAGATTTACTAGAAATAGAAGGCTTGGGTTGAATGGTTATAGGTGAGGGATAAAAAACACTACCTTTTTCTTCAACTCGGTGAAGGCTAGCAGACATGGTAATTCAATCCCTTTCCTTGTAAATGCCAAGGGTGAGCATTTATCCTCTTTGGGAGATGTTTCTAGAGAAGCTTCACAATACTTTGCCTCCTTGTTTAAGGAGGACTCTCTGGATGTGTTGGCAGAAGAACATCATGTTTTTTCCTATATCCCCTCTTTGGTTTCTGTGGAAATGAACGAGCACCTCTTGGGTTGTATCTCCCTAGAGGAATTGGAGGCCACTGTCTTTCAGATGAAGAAATGGAAAGCCCCTAGTCAAGATGGCTTTTTGATTGAATTATTCTAGGAATTTTGGGACATTATAAGTCACCTGGACTTATTAGAGGTGGTTCATGAATCTCAACAGAACAAGATGTTGAGGGCTGTGAATTCCACTTTTCTTTCTCTCATACCTAAATGTGATGGGGTAGATAGGTTGAGTTTGTTTTTGAACATTTCTCTTTGCAAATTGGTCTATAAAATTCTCTCCAAGTTGATTGCTAAGAGGTTGAAGCGGTGGATTAGCCAGTTGATTTCAGAAGAATAGGGAGGCTTTGTAGTAGATAGGAAAATCTTGGATGGTGTGATCATTGCTACTGAAACTATTCATTCTATGGTGATTTCTAAACATAAAGCTATGTTCATCAAGATGGATATGGCAAAGGATTATGATAGAGTTAAGTGGTCTTTTTTGCGTAAAGTGCTTATTTCTTTTGGTTTTGTTGAGTGGGTTATGTGGGTTATGAGTTGCATCACAACCACTTCTTTTTCAATTTTGATTAATGGGGAACCATCTTCCTTATTTGGGGCCTCCAAATGTCTTCGTCAAGGTGAGCCTCTTTCTCCTTATTCATTCTCTTGGCTGAAGGTTTGGGGAGAGTTATTAAGAGAAATGTGGCGCAAGGTCTTATCCAAGGTTGTATTTGGGGCAATGGTCTATCTCCTTAGACACACCTGCAATTTGTAGATAATACTACTTTGATGGGCATGGCCAAGGTCAAAGAGGCCACTAATTTGTGCAAGGTTTGGACATCTATCTTGCTACTTCTAGCTAGATGATTAATGAGGGTAAATATTCCATTTTCTTATTTAAGACTCTGAGGCTCATACAACAATGGATTGCTTCTATTTTAAGCTTTCAAATTGGTGCTTTGCCTTTGACTTATCTTGGCATCTTATCTCTTTTGGTACACTCCCCAGGGGCTCTTGGTAAAAGGTTTTAGACAAGTTTTGTGCGAAGGTGAACCATTGGACTCATAGGTGGCTTTCCTTCATTAGTCGAGTTCAACTTCTTAATTCGGTGGTGTAGGCTCTTCCCACTTATAGGAGTATGATATAGGTGGCTCCCTTTGGTTTTATTAAGGATTTGGACTCTCTAGCTAGGTAATTTCTATAGGTTGATAGTTTTTCATCTTCTAAGTGGAGCCTTGTGAAATGGGATATTGTTTGTAGTCTACAGCAATTTGGTGGCCTCAGATTATGGTATTCCACTCTGTCGAGGTTTATGTTGTCTACCAAGCTTTACTAGAGATGGTGTTTGGAACAGGATGATGTTTGGGCTAGGATTGTTTCTCACAAATATCTTAGTGGGATACCAATGGAGGAGGTTCCCCAATATCCGTTGGTAGGGAAAGGATTGGTGATTTGGAAGACACTTAAAAAAGGTGTTAAGTTGATCAAGGAGGGCTTGTTTTGGATTTGTAATAGGGGGTTTGAGGCTCTCTTCTGGTTTGACTCTTGGGATGGGTTTTCCCTAATCATGAGCAGGTATCCTAACCCATAGGATCTTTTTCAACACTTCTTGGAGGCTATTTGGTCTCAAGTGGTAGATTTTAAGACTTTGTACCTCTATGAGCATGTGGAGGTGTTTAGATGGAAGGCTCCTAGTGAGTGGCCTATGGTTGGATTGGAGGAGGATTGTGTTGAGCTTTGAAATATTCTGGTAATTAGATAGCGTAACTCGCTAAGGGATAAGGATAGGTTGGCTTGGAGTCCAGATCCTAGAGGGGTTTTCACGATGGCTAGTGGGTATTAGGAGTTGATTTCCTGAAAGTATAGTGGGTTGGAAGTTCCTTGGTGGAAAACTGTTTGGAATAGTTCTCCTAGCACAAGTGTAATTGTTTCATGTGGGCCTTAGCTTGGAACAAATGCCTAACTTGGGAAAATATTTGGAAGCAGGGATTGCAGGGCCCATCTATTTGTGTTCTTTACGAGTGTTGTGAGGACGACTCTTCTCACTTGTTCTTTCATTGTCCTTTTTCTATGCTTATTTGGTATCTTTGGTGGGGTATTTGGAGACATCCCTATGTTCATGCCTCATCTTTGGTTGAATTCTGGAGTAGCCTGGGGAGACCTCCAACACAAGTTTCTTTCCTCCAGATTATGTGGGGAATTGGCCTTGCTTTCATCATGTGGAAAATCTAGTTGGAAAGGAACCATAAGATTTTTTGTGGGGACAAATTGATGATTCAATAGGTTTGGTAGAGAATTGTTTGTATGATTCATGAAACTGTGAATGTTAAATGTGAAGTGGTTTTTCCTTTGGAAAGGAGTGACGATGAGATTGTGAATAGATTGGGCTTGCGTGGTTTTTCCTTCGACTCCTTTTGTGTTCGAAGAGGTAGGCATGCAAAAAAGAAGGCTCAGAGAGTTAGGAGTTGGTCTCCTCCTCTAGTGGATGTTTTGAAGATCAACACTAATGGTTCTTCTAGGGGTAATTCTAGGCCTACTGGGATTGGTGGGGTTGGGAGAGAGCTTTGGCTCTATTATTTTCCTATTTTCCATCATAAAGGGCAACAAACCAACAATATTATGGAGGGGTTGGTGATTCTTTGGGTTGTTGAGTGTGCCTATGCTCTTGATTGACATAAAATTATATATGAATATGACTCTTAGATCATTGTTAATCTATTAAATGAGCAAAATTTGGAGGGGGTTAATTGGTAGCTAGCTTTGATTGTTTAGAATATTTTGTGGCTTTGTTTCATGCTAAAGGTGGTGTCTTTTATTCACATTCTAAGGGAATGGAACAAGGTTGTTGACTATTTGACCAAATGGGCCTTTGTGCATGCTGGTGACTGGAAGATTGAGGGATGGGAGCAGTTATCCCCTGATTATTGCCAAGTTTTAGAGAAGATCGTTTCGGAGGACATGATTGGTTGAGTTTGGTTGTTGGTTGGTTGTTATGGTTTTGAGTCTTGGTTGGGTGTTTGTTGATTTGGTGTTGGACTACTTTTTTTGGGTGCCCTTGTGGAACCTGATTTATTTGTATTGGTGATTCTCTAATATGAATAAATTTTTACCCTCTTTAAATATATATATATATTTGGATCCTTGACTCTGAGCTCTACAAAAGGATATTTTTAGTTTTTTGAAAAAAAAAATTGATTGAAGAAAATATTCAATTCAAGTAGAAATTTTTTTAAAAAATTGAAAAAGGATGAGGTGGTTGTCAACAAGGATTCCACGTAGATGATTTCAGCCAAAACATTTTCGATCGAAAGGATTTTGACCAAAAAGGTTTTGGCTAAAACTTTACATTTAAATTAAGGCACATTTGAAAATTATAAAGGGAAAATTTTGATTATATAGTTTGGGAAAAAGTGTTTCACCTGAAACTATATCGACCACATATAGGCTACATGGTTTCAATTGAAACTATTTAGGGTGAAACCATTTTGCTCAAAACTATTTAGTTGGCCAAAAGTGTGACACAGGTTTTTGCTTCTAAGTAATTACAAATTATCATTGTTGGAAAAGTAAGTAATCAAATATAGAATAGAGGTAAAAAATAGCAATAAAACCAAATATAAACTACCACAAAGATGATGTGGAGCACAAGGCTGACTAGGTCTCATACCTGTAAAGATATATTTTTGTAAGGGACATGTCCCAAACTAAATACATATAGATAGAAAGACCTTGAGAAAGAAAGTGATAAAATATTGTAATACCATTAGAAATAAAATATGTTAAAGGATATAATATTATAATATATATAAAAAAATTGTGATTGCCTTATGTTGTGTGTACCATTTAATAAGTCTTTATCTATAAATCATGCTCATATGTAGTATAAGTATCACATTATACCTCAAAATCTAATCATTCTACTATTGGTGTCACTAGGGTATAAATACAACTTATAAAGATTGCTTGGGCTTACAACTCTAGTCTATGACCCACTTTTATTACTAATATCTGTTCTATTACTTTTACCCAAGTTAGGTAATAGAGAATATATTAGAACACAAACCAAAACTTCTAGATTTAAACCAATTAAGAAAGACATGGAAATTTTATTTTAAGGATATACGATAGATTTTCATGGGTTCTAACCCTATGGGAGAGGGTTAAGCATCTAAGGATTCCAAGTAAAAAGGGGAGATATCCAAAAGAGATCCCTAAAAATATGTGACCATTCAAGATAAGCATATAATAACTACCATGGGATGGATAAAGGACTAATGCAAGACCAAACCATTAACAACCATGGCTAAAGGAGATAACAATAAATTGAGAAAAAATAGAGAGGAAATTGTATTAACAACATAGTGGAACATGGAAAATAAAAGCATGGAAGAAAGACGAAAGAAATAGACTGTAGAGAAGGGGGATTCATCACCCCCAATGCTCTCAGGTCACGGAAGAGCCTAAGGGAATGAACTACCCTAAACTACCTTAGACTACCTAATAAATTGAAAGGAAAGGGAAAAGCTGAAAAAGAAGGGAAAACAAGACTTTCTTTTCCTTCTGCTTATAATAGATGTTTCTTGGAATCGGGTGAACCAACCATAGAGGTCAAGAAGTACAAACTAGATAGATCTCTGTAAGTGGATGGTAGCATGGGAGTCAAACTTCAATGCATCATGTTGGAGTCTCAGAGACATAATGGCATCCTATATAGATAAAGGGTCAAGCAAAAGCCAGAAACACATAGGGCCTATAGACAACCCAAATGTTTTGGTTTCATAGTTTAATATGAACGTATAAAAATGAAAAGACAAGAAGAAGAATAATATAAAAGCTACTCTAATAGCAAGATGACAAAGAAAGAAGAAGAATGCCACCTTACTCAAGGTCCAGTTCTCCACCTAGCTCCAAGTGGATGAACCTGCACCTACACATGCAATAACAAGAAAAATGTTGGGGTTGTGTTTTGAGGTTTGCCTCATTCAAACCCCCGTTTCGGTGTTCCCACCTCCACAAACAACCAATCTAAAAGAATATGTAGAAAAGTGATAAAGAAGTATCTAGATAGAATAGACACAAGATAATAGAGAGCAAAGACAACCTGGATCCTACTCTACAAGAATGATAATGTAAATAAGTAAATAGACACAATAGATCACCTCCCTTTCTACGAGAACTCAAGGCTAAGAGAGGAAGAAGATAGATATTGCCACACCAATGGAGATGAGCTTCATAAACCTGCAATGACAATGGTGCTAGGGCAAGATGATGGTGTAGAAACCAAGTATAGAGTTGGTAGCAGCAAGAGAGAGTGATAGAGAAGAAAAGAGAAGTATTAGAATGATCAAGAGAATTGCTAGAATGAATAAAGAGAGTGGGAATGAGATAGAAATGGGTAAATTGGAGGAAAATAGTAATTTCCAATGGTCAAGATTCAGTAGGGGGACATTACATTTGTAGGTGATAGGAAATCATAGTGTTTTTGCCTCTTTTTGACATAGGAATCTTGTTAGGATGACAACATGGCGTGTAGATGTTCGTGCAGTGTGCACACGTCCTAGACAAAAGTTTTGTCGCCAACACAAAATGATAGGGACATGCATGCAAAATAGGGTAAAAGCGACGAGTTTTTGCATCATTAGACTTGTAAGGCTATAATGAAGGTAAATTAATGGGAAATTTTCCTAGGTCCAATTACGTTATTACATTTTCCCCCCACTTTAGCAAGCATATGTGTCGATGCGTATGTGAGCTAAAGTAGAAAGAGGTTGGAGAGAATATACCAAAATCGTCGAGGAAGCATATCTTTGATCTGGCATACCTTGATGTGAAAGAGGGAGCTCCACCAAGATGCGAAGATGACATGGGTCTTCTATCCTGCAAAGCTAGATACGATCTCACCACAAACATGTTAAGGAAAAAAGGGAATCATAATAGACACACATTCATAAGACACAAGAATACACAAGCCAACATAATAATACATATTCTGATCTGATAAGATACAAGACACAATCTGATTAGATAGATAAGCTTGTGGGTGTTTCAAACTCCATTGCAAGATAGTTGCAAGAAAGATAGGTCTAGTTAGGCTAACCCCCAAGCTAGACGCTAAGATATAAGATGTCTAACACCAAGAAACAACGACATCAAATATTTGATAGAAGACACACATTGCAAGACACCAATGAATTCATTTGAGAAGAAGGCTTTCAAAAGGGGTTCATTTGGTAGCAAACCCTTCAAGACACCAAGGGACCCTTTCAAACGAACGCTCCAATCGAAAGACATAATTTTTTACAAGTGATTCTATCATCAAGAAATCCTTTTGAAATATATTTTGTCAAGGATTCCAATGGAAAGAATGCTCCTTTTTCAAAGGAAAATTTTCATACTCTTTCTTATTAGAAATAATATTCCTTTTTTGAAAGGAAAATTTTGAGACTCTTTCACCATGGGATCCCTTTTGAAAGAACATTTTTCCCAAGGTGTCCTTTTCGAGAGAATGCATCATTTTGGAAAATAAAATAATTTCAACAAGGGATTATTTTTCCAAGGAATTCATTATAAAGAAATTTTGACACCAAGGAATTTTTTTGAAAGAATTCACCTTATTGAAAATTAGAGAAGCATGGTATCCTCCCTTAGGATGGTGTGTGCTACGTAGAGGAGCACATGGCATCCTAAGGAGAGGAGAGGCAAAGATGTTGTGGAATGCAACACATTATGAGATGTATACATGGTGTGTTGTCACACACATGAGAGACAACACATAAAAACCACAACATCACGAAGCAAACATGTAGAGATGAATAAATCAAGAGACAAGGGGATATGAGAATTTGAGGTCAAAACTATTCATAGATATAAATAGGTAGATATAATATAGTATACATATGAATTGTAAACAATCCCCAAAGTTCTCATAACATGAAGAAGAGCACATGAAGACAAAATGAAAATAAAAATTGGGTCAAAATGGAAGGACTAAATGCCCCCAACACTTTGTAACATCTCCAATATTGAAAAGAAATGTCACAACATATATAAGAATGATGACACAAATAAAAGAAGTGTACGACAAATTTTTTGTGCCTATATCCAAGCACCTACAAGGGTATCAAGGCTCCTCCAGGTAGGATCACAAACAAGAAAAGACAAGCAATAGGGAACAAAAACACAAATAAATCTACTCTACATATGTAGAAGAGGTACCACCCTAGTCCTCATCGATCAACAAGTCATCCTACTCCCAATCTAGATCAATATATGGGGAGGGAGGATGAGCCTGCAAGGGTGGGATAGCGAGAGTAGTACCCTTAGAATAATCTACAACAAGAGCTAGGGAAGAAGGTCCTTTGAGGTATTCTTCATCGAGTTCCTATGAAGCAAGAGTCAATGATTTTGTAAAAATCAAGGACAGATCAAGGATGTCTTCCATAGAATTAAACATACACTTTTCAGGGGAATGGTGAGGCATCTAAGAGTCATTTTCAATCTTAGGGAGAGGGGTGGTAACTAAATCCGAAGAAGCAAGGGTTGCCTCTGTCACAAGGACGACACAAACCAAGATAGAACTAGCTTCTAAAGAAGGAAAACCCTTCTTCCGACCACTCATGGTTAGGTCATCCTCCAACTTATGCTTCAACGGAGGATGTTGAGTCCCCACAGAAGAAGCAAAAGTGGAGGAAGAGGAAGAAAGAGTTGCAATAGACACCACCATTATATTGGGCATGTCCAAAGGCTGCAAAAAAGGAGGAATGTTCGGAAGGGACATCAAGAGAGGGGCCTCCATGGAGGGAGCGATGAAGACTTGCACCTTTTTGGGGTGAGCATCATCAGGATCTGTCAGGGGAGCCGAAAGCAAGATAAAGGTGATGGGAACTAAAACAAGAACATCAAAATAAAGTAGAGAAATAGAGGAAACAAGAACAAATGCAATTGGCTCCCCCTCGATCTTCTATGAGGTGGCATGCTCTACAGCTAGAGCCTTTCACCTATAATTTTTCTCATGCACAAGCTAGTTATGTCGACTACGAGCATTGGAAGATGTATCCCAATAAGAGGTCAAAGGCTCCTATTGTACTATAGGAGCATCCTTCACAATTGTCACCAATGGAAGGGTGGTATCATGAGTAGGTAGGAGGAGGAAGCAAAGGAGCAAGAGCAAAAATAGGAAGAGAAATAGACACAAGTGCCCTAATGGCGAGCCTCTTCTTGTTCGCTACCCAAGGGACAAATGGAAAAACAGTAGGAGATCATGAAGGTCAAGACATAGAAGCAACACCATGAGAACTCTTCCCCTCGCCATAGATAGTGGGTCAAGAAACTGAGGGTAGAAGAGGTAGCTTAAAGACTTGGTGCTTCACCTTTCTCCATGTAGCACCATTGCCCTTCCCATGTGAGGCACATGAGAAGGAACCAAAGATTCTACCATGGGACGAGAAGTAGAAGTAGATGGAGTAGAAGACATAGAAGGAGAAGGTTCTAGAGCATAAGCAAGCTTCCCCTTGCCTTTTGATTGGGTCAATGAAACAACTTGATGTTGCGCTATCATAGAGGCCTTTACGAAAATAACATAGGGAGATGTGCTAGATAACTAAATTTTAGTGATGTGCCCCCAATCTTATATTTAATATAAGCTCTAAATAACAAATCTCCCCTTGGAGGGAGAGGTCCGACCAGGGCAGGCCAAAAGTGATCCAGAAAAAAGCCCCCACATGACAATAGTGGTTTATAACCAGTGTTGTGCACCACATATATGACACCTTCATGGGGGAACTTTAAGAACTTGTGGATTACAAAAGCAACACTATTCATAGAGGCTAGCCAAGGATTGCCTAGCCTAATTCTAAACAGGTTGGATTTTGGGATCATGAAAAATGACACATCAACAACCTTGGGTCCTACCAAGGATGATACAAAAACGATACTCATAGGGGTAATAGAGAGTTTGTCATGAGTAGAAAGAGTTGTACGCGACTCTTTGTATTCCTCCTTATACAAACTGTTTATAAACAAGGTTTCCTTTATTATAACATTTACTTGACTCGTCAGATCAACCATGATGCCAATTATGACATTGTCATTAATCTGAGCGAGAACATACAATGGGGAAGGCTCCTTATTTGGTGGCAAGTCATGCAAGGTGAAAGTTATATCAAGTATTGCACTCACATTCTCAACATGAGACATACGCATGAACAAGACCATGCTCATGTACTTGGACAGGACTAGCTTAGAAGATGTAGAAGATTGGGTGATTATATTGGAAAAATGAGAAGGGAATAGATTACTATAAATTTGTAACTCACTATTAGTCTTGGCTACAGAATTATTGGAGTTTTGTTTCTTCCCATTGAGATGGATTATCTCATCATCAATGCGATCATGTATCTCATGATGCAAACACTCACATCGCTCAATGTCATGTTCATACACTCAATAGAATTTACAAAACTGTTGCATGTCATACCAATCAGGATATGGCTCGAAAAGAGGTTGGACTTCTAGAAATTTCATAACTTTATCTTTTAGCAGTTTTTTTAGAATAATGGTATAGGATTCTGATAGTTTTGTAAAATTCCTATGATGCCCTATACTTTTATCTTTAGGCATAGAGACCATATTTACAATGGCCTTATTTTTCTAGAAACTGACACTACTGACTAGTTATCGGGACAAGAATGCGAGGATGAACCCCTAAACTGAGTGACTGTCTATTGGTATTTGCATAACACTACACACAAATGTGCAAAGGAATGATACTTCATCAAGGAAAACCTTTTTTGCCATGATTTATGCAAGTTCCTGATGAAGACCTTCTAAATCATTGAACTTTTTGTGGCCCCTTTCTTGCCTCAGATGAGATCAGAGAAGGCCATCTTCGATCCAATTTTAGCTTGGAACCACCTCAAGAATTGATTCACCAATTGATCAAATGAAGAGATATAATTATTTGGTGAGGAGCAATACCACTCAAGGGTAGTGTCCTTAAGGGATCTTCAAAGGAGCTTCGCTATCAAAGTATCATAATGGAAGAAATTAGTATGCATATCATTAAATTTTGATACGTGCGTTTGAGGATCTCCATGACCACCATACTTTTCAAACTTTGGAATCTCCATCCCTTGGGGGTATAGGAGTGTTTCTAAAGGATGGCTATAGACAAATGACTGCAACAAAAGAAAGGCTAAAAAATGGGTTGAGAAGAGTTGGATAGGTTCACCAATTGGTTCTACATTTGTCTCATATTATGTAATAAAGCATTCAAGATAGGGTCAAAGGAAAAAATAGGACCAATGGAACCACCACCACTAGAACCCTTTGAGCCACTAGAGCCACCAACCCCTATATTAATATAGACCCCACCACTAGGACTGGTAGGAGCTTCAGTATTACCACCAACAACAAAAGAATTAGGGGTGGAAAAATTGAATCCTAGGGGTACCTTGTTTACTTTAAAGATAGGGATCAACTCAAGATTAGATGTGGTGTCAGCAAAAGGGCCAATCTTAGCCATACATACCGATGCTCTAGGCATCGAGAATTCTAACTATCTCTCAACAGTCTCAGATCCAAGATCTCAAGCGATGCCCAAGTTAGAATTATATGCCAAAACATGAGTTTCTACAAAATTAGCAAGACGCTGAGAAATTATACACCTCTTCGGTCTTTGTCTAACATAGCTCTCAACCTAATGATAGTCGTAGTCGCTTGAGCAAGATTTTTGTCTTTTTCCAAAAACTTCTCAAACTCACCAAGCCTCTTTTCCAAGGAAAGAAGTTGCTTTGCAGGGACCTAAAGAGCATCATCTTCCTCCATAGAAGAAGAAAAAGGAGAAGCAAGAGGTGTAGGAATATGAGGAGCTTCCCAAAAGGGGCTATAAAATCCAACAATTATTCTTAACATTACCTCATCAAAAGAAGGATTGACTTGGATGGAAGTGACCTTCCTAGATTTCATTTTTATGTGTCATATGCTCCTTCTAACGACATATTTGGAGATCATAAATTGGGTTGTAAAGCTCATAAATTCCTTAGGACGTGCAAATCTATGACACACCTAATATCTAAGAGAAATATTTTTAACACAAAGAAAATGAAAAGGACGTTCACATCAGGTTCACTAAACCAAAAATGTAGAGAAGGGGGATTCGTCACCCCTAAGGCTCTCAGGTCACGAAAGAGCCTAAGGGAATGAATTGCCCTAACTACCTTAGACTACATAATAAATTGAAAGGAAAGGGACAAGCTAAAAATGAAGGTAAAATAGGACTTGGGTGATCCAACCACAGAGGCCTCAGACTGCAGACCAAATAGCTCTATGTCAATGGACAACATCATGAGATTGAAACTTCAATGTACTGCGCTAGATTATCAAAGACGCGTTGGCATCTTGTACAGACAAAGGGTCATCAACATCTAGAAACACATAGGGTCTATTAACAACTTGAATGTTCTTGTTTCACAATTTAATATGAACATACAAAAATGAAAAATAAAAAAAGAAGAATACTATAAAATCTACTCTAATAGTGAGATGACAAAGAAAGAAGAAGAATACCAACTTACTCAAGGTCCAGTTCTCCAGCTAGCTCTAAGAAAATGTACCTGCACCTATACATAGTAACAAGAAAAACGTTGGGGTTGTGTTTTGAGGTTTTCCTTAGTCAAACCCCCATTTCAGTATTCCCACCTCCACATAAAGCCAATAAGCAACAAATGTAGAAAAGTGATAAAGAAGTAGATAGAATAGAAACATGATAGTAGATAACAAAGACAACCTAGATACTACTCTACAAGACTGATAATTCAAATAAGTAAATAGACACAATATCACCTCCCAAAGGAATAAGAAGATAGATATTGCCACACCAATGGAGATGAGCTTCATAAACTTGCAATGACAATGGCGCTAGAGCAAAAAAATGGTGTAGAAACCAAGTATAGAGTTAGTAGCAGCAAGAGAGAGTGATAGAGAAGCAAAGTGAAGTGTTTAAATATCAAGAGAATTGCTAGAATGAATGGAGAGAGTGAGAATGAGATAGAAGTGAGTTTAAATGGGTAAATTGGAGGCAAATAGTCATTCCCAAAAATCAAGATTTGGTAGGGGGATGTTACATTCACATGTGATAGGGAATCATAATGTTTCTACCTCTTCCCGATGCAGGAATATTGTCAAGATGACAGTGCAACACACATATGCCCACATGGCAAGTGCACGTCCTAGAAAAAAGCTCCCTCATTGACACAAAACAACAGGGACATGTGTGTAAAGCGGGGTAAAAGCATTGGGTTTTTGCATCCATAGACTTGTAAGGATAAAATGAAGGTAAATTAATGGGAAATTTGCCTAAGTGAAAATTTATGCCGTTGCATAGACTATAAAAAGGAAAGAAATATATTGTTGAAGAATTTAAAATTCAAAAAAGAGAGATAATGAGCATGCCAAGGTGAGCGTTGTTGAGTTTTTCAATGTGTGTGCTGCCAAAGAAACCAAGATGAAAATTGATAATAAAGAAATTAAAAAAATCATACCCCAAAACCAATGAGAAGAAATCTAGAAAGGGTGGAATAAATATTGATAGAGTTAAAAGACAACATAAGAAGTTATGGGACATCAAGAAAGAGGTTGGAGGAAAGTTATGTAAGCAGTCGAGCTCCAACATTACTGCAACTAAGTAAATCACCACAATTAGAACCAAACTTGTCCAATATTAGAATCAACTTAGATGAAAGATTCTTGGAATTCCTTAGAACCCCTAAGAAAGTATTACCCCTTGATGTATATCACCTAGAAAATATAGTTAACAAAATTATAAGGAAGTTAAGAAGAGAAGAGATAAGAAAAGGAAATAAAACCATGTTCAATTTAGTAGAATTGTCATCAATAAATAAAATGTTATTTACAAATAAGAAGTTGTCACCAAATACAAAACACAACCTTGAAGAGGCACACCCCTTGGACCAAGACCCATCCTCTATGTTGTATACAACAAGAATAATTTTATTAGAAGAAGATAAAGAAGAACCAAAACAATCAAGAGATCCACAACAAAAAGTGGTAGTAGACTATGAGGAAGTCCTGGGGAAAGAATATTTTGATATTAAGTTAGAGAGAGAAAAAAGAGAAAGTAAGTCCACATCACAAAGATGTCCCAAAAGGGAGAAAAATATAAAGGAAACCTATTACAAAATAAAGAGAGATAAAACTAAAGAGATTATGAACTCCCATATCAAGTTCTTAGTCTTCAAAAAAGACACTACAAAATTTGTGAAAAACCTATTTTTGTTGGAATCCATTTGGAAAAGAAAGGAAAATAACAAAGACCAAACCAAATTATTTTATTTTCTCAAAACTTTGAGAAATGATACCTTCACTGAGTATAGGAAAAGTTACCCAAAACATGAAAATGAGTGAGATGAAGTAAGATTTTTTTTTTTATAAAATTATTGAAACTCTGAAACTTCCAACAAAAAGTGTGAGCAAGATGAGGGACTTAGTATAGAAAAAAGGAGAAATAGTAAAATAATTTGATAAGATTTTTAAAGAGGTCTCTTGAAATTTGGAAGAGGCATTAACTAAAAAGAAAAAAGTAGAGTGGTTCACATTTAGATTAAACCGAGGCATTAGAGAATCCATATATGGGAGATTTTTTTATACTTACTTTGATTCAGTAACTTTGGTCTGTCACATAGAGTCACAAACTTGGAGAATATTATATAAGGAGAATGAAAATATTGATCTAGAGAAAATCAGGTTGGAGATAGAACAATTAAAATTGAAACAAGAGATATTGGACATAGAAGATAACAACAAACAATGGAAAATTATTCAGTGCACATATTGCTTGAGCGAGGGTCCATTAGAAATGAATGCCCTATAACAAAAGGTAAGAAAAGGGTTGTTACACTAAGAGTAGGCTTGAAAACAGTTCCTAGGAGGAACCAAATTGTATATTACAGCTTATGTGGAGAATGAGACTTGATCATGAGACAAAAAGGTTGCTCATCCCTAAAATTTAGAGTAAAAAACACAAAAGATGAACACAAACCTCACTACCCCATGCAACATAGTCATTGAAAAGAAACAAATCAAATAATGACATATGTTAGAGGACTCATGAAACATCCTCTATACACAGAAGACCATGAATACAAAGCATTTGCATGGAGAAACTAGAGAAATTGTTACACCTCAATTTTGTTTTACCAATTACTTTTAACTGTTTTATGTTAAAATGTGTTTTGATATCTGATGATGACTATATGTTATTTAACATTATGATGAGTTTAAATGCAACACGAAGTATTTTAATTTTGATGTTATTGTTATTGAATCAAGATTATGATAATTATTTCATTAATAATGGCTAACTATTTGATTTGATTTCTAAGTGAAATGTAGGACTAATTTCTTACCCTCTAGATAGAGAGGGAGAGTATCACTAGAGAGAGGAATATATACTTCAAAAATAATAAGTTATGTGAATTGAGTTTTCACACACACTCACATAGGTCTACCCTAATTCTATCATTGAGTCATTTTTTGTGTTTTGACTAAGTTGTGTCGAGTCAAAGGGTTAGGTTTAACCTAGTCAAGTCTTGGTTTATGCTTCTACTGATAACTAGTAGGCTCCCCAAACCGCCTTAGTAACTTCAAAATAATTCTTTATTTTGAATTACTTCTCCATTTTTGTGAGTCAGTCCCCTACTACATCACCGCTCATTATTCCATCAAACTTTGGCGGCGTTTCCTTTTTCATGTCCCTTGATAACTCAAGAGATAACTCATTTCCCTTCTCATTATTAGCTCTTGAATTAGAATGGTTTTCACCTCACCCACTTAGGGTGAAACACTCATGCCTATTCTCATCTTCTCCTTCTTGAGATGCTTCCTTTTCGGGCCTACTTTGGACACTAACCTCTTGTTCTAAGGTGAAAATTATATCCCTTATTTCGTTTAATATTGACAAAATTTGTTCCAATTTTGCATTAGGATTATCAAAATGATGGGATACCTCCTGAATTCCCTAGGGTTAGTTCTGGTTCACATCATTATTCTTTTTCTACTTCACTTGAAGTTTTATTTTTATGCATTTACTTAGATCCTCTAATTTTTGCATTTGTATTTTAAACAATAAATGCTACTCATAAAATTATTCTTAATTCAATAGAAAAATATTTGACAAAATCTCAAAATTTATTATATTTATTCAATGGATTTATATAACATTATTGTATTTTATAAATTTGTATACTAGAAAGTATATTGTGTATGAATTGTAATTGAAAAGTTTAGTCTTATTTTTTAATTTGGAAATTTATATAGTTCAATTTTAAAAGTTGTATTAAACATTCTTATTTGATCACGTGTAATAAATGATGTATGCAAATGACAAAAAATGCATTCCTATTTTTAAGCATATGTGTGTATTTACTTCTATGGTAAAACCCTAAGCAATTACTTTGTAGTATGACTTAGTATGTTACATATGTTATTAGAGCTACTAGGTTCAACAAATAGACCTATGAGCTCATTGAAAAGAGTTTTCTCAAACATTAACAATAGCTAATATTTGAAATATTCTTGTGGCAGAATGGTAAGAACAAGGAAAACTGCCAGGAAGTTAGCACCCAAAAATTTACCTACCTTAGTGGCTAAAAATAAGTCATCTCAAAGGTGAAACTCTTGGAGAACATCAAATACATTAGGGGTGCATGGATCACTGACTCTGAACCCATAGCTGATGCAATTAAGTGTATTAAGCTGGAAAAGAAACAACGGATGAGAGCGACAAAGAAGGCCATTCTACCCATCCCTTATGTCAAACCAGTAAAACCGTCTACACATAGGGAAATGCCTTTTAGATGTGGTCTAAATACACCTAGATAGGAAAGGAGGTTATGAAGGAGTGCCTAAGTGTACATCCACCCTCCAAGTTTGTCCTAGTTAACTTTGAGGGTGAGGAAGAAGCCAAGGAGATACCACTATTTGATATCAACCTATAGTTGCAAATGGTCAAAAGCTTTTGTACTAAATAAGGATGTTATATAAATCCACTGAATAAATAAAATAAAATTTTGAATTTTTTCCAAATCTTTCTCTATTGAGTTAAGCATCAATGTTATCAAAATTATTTATTGTTTATAATGCAAAGCCAAGATTAGAGGATCTAATTAAATGCATAAAATGAAACTTTAGGTGAAGTAGAAAAATAAGCATGGTACGAACAAGAATTAATCCAAGAGGAAGTGAGGAGGTATCCCATCCTTCTGATAATCCTAATGGAAGATTGGACCAAATTTTAGCAATGTTAAGTGAAACAAGGGATAGAATTGGCACCTTGGAACAAGAGGTTAGGGACCAAATTAGGCCTAAAAGGGAAGCATCTCAAGAAGGAGAATATGAGAATAGGAATGAATGTACAATTCCTTGAGTGGGCAAGGTGAAAACCATTCTTATTCGAGAGCTGATAATGAGAAGAGAAATCAGTTAGCTCTTAAGTTATCAAGGGACACGAAAAAGGTAACACCTCCAAAGTTCAATGGAATGGTAAGTAGTGATGCAAAAAAGGCTTGGAATGTAGAAAAGTACTTCAAAATAAGGAATTATTTTGAAGTTACTAAGGAAGTTTGGGAAGATTACCAATTATTAAGAGAAGCATCCAATTGGTGGATAAATAAGAAGATGGAATTAGGGTTAAGCTCTTTGAGCTTAACATGGGATCAATTTGTAGTCATCTTTAGGAAGAGATGGTTACCACAACTATTCTTTGATCAAAAGCTTACTGATTTGTAAAATCTACGACGAGGAGTCTTGTTGATAGTGCGGTACTCAGAAAGGTTTACATGTCTCCTAAGGCATGTGCCCCAGTACCAAAAATATGAAAGGTTCAAGATAAGGAAATTCATCATGGGGCTGAATGCCCAAATTGGAGGAGAAGTAGATGTTCATGGTCCTACAACAATGGACCAAGTTTTTAAGAAAGCAATAAAGCACCTGAGCAAAATTTGAAGTCTATTTCTACTTATTATGAGAAGAATCATAAGACGTTCAATTGGTCACTATCTTCCCAATCTTTCAAGAATAGGTATGATACATAGGAGTCTAAAAAGAAAAAAAAAAGGGATTCCATGGTAATCCCTTACCTACCCAGTAGGTCGCATTTCATCAAAGTATCCATGTAGCAATGGATAACTGGTAAGCACAATACTAGATTACTCTAATTGAAACATGTACATTATTTAGTGTTCCAATTTTAATTTTCATAGATATTGGTTCAATTAAAAAAATTATTGCACCAAAGGTATTAGATAGATTTCCTCGAAGAGCTAGATATATAGCAAAACCTTGGTTAATAGAGTATGATAAACAATCAAAATCTTAGGTAGAGCAATGCCTATTTGAAGCCAAGGTTGATCTTTTGAGTTTTTCAACTGAAATGAACCTATTTGTAGTACCTTTAGGTTCCTACGATGTCATCCTAGGAAAAAATTGGTTGTGGAGGCATAGGGATAAGGTAGACTATTTTGGAAAAATATTAGAGTGTGGATGACCTAGGGAATAAAGTTTTCATGCAAGGCACTCCTAGAGAAGTTAAGGAAAATATCTATTGTGCAACTAAAGAGGGCCAAGCAAAAAGGGTGTCAACTCTTCACGATCAAAATGGAGAAATTAGAATATTTTAAGAAGAGTAGCTTCCAAGATGACTTAATGTATTGTGAGTCTCAAAAACTCCAAGGGATTGAGGATGGGGATCTGATGGATCAAGAAAAGCTTGAAATAAAGAATTACCCATTTCTTTGAGATTTTGAGGATGTATTTCTAGATGAACTTCTTGGATTACCTCCTAAAAGAGCATTTAATTTCTCCATAGATATAATTCCAGTTTTTGAACCAATCTCCAAAGCTCCATACTATATGACCACAATAAAGTTGATGGAATTAAAGGCTTAGTTGTAGGAAATGTTAGCTAAAGGATTGATTAGAGCTAGTGTTTCACCCCGGGGAGTGTTAATGTTTTACCCTAACGCTTATGTATATACTATTATATACTTAACAAGGAAATAATAAAGAAAATTTATATCCTTTATCATGTATATTGATGATCTTTTTGATCAAATGCATGGGGCAACAATATTTTAAAAGATTGATTTATGATCTGGATACCATCAATTAAGGCTCAAGGATGAATATATTCACAAAACAACCTTCAAAATGAGGTATGGACACTATGAATTCATAGTCTTACCTTTTGGACTTACGAATGCCCCTACAAATTTCATGAATTTGATGAATAGTGTATCCAAAGATTGCTTAGATAAGTTTGTTCTAGTGTTTCTGGATGAAATTCTTATATATTTTAAGAATAAGGAGGAACATTTCCAACATCTTTAGTTCGTTCTTCAATGTTTGACAAAGTATAAATTGTATGGAAAGCTCTTTAAATGTACTTTCTTTCAAACATATGTATAATATTTGAGTCATATTATTTCAATCGAGGGAATTATAGTAGATCCAACAAAGATCAAAACCATTCTAGAATGGACAACATTGGAAAAGGTGTATGAAGTTTGTATTTCATGGGTTTAGCAGGTTATTATAGAAATTTTATGTTCAAATTTTCTAAGATCTCTTATCCTATCACTTCTCTACAAAGAAAAGATAAATAATTTGATTGGTCAGAAAAATGGCAAGAGGCATTTGATCAACTAAAAGAGAAGTTAACTTCAGCTTTGATACTGAAAGTTCCTGATCTAGAAGGCCATTTTGTAGTTATCACTGATGCCCCAGGAGAAGGATTAGGCAGGGTGCTTATACAAGAAGGGTGATTTATTTCCTATGAGTTGAAGAAGTTAAAGACATATGAGAAGAATTGTGCTCCTGATCTTAAGCTGACATCAATTGTGCATGCATTGTAAATGTGGCGGCATTATTTGTTAGGAAATCCTTTTAAGCTAAGTTCAAACCATCAAGGTGTTAAATGTTTATTCACCCAACCACATCTCAATGCTCAACAATGAAGATGGTTAAAATTGATATCTAACTATGATTTTGAGATTAGTTATATTAATAAAACCAAGTAGTATATGCTTTAAGTCGAAGGAAACACATTTCCTCAATTATCTCTTTTCACTCAAATTTTAAAAACCAAGAATTACAAAATTCCATAGGAGATGAGTACTATGAGAAAGTTAAGAAAGCTCTCTTGGAAAATCCTCAAGATTAGAGGTATGATGGGTTCTATTTTGAATCAGATGGACTATTAAGGTTCAAAGGAAGAATGTACATTCCAAACTCTGAGGAGCTAAGAAATATCGTGCGGAAAGAAGTTCATTTTACACCATATTTAGGACATCCTAGAGTGACAAAACTCCTAGTGGATGTGAAACCTCTATATTTATAGAAAGGAATGGAGAGGGATGCTACAAGATTTGTAGCTAGATGTTTAGAATGTCAAAGGGTAAAGTTTGAACATCATCACTTGACAAGACTTTTGTATCCTCATGAGATTCCAGAGTGAAAGTGGCAAATCATCAATATGGGTTTTGTACAAGGTTTTTATATATCTAAAAATATGTATAATGCTATTTTAGTGGTGGATAGAATTAAAAAGGTAGCTCAATTTATACCTAACAATCTAACAGACGGGGCACTGGTCATAGCTTGTAAGTTTGTTCAAGAAGTGTTTAGGTTGCATAAAGTTCCTAAGAAGATCATCTCAGATAGGGATGCGTGTATGGCATCAAGATTTTGGAAAACCTTATATTCTCTCTTGGAACTCAACTAAATATAATCTCAACTTATCACCCTAAGATAGATGGTCAAACTGAAAGGGTAAACCAAGTTCTAGAATATTTGTTGAGGATGTATTCCATGGATCAATAATACAAGTGGAAGGATTATATTTTTCTTGTAGAATTTTCTTATAACAATTTATATCATTCTGCAATAAAGATGGATCCATTTGAAGCATTATATGGAAGAAAATGTCGAACTCCTAAAAGTTGGGATAAGCTAGAAGATAGGATTAGCCTTGGTTTAGAAATGTTGTCAGAAATGGAAGAGTAGATCAAGAAAATATTGGTGGAGGCATATGATAGATATAGAATCTATGTTAATGCTAAGATTACCCCAAGACATTTCTCGGTAGGAGAAAAAGTGATTTTGAGAGTTAAACCCCAGAAGAGTTCCATACAGTTTGGAAAATCATCCAAACTAGCTCTTACATATGTGGGTCCCTTCGAAGTTATCAAAGTGATTAACCTAATTTCCTACAAAATTACTCTATCACTAACTCTTGCTTGAATTCATAATGTGTTTCATGTATCTTATCTTAAAAAAATATATAATAGGTGTTAATCATATACTTGAGTGGAATGCACTTTAGGTACAAGACCCATGAGTGGAAACGGTTGAGCCTCTCAAAGTGCTTGAAATATGGAAGCTCCACCTGCATAATAGAGAGGTTACCTAGTGCAAGGTCCAGTAGGACCAGTATGCAAATGACAATGCTACATGGGAGGACTATAGTGAAATTTTTGAAAAAAAAACTTATTCCATGTTTCTTAAAACTGCTAAAAAAATTTGTTTATGGTTTTATTTTGATACACTAAATCATTGGGGACGATGATTCTTATGGGGGAGATATGTTATGCCCTAATTTTGTTTTACCAGTTACTTTAAACTGTTTATGTTAAAATAAGTTTTGAGATTATGATTATATGTTATTTAACATTATGATGATATTAAATGCAATGTGATGTATTTTAATTTTGATGATTATTATTATTGTTATTGAATCAAAGATTATGATAATGATGTGATTAGTAACTACTAACTATTTGATTTTATTTCTAGATGAAATGCAGGACTAATTTCTTACCCTCTAGAGTGGGAGGGAGAGTATCATTGGAGAGAGGAATATAGAATTTGGAAATAACAAGTTATGCCAATTCAATTTTTGCACACTCACGCAGGTCTACCCTAATCCTATCATTGAGTCAATTTATGTGTTTTGACCAAGTTGTGTTTGAAGGGTTAGGTTTAACCTTGTCAAGTCTTGGTTTATTCTTTTTCGTTAAAAAAAAACAAAGTGATTTATATGTTTATAAATCAAATTGTTTCTTCAATTTTTCAATCTTGATTATATTAAGAAAAAATGATTACCATTAAAATGTATTAAATAAAATACGTATATATAATATACATAAGTATATATATAAGAATTAAAACATATATATGTGTGTATATAAGTATATATATACAATGTGTTAGATATATAATCAATTATATATACATATATATAAATATATACATGGTTATCTAATTGGTGAAATATATATGTATATATATAATGTAATTGCTAATGTATTGGAAGATTTTCCATGCTTATAAAAGCAAAGAAATAAAGTAAATTGAAAGTGTTAAATTGCTAGCCTCGTGGGCCATAAAAGCCTCTAACAAAGGCTTGAATGAAGGCATAAAGTTTGGCATTTAAGCCATAGTTAAAGCCACAAGGTTGGTACAACTGTTAAAACAATATTTTAAGCCACTAACTTGTAGCAGTTACTATTTGGTTGAGCCCTTATGTGGTGTGGAAGTTACTATTTTTTAGAATGAAATTTATTATGCATTGGTGCCAAGATTTATGAATAAGTTAGAATTTATTACCAACATGATGGTAGGAAGTCACAGGCTAAGCAAAGGAAAAGACACTTCATTATCTATTTTGAGAAAAAATAGGGAAAGGAGGAGCGACGACTTGGAGAGAGAGAATACCATATCTATTACTGTGGGTTTTTGCATTATTCATTACGTAAGGGGAGTTTTATAAAAATGGTGGATGATATTAAGAGGTTTCTTTCTTGAAGAAAGCAGTGACGGGATTAAGAGAGTGAGAGGATTCTATTTCTTAACACTCTCTCAAACTTTTACATCATTATTCATTATTGGGAATGCACAAATCTATTTTGTTGGAGGAAGTGACTATGTAATTTCATTCTGACATCCATTATCAATATGAGTTTGGCGAAGAAGGCAATGATAGGAAAGAGTAGTTGCATTCTTATTATTCTGACTTTGCATTGTGTTTTCTTTAGAAACTATTATGAAGAGGACAACGATAGATAAACTATTCTTTATCATTTGTTTTATGCTTAAGGTTTGTAATAGAGAGGAGAGTTGGACATAATTATTGCAGAGAGTTGTGGTTGTACGTAGTATCGTTTAGGCAAAGTTTCTTGTTGTCTTGAGATTAGCTGTTGTGTGATTAAGTCTTGTTTACAAATCATACATCTTTGTTTTGAGTAGAGGGAGGAACCATAGATGGAAGACTCGAAGAAAATTTGTCGAGTTTTTTTTTTAAATGGTTTTTTATGTTTGTTCTTATAGTCCAAATTGGGACAAGTTTCCCCAACTCAAGAATTGCTTACCAAAAGCACAGATCC
>VDFB02072274.1:32397881-32603481 GCA_007258455.2 Sequoia sempervirens
TTTTTGGAATCCAAGTGTCATCCCTCTTATGCAGTTTTCTTGAATCCAAGTGACATCCCTCTTATACAGTTTTTTGGAATCTAAGTACCATAAATGACAGTTTATTGTTTTAAACAATAGGAAACAATTATTTTGTTTTAGATGATTAGAAGAAAGTGGAAATATTGAGAAAAAATAATTGTCAATTAATCTTGTTTTTTAACGTTGGACATTGTGTTCATTATAATTAGTGTTCCCAAATGTATTCTTCTAACGTAGGTGGCTTATGGATGGCTAAAGACCATTATCTGCGAGTAATTTACTTATAAGAGCCTTGTTTTCCAATCTAGTACCATGTATAGCCTTCTCTAGTGTCCTTTCAAAAGCATGATTTTTTACTATATAATATCCAATGGAATTTTTTGGCTTTCACAATTATTTTTAGCTTAAGCATACTCATAAACTTATGTTTGTAAATTTGCACATCTAATTCTAAAGACATGGATTTGTTAGAGGTAGAATTTTAAATACATGATGCAATCATTCATAATAGCCAAAAGAAACTTAATTGCATGGAATATAGTATTTATATTTTCTATTCAATTATCTAAGGTCGTTATTCTTGTCATGTCAGTTATTGGAGAAACTTTGACTCTTGCTTTTCCTCATGGTTTGCCGATTCTCTCAAATGCGGAGTGGTAAGTCTATTTTTTAATAGTTAGAAGCTATAAAATAATCAATTCATAAAATTTAGTGTTTAATTTACTGTTGTAGGAAATTTTTTATTTTAATTTGGGCAATAATTGTCCAGCAAAGAGAAAGAACAATCAAAGTATCTATATTTTTTTAATTTTATAACATAAAGAGATTGATTTAATAGTTCTTAGGGCCTTTTTCACACAACAAAAAAATGAATGTGAGAATTTAAGAACGAATACAATGAGATGAACTTAATTTAGTGTAATAAACAAGTAAAGTGTAATGGATGGAACCTTATTGTAATGTCCCCATTTTAAACAATATTGAATTGTGAACAACTAGCCCAATTTTCGAGTTTTCTTGTTAGCTTCTTGGTGAGTTGGGGAGAACTCCAAAGTTCTTGGAGTGCTCAGGATGTGTCTTGCAAAGATGTTACTAGCAGTGAGCTTAGTTGGTCTTGGTGAGCCTTGTGATGCTTTCAAAATCGATTTTTGACCTTTTGGGAGCTCTCCAAACTTCTTGGAGGAGCAAACTATTTTTAATAAGTCACCCAATTGCCTCTAATCATCGTCCCAAGTCTCATGATGGTATGATCAAAATTTGATTTCTATGTCATTTCAGTGCTTTCCGCAACTTGGGTTAATTATTGAGTTATTAATTAATTATTCACTTAATTTGTCTAATGTTGAAGCATAATAAAGGGACAACTTAGTGTAATAGCTCGTTAAAATATGTTTTAAGTTGGGCGGCTAGGCTTGGGGAACTTTTCATATGAAAAAATAATACTCTCCTAAAATGTCTTTATGAGGGGAAAGAGAAATTATTATATTTTAAAATTGGTTATTTCCCTCTAGAAAAGTTATAAAAGGAGGTTGAGGGCTTATTTGAGAGTGAAGATTTTAGTTGGTGTATAATACCTATTATGTTTCAATAAAATTGGGTATCTGACTATGTATTAATTGTTTGTATTAACTGGTTGTCAGCTTTGGGGATTTATAAGTGTCAGTTGGTTGATGGTTGTGTTATTCTTGGCAACCATTGAGTCCCTTAAATACATTGTGTATTGTCAAGGAGAGTAGTATGATCTAGTTGGATTGACTATGATCCTTAGCTAACTATCTCTGGTCTTCTTCTGTAATAATTTCATGTGTGAATAAAGATATATTTTACTCATGTATCTAGTATGCGTTGCCATATGTATTATTAATTCATGTATTTAATTTATCAGATAGAACAGTAAACATTTGGCATTGTTGCATTAAAGAAATCAAGTCACATTTGAGAGATTCATGCCCTTAGACTCCAATAAAGGTGGGTAGAGACAACAACATGGTCAAGATCAAGTGATCTTTAAGGATCATCAAACAAAGAGAAGGAAGGAGATGATTGAAGGGTGAAGTTGAAGAAGGCGAAGGGTTTCTAACTGAAAACCCAAGTCCACCCAAGAGTAAAAGTCGAAGCATAAGCAGAAGTTGTAGTCAGGAAGAAAGGAAAACTTTCACAACAGGAGAACACACGAAGGGTAAGCAAATGAATGGCGAGTACACAAAGGGTGAGGGGAAGTAATAGCACAATATCTACCATTGTAATGTCCCCTTCTCAAGCCTAATCAAGTGTTGCATCAGTTAGCCTATTCTCGGGTTCTCGTAGGCTAATTGGAGGTAGCTAGGGGACTCCAAGGTTCTTGGAGGGCTCATTGGTGGTTTTTCTTGGCGTCCAATGGTGTGTTGGTGTTCTATTGGCCCTTAGGTTGGTAGTGGTGATCTTTGTTGCATTTTTTTCCATCTAGGTTCTCCACATTTCTTGGAGAACACCACTATATTTAGTAAGTCCCCATTTTGGCACCCAACATCTTCCCTTGTCATCAAGAGTTCCTTGGTGTGGTCAATTTTTCGTTCCAGATGTCACGTCAATGCTTTTCATAAGGTGATTGGAAATATTTTAATATTTACACTAAAATCAAATATTATTAAGTTTTAAAAGTTATTCCCCAAGTTGGACGCCTAGGGGAGCGTGTTGGGTGGACTTAAAGTGTTTTTAAATTAAAATGGGGCCTTTGAGGGAAAAATTAAATATTTGAATTTTTAAACAGCCCATTTTCCCTCCAAACTCTATATATTGCGGTTTTGGGCTCTCATTTGGGCATTCGAACTTGCACACATAACGAAATGTTGTTGGAATGAACTAAGAAGTTTTCCAAGGTTTCATAGAGAATGAAAACCCTCATCAACTTGCTGGTTTTGGATCTGAAGGACGATCCTTAGCTGGTTAGGAGTGATTCTACCTCCGGAATCACCATTGTTTTGATAGAGTTTGCAGTTTTGGAGTTTCAGTAATGAATATTTTCAGAGTTTTTTGAAGTGCAAATATTAGAGTGACTATTCTTCAAATAGAAAAGATTTTGGTGTGTTTAATTGATGATTTTGTAGTGTTTATGTGCTTATTCATAGCCCTCTTGAAGCAAGTTGTAACCCCCTAAAATGGACACCTAGGTTTGTTTAGTGAGTTTGGTGTTATGGGTATTGAACCATTGGCTTCCTTAGAACTAGGCGACCCCTCTTGTATCAAATTTGAAGGCTTACGGGTAACCATTGATTTATCTAAGAAAATCACCTCTCTAGGCAGGTCATACAACTACAAAGAGGTTACATTGGGTTGTGTGCCAGAATTTGGGAGTTGTTAGTGGCGATTATTGAGCTTGGTATTGGCGCCAAAGCTGTGACAATAGGTTCCAAGAGTTAGTTTGTAGTTTGAGCTCTCAGAAAAATTAAAAAGAATTAATTCCAAGTCACCCTTGTGCATTATCAAACCTTTTGAGTGCAGCTACAATAGTTGAGTGGTCTAGATTACTTGGAAATGAAGGAGATTGATTGTTAAGAGTGCAATCTAAAAGTCTAGGCAATTGGGAAGCATTGTTTGGTGTTGGGGGTGCTCACGTTAGCCTAATCATTGCAGCTGGAAGTCATATTAGAAGTGTTGATGACATATCACCACTATTGATGACTGCTTAACACTCAGAGATGGAGCTTTAGCAGACCTGTTAGATTTATAAATGCACTTCCTTCAATGTATTTTCAATTCTACATCTTTGTAGTTGTGGTAGTTGGCACATGGTGACTATTTTATGATGTTGAAGCTTCAAAAACTTGTAACAGTAGTACATTCAAACATTGAATGAAAGAAACCTTCCGTTTTGCTTTGCATTAGCTGGAAACTTGTTATGCACATCCTACAATGTTTAATTTATCAAAAATGCATGTTATATGTGTTCTAGTATGAATTATTGTTACGATATCATTTGGTGAAATCATCAAAGGAAAAGGAAAAGGTAAAAATTCAGGGGGTGTTCTTACAATGGTATCAAAGCTAGTCTCTTCCTGTTAGCTTGTGTTTTGAAACCTTGCTAAGTTGCAGAACTTTCTATGAGTGAAAGAGAGCAGAGAAACTTCAACAAGGAACAAAGAAAAACTCAGTGATAGCCCCCACTTGTATTAAAATAATATTTAGATTATTAATTTAATGGTCAATATGTATTTTAGTGTATTTTATTTAGATGAGAACGTTGCTTCAGTTCTCTTTCAATTTCTATTTAGAAACTTTATATTTTTTTAATCTTTGTAAACTATAAAGAGATTTCATCTCTTATTTGTAAATACATTGAATATTTTACCAAAATCTTCTCGATTACGTGGTATCAAAGCAGTTTGGTTGACGGGAAAATTTTTCTGAGCAATTTAGTTTTTTTTTCTGTCTGCTTTGCACGTCTCCTTGTGCAATAAAAAAAATCATCAAATTTTCTTTTGAAAAATTCGCAGGCTTTCTCTGTGGGTCTGAGCTTCACAAGCTTTTTCGTTTTTGGGTGATGTTCTTCTAAAAAAAAAACGTGACCTTTTGCACATGTTTTTTGGGAACATATTTTGTTTCAGCGTCATTTTCTTTTGAAAATCGCCGCCCTTTTCCTACTCTCAATCTCTCTGTGTCTTTCTTTCTACAAGAAAAATGTGAGACAGCATTTGCTTATTCTTGGCATGATTGTTTTTGAAGTGTCAATGTCCTCTTTATCTCTTCCTACCCGTGTCTTCTGGGGCACATTTTTTTTGCAAATACCCCACGCTTGTTTGGCATCTGTTATTTCATTTTCTCGATGCAACAAAGTCTTCTTTTGTGTCGTTTTCTTCACATTTTCTGAAGGTGGAGTTTCCTCTATTCTTCTACTCTTTGGGCGTCATTTTTCCTGAGCACAGGATTCTCTGTAATCTTCTTTCTTGGCCACACAAATAGAGATTTTTTTGGACGCAATTTTGAGTGATTTTGAGCCGCATTTTCAGGCTTTCTAAGCGCGATTTTCAGTGTTTTTTGGGTCACAAGTTTTTACGGGTTTCTGCATTTTTCAATGGGCGTTTTTTGTCTTTTTCTGGGCACCTTTTGTTTCAAGCCATGATTCTCCAGATTTTTGAAGGAAAAAAAATCACCTACGGTTTTAAAGAAATCCTTTCTCAAGCCAAATTTATTTTTTGATAACAGATTCTTTCTGGGTTTTTCATGAAGATTTCTAGGTTGTCATCAATTTTTTTTGGGTGCCTCGTAATCCATGCATTGGGATTTGTGCAACCAGGTTTGCCTCGGATTTTGTGCGTAAAACTGCCTCAATTTTTCAATACATTGGAATTTGTGTCTTGGGTTCCGTGCATTCAAATTTTTGAGCCTCTTTTGTGTCTCATTTTTTGTGCTTTAGAAAGCGTGAAAGATGGCATCTTTGACCAACATTATGTTGGAAGGCAATCAGCGATTCAATGGCAGAAAATATAATACCTAGAAGCAGCGAATCATGACTATTTTCAACTATCGGTGTCTTGATCAGATTGTTCTAGGCACTGCTACTCATCCTACAACGACGGGTAAAGACCAGGAAAAGTTTGATGAGCAAAATCGTGAAGCAGTGATGCTCATTAAGCTTTCAGTTATTGATGATCAGCTTCCATAGGTTCCATCCGGCAAATCAGCTACTGAGATTTTGGAGCATTTGAAGACCTTGCATGAGACCTCCGACAAGAGTCGTGCATTACAAGAGCCGTGTGTTCTTTCTAAAGAACCAACTATTCTCCATCATGATGGATGAGAGAATGTCCTTACAAGAGCATCTGACAAAGATTCAGGACATCCGTGATCAATTGGAGGCAATTGGTCGAAAGATGAAGAAGACATGGTAGTCATCACTTTGAAAAGTCTACTGAAGTCTTATGAGCACTTTGTTGAAACTCTCAACATTACATCGACAAATCTTGATTTGAAGTTTCCAAAGCTTTGTACCAAACTTTTGCAGTAAGATCATTGGAGACAACAGTTTGGTATTAGTGCTTCTTTGTCCTCTATAGAGAAAGCTTTTGCAGCCAAGTCTCAAGCTAAGAATAAAGGGAAAGGTCAGCCTTCATAGTAGAAAGGCTCAGGTCAACCTCGGGACAACTCCAAGAAGAAGAACATTCAGTGTAACTATCGCCACAAATTTGGTCAAATGAAGAAGGATTGTCGTCAGCATTTGGCTTCTGAACAGAAGAAGCAGGGAGTGTCTCAGACTCTCAGCTGAAAGCAAATGTTTGCTAGCACACTAAGCAAAAGGAATCTACCTTTGACACCTTTAAGGCTAAAAGACCTACAGATCATGTGAAGTCCTTTGCCTGGTACATTGATTCGGGTGCTTCATAACACTTCACCCATTGGTGTGATTGGTTCACCAACTTCTCTCATTTTAGTGACTCAGTTATTTTTGGAGGTGAAGAGTATACCATTGTCGGCAAGGGCAACGTTCAGATTCAATCTGGTGGGAGGAATCTCATTTTTCTCAATGTATACTACATTCCTGGCATGGAACTAAACCTTCTCTTTGTCAGTTAGATTATGCGCACTCTCCTCAGTTGGATGTGGTATTTAGTGCACTTAAGTGTTCAATTGTTGATCGAGAGACTCACACCACTGTGGCTATTGGTATTGAGGATCATGGTCTATACAGACTTGTGGATACAGGTGATTCTCTGGAGTTAGCCATGGCAGCCAGAAATTCTTCCATCAGCAGTCTTTGGCATCAGTGTTATGGGCACTTAAATGTGCACTATATCTCTCAGCTATCTCAGGAGGGACTTGTAGTTGGTTTACCAGAGATCCAAACTCAGCATCATGGAGTTTGTGAAGCTTATCAGGCTGGGAAGCAGCACAGGACACTATTCTCGAATGGTGAGCCTCTAAGGTACTACAATTGGTTCACGCTAATGTATGTGGGCCAATGAATACACCTTCTAGTACTAGTTGCAGGTATTTCTTGCTTTTTGTTGATAATTTCAGTCGTAAAATGTGGGTGTACTTTCTTAGACAAAATCGATGTGTTTACTATTTTTCTCAATGTATACTACATTCCTGGCATGGAACTAAACCTTCTCTTTGTCAGTTAGATTATGCGCACTCTCCTCAGTTGGATGTGGTATTTAGTGCACTTAAGTGTTCAATTGTTGATCGAGAGACTCACACCACTGTGGCTATTGGTATTGAGGATCATGGTCTATACAGACTTGTGGATACAGGTGATTCTCTGGAGTTAGCCATGGCAGCCAGAAATTCTTCCATCAGCAGTCTTTGGCATCAGTGTTATGGGCACTTAAATGTGCACTATATCTCTCAGCTATCTCAGGAGGGACTTGTAGTTGGTTTACCAGAGATCCAAACTCAGCATCATGGAGTTTGTGAAGCTTATCAGGCTGGGAAGCAGCACAGGACACTATTCTCGAATGGTGAGCCTCTAAGGTACTACAATTGGTTCACGCTAATGTATGTGGGCCAATGAATACACCTTCTAGTACTAGTTGCAGGTATTTCTTGCTTTTTGTTGATAATTTCAGTCGTAAAATGTGGGTGTACTTTCTTAGACAGAAATCAGATGTGTTTACTATATTTCAGAAGTTTAAGGCCTTAGTAGAGAAAGAGTCTGGCTGTTCCATAGTCACTCTTAGGTCAGCTAATGGGGGGAAATTTTGTTCTACTGATTTCTCCAACTTCTATGATATACACAGCATCAAACATCAGATAACCACACCCTGTACCCCTCAACAAAACAATGTTGTAGAGCGGCGCAACCGCACAATCACTGAGAGGGATTGCTCTATGTTACAACACAGGAATGTTCCTAAGAAATTTTGGCCAGAAGCAGTCTACACTACCGTCTATCTCCTTAATCGGTCTCCTACACAAGCTGTTAACGGGAAGACTCCTAAGGAAGCTTGGACTGGTCACAAACCTCGGATCAGTCATCTGAAAATCTTTGGCTCTTTAGCATATGTATGGATTCCAGATGCCAAGCACTCCAAGTTGGATTCCAAGAGTCAAAAGCTTATGTTCACAGGGTATAGTGACAACCATAATAAGGCTTACAAATTAATTGATGTAGACATTGATCGTCTCATCTTCAGTCGGGATGTTGTCTTTGATGAAGAACGAGGACCTTTTCACCTTTCCTCGTCTGTGCAGCATTCTAAGGATCAGCCTTTGAAGGCTTATGATTTGGGTGTTCGCTTTCCGTTAGGTCCACCTAATGGGAGGGATGATGCAAACTCTATTTTTGATGATGCTCAACCCGATTTTCCTCCGAATGATGTTGATCTTCCACCTGTTGAACCTATTCCAGATCCAATTCCAAAAGGAGAGATTATTTCAAGAATCCTTGGAATACATCAGGATTCACCCATTGATATTGGAAGTAGTTTAGGGAATATGGCAAAGAGGGATAAAGGATGAGCTAGTTTTCTTAGTCCAAACACTAGGGTAGAGAGAAAATTTCATGCAATGATGGATATGATGCCTCAAATGTTGGGGAAATTGAATTAGGGTCTAAGTCACAAGGTTCGAATTCAAATTCGAGTTCGGCAACATTGAAATTCGAATGAAGTTCAACAAGGAAAAAATTTGAAAAGTAAAAAATTCGGATTAAATTCGCCTTATATAATTTTGATTTTTTATATATATAAGTAATAAACTTAAAATAAGTAAAAAAATAATATTAATACACTAATATGTTTAAATATACTAATAAAATTAAACACAAAGCAAAATAAATAATAAATATGTTTAAAAATATAATTTAAATTTCAAATATTATTAATATATAAATAATAAATAAATTAAATTATATATTAAATAAATGTGTTAAATTTAAAATAAAAGAATGTTATATAAAATATAATATATTTGTTAAATTTAATTTAAATACTTTAAATTTGTAAAATTTTATATTCTTAAAAGTTCAATGTTAATATTAATAAAAAATAAATATACTTAATATTAAAAAATAAAAAACACCCTCGAAGAGCTCCTCTGCCTTGTCAAATAGCTATGTAACCTCTAATTGCTTGGAGACGTCTGTCTGTACTACGATGGTCGTGCCATGACTGTGGGTTGTGTTAATGGTGGAGGCGACTCCTACTTGATCTGTATTTCAGACGAAGTTGTTGATGATTTTAGCCTCGAGTGCGGCCTGACGATGAGCTATTTCGGATCCAATGCCACGAGAAACACCTACTTACTCCAAGCCCTCCCCATTAAATAAATCTATCACCTTCTCTCGTTGCCATATCTGAGTAGGCACATAGGTCAAATCAGACCTCTTTCCAAAAATGCAGGGGCGACTCTAAATTGTCTCTTGCGTTGCGTCTTCCCTAAATTTCTTTCTTCTGCTATTTTTACCAAATATATAGCGCGGGGCGGTTCTCAAGGGGCATCCACTGTGGGGTGTCTAGATACACGAGAGAAACATGTTGGAAAAGAAACTTGTAGTTCATATATTTCAATAAAAAACCATATCAGACTTTTGTTGTACGAATCCCAAGGCAAATTTTAACGAATTTAATAGAAAAATTTGAAGTTCGCCAAAAATTGAATTTCATGCTTGAAATTGGGCAAATCTTGTGACTTAGATTAGGGTGTTACTTTATCTACTCCTAACCAAAATGGTGAGGGTAGCTCTTATCACCAGCAAAACACTAATGGACATACTGTTGCAGTAGTATTTGGATCAGTACCAAGGCCACTTCAGCCTACCTTCACATGAAGAGAGGAAGCACGCATTGTTCCAGAAGTTCAAGCTCTTTTAGTAGATGAGATAAGGGCTGGATGGGAAGAGTATGCTACACTTTCGGAGGAGATTTGAAACCATTTAACATTAAATGACTTCTTGAATCAAAGAAAAAGGAACAGTGGTAAGAGTTGAGCATAGAGGACCAGTAGTGCAGAGAGACTTTCAGCAAGATTTGGGTAAGGTCACATTAGCTCACTTTGATGGTAGCAGCAAATGCACAACCAGGGCATGGGTTTGGAAGTTGGATAATTATTTGGCTCTTAGACCTATGGCAGAGGATGAAGCAATTAAGTTTGCCACATTGCATTTGGATGGGATTGCACATGAGTGCTAGGTATCACGGTCTAGTTACATTGTTCCACAACTTGATCACCACATACGATGAGTTCACTACCAAACTCATCGAGAGGTTTGATAAGGACCCCAAGTTGCATTTCAGAGAGCTTGCTCAGCTGAAACAATATGGCTCCCTTGACACCCACATCTCAAAGTTTCAGGGGCTTTATGTTATGATCCCTAACATCACGGAGAGGAGGTTGGTAGTTCTTTTTAGTGAGGGATTGATGGAACCCATTAGAGGATGGGTTAAGGCATTTGACCCACCTACATTACAGAAGGCAATGAAAAACGAAAGAAACATGGAGTTGGCTGTCCCTAGAAACAAATTTCAGTCAAGGCCTTTCCAAAGCAAGAAGGATAAATACATTTTCATAGGGATGTAATTTAGAACAAGAAGACATCATCTAGACTCGATGATGAGGCCCTAAATGACCTTTGGAGAAAGAAATTATGTTTCACTTGCAAGGAGCCATGGGCCCTGTTGTGACCTTTTCACACATCGCCCCATTCAAAATGGGGACCCATAAATTTTTGCTCCATTCTGGTCTTTTGGCTTTGGTTTTGTCTCTCTTTCTGCTTCTTTTCTGCTATCTGTTTTCCGGGGATGCTCCCGTCTGCAAGCTTGAACGTAAAATTTGGCCAAGTCTGATATTAGGATTTCACATCTTTAGGTCACTTTGGGGTCAAATTGAGTTGGTTGGTCAACTTTTGGGCCTAGCAGTGCTATTACAATGCTTCCAGCAAGTAACCCCTAAATTTTCACCAAATTTTGCCAACTTTCTATTTTTAGGAAGTGTTGACTTGGGGTTGATTTTCTCGAGATTTTCACATCTTGACAACTTCATTACATTCTAAACACTTCAAGTCCATTTCTGACAAAATTTGAGCAAAAACGGACGACTTGCTATTTTTAGCAGTCTAGCTTCTAGAGCAGATTCCAGGGTCTACATGTTATATTTTTTGATGCATGTCCAGAGATTCTTTGTGGGTTTTTTGAGACCTTCGCAGTGATATGACATGCAAAGTAGGGTGACGACTTTCAGCATTCGACCTTCGGAGGCCGACATTAGGGTTTTCATGCAGACTTTTTCAGCGCATGTCGGCATATTCTTTCTGGGTTTTCAAAGAGCTTCGCAACGGTGTAACATGCAAGTGAGACTGATCACTTTTCGGAAACTTGCTATTTTTAGCCAGTGCTTGCATGTTGAAGATTTTTCTGGGTTTCTTTGGGTTTTTCGAGGTTTTTCAGGCAGTATGACATGCGAAATCATCCAGCAGCCGGACGGTCACTTTTTCGGCCACTTTCTATTTTTAGTAGGTACCACTTAGGCAGCTGCTCAACACTTCAGAACTGCAAACTAATCGTCATGCAACTGAAACAAGGTCAAACGGAGCTCGTTTGAGGAACATGCAGAAAATTAGGGTTTCAAGCTTGAGGGCTAAAAATGAGGAGTTTGACGTCAAAATGTCCAAAACTGAAGTATCCATCATGATCAGTATCCTTCAAAGAGTCTGCTGGCAAAATTTGAAGGCAATCGGAGCACTTACTATTTTTAGTAAGGTGTTCTCGGCACAGGCTATAAATAGAAAGTCTATCTCGGGCGTCAGCGCAAACAGGCAAATTCACCAACGAGGAGCACACTGTCCAGATTTCAAGTCAACCGGAGCTAAGGAAGTCTCAGAAACAAGCACTTACTATAAATAGTAAGTCACTTCAGAAGTAGCTATAAATAGTAGGCTGACATCAGATCTCAGCAGGCACAAGTCAAACATGTGATAAGGGGGTCCTTGGCGCGAATTTCGAGACAAACGGAGTTGCAGAGGATGAAGAATCAGATAATTGCTATTTTTAGCAGGCATGGGCAGAGAAATTAGGTTTTCCTAAAATCAAGGGCAGAACAGGACAGTCAAGCAAAAGCAGCATCCAGCTACGATCACCACGCTTCAGGCATTCAACCCATGAAATTTGAAGACTTTCTGAGCAATTTCTATTTTTAGCAGGTTGCTAAAAATAGCAGGTGCAAACAGGTATCAGGGATCAACAGCACAAATCAGTTGAAATTCAGAGCAGGGCAAAAATCAGGCTTTCTGGAGTCAAATTCAGTTGACGGCGTGAAATTCAAGGAGCTTTCCAAAAATAGAAAGTCAAGGCAAATTAGGGTTAATAGAAGAAAATCAACCTAAATCTGGCAAAGGGCATGAAATTAACTAAAACGGATAAATTTTTAAGTCCATTAAAACTCGCCTTGAAAAGCTGAAGAGAGATTGAAAATTGCCTAAGTATTGAAACTGGAAGTACCATGGGTCAAATGCGCCTAGCAACTTGAGACATTCAAAGGCGTAAAAAAATTAAAAGTTGGCATGGTCATTTGCGCCTAAGGCATTAATTGGAAGCTCAAGTATGAAATGCGCCCTTGAGCTTAGAGTAAAATGTTGAAATTAAAAGCTTGACCTGATATGCGCCTAGACTTGGAAGGAGCTCAAAAATTTTACTAAGTGTCAAAACTGGAAGTTGACATAGGGGAATGCGCCTGACTTGAGGATGGCTTAAAAATTTTTCTAAGGTGTAAAATTAAATGTTCCATGGGTCAAATGCGCCCCACTCCAAAATGAAAGCTTAACATGTAATTTGCGCCTTGAAGTTGGACATATCAAATGCGCCTGAAAGTGAGTATGAAAATATTCTAAGTCATAACTTGAAAGCTCTAGGGGTCATATGCGCCTGGGGTCAAAAGGGAAGTTTGAAAATTGACTAAGGCGTAGGAAATGAAAGGTGGACATGTGATTTGCGCCCTTAAGAAGAAAGACTCCAATTTTTGCCTGAATGTTAAAATTAAAACCTCCATAGTTCATATGCGCCCATGAAGGAGGAGAATGGATCTTAAAAATATTCTAAGTCTAGAAATTGGAAGTAGGGGGTCTCATTTGCACCTGGAGGGGATAAGATGATTAACAACTGAAAGCTACATGGGTCATTTGCGCCCCACTTTGGATGAACAATTTAAAGCTTGCCCAAGACACAAGTTGAAAGCTCCAGATACTATATGCGCCCCAAATTGGATGCTCCCCATGAGATTTGCGCCCACCAAGCTGAAAAGAAAATATAGAAATTCTCTAAGCTGCCTATATGATTTGCGCCCAAGTGATAAAGTGAAAGTTCAACCTATGATTTGTGCCCCTCTTTGAAGGAAGAGTTAGAAATTTTTCTAAGTGTCAAAACTCAAAGTTCCCCCTGTGTTTTGCGCCTTAAAGCACATACATTGACTTGCGCCTTAGGCTGGAATCTCAAATTCGTCCAAGTGTTGAGAATGAAAGTTGCCCCTCCTATTTGCACTTGGAGTAAAACTGAAAGTTGGACATGCCATAGGCGCCCAAGATCATTAACTCCCAAACACTCTTTCAAAAGGAAAGTCATAGGAGATCGAAATTTGTTCAAGTCAAAAAATTGAAAGCTTGACATATGGTATGCGCCCACCAAGCTGAAGATGGATGAATTATATTCCAAATGTTTCGAAATTTAAAGTCCAATGGATTAAATGCGCCCTTAAATGAAAGTCCAATCTTCTATATGCGCCTAGCTTTGACAAAGGTGATTTAAAATTTTACTAAGGTTTTGAAATTTTCCTAAAGCAACGAAATGGAATTGGACCCTTATATATGCGCTTTGGACTTGAAGTGGAGATCACACATGCGTCTTGGGATAAATTAAACTTGCAGATGTTTCTAAGGCGTAAATTTAAATCCAAACCTCACCATTCAATGTGCGCCTTAGGTGGACTTTTGTTCAATATGGAAAAGTTGAATGTTCATGGGCTAAAGTGCGCCTAGACCTGAAGTTATTGTAATGATTGGAACTTGAAAATGATGTCTAGGGCGAGTTTTAAAATAAAAACTTAAAGTATTGAATACTCCTAAACTTGCAGATGTTTCTAAGGCATAGCAAAGTGAAGCTGGAGAATGAAAGCTCGACAAAATCAAAGTGTGGAGTTAAAAATTAAAAGGCGTTGGGAGAAATTTAAATTTCTCTAGGCAATTAATTTCAAAATTTGCCTAAGTCAGAGAAATTAATTAATTTAATTAATTTAATTATTTTCCTAAGTCAAATTTAAAATTCCCCCTTTAATTTTGACACATGAAATTTTAAAAGTTAGGACGATTTTAGTCATGGGGAATTTATTTTGGAGTTGTTATGGATGGAAAATAAATTACGCCTAGCCATTTCAAAGTGTTGACATCGAATTTTTACATGTGCTGGAGAAATAAATAAAATGGCATTTGAATTAAAATTTAATAAATTAAATATGCCATTTTAAAAAGGCAGTTGAGATTATTTCAAATCAAAGCAAAATGATTTTTTTTTCCAAAATTGTTGGCAGTCGAGAGGGAAGTTTTAAATTTAAATTGAGGAAAGAATCTCCCTGAATAGCAAATTGCTATGACAACTGCAAGACAACTAGAATATTCCCTTTCAAAATTAGCAACTGCATAAGTCATGATGAAGAGAATTAATGGCATCTGCTAAAATTAGCACCAGCTTTTGGTTATAAAAACTTCGAAGATTTTCATTTTCATCTCACACAATTCGAAGTTGAGATTTATGCTGGTGATTTGAGAGTGATTGTTGAGTTGTGAGGCTGATTTAATTTCTTTGAAGTTGCTAAAGTCGACTTGTTGCTAAAGTCGAAATTGCTTGAAGTTGCTAGAGATTGATTTTCTGAGTTGCTGAGTTGCGAAGTTGCTGAGATTCGAAACAAAGTTTGAAGTAAATTGCCGAGGTTGAGATTTTTTTTATTTTCTCCAAGTTGCTGAAGGTAAGTATTTAACGTTGCTGAGATATAATTTTTTCAAAGTTACTGAAAGTCGAAATGCTTTTCGAAGTTGAAAGTTGAAAGGCCGAAGTTGTTTATGCTGGAATTCGAAATTGTTTGAACTTGGAATTGTTGAGATTTAAATTTTTTAAAGTTACTGAATGTTTAGAGTCCAATCAGAAGTAGAGATTGTTCAAATTTGTTGATCTTCGAAGTTGCTGATTTATAACTTTCGAAGAGCTGATTTGAAATTATTGAGACGAGCTGATTTTAAACTTGTTGATTTGAAACTTTCGAACTTGCTAATTTAAAACCGTCGAAGTTGCTGATTTATAATTTTCGAAGTTGATGATTTAAAAGTTGCTGAAACTTGAAACATTTTCCGGAGTTAGGATTGCTGGAGTTAATTTCTTACAAAGAGCTGAAAATTCTTTTGGCTGCAAATTGTTGGAGTTCGGGGTTTTATATTTTCGGAGTTTAAAATTATCGAGGTTTGAAGTCGAAATTTACTGCTAAAGCTATTAACTCACATTTATTTTTGCAGCCAACTCCGTTCGTAGTCGTCTCACGTGATCTTTTATTTTAAAAGTTTGAAGTGTAATATCTACTTCTTGTTTTGCAGATGGCCGAAGGACGAAAAGCTGATGTTGTTGGAACAAGCAAAGCTGGAGCTAAGGCTGGTAATAACGAAGCTGTCAAAGAAAACGCCTCCAGGCAGGCGATCATCAAAAGTTTGAAGAAGTCCTTTATTCTGGAGTCAAAGATTGTGTCGAAGTTTGGAAACTTGACAGACACCAACCTTGGGCCTTTCAACCTCGAGGCTTTCATGCGCAGAATGTATGGGCAAGGTGGCAATCTTCCTACAGAAGCCTCGCGCAACATTGTGAAGAGCGGATTGTACGCAGCAGCAGGATTCCAACCAGCAGTTCGTTGTCCAGAGCTGATCTTGGAGTGTGCCAACTTTTACAACTCAGATGATCGGACTATTGTTTCTCCAGATGGTATGATATTGGCCAACTTTGCACCTGACGCAATTGGCGAGGCGTTTGGGATACTGGCTACAGATAAAATGCTGTGCAAATCCAAAGAAAAGGCCGACAAGATGTATGCCACGTCCTTCGAGAAGTGCATGAAGAGGATCAACACCACTTGGATGCAGAAACCAAAACCTCCTGCTGCCAGGCTGCCAAAGCAGATAATTTCAGAGGAGCTGAAACAAGAGTATTGCGATATAATTATGTTGCTCAGCAGGGTTAATGGCAGCCCGCAGTCATTTGTGTTCGAGCCATGGATGTTCTTTTACATTAGTGTGGTGCTCGAAGGGAAGGTGGAAGTGAACTGGGCACAAATGATAAGTGACAACATTGATGAACAGTTCCGAAATCTGAAGCGAACGAGAACATTCTATATGAGTTCATATGTCATCTATATGCTTGCTCAGATGACAAAATATAGAGGGTTGGCATACCAGGAACCAATTGGTTGTGGTTTTAACCAGTTCAAGATTCACGAATCCTGTAGACAGTTGCATCTAACGCACACAGCTGACTTCAAGAGAGTAAATGATGCTTTCACTATGTATATCACAAGAACCCTTCAGCAGAGGTTGCAACAGAGAATATCCGAAGAGGCACAGATGTTGATAGAAGAGTATGGGTTTTGGTTCGTCCAATTCCCGAAGTTTACTTATTTAAGGCTGCCAGGGTACGACTCATATGTTTACAGATTACCGAGGTACCCCACCAACAGGATGATACTGCTTGAGTTGTCTAGGCAATTGGTGGCCTACGACAAAATCATAAGGAGAAAGAAGAAGGGAGGCTTGCACTTTCCCATTGTGTTGGGAAACTCATTTGAAGAATGCCCTACTTTGCAAGCAGCCAAGGAAGCTGAAGATGAATTGAAGTTCTATAAGTTGACTCTTCATACCAGCCAGCAGGATTGCGATCCTCGAGGAAAGATTGGAACAGTTCAGGGTCAGGAGTACAGACACAAAGCTCACTTGGAGGAGTTTTGGGCGAACGCTGGAGACGAGGCTGAGATTAGGAAAAGAATGTTTTCGAGGTTGCCTCTCAAGTTGGTCAGAGAATGTGAAGTGATCCAAGTGCCAGATCAAGTCGAAGAAGATGCCAGACTTATCCACCCAGATTATGAATCTATAAAGAACACGCCGATCCCACCACTAGATTGGGCTGAGCTGGAAATTACGGATTTAGACACTCTGTCTATTCCCGTCTTAACTTTTATGAGGGCTTGGGTGGAGGAGCGCGTTCACAGATTGAGGAGGTCGGTTGCCCTCACATATGACCTCATGGGCGATAAAAGGCCACCGGTGTTAGCAAAAAGGAAGAGACAAATTGCCCTAGTTGTGGAGCCACCACCGCAAGAAGAACCTGTTCAGCCGGAACCCCAAGGATTGGAGGACACATCCTCCACTCAGTTGGTGACCCATTCCTCCAGTGTGCGCGAAGTCTCACTATTTGCAGATCAGAGGGCTCAAAGAAATGAAGAACCAGAGGTTGGAGAGGTTAACCAACCAATGCCGAGAGAATTGGATACTCAGAGTGCTAATCAGCCTGATGAAGGGGAAGAGACAGAAACGGATACCCACTTTGATTTTTCCTTCGAAGAGGAAGACGTTGGAGCTCGTGAGGAGAGCGATCAAAACATTGAAATAATTGAGCCTCAACAAAATGTTGCTCGGGAGGAGGTTCGTGAAGTGGAGGCAACTGAAGAGCAGCCCCTGATTATTTACGACATTCAGCACAATTGGCTCTCACAGGCAATCAGGAGGGATCAGGATGACGATGCTGACTTAGCAGTTGAAATGGAAGAGCTTCTAAACAGAACAAGGAAGTCACCTAAGAGGAAGAAAGCAAGGAAGTATAAGAGAATGAAGACTAATGAGGCAGGTTCACGCAGCCTCCATATTGCTGTTCCAAGAGAAGATCATGATTTAAGTGACGCAATGCCAAAAAATTACACGGTCACCACGATTGAGTTGGGACGTCCCTCCGGAGCGCAAGTGGTTGAGGAGGCTGAAAGTTCATTCCAAGCGTTGAAGGACAGGCTGGTGAAGAAGGAAGGGAAGTACAAAAGATTGAAAAAGGAGCACAAGGCATTAGTCGAGTATGTGCAACATCTAGCACATCCAGTCGCTCAGGAGAACCCAGTGGTAGAGCTTCTGCCCGAGCTACCACGAGAGCCAATCAGTGGGCTTGAGGAGATGAGGAGAGCTATACGAGAGGGAGACAAGTGGATAAGTGGTGTCCGCGCTGAAGCAGAAAAATTCATGGCTGATCTTGTCTCATCGTTTCAGAGTGCATCTAGTATCCTGTCACGCTTAGATGATGTCGAGCAAGCTTGGGGAGACACCCATATTTTTCAGGACAAAACTATTCCTCGCCTTGCTGTTTTGATGCGTGTGCCCATGCAAACTTTGGTGAATGAAGGAGTGATCCAGGCAAGCGACAGGTATGATTTTCGTGGGTGGCATTCGGCGGCATTCACTGGAGAAAGTTTCTTCCACATGGCAGCTGTAGAGTCCACCAGGATCAAGAAGGCAATGAGGAATATTCACGAGGGTATCCTCAACATGTTGGAGGCATTGTTCGCCAAGAGGATGGCTCCTGAGGAGGTTGAAATTGACGGATTGAAGGCAAGGTTGCAACCTTTCTTCTCCGAGATGAAGAGGTTCTCTCAACTGGACTTTGAGAACATGTCGACATTTTCAGCGATTATTCAGAGTACACAGGATTCTATTGAAGCTTGGAGAAAGTCTTGTGATAAGCATGAACAGATGGTGGCTATCCTGGAATATCAGCTAAATCTTACTACAGCAATTTCTGAGGAGGAGGTCGATGTGGTGCTGGCCCGATTCGTGGCATACGCGGTCAGAGAGAAGAGCAAGGGAATCCAGGTCATGGACAAGAATCTTCTAGAAGGGTAATGGGCATTAATTGCTCATAGTGGTCAAGGAGGAATCTGCTATTTTTGGGATCATTTATGACACCACTCCTCCACCTTCTGGCAGTTTTTAGGGCAAAACTTGTCTAGGGCTAAGGTGGCTCAATCTGAGCCCTCCATTGTAATTCAATCTGGACCCTCCGTTGAGATTGGCCAGCTATAAAAGGGGGAGTCCCCTTCATTTGTAATCTAATAGTCAGAATCAGAAGTAGTCAGCATAGTGGATTTTGAAGCAGAATAGAGAGTAGATACTTTTGAGTTAGAGTAGTTTTCATTGCATTGTTGAAGAAGGGGAATTCTCCCTTTGAGAATTTTATAAGAGATTGTCACAAAGGCTAATCATAATAAAGCATTTCATTGATGGTGAATTCAAACTTTGTTGTGAGTAGTTCGTGAGGTTTCTTCTTCCTTTGACTTCAACTAGGACTTAATTTCATGCTAATAGTTAGATATGGATGCTTATGTTTGATGTAAGTGAGCTTCTTTGATCCATACCACTAACAATCTTACTGAAGGTAAGCTTGTCTTGCGTGGTCAACTGGAACACTTTATACTTAACTTCGATCAAGATTCAAGTGTAGTTATGCATCGTTGTGATGGTACTTGCATTATTGAATCGTGATTTGAACATCCTTTTTATCCTTTGAAGATTGCACTTACTTTGTCGAAGCTGTCCAATAGGAGGCTAGACAACGTTTGTTTGAAGTTCATTGAAATTGAGCATAACACCCTTTGCATTTAGGTTAGAATTTAGAATTTAGAAATCTCTGCAACCATTCAATTCCGCACACTTTTGGTTAGTTTTAGGAAACTTGCACTCCAAAGTTAAATCATTCACACAAAATCCCTTTCAAAGCATATATCTGTTGTTTACTGCACGTATCCTGAACAATTGTGTAAGTCCCCTCGTAAGAACACGGCAATACACATCAACCAACTGAGTCTATTCGCATTAAAGGAACCTTGGAGCTGAAAGCATGATCTTACTCGCAATCTTAGCATGCTGAATACTTTGTTCAAGAGAGAATAGGGTATCCGTTGGGAAACTTTGTTCTGCTGATTGGTGCGGTCACAAAAACCACGTCAACAGGCCCCGAGTCATAAGTGTGTAGTTAAGGGGAAAGCACATCAAATAGAATACTATTCAGTGGATGAATTGGTGATAGAAAATTCAAACCAGCAAACTAATTCAGAGGAAAAAGAGGAAGAAAACTCAACTGGAGAGTCATTCAAAGTTTGTGGAGTCCTTAGTGGGCAGCATGTTGTGGCTTTGATTGACACAGGTGCTACGGACAATTTTATTGATGAGGGAGTTGTGGCACGAAGAGGGCTTAAGACAGAGAATGTGGATGGATTCAAGGTAATGGTAACAAATGGATTCATTATCACATGTACTAGAATGATTCCTCGGATGAGTCTTCAATTGGGTAACTACGAAGTCAAGAATAACTTTTATGTAGTTAGCATTGGTGACCTAAATGTTGTGTTGGGTATATAGTGGTTGCGATCTTTTAGGTGAGATCAATCTTAATTTTCAGACCATGGAGCTAAACTTTAAATTAGAAGGGAAAAATATTACCCTAAGGGGGATGTCAAACGGTGGGCCTTGGGTTGTGTCTTTCAAACTCATGGAGAGGTTAATTAGACACAATCAAATTGAGTGTGCAGTAGAGTGTGTGATTATTCCCACAGTTACAAAGGATGAGAAGAGAAGTTATTGTCCAGATGTGCAAGCTTTGCTATCTAGGCAAAGCAAAGTTTCCAATAGTATACCTCCAGGGAGGCCTCTTGATAGAGGCATTGAGCATGTAATTGAGCTGGAGGAGGGAGCCAAACTAGTTATCACAACTCCATATAGATATGCTAAGTGGCACAAGGATGAGCTTGAAAAGTCTATTAAGGAATTGTTGGAGATGGGGCATATTAGGCCAAGCAAGAGTCCATTTGCTTCTTCGATGATTTTGGTCAAGAAGGATGATGGAACCGTGCGCATGGACTACATGGCCTTAAATAAAAAGACAATAAAAAACAGGTACCCCATTGCCCAAATAGATGAGCTCATTGATGAGCTACATGGAGTTGTATATTTCTCTAAGATAGACTTGAGATCTGGTTACCATCAAATAGAGTTAGAGAGGAGGATATAGAGAAAGTAACTTTCAAATGCCATTTTGGAAACTTTGAGTTCTTAGTTATGCCATTTGGCTTGACCAATGCTCTTGCCACTTTTCAATTGTGTATGAATTAGGTATTTCATAGGAAGCTCCATAAGTTTGTGTTAATATTCTTTGATGACATCCTAATTTTTAGTAGGACTTGGGATGAGCACTTGCAGCATCTAGATGAGGTGTTGAGTATACTTGAGGCAAAGTCTTTGTATGTTAAGGAGACCAAATGTGTATTTGGGATGACAGAGTTATTGTATCTTGGTCATATAATCAGCTCCAAGGGAGTGAGTGTGGATCCAGAAAAAATTAAGGCCATCCTTGATTATCCCCCGCCTACAAATCTTACACAATTGAAGGGTTTCTTTGGTTTATGTGGGTTCTATAGGTGGTTTGTCAAGGGATTTTCACAATTAGCAGCCCCTCTTACAGACTTGACCAAGAAAGGAGCTTTTGTGTGGTTCAAATCAGCGCATCATTTGATAATTTTAAGAAATTGATGAGCACATGTCCCGTATTGGCTATTCCTAACTTCTCTAAACCATTTGTCTTGATGCAAGGCAAGCACCCAATATCCTATGAGAGTAGGAAGTTGAGAGGTGGAGAGTGGAGCTATTCCATATATGACAAAGAGATGCTTGCCATTATGCACACTTTGGCAAAGTTTAGGCAATATCTCATTGGAGGAAAATTTATTGTTAAGACGGATCACAACAGCCTTAAGCACTTCCTTAATCAAAGGGATTTCAATGATAGACAACAAAAGTGGGTTAGTAAGCTCCAATCTTATGATTTTCACATCAGGTCAAAGGGAAAAAGAATGTGGTGGCAGATGCCTTGTCAAGAAGGCCACAATTGTGCTCTTTGACCAAGATTGCAGCAAATTGGATGGAACAAATTATTGTTGAGTATGCCAAGAGTATATTGGCTAACAGTGTTTTGGAGGGTTCATTGCATGATGATAGATATAAGGTAAGAGATGAGCTCATATTTTATAAGGAGAGGATTTGGTTAGTCCCTGAATCAAGGCTTAAATTGGAGGTTTTGAAAACATTTCATGATGCTCCTATGGCTGGCCACCCTGGTTTTTATAAGACTTATAGGCAGATTTGTGAGAGGTTCTATTGGAAAGGACTCAAGAATGAAGGCCTTAAGTATGTTCAAGAATGTTCTATATGTCAACAAAACAATAATGAGCATACATACCCAGTTGGTTTGTTGCAGCCCCTGCCCATTCCCAACCAAAAGTGGGAAAGTATTTCTATGTACTTTATCACAGGACTTCCCAAGGTGCAAGGGAAGGATTGCATATATGTGGTAGTGGATAGATTGACGAAATTTGCTTATTTTTATGCCATTTCAGCAATATATACAGCAATTCAAGTGGCAGATTTGTTCTTCAAGGAGGTATTCAAGTTACATGGGATGCCAAAAAATATTGTTAGTGACAGGGACAACAAGTTTATGAGCTTGTTTTGGTAGTTGTTCAAATTGAGTGGAACCGAATTGACTCCTAGTATGAGTTACCACCCACAAACAAATGGACAAACTAAGATTGTCAATAAATGAGTGGAAGGTTACCTATGGAACTATGTGTTAAGGCAGCAAAAGTCTTGGGTGAGATGGTTACATCTAGGTGAGTATTGTTATAATTCGACATATCACACATCCATTAAGATGTCTCCCTTCATGGCATTGTATGGTTATGAGGCTCCTAGCTTCATTGATTTGTTGTTTGGTGACAACAGAGTGCCTAAGGCCAAAGATCTATTACAACAAAGACACAATATTATGAGATCTTTGAGAGACAACATTCAACAAGCTCAAAATCAGCAAAAGTTATATGTTGATCAGCATCGTGTTGAGTGTGCTTTTGAAGTGGGGGGCGTGGTTTACTTGCGTTCGCAACCCTTCAACTAGAGGTCGGGGAAGACCAAAGAGATTCCAACAGCCATTGTGGGGCATCAAACCTCCCTCAAATAATATCATCGCCCCTACCAAGGACTCCCAAAATTGTAGAAAGAGATTCATAGAAGTTTTGCACTTCTTGCAAGTGTTTGTGGGTCTGCTAGAGGTGATAACAACAGAATAATCTCTTATTCAACTAGCTAATTGGCATCTAATTATCCTGGTACTCATTATTTGATTCCAATTTGATTATAAATGTTTGACATAATGTATATGTAGCAAATGTAAGAGGTAAACCATAAAATGAGCTGCAATATGGACTCTTGTTTACTGTCAATCAAATGCTCTTGTATTTTTTTATTGAGTGAACATACTGGACATAAAAATCTTTATTATTTAAAAATAATAATGGCAGTGGTGTGACACCTAAATTCAAAAGTGTAAATCATTCTCTCATTGCCAACTATTTGAAAAAAGATTCTTGTAAGTAAAATTTGAAATTTTTGCAAATTATTCGAAAGAAAATTGGTGGGGGATATTACAATCAACTTACTATCTAATATAAAAATTATGATTTATCTTATATCTTTAATAGAAAATTGACTAGAAGATGCAATTTATCTAACACCAATATTATTGAAACCATTTTCAATGGCTAAAATTTCTAGAACAAGGATTTAGCCTTTCTTTGATATTTAATAACTATAATTATTCTCACCATAAACTATAGGATGATGAAAATAAAAGCCTAAAATTGTTAGGAATTTTTTAAAGTAAGATGACTACAAACTTACTAGACAACATTACAAGTTGTATTCACATTCAATTAATATTTCATGCTTTTTATGTTATTTGATCTTATGTTGACAAACTTTTCTAAGGCACTTTTTATGAATCACAAGTTCCAAATATTGTATTGTCGACATGATTGCCATTTTGTATTCTCTGAAGCCAATTTAGATCTTCCTTGGATGGAAAAAGTAATATTTTTATTTGCTTTTGTGTAGGATTCGTTATTTGTTAATTGCTAGACTTCTACGACTTACAAGAATTTTGATTCGAATTCCACGCTATCGTGGAATTATGGCAACTTTATTCACACTTATTCCAAGTTTAACATCATACATTGGAATAATCTTTTGTGTTATGTGTCTCTATTGCTCACTTGGTTCACAGGTATGGTTCTTAGGCCTTGACTCTAATTCTTTCCTAAAGACCAATAAGATTATAAGAGTACATTCAATATGGATTTAGTTAATTTATGTGAAGAGTTGTTGACAACCATCACAACCATTCATATGTTTAAAGACTTAAACATTGAGTTGGAAATTATCATTTTAGTAGAATCAAATCTAGATCAATGAATATTTTCATTCTATTACCATTCATTATAATACACATCTTGTCATCATATGTATTGGTATTCCTATCGTTTGAATATGCAGGTATCTCTATTTATGTTCACATTTTTTGTTTATACAAATAGTACTTTTTAGCATCATTGACTTGAAATATGCCTAACATACTATTAAGGATCGGTTTTCGTACTTATACTTACATTTATCGATAAGAACATGTTTTTTAGGATGAGTATATAGTGTTTTCCTACTCAACCATCATGTGTATCCCTTGTATCCACAAGTGCTATCACTAAAGAAATAGTCTTTATATGTGTATAAGCTAAGTCACATGGTTCAAATTCAAGTTCGAATTCAGAAACAATAAAATTCAGATGAAATTCGGTAAGGGTAAAAAATTCAAAAAAAATATCAGCATTAAATTTACCTTATAAAGTAACATATCCGCAAAATTATCAAAATAGTTTAACATTGCTAAATAGATTTGAAATTATTATAAAAAAATGACACATTTATAAAATATAAACCATAAGAAACAGGTGAAATCATAATTGCAAAGATGTTTTTTTGTCAAAAAGATACAATCAATAGTCAAGACTTTGGAACTTCAAAAAAGGTCCAAGTCATCAAGAGCTCTTGACTGAGATGATCATCAGTATCACTACCCAAATCATCATCAAAAAAGTCATGATCATCTGCAATTGGCACTGCTATGTCTTTTGAAATTTTTTGTTGTGAAGAAGATGTGGAGTTATTTGCTGATTTGTTCATGAACAATTTAAATTTCTGCAAATGTAGACAAGATCTCCCAACTTTCTGGACAACTTGTTCCTCTTTTTGGAATGGATGTTTTCAAAGCAACTCTAGTTCCTCTCACAAGCTGATGAACTTGCTTCTTGACTCAATATTCGAATGGCAAAGCACTATAGTTTAGGAGTTTGTGCTCCATAGGTCATCCGCCATCTATAGCCAAGTACATCTTGTACCATATCATGTTTGGTTGCTGACACTCCAAACATCCCTTCGGCTCTTTGATATTTGCAACATTAGGTCATCCGCCATCTATAGCCAAGTACATCTTGTACCATATCATGTTTGGTTGCTGACACTCCAAACATCCCTTTGGCTCTTTGATATTTGCAACATTGGTTTCTAATTAAAGATGCAACTGCTGAATTTGGTTCAAACCAGTCAATGGCTTCTAAAAACCCTGCCATAATTTCACAATCACTTTATCTATCAATATTAAATAGCTTAGGCTCTAAATAGTAAGTTGTTGCATGTAAAGGTATCTGCATCATTTTCCATATAGAATCAACTGTCTCCCATATCTCCATGTACTCTGCTTCTACATTATTTATTGCTTTCTGAATAGCTTCCCTACAACAGTCCATGCTTTCATAAAGCATGCCAAGGCAAGGTGTGTCACCATCAACCATACGGAACACATCAACATTTGGCCCACATATATTCAAAAAATTTGCTCCACTTTCTCAAATATTTCTGTTTAAAATTATTTGCTCTATGTTCTTCCCCTTAGAACCTTTAGAAAGTGTTGAATTTCCCCACTCATTGGAACAAATAACAGATCTCAAAGTTGCTTTCTCTTCGACCACTCTTTTCAAAATAATATAAAATGAAGTGAACCTTGTGTCACAAGGTCCCAACAACTCCCTAGATGCATGTTGCTTGTAAAGACTGTAATGTCCCCAATTTGGGAATTACCCTAAATCTGCCTTTATTTCTTGAAGTTGATTTCTTGAAGATATCCTTTTATGATGGTCTAGTGTTCATATTGCATTCTTTTTCTCCTTTTCCTGATCAATCATAGGATAAAGACATTCATAAATTTATTCATTTTCCTATCAAATAATCACAATTACTTATAAGGCTCAATAATTGCTACAAGTATCTTTATTGTATAATTGTATTATATATATATATGTAATTACATTCAATAATGTCAATGGAGCATAAGACATCAGCAATGTTAGAAGATAACTAGTAGCATGCATGATTTATTATTCCCCATGCAATCCATAAAAAAAATAGATATCATTAAATAAATAGCACCTTGTATGCATTACTATTAATTAGACTATTATTTAAATCCATGATGTATTTGTCAACATCATTATTTAAATGTACAAACATTTATCTAACTTATTTAAATTCATAAAATACTTATCTCCTTATATTCATAAAATATTTATCTACTTTTCATCTGCCTGTCTTTATAAATTTCAGATGATTTGCAATCTATATTTTATCTCTTGTTGCCCATTCTATTCTCTATTTCCTTCTTCCCTCTATACATATCTCATTCTTTCCCTTTTTATATCTTCACATTCAAATGAGAAGGTGTATCTTTTTTAAAAGAGACATTCATTAGAAAGGACACAACCTTTTGAAATGATTGCTGCCTTTTGAAAACTAATTCCAAACCTTTCTAATTTTTATTTTATTGTTCTCTACACACTATTAATAGATCTCCTTTTTACATCTTCATTCTTTTTCTCTTCTATCCTCTTCTTAAAATATGATGTGTATCGTCGATATATATTTATAATTACAATATTATCTTATGATGATTGTAATTATAAATATATTAAAACGATAATATTTTCTTTTATAATTTTAATATGTATTGTGTTATTCATTTTCACTTATTTGTATCTCAGAGTGTTCTAATTTCGGGGACACAACAGTCCTCCCCCTCCCAACTTTGCTTGTCCTCAAGCAAAAACATCTTAGTTTCCTCTAGGATCTCTTCTTCTCATCTGTCACCAACTGTACCCAAGTTAGTCATGTTTATATATATGAGTTAAATGAAAATGTTCTATAATGATTACTCTATTTGAATGCAAATATATAAATATATTAAATGTATACTTATCTTAGATTTTCTTTTGTGATGGGGACATCACAAGTCTCCCCTGCTTGACATTGCTTGTCCTCAAGCAATCCTTATAATTCTTTTCTTCCTTGGTCTCTTGATGTTTTTGGCTGGTACAGTGATCTTCATCTTGGAAAAAGATTGTAACATCTTGTTACAACTAATCTCCTTCCAAGCCTTTTGGACACTTCGCTACGGAAAATATCTAGCCTATCTGGGGAAGGACACATTGCTTCCAGGCCCTCAGAATACCTCCAAAGGATATCCAATCCTAGGAAAGGGGTTATGTTACCTTGTCCTAGGCCCTTGGGACACCTTTCTCATTGGTATTCAATCCTGGATGTGACACTTCTCTCTCCATCCTGAAAAAAAATTGTAACATCTTGTTACTACTAATCTCCTTCCAGGCCTTAAGGATTCCTCTCTATGGAGTCTTATCCAGGCCTTCTAGATTCCTCTCTATGAAGTCTTATCCAGCCTTCCTGGAAAAAGATTGTAACATCTTGTTAGTACTAATCTCCTTCCAGGCCTTCTGGATTCCTCTCTATGGAATCTTATCCAACCTTCCTGGAAAAAGATTGCAACATCTTGTTACTACTAATCTCCTTCCAAGCCTTCTGGATTCCTCTCTATGGAGTCTTATCCAGTCTTCCTAGAAAAAAATTGTAACATCTTGTTACTACTAATCTCCTTCTAGGCCTTCTGGATTCCTCTCTATGGAGTCTTATCCAACCTTTCTGGGAAAGGACACATTTCTTCCAGGCCCCCGGAGTACCTTCAAAGGATATCCAATCCTAGGAAAAGGAGGTATGTCACCTCATCCTAGGCCCTCGGGACACCTTTCTCATGGGTATTCAATCTTGGATGTGACACTTCTTCCCATGTAGCATCATCCTCAGGGAGTCCCCTCCATTTAATTAGGAACTTGGTGATGACCATTTTCCTTAATCTCCTTTCTCTAGTGTTAATACTCAGGTAGCTCAAGCACATAAGCAAGTAGTTCAAGCAGGCAACAAGCAACTCAAGCACATAGGCAAGTAGCTTAAGTAGACAAGCAAGCAGCTCAAGCATGCAAGCAAGTAGCTCTAGCAAGTATGCAACTAGCTCAAGCATGCAAGTAATCAGCTCAAGCAAGTAGGCAAGTAGCTTAAGTAGACAAGCAACTAGCTCAAGCAAGCAAGCAACTAGCTCAAGCAAGTAGGCAACCACCTCAAGCATGTAAGCAAGTAGTTCGAGCAAGCAAGCAACTAGCTCAAGCAAGTAGGCAACCAGCTCAAGCAAGTAGGCAACCAACTCAAGCACACAAGCAACCAGCTCAAGCAAGTAGGCAACTAGCTCAAGTAGGCAAGCAACTAGCTCAAGCACACAAGCAACCAGCTCAAGCGAGTAGGCAAGCAAGCAGCTCAAGCACGAAAGCAACTAGCTCAAGCAAGTAGACAACTAGCTCAAGTAGGTAAGCAAGTAGCTCAAGCACGTACAGGATGGTAGGAACGATGCTCTGATACCACTGTAATGTGCCCAATTTGGGAATTACCCTAAATCTTCCTTGATTTCTTGAAGATATCCTTTTATGATGGTCTAGAGTTCATATTGCATTCTTTTTCTCCTTTTCCTAATCAATCATAGGATAAAGACGTTTATAAATTTATTCATTTTCCTATCAAATAATCACAATTACTTATAAGGCTCAATAATTGCTACAAGTATCTTTATTGTATAATTGTATTGTGTATATATATATATATAATGTTAATGGAGCATAAGACATCAGCAATGTTATAAGATAACTAGTAGCATGCATGATTTATTATTCCCCATGCAATCCATAAAAAAATAGATATCATTAAATAAATAGCATCATGTATGAATTACTATTAATTAGACTATTATTTAAATCCATGATGTATTTATCAACATCATTATTTAAATATACAAACATTTATCTAACTTATTATTTAAATTCATAAAATACTTATCTCCTTATATTCATAAAATACTTATCTACTTTCCATCTGCCTGTCTTTATAAATTTCAAATGATCTGCAATCTATATTTTATCTCTTGTTGCCCATTCTGTTCTCGATTTCCTTCTTCCCTCTATACATATCTCATTCTTTCCCTTTTTATATCTTCACATTCAAATGAGAAGGTGTATCTTTTTGAAAAAAGACATTCATTAGAAAGGACACAACCTTTTTGTAATGAACCGAACTAATTTTTTTTTTGTTTTTCCAATTACACGTGTTAGGTAGGTCCACGGCCGTAATGGTTAGGTGAGGGTTCGGCAGTGGCTTTGGTGCACATTGTGGTGCATCCTGCCCGGTGGGTGCCCATGCGGCCCGGGGGTACCAGCCACGTACCCGGGCGAACCCCTGCGAACCCACGGCCCAGCACTTCAAAAGTGGGCCCAAAAGTGAATAAAAAGCAATTTTTTATTTCTATTTTGCTACAAAACCCTAAAACGACCCAATATGAGGCATTTTAACACTAAAGCATTTCATTTTTACCTCTCATTTTGCTCTCTCCATAATTTGTGTCCATCTTAGCATTTTGAAGGGAGGTGATTGCATTTGAAGGAGATCGATTGTGGAGTGGCAAATAGCTTCTACAAAGGAGATTTAAGTGTTCAAGGTATGCATTTAAACCCTATTCTTCAATCTTTTGATGATTTTTTTTAAGTTTCTTAGTTTTTGATGAATTTTTTCAAGTTTGTGAAGAAGTTTTTCAAATATATATATTTTTTTTTCATTTTTTTTATAGATTGCAACAATGGCAAGTAGTCAAAGTTCAGTGGGTGGGGATGGAAGCCAAAAGTTTAAAATTGATAAAGGATCTCCTTTATGGAGACATACCACACGAATTTCACAAATTCCTGGAGGTGGGGGGTTTGTTTGGAAGTGTAATTTTTGCAATGCACAATATAATAGCTCCTACTACCGAGTAAAACTTCATTTTATGGGCCCTGGTGGTAAAGGGATTAACATGTGTGTGGGTCCAGATAAGAAGGGGTTATCTACTGTACAAATAGCAGGATTTATAAAAGAACAAGAAGATGCCGACAATTCAATTGCAAGAGGAAAACAAACTAGTTATAGTTCCGGAAAGAAAAAACAAACATTACCCACTCATCAGATAGTTAGGCCCTCTAGACATCCCTTCTTGTCTATACCCTCTACGGAAGAAGAAGATGAAGAACTAGAAACCACCACCCGCAAGAGAGGTCCATTAGAGAAAGCATTTAAAATGGAGGCAAGAGATATTGCTGAAGAAAAAATTGCACGTTGCCTCTATGCCAATGGTCTTCCATTCAACTTGGTGAGATCACCATATTGGAAGGACATGGTGTCAGCAATAAATAGTGCACCTCCTGATTTCACAAGTCCTGGGTATGAAAAGGTGCGTACCACCTTATTGCAAAAAGAGAGGAAATATGTAGAGGCCCAACTAAAACCAATTAGAGATTCTTGGGTTGAAACAGGTGTATCTATTGTTTCCGATGGATGGAAAGATTGCAAAAACCGTCCATTGATTAATGTTATTGCAGTGTCCCCCAAGGGGGCAATGTTTTTGAGGGCGGTTGACTGTGAAGGGCAAGTGAAAGATGCAATGTTCATTTCCAGGATTCTCATTGACTCCATAGAGATGGTGGGTAGTGAAAATGTTGTCCAAGTAGTTACGGACAATGCAAAAGTTTGCAGGGCTGCAGGTGCTTTGGTAGAGGCCAGATATGAGCACATCTTTTGGACACCGTGCACTGTACACTCCCTCAATTTGGTGATGCAAGCAATTGGCACCCAAATAGAGTGGGTGAAAGAAATATACCAGGAGTCTGAGGAGATCCAGATGTTTGTGACAAACCACCATATGTCACAAGCAATTTTCAGAACTTTTTCAACATTGGAATTGTTGAAGGTAAATTTTAAAATTTAATATATTTAGTTTCATTTATCATTTATGTCATGTTTTACATAATTGAATAAAATAATTTTTTGCATTATTTACATATTTTAAATGTGTTATTAACTTACTATTAACATGTTCTTAGGTTGCCGAGACCCGGTTTGCATCTCACACAATTGTTCTGAGACGACTTGTGAAGGTGAAAGATGCATTGAGTCAAATGGTTATTAGCAACCAATGGAGTATATGGAAGCAATCAAATTCAGAGAGGGCCCAAAAAGTCAAGGCATTGATCTTGAATGACGATTGGTGGGATCGTGTGAATTATGTATTGGAATTCACCGAACCTATCATGTCTATGCTTCGGTTTGCTGATACAGATGAACCATGCTTGGGGGATGTCTATGATAGCATGGACACAATGTTGGAAAAAATAAAAATAGAAATACAAAAAAAAGAGAATGATCCTGAAGACACCTTGTACAAAAGGGTGGAAGCAATTGTTCTTCATCGTTGGAACAAGATGACAACTCCATTGCACCTCCTTGCATATGCCCTATCTCCGAGGTACTATACCACTGAAGTGCTTTCTATCCCAGGGAGAATACCGCCATATAGAGATGCTGAAGTTGCTAATGGGTATAAGACGGCATTTAGTAGAATGTTCAGTGATCCAGAAGTGCATGCAAGTGTCATGAGAGAATTTGGAATGTTTGTCACAGGAAAATCAAAAAATCATACCGCTTCTGTTGCTAGAGACCAATACAAAATGGATGGTCTTACATGGTGGTACCTCCATGGTCAAGATTATATGTACCTCCAACCTCTTGCAATCAAGATCCTCTCACAAGTAAGTTTTTTTTTTTTTTGCCACTTGTATTGTAAAATTTAACACTTAACATTCTTGAATTTATCTTGCATTTTTTTATTTTATTTTTAATTTTGTTGGTTTTCTCTCCAGGTTGCAAGCTCTTCTGCCGCTGAACGGAATTGGAGTACATACTCCTTTATCCACTCAGTGAAGCGTAACCGGTTGGCTGCAAAAAGAGCTGAAGACTTAGTGTATATTCATTCCAATTTGCGTCTTCTGTCACGTAGGGATCCTCAATACAGGCAGGGGGCAGCGAGGCTTTGGGATGTAGCACCCGAGTCTACTGACTTGGATGCAACCATTCAGGATCTTGCTAGAGCCACTATGGATGATGTGGGTGATATTGATGACATATCACATGGTGTTGGATCCGCTTTGGGTTCAAATGATGATGATTTTGAAGTTGAAACCACTCAAAATCCAAGTCATGATGATTCTGACAATCCTTTTGATGATTGATGAGCATATGAACAATGAACATTGAATCATGTTTCAAATTTTCAATGTTTCATGAACTACATTTTGTAATTCAGTAATTTTATTTGAATATTTTTCAACTATCAATTGGCATTTAATATTTATCTTTGGCATTTGGCATTGGTCAATGATCAAGTATCATACTATGAAATGATTTAGTTTTACAATTCTCTATGTTTCTCTTATTTTTTTGTATATATAATACATATATATATATTTATAATATATTAAATTATTAATATATATATATATATATACACACGTACCCATACGTACCCAAACCCCTAAAAAAATTTTGCCCATTTGACGCACGGTTCTGCACCAACCCGCCCCCAACCCGAACCGTAACTTAGCAATTACGCATAATCAACATGCACTCGTTAAGGTTAAAATCAACATGCACTCGTTAAGGTTAGCTCTAAAACCAAAACGATGCGGAAGCAACTCTAACCAAGGATGTACACCAGGATCCCGATGTTGGGCAAGGTGTGAACATATGGTCAGAGGATCTGATGCAAATGCAAAACTGGAAGGGAACTCTAACCAATAATGCGTCTAGGATAGACAAGCATATGGTTAGAGGATCTTATGCAAGATGAGCTGAAAGTAACTCTAACCAAGATGGTGCCGAGTGATGGCGAGCATATGGTCAGAGGGCCCCTAAACTACTAACTGAAAGTAAGTAGGCGGCAAGCCAGCCTCTTCCACTTATTCAGCGGGAAGTACAATAAAGTAAGTGAAAGATAGAAAGGAGAATTGCTGATAGTACTACTCATAGTTGAAAAACTCGGACTTGGCAATAACTCGGCAGGCCCAAAAAATTTGAAAACTTGAGACTCGGCAAAAACTCCGGGAAAAACTCAGCAATAACTCGGCAAATTTATCGAACATTTAAAAGTACACAATTTTTTAATATATTCTTCAAAAACACATAAAATTCAATAACTTTATAAAATGCAAATATTAATTTTATATAGATAACTTTAAATTAATATTTGTATTTTTATACTGTAATATAATACAATATAAAATTAATATTGAATAAAATTAATATTTACATTTTTTATAGTAATACTTTAATAATTAATAATTTAATATTGTAATACTGTATTCAAATTTTATATATTAATAATTATATTTAAACTCAAACTTATATTTATAATAATATAATTAATAATTTAATATATAAGTTTAATTTTAAATAATAAAAGTTTAAAATATTATTATTATTTTTTATTTTTTTAATTTAAAGTATTATTTAATATATAAGTTTAACTTTAAATATTAAAAGTTTAAAGTATTATACAGTAATACTTAATTCGTAATAGTTAAATTCTTAATAAAATTAATATTATATAAAATTTATATACCATAATACTATAATAACTATTACTTATAAAATTAATACTTATAAAATTTATATTATGTTTTAATACTGTAATACTATGACATCATCGACCAAAATAACTCAAAAAAGAAATCATGAAATTCGAAATAAAAAATAATACTGTGAATACGTGAATGCGATTGAGAGTGAATGCAAGCAGCAAATTAACATTTTTTGTGATTCGATGAAATCTAAATAATCAACTTGAATTCCTTCTATGCTGCGTCGCCGTTGTCGTGCCCTAGTCGCACCATGGATGGCAAGAAAAATGCTGAAATCCCGAGCAAAGATGGCATGCGTTTTTTTTGGCGTGAGGTATTTGCTTAAATATTAAGTTGAAAACCCTAAGCGCGATTTTACCTCGAGAAAGCGCGATTTTTTGCGCATTTTTTCACTGAAATCATGGCGTGTAAATGCATTTACACGGATGCGAGTTATTGTGCGATTTACTCGCCGCCCTCTCTGCAACGCGATTACTCGCCCGTCCTGCGAGTTATTGGCGCGTTTTTCAACTATGGTACTACTAATCAGCTTACAATTTGATAGTATGCTTGCCAAAGCCCAATATTATGAGTTCTCCAATGCTACAATATTACATATAACTTCAAACACTCAATCCCAGCCCAATGGAATAATTTCCTTAATCTGATATGACAGACCTACAACTAAAATGAAGTAACCAGCAACTGCATAACTCACCTAAATGCATATATCTAACTCATAACTCACTCAAATGACGAGATATCAAATGCAAAATTCTCTAAGGATGATGGCGCCCAAGTTAAGACACTGAAACCTTCCCAAAAAGCCTTTATTTATTTTTGCATGAAAACCAAAGCTCTGACAAATGGTACGGCCGTCAGAAAGGGGGATTTTGCTTGGAAAAATCCAAACCTACATCAAAAAATCCACAAACCTGCAAGAATGGTCGCCCCACCTAGAGAAAAGGATAGGTGCAATGCCCAAAACAATATTATTTCTATTTCAAGAAATATGAGCAAAACTTACAATCAGCTATGATATTCAACAACTCTAGAAAATGACTAAAATGCAAAGAAACTGAACTAAGATGCTAGGAACTCAAATGCAATGCTGAAACAAACTCAACTACAATCTACCTCTCAACTAGTTGCTATCATTCAAGCAAGAAGATGAGCCAAGCTAGGAGGTGTGCTTTCCTCGAAGCAAATCTGTCACCATTTCGGCAGCATAACTTTATTGAAAATATGAGATAAAGAACTGAAGAGAGAAGGCCTCCTTATATAGACTTAGCAAGCATCTCCAGAAGCTTCTAGAAAGTGCGCCGCTTTTTGACTTTGAATTGACTTCATTTTCCCTCCAAGAATGGCGTCCCACTTCCCAAGGCAATATTTGATTTATTTAAAATTACCTTCTCTCCAAAAGTTGGCATCCAAATCTCCCTTTGCATTTTGAACCTTTGAATTATTTAATCTTTCTCCTAATGAGGCATTCACCCATAAAGTCCCCTTTTTAAAACAACATAAAGTTATAATGCTAGGCCAAGGGGGTTATAATATTAAAACATAACATTATAATATGAAAATAACTTCTCTCCATGAAAATGCCCCAAAAATCCAGAAACATCAATACCAACTGAATCGCCTGAAGAAGAGAACCAACTGAACTGAAACCAACGTGTCCACTGCCAGAAATAGAATTTACTAAAAATAGTAAATTCATGAAGTTGCTCAGAACACCAAACAGTCTATACTACTGCGAAGCTCTCTGAAAACCCATAAAGAATCTACAATCCAATTTCCAAACTTCAAGCAACAACCTCCTCAAAAACAGGAAACCCTAATTTCTCCCTCTAAGTAGCCCACGGGTCTTTGGAATAGGCCAACGGTCAACTGAATCGATCACCGTTGAGAAGGGGACATTACAGTTCGCCCTCCCCAAGATTGCTTGCCCTCAAGCAATCGCAAGTTTGGATGCTGCAGAATCTCCTCATTCTCCCAAATTGCATCCTCTAAAGGCAAGTTCTTCCACTTCACCAAGTATTCTTTAATTGTCCTCCTCAAAGAACGCTCTCTGGAATTAATAATCTCCTCTAGAATCAAGGTCAACTGTCCTTCTTCATCCAAGGGAGGCAACTGTGATGAAGCAACAACATTGTGTCCAAGTGCCTTCTTGAGGCGAGACACATGGAAGACATTGTGAACCTTACTACTTGAGGGTAGTTCCAACTCGTAAGCCACTACTCCAACCTTTCTGATGACTTTGAATGGCCCATAGAAGTGAGGTTTGAGCTTCTCTACTCCACTCTTCTTGAGAGTAGACTGTTTGTAAGGATGAAGTCGAAGATAAACCATATCTCCAACCTCAAATGAACGCTCAACACGCTGCTGATCAGCGTAAATCTTCTGCGATTTTGTGCTATTTGAAGGTTGTTCCTCAAGGACTTCAAGATATCTTGACTTTACTGCAACCAATCCTTGGCTTGAGGGGCTTTGCTATCACCAAACACCAAATCAGCAAAGCTAGGAGCCTCATAACCATAGAGAGCCATGAATGGAGACATCCTTATTGACATGTGGAAGGATGAATTGTAGCAATACTCCCCTATGTGAAGCCATTTCACCCATGCCCTTTGCTGCTCTAAGACATAATTTCTAAGATAGCCCTCCAACCACTTGTTCACTATTTTTGTTTGACCATCAGTTTGAGGGTGATAGCTGGTGCTTGGAGTAAGCACTGTACCACTCATCCTGAAAACTTCTTGCCAAAAGGTGCTTAGGAACTTGCTGTCCCTATCACTCACAATTTTTTTCGGCAACCCATGCAACCTAAACACTTCATGGAAAAACAAATCTGCAACTTGAGCTGCTGAAAATGTGCTAGTGATGGAAAAAAAGTGAGCAAACTTTGTTAATCTGTCCACTACAACATAGATACAATCTTTGCCTTGATCCTTTGGCAACCCTGTGATGAAGTTCATTGATATGCTTTCCCATTTTTGGTTGGGAATGGGAAGAGGTTGCAGCAGACCAGCTGGAAATGAATGCTCATTTTTGTTCATCTGACAAGTGGGACACTCCTTGAGGTAGTTGTTGTGACCTTTTCACACATCGCCCCATCTCAAAATGGGGACTTCCTAATTTTAATTTCGTCTTGCTTGGGTTTTCTCTCAGCCTCTCTTTTTGTGTCTCTTTCCTGGGGTTGTAAGTCCTAAATTAGGTTTCATCAAGCTTCGGCCAAGGTCAAGTAAAGAGTAAATTGAAAATTGAACTTAACGTTGTTGTCAGCTAGACATCCAAATAGGCTTCCAGCCATCAAATTCGGTAATTTACTATTTTAGTAAGTGTGAAATTGTAATCTATCGCCTATTTTGAATTCGATCACACAAAGATTCGTGAGTACACGCATCACTTGTATGCCAAATTTGGAGCAAAACGATAATCTCCTACTATTTTTAGCACCGCTTCCCAAGACACCTCAGGTGCGTGACATGAGATTTTCTTTTGCATGTTCCATATTCCTTCCGGTTTTCTAGATTCTCATGCATGGTATAACATGCAAGCATCTAGATGACCACTTTCTCAATTCAGCCTCCGAGGCTATTTTAGGGTTTGCATGTCGAAGCCTTCTTCAAGAGCTTCACAGATGGTGTGACATGCAAATCCAGGATTCTCACTCAAGAAGGAACTGCTATTTTAGCAGGTATGTCCTAAGAAATTCGCCACTCCAACAGCTTCGTATCGTTTTAGCTGGATCGCGAATGTTGCAAGTAAACGAAGGCAAACGAGTTCATTTGATAATGATGTACGTAAATTAGGTTTTAGCTCTTCGAGCCTAAAATATGCATCAAAAGTCAAAATCTTTCAACCGTGTAAACCATCAAGCGATCACACCCTTCACAAGCATTCAACAAATTTCAGGTCAAACGGAGCACTTACTATTATAGTAAGTCAAATTGGAAACATGCTAAAAATAGTAAATCAGCTGCATGCGTCAGTGTCAGCCAGCAGGTCACGTGGTGAGGATCGCCTCATCAAAATTTCAACTCGATCGGAGCTTGGGAGCTATCAGAAACAAGAGCTTACTATTTATAGTAAGCCACCTTCAGAAACAGGCTATAAATAGCAGGGTGACTAAAAGTGGCAGTGTCGACAAGTCGATAAAATCATGAGGATGCTACGTTCAAAATTTCAAGTTGATCCGAGCTTCAGAGGCGCAAATTCAGAGAACTTACTATAAATAGCAGGGCACGATGCTGGCGAAGATGATAAAAATTTGTCTAAGTCTGGAGTCTCGTCCAGCAGGCATAGGGAAATGCGCCCATCTCAGCTAGAGGCGTGGAAATTTTTTCAAAACATGGCGTTCATCCTGCTCAGGGGGCAAAATGCGCCCAAGGCAAGGAAGGTCAAAGAAAGTCAACTTTGTTCGTCCTGCAGGCATGAGGAAATGCGCCCAAGGAGAAAGAGGGAAAAGTGAAAAAAGTTTCTAAGTATGAAAAATCCGCCTCACCCCTCAGAATGCGCCCAAAATACAAGCTCATCCTGTACACAAGGCAAAATGCGCCCAAGGTGAAGGAAAGTCAACAAGGTCAAACATTTTCATCCTTCTCCAAGGCCAAAATGCGCCCAAACTGGGCCATGTCAAGACAAAACGTGGAAGGTGAAGAGTCACCCAAGGACGTTGGAGAGTTCATCCACCAGCAGGGATAAAATGCGCGCAAAGTTGCAAGGAGTCAACGGGGTCAAAGTTTTTCATCCTCCTCAAGGGGCAAAATGCGCCCAAATGCATGCATGTGAGGACAAAATAAAGAAGGCGAAGAGTCACTCTTGAGGCGCTGTCTTGAGCTTATCCTCTAGACACATCAAAATGCGCCCAAGGTGAAGAAAAGTCAAGAAGTCAAAGAATCTCGTCCTCCTCCATAGGCAAAATGCGCCCAAACTTGTGCATGTGAAGACAAAAGCGTAGAAGATGAAGGGTCACAAGGCGTGGTGGCAAGTTTGTCCTCCTCCTACAAGGAAATGCGCCCATGTTTGGATGTGAGAAGTAATTAAGCGTGGTAATTGAGGTGAAAAATATTACCAAAGCGTGGTGAAAGGTGTAAATGTTAGGCGCTCAAGGTGTTAGAGAATTTTCCAAGGACGTGTGAGGTGGTGAATGTATGTGGGGCGTGATTTTCCCTCGTGTGTGTGCTAGGCGCCTAAAGCCTAAAGGTTTGAAAATTATTTCAAGGTGTGTGGCGAAATTTTAAATCCCTCTTCAAGTGATAAGTGTGCGCCTAGGGAGATGGGAGTCATAAGGCGTTGAAATATTTCAAAGTGATTGAAGTAAAATGATAAGTGTGCGCCTATGTTGAAGGGAGTCATAAGGTGTTAAAATATTTTCTAAGGCATGCTAGGCGTGATTTTCTTCAAGTGTGATACGCCTAAGATGGTAAAGTGTTAGAAAAATCCCGAAGACATGTGAAATTTAAATTTTCTAAGGCGTTAGAAATTTTGATAAAATTGCCTTTCAAGTGTCAAGTGTGAAGTATGAAGTGAGAAATAAGGCGTGCCGGGAATAAGTAAATTCTTCCAAAAGAAGTTGATAAAAATTCCTCTCCACTGGCAATCAAAAATTTTCTAAGGCAAGTTCTCAAAGTGCGAGATGATTTTAAAGAAATATTTTCTAAAGGCAAATTGTTTCCTTCTTGGAAAATACGCCTAGAGCTCCAAGTTGATGAAATTTCTCAGAGCATGGGCAACTTTTCTCAGTGATGGAGTCAGAGACGATGATATTGCAAGATGATTCAATTTTTTCAAGAGGTTAGAGCAACACAGAGTGATCACGGGCGAAGAATCAATTTAAAATGATGGAAATAATATTTTTCTAAGGTTCAAAATTAAAAAATTAAATGAACCCGTTCGTTGGGTACCCATGAATTCGAGACATTCTGACGAAAATTTTCTTCTGGGTACTGGACGTTCGTGATGAATGATGGATTTCTAAGTCTTTCAAGCTTCGCCGACACTTTTTCAGTGAGGGATTTAATCAGTGCTCGAATTGTGAATTTTCCTAAGGGAGAATTTTAAATTTTCTAAGGCAAATTTGGATAAAATGTGCTTTCAAGATGAATTTTCTTCGAACGGTGAATCTGAAGTCAGTTGCCTAGATAATTTTGATTAAATTCTTCGAAGATGAATTTTCCAGAGCAGATGATGAAGTTAAAAATTCGAATTCAGTGTGAGCTCCGGCTGGTGAGTAAAAATGATGAATTTAAATTAAATTTTCGAAAGCAAAATCCAAAACGCCAGTCAAAGTCAAGTTTCTAGAAGAATAATATTCCCAACGACTGGAGACAAGTGTCAGAAACACCAGAGAGGGAAAATTCGAATTCTTGAAGTGGAGTAGTGGAGTTTAATGGCACTGGCTAAAATTAACTTCTTCTAGAATTCGAGTTTTGGCTATAAAATGAAGATGTTTTTCACTTGTTTTCACAGCTGGAGGTCGAATTTGCTCTGAGAGTGAGACATTGCAGTGAGTTGCTGAAGCTTGAGGGAATTCAAAATTTTGCTGAGTCTGAGTGAGTTGCTGAAGTTTGAATTTTGCTGAGAAGTTGAGTTTGCTGGGGAGGCGCACTTGGGAGTTGATTAAATTTGTGCTGAGAGAAGTACGCCTTAAGTTGCTGAGAGGTACTTGCTGGTTGGAAGAGGTACGACCTTGCTAGTGTTGAGGCTGAAGTCTGAAATCTGATTTGTTGAGCTTAGTTGAAGTTGCCTGTGGGACGCCTTGGGGTGAAGCAAAGGAATAGTTGAGAACTTAAAAGCACGAATTTGCTAGCTTGATATTTGCTGATTGCTGATACGAAGGCATAGAAATTAAAATTGCTGATTGCTGATTGAGAAGTAAAGTCATCAAAGTTCACTTAGAAATCTGTTCTAAGTGTTGGAATTCGAACTTATTCAAGAGAAGAAGCTGAGGTTTGCAAACACGAGAGTTATTGCAGCTTCTAGAATTCGACTGCAGCCCCTATCATTGCCTTATTTTATTAAATTTAATTGCTGATGAATGTTTGTTATGTTGCAGATGGCTGAAGTGAGGACAACCGGAAAGGACAATGGTGCCTCCAGACAGGCTATGATCAAGAAGCTCAGCAAAACATTCATGCCGGAGTCGAAGTTCCTTTCAAAGCTAGGCAAGTTGACGGATACTAACCTGGGCTCTGTCAACCTGGAGACCTTCAAGAACAGGCTGTTCGGAATTGGAAGTCATCGGGCTTCGGTCACTTCACACAACATCGTCCGAAGTGGGCTATATGCAGCTGCTGGTTTTCCGCCGGCCATTCAGTGCTCAGAGCTTATAATAGAGTGCGCCAATTGCTACGAGAAAGAACACCGGTCGATCATGTCACCAGATGGCCAAGTGCTTGCCAATCTTACTCCGGCAGCCATTGGTGAAGCTTTCGGGATCCCGGTACATAGGAACATGATTTACAAGTCCAGGGAGCGAGCGGAGCGGATGTATGCTTTTGCTTTTGAACGATGCATGGATACAATTAATACTCACTGGATGAGCACTCCGAAGCCATCTCGTGTGAAATTGCCAAAACAGATCATAGCGGAGGACCTGAAACAGGAATACTGTGATCTTATCATGTTGCTGAGCAGGGTTGGTGGTTGCCCACAGTCATACATTTTCGAGCCTTGGATGTTTTATTACATCAACCTGGTGCTAGAAGGCAAGGATTATGTCAATTGGGCTGAGATGATCAGCGATAATATACATGAGCAGCTCCTGAGCCTGAGGAGGACTAAAACGTTTTACATGAGCTCTTATCTCATTTATATGTTGGCACGGATGACGAGGTACAGAGGGATTTCTTACAAGGAACCTGTCGGTTGTGGCTCTCATCAATTCAAAATCCATGAGGCGTGTACACAGTTGCACCTTTCGAGCACAACCTATTATAAGCGTGTCAACGATTCATTTACCATGTACATCACAAGGCTGCTTCAGGAGCGGTTACACTACAGAATCTCTAGAGATGCCCAGGAGTTGATTGAGAGGTATGGGTGCTGGTTTATACAATTTCCGAGATTTTCATACATTAGGCTGCAAGGATTTGCTTCATACCCTTATAGGCTGCCTAAGTACCCAACAGATAGAATAATAATGCTAGAGGTATCTAGACAATTGCTAGCCTTTGACAAAATCCAGAAGAAGAAGAAGAAAGGGGGGATAGAGTTTCCGATTGTGATGGGCAACTCGGATGAGGTGTGTCCTTCGATACAGGCAGCTAGGGAAGCTGAGAGTGAGCTTCAATTTTATCACTTCTCATATCATACAAGCCGACAGCACTATGACCCGCACCATAACATCAATTGGGTTCTGTCGGAGGAGTTCAAACATAAGGCCACCATAGAAGATTATTGGGTTGATGCGTTTGATGATTGAAGCGAGGAAGAGAATGTTCTAGGGCTGCCATTACTCCGATCAGGAGTGGAGGTAGTACTCAGCTCCCACTGTGTCATCGAGGACATGGATGCTGTTCATCTGGGACATGCCAGCCTCGAGATACTCCACTTCCACCTAGATTGGCTCTCAGAGCCCCAGGTTGCTGGATTTAGATACTCTCTCATCCCAGCTTATGAGACCACTGTATCTGGCTACAGGAGAGGCTAGATTGAAAAGTAGGTCAATTGCCTTGACTTACAACATGATGGGAGATCACAGGACGCCCACCATAGGAAGAAAGAAACAAATTACACGGGGTCCAGAGTCCAGAAAGAAAGAAATAGTTCAGCCAGAACCTCCACGAGTCACAGCGGCAGTACCCTTGGAGACACGTTCTCCAAGCATACAGGAGGTGTCTTTGTTCGCTGATCAGAGGATTGTAGTGAATCAGGTACCGGAGATACAGAGTGATATTTAGCCTCCACGGAGGGAGTCAATTGGCCAGAGTGCCAATGTACCTGTCAGGATTGATCAGCATGATGATGAGGGGACTATTACTAACCCTCAGTTTCAGCAGGAGTTAGAGGCGGCCATGAACAATGGCGATGATGATGATATAGTGTCAGGTGATACTCAGCCACTTGAGGACAATGAGCCTCGCCAGAATGAGGAAGAAGTTGAACAGGTAAGAGAGGTCGAGGCACAGGAGCAGCAGCCCTTCGATATACTGTATGAGGTGCCCGATTGGCTTAAGGATAGAATGAGAAGAAGCCCGAGTGAGGAGATTGATCCAGCAGTTGAGATGGAAGAGTTCTTGAACCGGATCAGTGCTCCTCCACCGAAGAAGAAGGCAAGAAAATTTTCGAAGATCTCCACTGATGAGGATGGCTCTCGTACTCTTCACGTAGCTGTCCCACGAGCCGAGTGTGACCGGAATGAAGCAGCTCCTAAAAACTATGTGGTCACCACTCTTGATTTGGGACGCTCACCGGTGTCAGATCGCTGAGGAGGTGGGATAACCTTCCTCACTTCGGCTATAAGTCGGTTCAAGAAAGAAGGAAATATACAGTTGAAACGAGAACACAAGGCATTAATTGGATATGTTCAGCAGTTGTCTCGTTCTCGAGGGCAGGATGTACCAGTGATAGAGCCTCCGGCAGATATTCCTAGGGAGTCGATCAGCGGCCTAGTAGAGTTGGGGAGGATGGCACAGGAGGCGTAATAAATGGGTCACAGGAGTCTGCAGGGACCGGAGAGACAGAGAAATTTATGGAGGACCTTGCCTCCTAGCTTCAAAGAAAAGCCCTACCATTATGGCACGGCGATGCTGGATCATGCTTGGGGCTGCATGCCTCTATCTATCGTGAGTAGCGTGATCCAAATACCTTGAGGTGTTGAGGCATGCCATTGCGCTTGCTGATTATGGAGGTGTCATTCGTGCGCATCGACCGGGATATGATTTCCTGCGGTATTCTACCGTATGGCTTTCCACGCAGCACAGCGGATTCAAATTAGGATACATAAGGCTATGGCCAACATTATAGATGGAGTTCAACACTTTCGAGGCTATATTTTAGGGCGGGCCGAAACTGTATGAGATAATTTTTGATAATTTGAGGGGTTTGTTGGTTCCCTTCTTCGCAGATGTTAAGACCTTTGTACAGGATGACTTTGAAAATACTGCTACATTCTCCACTTTGATCCAGAACACGCAGGATTCCTTAGCTGCTTGGAGAAAGTCTTGTACGAGGCACGAGCATTCAGTCACGGTGTTATAGTTTCAGTTGGATTGTGTTCCACCTATTCTGCCCGTAGTTGGAAATGCATTCTAGTAGACGGTTGAGCTGGGCAAATAGCTATAGCTACCAATGGAAACACACTACTGGACGAGGATCTTCTAGAAGACTGAATATGGAGCATTTATTACCTTTTTCTATTTTTGGGAGTGAGTGGGAATCCTTGATTCATTTAATGTACCACCCCTCATTCCCGCAGCTTTAGGGTTAGGGTCGAGGTGGCACGCATTCCTCGCCACTCATTGATTGCAACCCTAGCCATCCCTTTGGGACTTGGCTAGGCCATAAAAGGGGAGTCCCCCATTTGTAATTCATTAGAACTCAGACTAGAAAGTTAGAACCAGAGTAGACATTGAAAGAGCATTAGCCTTAGAGCTAGATAGTGTAGTAGTGTAGAGCATTTTTGCATAATTTGGAGAAGAGAGAAAGTTTTCCCTTTGAAAACTTTTGAGGAGATTGTTGTGTAATACATTTTATGATGATAGATCTTTTCATTGATGATGGAATTCGTCTTGTCATGAAATGCTAGCAAGATTTCTTCTTCCTTTCGTATCCAAGTAGCTTAAATTCATGCAAGTAGCTTACGTTGGTGTGTGGTGTTTTATTGAGATAGCTTCGCTTTATTCCATACCACTAGCGGCTTGTTGATGACAAGTCCGCCTTGTGTGGTCAACTGGACATTATCTTGCGTTTAACTTCGGTTGTGGTTTACATACTTATATGCGTTGTTCTGATGGTGTATGTATGTTAAACTATAACTTGAATACCTTTTGCTATCCCCTTTGAAGATTGCACCGATTTTACTGAGGCTGTCCGACGGAGGCTAGGTGAAATCCGGTTGAAGTCTATTGAAACGAAGCCCCACACATCTTGCATTTAGAATAGAATATAAATTTCTTAGGCCCTTTCCCCTTTTACTTTCCGCATATTTCTGATTAGTTTTAGGAAAAGAACCACATTGCCAAATCATACACGTGAGAATTCCCTTTCAAAATCCTACGTTAGCTGCTGACTGCAAGAAATCTAAACAATTACGTAAGTCCCCTCGTACGAACACAGCAATACACATCAACCAAACTGGGTCTATTCGCACTTAAGGAACCTTGGAGTTGAACGTGTGAACTCTCTCGCAATCTTAGCACACGGAATACTTTGATCAAGAGAGAACGGAGTAGCCCAAACTATTTTGTTCTGCTGTTTGGTATGGTCACAAAAACCACATCAACAATACCTTGGATAAAAGGCTCCCAAGATTGAGGAAGACCGTTAAGTGCCAACATGACTAAGTCTTTTATCATCAACCATATTACCAATGGCACAAAGCTGATCTCTCAACTCAATGATCTTCATGAAGAAGGAGATGACTTAATCTCCTTTCACCATCTTGATGTGATGAAGTTGTTGCCTCAATGCAAGAGCTCTGTTGGTGTTATTGATCTCATATAATCCCTCCAAAGTCTTGAACATCTCTCTAGCTGTCTTCAACTTGGAGATAATAGGCACAAGGTGATCCTTCACAAAATCAATCAACATCTTCTTGGCCTTTGTGCCATTCTTCCTCCATTGTGTCTTCTCAGTCTCATCGGAAGGTTCAGGTACCTCACTCTCCACGAACTCGAGAATATCATTTCCTTCCAATGCAATAAGAACTCTAAACTTCCAAGAGGTGAAGTTAGAGGCACCATTGAGTCTATCTTGAACCCTGAGTCCGTTCACCATTTTTGTAGATAAGATAGACACACAAAGATGAGAATAAGAGAGGAAAATCACGTTGCTTATACAAATTTGATCACGATCTTGCTTAAACCCGCTCTGATACCATGTTAGTTTTAGGATCAGAATTCAAATAAGCAGACAAAGAACAATTTCAAACAATTTGACACAACATATACCCTGGGAAAACCCTCCAACTTGAGGGAGAAAAACCCAGCAACAATATATCACTTATATATTGAATAATGAACATCAATTCACTTTACAATGAGGCCAATCACAAGGCCAAATTAACAGCACCACACTTGATGCAATCTCAAAAGAAATAATATTGAACTCCTTGAATAATGATATCAATCTCTTTGAAGAATAATATTGATCTCCAATGTCGAACTCTTGTTGTAGATAAATTCGCACTTTTCTTGGGTGAATAGAATGGATGAGAATAGGAATGAACAGTGCCTCCTTATATACAATTCGATGAGGAGATTTCCAAACAAACGTGTCCCTTCAAGATACAAAATCGGCCTCAAATGAAAGGGTGTGACTTATGTTGATGTTCATACCAGCGTCGGTCTTGACTTCCAGCTGATCTCCTTACATATTCGAATAAATTAGATGATAGTCTTTGACTATCTAATTTATATATATGTTGCGATTTAATGAAGAAGCACGTATTCTTAAGAAGATGCAATTTATTTAAGGCCGACTTCATTTGTTAAGAAGGATTATGATTTGTTTATTGAGGCCGACTTCCATACTCCATGAGACACGATTTTACTAGGCGCGATCTTTCATACAAAGGTGTCATTTATTATCGGTGGCTGACTCTTGGTGAAGGCCAACTTGAGAACATTTGAAGAGGCATGTCCTCTCTCAAATGTTGTATATATATTCGATGGTTCACTTCTTTGTCATCATTCATTATTCAGTTCATGTTCTTCATATGTGAGTTCAAGTGAAGAGCAGAAGTTCGAGTTATTAGTTTCAGATTGGTTATCCTTCATCAAGTGTGAAGTCTTCAAGGCAGTTCGATATCTATTGTGGCTGTATTCTGTATCAGCGAATTGTTGTCTTGAGTTGGTTGTGTAGCATCCTTCTTTGGTGTTCATATTGGCCTATTGTAAAAGGAGACATTCTTTGTTGAGATTCAATATATAAGTGATATATTGTTGCTGGGTTTTTCTCCCTCAAAAGGAGGGTTTTCCCAAGGTATTTGTTGTGTTATTGTGTCTGATTTTGAATTAATTTTCTGTTTATTTAATCTGATCACTAAATTTAACATGGTATCACAGCGGGTTTGAGGAGATTGTGATCAGATTTGTTTATATAGCGATATTCTTTCCCTTCTTTATAATCCTTGTCTATCTCTACCTTTGCCAAGATGGTGAATAGTTTGAAGATTGAGGAGAGACTCAAAGGAGCATCAAACTTCACCTCATGGAGATTTAGGATCATGCTTACCTTGTGTGAAAATGACTTGGGTGAGTTTGTGGAGTCCAGTGTTCTTGAACCTGAGGAGGAAGAAGAGAAGTTGCAGTGGGTAAAGAAAGATATCAAGGCAATGAAAATATTGGTTGATTCCATTAAGGATCATATCATTCCTATTGTCTCTAAATTGAAGACGGCAAGAGACATGTTTAAGACATTGGAAAAAATGTACGAAATCAACAATACCAGCCGGGCACTTGCACTGAAGCAACAACTACACCATGTGAAGATGGCAAAAGGAGAATCTGTGATTGCATATTTCATGAGGATTTCAGATTTGAGAGATCAGCTCTCGACAATTGGACATATGGTTGATGACAAAGACCTGACTATGCTTGCGCTCAATGGTCTCCCTTTGTCTTGGGAATCCTGCATTCAGGGAATCAGTGCAAGATCAAATTTGCCTAAGTTTGATCGTCTAAGGTTAGATTGCGTTCAAGAAGAATCATATTGGTGGCTGAGGCGTTAATAAAGTCTTGAAGAATGAAGCATTCATGTTCACTTCCCATGCTTCAAAGAAGAAAGGAAATATGGAAGGAAAGGACTCTTCAAGAGGAATCAGATAAGGGGAAATGATGATGCATTCTGCTCCAAGAAGAAGAGAGACATGTCCAAGATTCAATGTTTAGGTGATATTTGGCCATTTTGTTAACCACCAGGTGGACCTAAGCAACAAGCCACCGTTGCAGATGTTGATGATGCCTCTCCACAGAAGGATTCATGTGAATACTTGTTCTATTCAGCTCTATCAAGCAATGTACCTACAGACACCAGCACTTGGCTGATCAATAGTGGTGTTTCTCGACACATCACTGGATTTAAGGAGCACTTATCAAGTTTGATGGAGAAAGAATTTTCCGAACAAGTCATTATCGGAGATGATAATGGCTATTCCGTGAAAGGGATTGGAACCTCTACTCTACATTTGGATTTTGGCATTACACTTCAGTTGAGAGATGTTTTGTATGTCCCAGGAATCAAGTGCAATCTTATTTCTATTTCAGCTCTAGAAGATAAAGGATATCAAGTTGCCCTCTCCAAAGGCAAAGTTCTTGTGTGGATGGAGAATTCCAGTTTCAAGGATGCTCAAGTAATTGGTGTTAGACATGAAAGCCTCTATAGGCTATGTACGCGTCCTCTACAAGCATTAGTTCATGATTCTTCAAGCCTATGTGATTTGTGGCATCGAAGATTGGCGCACCTCCACTTCTGAGCCTTACCTATCATGGAGAAGATGGTCACGGGACTTCTTAAGTTCAATCAGGAGCATGAAGGAACTTGCGAAGGATGTGCTATGGGTAAGAATTCAAAGTTCCTTCACGCTATAGAAAAGGATTCAAGTGGTTTTAGACTTATTCATTCTGATTTAGGGAATCTAAGGTTCCGTTCTTCTTCGAGTATTTCTTTATTATGTTCTTTCATTGATGATCACTCTAGAAAGACTTTGATTTGGTTTTTGAAATCTAAAGAGTCCGAGGAAGTCTTAGAAAGGTGCAAGGAGTTCAAAGCTCAGACAGAGAATCTTTCCGGTAAAAGAATCAAGGTCCTCAGATCTAATAATGGAGGAGAATACACCTCTCACAACTTTCAAAATTTCTGTGTTGATGCTAGGATTAAGAGGGAGTTCTGTCCTGCCAACTCCTCAACACGGTGTGCTTGCAGAGAGAAAGAACAAGATTTATCGTGGAAGGCAGCAAAAGTTTACGATTTAGACTGTAGGACATGTACAAACCTTCTATAAGTGCATTTCTAGACTGCGATATGTCTGTATAGAAGTCCCTCACAAGGTCTTGGAGAATATGGACTGAAAGAAGCCTCTTTAGGGAAGAAGCCTGAGGTTAGTCATTTGAGGATCTTTGGATGTCTTGTCTATGTTCATGTTCCAAAAGAGAAGAGAACTAAGTTGGAGCCTTCTGGCAAGAAGGGAATATTCGTGGGCTACAGTGAGACATCAAAAGCCTACAGGATATATGTTCCAGGTCAGAAGTTAATTGAAATCAGCAGAGATGTCACATTCGAGGATGATGTTGCTTTTAGAAGATCCAAGGGAACTCGTGGAGATTGACTATGACGAGCCTCCTCAGGATATGGAAGTTGACCATACTCCTGAGATTCAGAGGGAGATTTCAGAACCAAAGGAAGATGTTGATCTAGTTGAACCCTTGGAACCTACCGATGGGCCTACCGATATTGTGATTAGAAGAAGGAGACCTCTTTGGGCTAGACAAACTATGCAAGAGGCTGAGAGGTTCGCAGCCCCTAGAGGTACATTCAGAGAAAGTAAAAGGCCACATAAGTTCTCCAGTTATGTTGCCTTGATGAGTCAAATTATTGAGTCCGAGCCTTCTAGTGTGGAAGAAGCTTCAAATCAACAGGTTTGGAAAGATGCTATGACGAGGAGTACCAATCAATTCTCAAGAATGATGTTTGGGACATTGTTCCTAGACCCAAAGGCAAATTTGTGGTATCTTCGAAATGGCTCTTCAAGATCAAGCATGCAGCTGATGGGAGCATAGAGAAGTACAAGGAAAGATTTGTGGCTGGTGGTTTTGCAGAGAAAGAGGGAGTTGATTATGAAGAAACATTTGCTCCTGTTGCTCGCTACAGTTTTGTCAGGACCATCATTGCCATTGCTGCATCTAGAGGATGGAAGATTCATCAGATGGATGTGAAGACAACTTTTCTAAATGGTGTGATTGAGGAAGAAGTTTACATTGAGCAACCTGATGGGTTCAAGGTACATGGGAAGGAGTCTCATGTTTGCAAGCTGAAGAAGGCTCTGTATGGTCTTAAGTAGGCTCCTCGTGCATGGTACGAAAGGATTGATCGTTACCTGTCAAGTTTGGGTTTCTTGAAGAATGATGCTGATTCAAATCTATACTTTAAGGTAATTGATGGTGAAGCATTGATTTTGGTCTTATATGTTGGTGATTTGATACTTACTGGAGAAGAGCACTTGATCATCAAATGTAAGAAAGAGTTGGTATTTGAGTTTGAGATGAAAGATCTTGTACTTATGCACTACTTCCTTGGCTTAGAAGTCTGGCAGAAACCGGATGAGATGATTCTTAGTTAAGGGAAGTACACCATCGATGTACTCAAGAGGTTTGATATGATGGATTGCAAATCCATGTCTACACCTATGGAGACCAACCTACATAAATTAAAGGAGGTTGCAGCCATTTCGGAGTTGGTGGATCCTACATTGTACAGACAGCTGATTAGGTCCTTGATGTATCTAGTTAACACTAGACCAGATATCTGTTATGCTGTGAGTGCACTTAGTCAGTTCATGTGTGAACAAAGACAGACACATCTTGTTGCAGCTAAACATATCCTTAGATACTTGCGTGGCACAATTGGATATGGGTTGAGATATTCTTTAGATGCTGACTTGGAGTTGCATGGTTATACATTTTTTGATTGGGCAAGATGTGTTACAGATCGAAAGAGTACCTCTGGTTGTTGCTTCAGTTTGGGTTCTGCTATGATATCCTGGTGCAGCAGGAAGCAGTCTTTTGTGGCATTGAGTACAGCAGAGGCAGAGTATATTGCAGCTTGTATGGCAGCTCGGGAAGCAGTATGGCTTCATAAGCTCCTTGCAGGATTGTTTGGACAATCAATGGAGCCTACTATCATTCATTGTGATAATCAGAGTTGCGTGAAGCTTTCTGTCAATCCTATGTTTCATGACAGAACCAAGCATGTTGAGATAAAATACCACTATATTAGAGATATGGTATTGAGGAAAGCTGTACAATTGAAGTATATTAGCACTAATGAGCAGACGGCAGATATTCTCACCAAGCCTCTCTCCAGAATAAAGTTTGTGTACTTTTGAGATAAGCTTGGTATGGTGGAGAATCCAGCCTTAACCGAGAAAGAGACTTAGTATCAGTGATAGCCTATAATGAGTTCTTTTTTGTGAAGAGAAGTTCGAGGTGAAATCCCTTGTTTAATGAGTTCTTCTCCGCGAGAGAAGTTCGAGGTGAAATCCCTTGTTAAATGAGTTCTTCTCCATGAGAGAAGTTCGAGGTGAAATCCCTTGTTAATGCATTTCTCTTTGAGATTTGAGGTGAAAGCCCTTGTTTCCACCCTCCGAGAGAGTCATGGTGGATGTCATGTGTGTGACTCCATGACAACATCACGTGAGAGAATCCGTGATTTTATTTGTACTCGTGTTTCACCCTCTGGGAGACCCATGGTGAAAAGTCATGATGAGGTGACAACATCACGCAAGTGATGAACACTTGTACACACCATAGTATGGTTGTAGCCATTATGGTTGATATCATGTTGAGGTGATATCTGATATCACGATGAGGTGATATTCTTCCTTTCCACAATTGGTTGTAGCCATTGTGGTAGACATCACATTGAAGTGATATGTCTTGTGCAGCTGGAAGTACTCTCCCTAGCTGAGAGGGAGTGTTGATGTTCATACTAGCGTCGGTCTTGACTTCCAGCCGATCTCCTTACATATTCGAATAAATTAGATGATAGTCTTTGACTATCTAATTTATATATATGTTGCGATTTAATGAAGAAGCACGTATTCTTAAGAAGATGCAATTTATTTAAGGCTGAATTCATTTGTTAAGAAGGATTATGATTTGTTTATTGAGGCTGACTTTCGTACTCCATGAGACACAATTTTACTAGTGTGATCTTCCATACAAAGGCGTCATTTATTATTGGTGGCTGACTCTTGGTGAAGGCCGACTTGAGAACATTTGAAGAGGCACGTCCTCTCTCAAATGTTGTATATATATTCGATGGTTCACTTCTTTGTCATCATTCATTATTCAGTTCATTTTCTTCATATGCGAGTTCAAGTGAAGAGCAGAAGTTCGAGTTATTAGTTTTAGATTGGTTATCCTTCATCAAGTGTGAAGTCTTCAAGGCAGTTCGATATCTATTGTGGCTGTATTATGTATCAGCAAATTGTTGTCTTGAGTTGGCTGTGTTGCATCCTTCTTTGGTGCTCATTTTGTCCTTCATATTGGCCTATTGTAAAAGGAGACATTCTTTGTTGAGATTCAATATATAAGTGATATATTGTAGCTGGGTTTTTCTCCCTCAAGAGGAGGGTTTTCCCAGGGTATCTGTTGTGTATTGTGTCTGATTTTGAATTAATTTTCTGTGCATTTAATTTGATCACTAAATTTAACAACTTATACAAAAGATGGCGAACTCTTAGATGAAGTCGGCCTCATTAAAATATATATTACAAGTAAATGAAATTGGCTCTAATAAATAAATAGCCATTGGCTATATTTAATTTATTGCTTATCGATGGAAGTATGAAGCCCGCAGCTACAACATCAACATTGAAGGGCGAACTTGCTGCTGAATATATTTGAATTGGAATGGATTGAATGATTGTCAAATGAGGAGACACCTTCTCCTTTACATATCAAACTAGGTGCTCTCCTTTCTAGGGCCGACCTTCCAAGAATACAAATTTTATATATAAAGCCAAGGCCGACCTGCCTTGAGTTGAATGTATTTAAGGGAAAATATCTCCCGAAGCTATACAACACTAACATGCTTTAGGTTGCTTAGAATTTCAAATGGTGAAAAAGGCTTGTATTTGTATGCATTAATTTGTTTTCCCGCAAAAGTAATTATGAAAAGCCGACAATGACATATTTAAAGTTGGCCCAAAATAGGTTGGACAAGGGTAGTGGCACCCTAATCTAGTATTTGGGTTGAAGCTCAATTTGTGTGAAGGTTGGAGCCTTTGCTGGGTTGGAGCTCAGTTTGTGTGGGGGTTGAAACCTCCAATAGGTTGGAGCCTATATTTCTGTCAAGTGGAGATTGGAGTCTCTAGTAGGTTGGAGCCTACAAGAAGAAGAAGATTACTCTATAATATGTGAGCAATATTTTGCCGTGGTTTTTTTCTTGAAAGGGTTTCCACATAAATCATGTGTTCTCATTGTATTCTTAATTGCTAGATCTTGCATATGTGTGGTTGATGTGATTGATTAAATTTGTAAAAGTAAAAGTTTGTAATTGCATTATATTGATTCAACCCCCCTCTCAGTATAACTGTGTGCTCATCACCACATAACAACAATGTAAAGACAAAGGAACAGACACATGAGGTGCAATATAGCATGACAAACACGAAGCATACACTATAAAATTCCAATGCAAACACAATGCAAATGTAAAAAAGGGAGTATGATATCACAGACTAGCAAGCTCTACAGAATTCTTACTAGGATCCATACCCAAGGCACTCATGAATCACAAGGCTAGCAAAGTTCGATATTTGCTAGGTGTTGATGTTCATGCAGCGTCGGTCATCTCTTCCAGCCCAGATCAAATAAAGATGTCAATTAAATTGTAGCCTATCGGCTATTTAATTAATGATAGCGATTTCATGAAATGATGCGTCACTTATTAAATGATGATTAATATTTATTTAATGTGAGGAGACTCGATTTGTTATGAGGCCGACTTCTTGAAGAGTTGCATACTTTTCATTGGACGTGATTTATTGGAGACACATTCTTCTATATAGGCCGACTTGTCTTGAAGAGACACGACCTATCCACTCACTTGTATATATGATCGACGCCCTTCATTGTCTCTCACTCATATTCATTCTCATTGTGGTTCATCATAAGTCGTCTTCCATTGTGCGAATTTTGTAGAAGATTAGATCGAGTTTCTGTAGAAGGCTGAAGTTATTATCCGCATATTGTATCACATTGTTACAGTGGTTGCATCAGTTTATTGTGCTTTCTCTTGGCCTTGATATCGGCCTCTATTGTAAAGGAGACTCTCATTTGTGATTCAATATATAAGTGATATATTGTTGCTGGGTTTTTTCTCCCTCAAGTGGAGGGTTTTCCCAGGGTATCTGATGTGTTCTTGTGTTGATTTTTGAATTAATTTTTTGTGCTCTAATCTGATCATAAAAACTAACATGGTATCAGAGCGGGTTTGAAGAAGATCTTGATCAGATTACAGCGATACTCTTTATTCTCTTTCTCATTGTTGATTACTTCTATCTCTTCGTCAAGATGGTGAACGGACTCAAGATCGGGGACAAACTTGAGGGAGCAACAAATTTCACATTTTGGAGATTCAAAATTATGCTCACCTTGGAGGAAAATGAATTGGCTGAGTTCGTGGAAAGCAAAGTTTTCGAGCCTTCTAATGAGGAAGAGAAGATTCAATGGAAGACAAAAGATACTAGGGTGAAGAAGATGTTAGTTGATTCCGTGAAGGATCATATTGCTCCTATCGTCTCAAAGTTGAAGATAGCAAGAGAGATGTTTAAAACTTTGGAGGAGATGTACGAAATCAACAACACAAGCCGTGCTCTTGCATTAAAGCAACAACTTCATCATGTTAAGATGGCGGAAGGAGAATTTGTCATCGCTTACTTCATGAAGATTTTCGAATTGAGAGATCAACTCTTTACCATTGGTCATATTGTTGATGTCAAGGATTTGACCATGTTGGCTCTTAATGGTCTTCCTTCATCTTGGGAGTCTTACATTCAAGGAATCGGTGCAAGATCGAAACTTCCCAAGTTTGATTGTTTGAGGGAAAATTGTATTCAAGAAGAGTCTAGGTTGACTGTGAGAGGTATTGGTCGAAGCTCTACAAATGAAGACATTCATGTTCTTTCCACTCAAGCCTCAAAGAAGAAAGGGAAGAATGGAAAGAAAGGATACTTCAAGAGGAATAGAGATAAAGGAATTAATGGTGCTCCCGCATTCAAGAAGAAGAGGGACCTCTCCAAAGTCCAATGTTTTTGTTGTGACAAGTTTGGTCACTATGCAAAGGATTGCCCAACCAGGCCTAATCAGCATGCTTCACTTGCAGATGTGGATGAGATCTCTCCTTAGAAGGATTTTAGGGAATTTCTATTCTAAGTCATGGGCATGTGTTCAAGCCATAAAGGTTGTGTGCTGATTTGAGCGCAAGAGCAGCGTATCTTACTGTGTCTCGTATTTGCATCCATCAGAGTATTTAAAGAGATAAGTATTCTTTGTTTGTTGAGTTATATCATTTAGTTGGATCTTGTAATTAGTAAAGAGAGATAGTGGTTTCTCTTGAATTGTGTTCACTAGCATAAGATCCTTTGAAGATTTCATTTATTGCAAGTTATTTCATGTTGGTTGTGAAGATTTCTTAGTGTGACTCTGAAATAAAAAGAGAATTACAATTTCGATGGTGATTAGTTGGTCACATCAATATCATTCTCTAATGCATAAACTATGATAGAGCCTTGAACTCTTGGAGAGAGTTGGTTCTACATGCTAACTGCATAATGCATTCAAGAAATCTGTAGTTGTGCAGATTGTCTTTTGTTGTGCTGAGTTTAGCACTCTCGAGAGGAGTAAAAGATGGAAGAAAGAGTTATATTAGAATTCAATAAAGATAAGTTTCTTTATCCCTTCATTCTGATCTTTTGATATATTTCTCTTCTAGGTTGATTTATTTATTTATGTTTTAATATTGTTCATAAATTCTTATGTATTCATGCTATAACTTGAAATAGTAAACTTTGTATGATTCTAGCCTTGATATTTCTTTGGATAGTTATAAACTGTTAGCAATATCTCTCTAAAATGCTTTCAAGATAGTTTTAGGAGCAAGAAGGTGATGAGAGATTGCTTAGTGTTGAAAAGCTTGAGGCATCTTGTGAGGAAGTCATGCCGACCAAAGAAATGATCAAGCATGAAGTCACAACTTGCAGCCATGGGACTGAGTTGGTGGCTAGAGGGAGTTCACTTCCAGAAGTCTTCTTTGCAATCTCTGAAGCAGGGATCAAGAGGGAGTTTTGTAACTCACTAAGAAGAAATGAAGATTACTGTATTGCAAGGCTAGGTGCTAAATCCTTAGAGGATCCCTTCAGCTACTGAGATCAAAATTGCTCAAGACTGTCATCTGGATTTGACATTGGTAGCTCTGCAAACCTTCAAAATAGAGTGATCTGGGATGAGGTCGAGGAGGGCAATCCTGAACTCTCTACAGTACCAGAGGTGTGCACTGGAAAACATTTATCTAAGGCAAGTGTTGCAGGCAATATTGGACGAAGAGGTCAGAAGGTTGATGCAAGTACGTGAAGATTTAGAGGGAGCCTACTGAACCTGAAGAAGATGGTAATCTAGTTGATCTTCGTTCCTTAAGTTGATTTATTTCTTACTAGAGAAAATTACCTCATTATCAAATGCAAGAAGGAGATAGCTTCTGAATTTGAAATGAAGATCTTGGTTACATGCATTACTTCCTTGGCTTAGAAGTATGGCAGAAGCCAGATGAGATGATTCTAAGTCCAGGGAAGTATACTATTGATATTCTGAAGAGATTTGGTATGATGGATTGCAAATCGATGTCTACACCTAAATTGAAAGAGGCTGCAACTACTTCAGAACCGGTTGATCCCATGATGTACAGGTAGTTGATTGGATCGTTAGACCGAATATTTTCTATGCAGTGAGTGCATTTAGTCAGTTCATGTGTGAACCAAGGCAAATACATCTAGTTGCAGCGAAGCATATCCTGAGATACTTGCGTGGCACAGTTAGATATGGCTTGAGGTATTCTTCTGATGTGGACTTGAAGCTGCAGGGATATACTAATTCCGATTGGGTAGGGTGTGTCACTGATCGGAAGAGCACCTCTGGATGTTGCTTAAGTTTGGGGTCTGCGATGATAGCCTGGTGTAGCAAGAAGCAGTCTTCTGTGGCACTTAATACAACAGAGGCCGAGTATATTGCAGCTTTTGTGGCAGCTCGAGAAGTAGTGTGGCTTTGGAAGCTCCTTGCAGGATTGTTTGGACAATCATTGGAGCTGACTGTCATCCATTGTGATAATTAAAGCTGTGTGAAGCTTTCTGTCAATCCAGCGTTTCATGATAGAACTAAACTTGTTGAGATCAAATACCACTATATCAGAGATATGGTATTGAGGAAATCAATTCAGTTGAGGTATATCAGCACTGATGAGCAGACGACAGACATTCTCACCAAGCCTGTTACATCCCAATATTATAGCTACTATTGTATAGGGCAATTGATTGTAATGCTTGAATCTTGATGATGAATAAAACATGGTTGATCTCGTTATTAAATGAATGAGTCCTGTTTAAATGATGGTTTCATTTGATTGTTACTTCTAAATGATTTAGTCTTGATTAAATGTTGCATACAATTATGGAATAATAGTATTCTAACTTGTGAGATGTATTTACCTTGTCATGAGCATATGACTGCCGGTGTCATGTCATGATGTGCAGGTACGAAGACTGATCCTCCGGACAGAGGAGAGATCATTCGGGGAGGAACTTGGTCGGGTAAACAGTAACGAATACCAAATTGAGCATACACACACATACTATAAATTGAGTAAGCCAAGTCTGTTTGTTGAGATAACGGTAAGTCATCCATAGGCTTTAGGAGTCTAGTTTACTTCTTTGTGCTTGAGAGATGATTGTTTGTTTCTCAGACTTACAGTATTATGTTCATAACGTGAATGGGTCTAAGCGAATAGGTTAAGTGGGTGTGTATATACATGTATATAGTATACTGAGATATATACGAGTATATATGTGTATATATATATATATATACACTATCTGTTATCTATGGATAAATAATATTACTATAATATTTGCCTTCGAATTTATATATATATATATTGAAAAGTACTTGGACCAACTGGCAAAATATATATATTTATATTTGTTAAATATAAATATAGTTATATATAAGTAATTATATATTAAAGATTATATATAATATTATTATAGTTATATTAAAATATATAAGTATATTAAATACTTGGGTATTTAAATATTTATATGTTTAATATTTAAAAGAACTATAATAATATTTATATAATAAAATATATATATAATGAAATTATATTTAAACTTCTAAACTTATGGAAATTAACTTATTACTTAAATAATATTGTAAAATCTCTTAAGTGAAAATTAAAGATCATATTTTACTAGGAGTAAATAAATATTTAAATAAGTCAAATGATGAAACATTTCGATTTTAACTATAGAGAATAATAACTTAAACATAGAAATCGAATTCTTTTGCTGGAGATAACAAATTAAAGAGAAGTCGAATTATTTTTAAATGAACATTTGAAAAGGAAGTTAAAACGTAATATTTTGTAAAACTCATGAAAACTGCTTGAAGGAAATCGCGCACATCATGAAAATCGCGTGAAAAAGCCACGCACAGGAAGAAAAACGCGCCAGAAACGCGGGGCAAAGAACTGGTCACTGATAAATGGTCGAATGCTAATCTCTTGGCCTGAAATGGCGACGTGGGAACATCTTAACCTTGACCCTTTCATCTGAAATGAACTTCCTGATTTTATTGCTTCAATTTAACCTAGAATCTAAAAAAAAAACGCCTTGCTATCAATCCGCCATGTGAGAGCTGAAGTCGTCTTAACTTGCTGGCTTAAAAGGAGGTCGAATCACCTGCAATTTGATGACTTAGGGTTAAGGAATCCGCCAAATGTCCTTTTGACTGTTTCTGGGCACTATGTTGTCAATTCGCATGCCTTCATAGGTGGAAATCTGTTGCAATTCGGGCCTATATAATGATGCCCTTTCACTCTTCTCAAACACACCTCTTGCTAAATACAAGTTTCACAACATTTTGAGAGCTCCCATACCAATTCATTTGAGTTGCTGTGTATTCATTATTTGCTGCATTTCCTATATACCGAGTGAAATAAATACTGTGAGCTTTTACCAATTAAATTACAGTGTTAAGTCTTCTTTTTAAGATTTGAGTGGAGTGAAGCCATAGACGAATTAATCTTTAATTAGAGGAGTGAAAATTGTGAGGAGTGTTTTGAAAGTTCTCCTTAATAGCCGTTTAATTTGGAATTATGGAAGTTTGTTGAAGAAGAGTTGGGGAGAGCTGTGTTGGAGCTTTAAAATCAGGCATGAATCTTCCTATTATATAACTTTTGTTAAAGTGTTGTTTATTTTGCGTCTTGTGATCGTTGCTTTCAATTAGCTTTAATAGGAAAGAACCAATTCGATGAATAAAGCAATGCATTAAAGGAGAAAATGTGTAAAGGATTCAATGATTATGGGAAATTGTGAAAAAGGGATTATTTGGGTTAAGAGTTTAAAGGATTAAATTATTTATCTTGCATTAAGAAGAAATAATAGAAAAAGGTAAAAGGGAAGGATTTACTTGCATTTTAAATGGTTATTGCGTGTTGTGTATGATCTCTATATATGGAGAATACGTTGATGTACTTATTATCTACTAGGATCGAGATGATGGCAGAATCAAGTGAAGTCTTTTAGCTTAAGTTATTAGGATAACTGAGACAAGTTTAGTACTCCTAGGATAAAGAATTCCTAGTTAGGAGGAATTGATACAAGACTCTTGAATACTGTTTTCATTTCTAGTAGGTTTGTATGATTGTAGGATGTCTGGGATGACGGATTCGCCCATTGAAGGACAAACCTATGCGTAGAGTAAGGAAGCCTTAAGTCAAATCGGCCCTGAGTAGTGTTTATGATAGATGACCTTCATTCGAAATACTGAATGAGAATACTTTGGCCAAAGTAGTGAAAAGTACGACATCCACCTAGATGTGAGATAGTTGAGACTAAACTGTCAGTTCATTGTGATCCGAGTACTAGATCGAGATTGTGAAATAGCAAGGTTCTAGTTGAGTAGGACACCGCACTATGCTCAGTTGGTAATCGTTAAAGAATACCCTACCAATCTCTTCTTCGAAGGGAGGGTCGTTCATTGCAAAATGATCGTGCAGGGGACCGCATTATAAGTCCGTGGTTGGCGGAAAAGCGCCCGAGTGATGTTTCTCCTCCACAGCGAGCGGCCGATGTGCCAAGATTTGAAAGGACGGACTCCTGGACCTTCTTACTTCTATTTGTGCAAAAGCTTACGAGCTATGTATGTAAGTGTCTTTTAACTCTGATTTATATTTGCAAAGAAACATATTGTAACTTGTACGCGTTTATCAATAAAGAAAGGAAGAAATTTTATTGAATTATCTTTGTTAGATGTTGCTTTACATGTTTAAAGTGAGAATTGGAAAGTTTTTAATTTACGCAGAAGTGGGTCGTTACAATTTGCGCCTGGCTAGGAAAAGGTTGAAAATAAATTCCAAGTCTTTTAAATCTGAAAGTCAAACCTCCTATATGCACCTGGACTTACCTGTGGGGGGCCTTGAAAAATACCAAGTTCCAACACTTGATGTAGAAGACCTCATTTGCGCCCTTGGAAAGAGATGATGATGAATAAAATGTTAAGTGTTCAAAATTGAAAGTGCAACCTCCTAAATGCGCCCAAGGTAATGTGCAGTAGTGGAGAAATTTTCTAAGTGTTGTAAAATGGAAGTGCAAGGTATGAAATGCGCCCAGCTTGTGAGGGTGCAAGAAAGATTTTATAAGCCACAAAAAATGGAATGTGACCCTTCAATATGTGCCCATGCTTATGATGGTGAGCCGGAAAACACCCAAGACATGTAAATTGGAAGCTTGACCAAACAAATGTGCCCAGCAAGGAGGTGACTTAGAAAATTTTCTAAGTGTGAAAAATTTGAAGTAGAGAGGTCCAAATGCGCCCTTGGGAAAGGATGAAAACAAGTTGGTGAATTTGATCAAGTGATGGAAAATGAGACTTCAAGGGGCTAAATATGCCTAAGTCATGGGGGAAAGTCCTTGAAATTTTCTAAGTTATGAAAACTAGAAGCTTGCCTAGCCATATGCGCCCTCAAGGTATTAGAAGGCAAGTGAAAGATTCCAAGGCGTTGAGCTAGAAAACATGCGAAGTATGGAAAATTTGAACCTCAACCCCTTGACTGCGCCTTTGATTTGTGGAGAGATAAAAATATTCTAAATATGTAAAACTTGAAGTGTGACCCTCTATTTGCGCCTAGACTTGAAGGGATAAAGTTACCTGAAGCACGAATGAAGTTGCCAGTGGAAAAGTCAATGAGTGTCGGCTTCACAGGGTTGATAAATATTTTCAAGTCGGAGCAACAAGAAATGTTCACAGAGTTGAAGAAATGGATTAAATTTTGATGAGAGAATATTTTCCTAAGGTTCAAAATTCAAAAAATTAAATGAACCCGTTCATTGCATACCCATGAATTTGATGCGTTCTGAGGAAAATTTTCTTCTGGGTATTTAAGATCTTCGACAAGGAGAGGGTTTTAAAGTCTTCCACAGTTCATTGAGGCCTTCGAGATGGAGATTTTTGATGGGCACTTAAATAATGAATTTCCTAAGTTTGAAATTTTTTCTAAGGCAAGGAATAAAACGTGTTTTCAGTGTTAAAAATGCCTTGGTGGATGAATTTGAAAATGATTGCCTAGATGATTTTTGATCAAATTTCTGATGAAAGAGATTTTTTTTCTCGAGCCTGAGTTAGATGAAATGTTAGAGTGAAGTGTGCCAGGCAAAATACAAGATAGGTTGGAAATTTGGCTAAGGCATGAAGAATTTGAGTGCGAAATTGGCTAAGGAAAAACGATGAGCTCTTGAAGATCAGAGCTTGAAAATCCTGGTAAGTAAGTTGAATTTATATTATGAAGTGTTCTAATACTCTTCTCCTTGCTTGTTTTGCAGGAGGAACGTCAAGACCAAGCGGTGATGAAGAAAATACTCCAAGACTAGATTTCAATTTCGAAGGATGAAAAGTTGCAAGAAAATGGCTAAGTGTTGAGACTTAGCGACAAAAAAGGAGCGTTTTAAAAACTCAAGATGGAGAAAAGATTGGAAGCTCAAGCAAAGTTGAAGAACAACGTCAAGAAGAAGATCGAGAATAGTGTGAACGCGTCTACAAACGGGAATCTTCTAGAGGATGGTGGCTATTAATTGCTCATTTATTGCCCCACTCTCCATTATGACGGTTTTTAGGGCAAATCTTGTTTAGGGCTGAGGTGGCACGATCTGGGCCATCCAGTCAATTGTAATTTGAGCCGTCCGATGGACTTGGCCAGCTATAAAAGGGGGAGTCCCCCTTCATTTGTACATTCATTAGACAGTAGAATTAGAGTAGAAGTTAGAATAGAGAGACAAGTTAGTAGTAGCTTAGTATAGATTGATAGTGTAGTTTGAAGAGGGAAAGTTTTCCCTTGAAAACTTTGTAAGAAATTGTTGTGAACACTCTCTCAATAAAAGAGTTTTTCATTGATGGTGAATTTCGTCTTTGTTGTGAGTAGCTAGCAAGGTTTCTTTGTCCTTCTGATTCGAATGGTAGCTTTCATTTCATGCAAATAGATAGTAATAATGGAATGTGGTGTTTGATCTAAGCAACTTCGTCTATCCATACCACTAGTGTATTTGCTGATGGTGAATGCGCCTTGTGTGGTCAACTGGAATATCATGTACTCAACTTCGATCATGATTTGTATGTCTATATGCGTCGTTGTGATGGTATTTTCATGCTAAGTTGTGATCTGAACACCTTGAACTACTCCTCTGAAGATTGCACCGACTCCGTGGAAGTTGTCCGATGCGAGGCAAAGCGAAGTCTGGTTAGAAGTTTGCTGAAGTTGAGCTCCATATCCCACACCTTAGAATAGATTTAGACTCTCTAAACCCTACAATCATTTCAATTCAGTACTTTCTGGTTAGTTTAGGAAACCCGTGCTTCATAGACAAATCTTTTGAGCATTTAAAAACACCTTCCTCTGCTGCTGAACAATTCCGTAAGTCCCCTTGAAATACCAGCAAATCACATCGAGCCAAACTGAGCCTATTCGCACTGAAAGAACCTTGGAGTTGAACGCGCGAACTTTCTTGCAATCTTAGCGTGCGGAATACTTTGATCAAGAGAGAATAGGGAAGCCATTGGCAACTTTATTCTGCGTTGGTGCGGTCACGAAAAACACGTCAACATGCATGTCTAGAGATTCTTTCTGGGTTTTTCGAAAGCTTCACAATGATATAGCATGCAAGGTGAAATGATGGCTTTCAGCACTCAACCTTCAGAGGCTATTTTTAGGGTTTGCATGTCAGAGTTTTCAACACATGTCTGGATATTCTTTGTGGGTTTTTCAAGAGCTACGCGGTGATGTGACATGCAAGCAAGGATGATCATTTTTCAGAGACTTACTATTTTTAGTAGGTTCATTCCAGTGGTTGCCCAACACATCAAGATCACGAACAGGGTGAAGTGCAACAAAAACGGAGTCAAACGGAGGTCGTTTGATTGACATGCAAGTCAAATTAAGGTTTCAAGCTTCAGGACCTAAAATGAGGGGTCAAATGCCAGAATCTCCGAAAACCGACGTATCCCATTGCGATCAGCATCTTTCAAGGAGTCCACTGGTAAAATTTGAAGGCGATCTGAGCACTTACTATTTATAGTAAGTCACTTCTAAAACAGGGCTAAAAATAGCAGGTCAGCACGAGGCACCAGTATGAGCAAGTCATACAAGCGATGAGGACCCCATGGAGCGAATTTCAAATCAAATGGAGTTGCAAAGGTTCAAAAATCAAGTACTTACTATTTTTAGCAAGTCCATGCAGAAGAATTAGGGTTTCCTAAAAAGTAGGGCGAAACACGAGGGTTACACAGAAGCAGCATCCAGTCATGATCAACACCCTTCAGGCAATCTGCACACAAAGTTTGAGCTCATTCTGAATAGTTACTATTTTTAGTAAGCTGCTAAAAATAGTAGGTGCATACTGGCATCAGGTGCCGGTAGCTCAGTCATGTCACGAGGTTCGAAGCAAAGCAAAAATCCAGCCTTCTGGAGCTAGTAATCAGCTTGAAATGCAAAAGTTGCAAAACTTTCTAAAAATAGCAAGTTAGGGCAAGCTGAGGGCATCATGAACAATTCGCCCTAAGTTAGACAAAAAGCTGGAAAATTCATCTAAGTTTGGAAAAATGGAAGCTTGACACCCTTAAATCCGCTCCAAAAGCTTGAAGAGCCATGAAAATTCACTAAGTCTGAGAAATTTGAAGTCTAGCATGCCAATTGCACCTTAGCTACTTGAAGATGGCTGAAAATTCTTCTAAGTACTTGAAATTGGAAGTAGACATGGTGAAATGCGCCCTTGAAGTTGAAGATTGATGGAAAATTTTCTAAGTTATCAAAATTTGAAGCAAGGACCTCCATATGTGCCCTTGGAAAGAAAGACACTTGAAATTTTACTAAGTATGGCAAATTTGAAGTCCCTACTCCATATGTGCCCTTGCAAGCTTGAAGGGAGTTGAAAATTTCTCTAAGTATGTAAAACTTGAAGTAGACCCCCTTGTATGCGCCTTTGACTTGGAGGAAACCTTGAAATGTTCTAAGTGTTGTGAATTTGAAGCTTATCACTCCATATGCACCCAAGAACTTGAGGAGGGGTAAGAAAGTTTCTAAGTCTTGAAAACTTGAAGCTCACCCATGAAAATGCGCCCTTGGAAGGTTGGAAGGCTGAAAAATATTCTAAGTATTTTAAACTTGAAGCATGACCCTCCATATGCGCCTAAGGAGAGGAGAGGGTGATTAAAATATTGTAAGGCATGAAAATTTGGAGGCACCCCTATATGCGCCCAACTTTGGAGGAAGAGTTAGAAGTTTTTTTAAGCATCCAAAACTTGAAGTGTGACCCTCTATATGTGCCTTGATCTTGAGGAGAGGTAGGAAAATGTCTAAGGCATTTAAACTTGAAGTTTGCCCCCCTTATATGCGCCTTAACATGAAGATGGATGAGAAATTTAGCTAAGTGTTGCAAACTTGAAGCTTGACCTCCTGTATGCGCCCTTGAAGAGGAAGTCCATAAAAATTTGTCTAAGGCACCCAAATTGAAAGTAAAGGTGGCGAAATCCGCCTTAACCCAAGGAGAGGTGTTGGGAATGTTTCTAAGTGTCATAAATTGGAAGGAGGACCTATAAAATGCGCCTTGACTTGGAGGGAAAAGTTTAAAAAATTTCTAAGTATTGGAAACTAAAAGCTTGAAGGGTCATATGCACCTGAGAGTTGAAGAAGAAGTTTCAAATTTTTCTAAGTGTGGAAACTTGAAGTAGGCCATGGTAAATGCGCCCAAGCTTGAGTGGGACTTGAAAATTCTTCTAAGACAATAAAACTAGAGGCTTGAAGAGGTAAATGCACCTAGCACGACATGGAGGAGTTAGAAAAGTTTCTAAGTACTGGAGATTGAAAGCTCAACACTTCAAATGCATCCCCCTTGAAGGATGAAGTAAAGAAATGTTTCTAAGGCATTTAAATTGAAAGCTTGAGGAGTCATATGCGCCCAAGAAGAAGAGAAGGCCTTGAAATTTTCTAAGACATAAAAATTGAAAGCTGGACCCCCTAAATGCGCCTTCACTTGGAGATGGATGAGAAAGTTGGTTAAGTATTGAAACTTGAAGTAGACACCTCTATATGCGCCTTGACTAGTAGGGGGAATTGGAAAATATTCTAAGTGTTGTAAACTTGAAGGAAGCACTCCTAAATGCGCCTTACCTTGCATGGATACTTGGAAATTTTTCTAAGTGTAGTAAACTTAAAGCAAGCACACCAAAATGCGCCCAACTTGAAGGTGAGAGATAAAAAATTTATAAGTGTAAAAAAAAATGATAGTTGAGAGGTCTAAATACGCCCTTCAAAAGGATGAGTTCAAAATTTCTCTAGGGCAAGAGCAAAATTGGAAGTAGAAGGGATGGTATGCACCTGGCTTGAGGAGGTTATTATTAGAGTTAGAAAAATTTATCCAAGTGTTCAAAATGGAAGTGTGACCCTCTATATGCGCCTAGAGACTAGAAGCTAGGGGAAATGTTTTATGATGTTGAAATTGGAACCTCAAGGTAATAAATGTGCCCATGATGGTGATGTTATTTTAATTTTTTTCTAAGGCATAAAATTCCACCTCTAGAGAAATACGCCTAAGCCTGAGAGAGGATGATGAGATTTGCTAGGGCATGGACAAAATTGGCAAGAAGGAATCAGAATGTACCAGCTTCAAGAGATTGACGAAAATTGTCAAGGCTGAGCAAGAAAAATACGCCTAGAGGTGGAGAATGAAGATAAAGTTTGAAGGAAATATTTTTCTAAGGTACAAAATTCAAAAATTAAACGAACCCCTTCGTTTGTAGACCCATGAATTTTGCACCTTCTAAGGGGAATTCTCTTCTAGGTACTGGACATTTTTGACAGGGGATGGATTTTAAAGTCTTCTACACTCCTCTAGAGATTCTAAAGTGAAGATTTTTACTCGGACGCCTGGTTGATGAAATTTTCTAGAGAAAAAAAATTATTTCTAAGGCAGATGGGTTGGAAATTTGTCTAAGGCATTGAAATATGAAGCACAGGTGTTGTACGCCCAGCCAACAGATGATGAAAAATCATGAACAAAGCAAAGTTGGCTAGAGAAAAGGATGAACTTGATCACTCAGACCTTGGAGATCAGAACACAGATATCAGGTGAGTAAAGTGAATTTTTATATTGCAAAGTGTTTTGATGTCCTTCTCTTTGTTTGTTTTGCAGGATGAACGGCGGGGCCAGAGCACGATGACTTGAAGCAACGAAACAAGTAATCCAAGATGATATTACAACCTTGAAAAGAGATAAAGTTATGTGTTTCGAGCTCGTCCACGAAATCTTAGTTGCACCCAAATTGTGAAGGGAGATGTTATCAGAAATGGCTAAGTGTTGCACCCAACGCAGTCAGGCAAGTGGCAAGGAGGAATGATTGAATCCAGGACAAGAAAATCTTTCAGGTTCAGGACGAAGGAAGAGATGAAGGCCCAAGTGTTGGAGACTAACATCATGAAAAATTGAAGAACAAGGTAAAGAAGTTCTCCTTAAGTGTAAAATCCTTCGATGACCCCGAGGATGTTCTCTAGCATGCTTCGCACAACTCAAGATGCAGTGACAGGAAGGAGAAAATCATCGTCAAGCAGGAGAAAGAGGTTGCAGGCTTGAAGTTAGATCAAGAACGTGCCTGCCATACCCTTTCAAGAAGCTGAAGCAGTGTTGATCAAACTCATCCAGTTTGCAGTCAGGAAGAAGAACAATGCGAACACGTTTACAAACAAGAATCTTCTAGAAGATGGTGGACATTAATTGCTTATTTATTACCCCACTCTTCTTGGTGGCGGTTTTTAGGGTTAGGGTTGATATGGCTCAATCTGAGCCCTCCATTTGATTGTAATAAGAGCCCTCCATTGAACTTGGCCAGCTATAAAAGGGGCATCCCCCCTCATTTGTACATTATTAGATTAGATAGTAGAGATTAAAATAGAGAGACTGATAGTGTAGCATAGATTGGTAGGATAGTTTGAAGAAGGAGGAAAGTTTTTCCTCTGAAAACTTTGTAAGAAATTGTTGTGAACACTCTCTCAATAAAAAGAGTTTTCATTGATGATGATCTCGTCTTTTGTTGTGAGTAGCTAGCAAGGTTTCTTCATCCTTCTAATTCGAGTAGTAGCTTAAAGTAAAGTAAATTTTCATTTTCATGCAAGTAGTTAGTCATTGTGGAATGTGGTCTTCAATTGGAACAAACTTTGTCTATCCATACCACTAGTGGGCTTGCTGATGGTGAGTTCGCCTTGTGTGGTCAACTGGAAACTCGTGGACTTAACTTCGATTATGATCTTCATGTTGGTATGCGTCGTCATGACGGTGTCTTCATTGTTGAATTGTAATCTGAATATCTTTAGTTACTCCCCTTGAAGATTGCACCAGTTCTGTGGACGCTGTACAAAGTGAGGCAAAACGGAATCTGGTTGAGGCTTGTGAAAATTGATCTCCACATCCCACGCCTTAGAGTAGATTAGAGCCTTATTATCCCTGCAACCATTTAAATTCAATACTTCTTGGTTAGTTTAGGAAATATGAGCTTCACTGATAAATCCTTTGAATCCTGAAAACCCCTTCCTCTAGAGTGAACAATTACGTAAGTCCCCTTGAAATACCAGCAAATCACATCGAACCAACTGAGACTATCCATTGCATGAAGGAACCTTGGAGTTGAATGCATGATCTTTTTAGCAATCTTAGCATGCAGGAGATTTTTTTCAAGAGAGGATAGAGTCGCCGTTGGTAACTGTATTCTGTGTTGGTGCGGTCACGAAAAACACATCAATAGGTTTGTAAGGCAGCCATTGAAGGAGGAAGAACAGTAGGTTAAAGGAGAAGAGGTTCAATCTAGTGCAGTTGGGGCTGCAAATCCATCAAAGAGGTATATATTTTCTTTCCTTTTTTTTTTCAATTTTTTTGCAAAATTTCAAGCATAAAATGTCTGATTTTTTTGCATTCTTTTGCATTTTTCAGTTTAAACTTGCATTCAAAATAAAAGAAAAAAAACATGAGCAGAGTGGGAGTGGGAATGAAAGTGAAAATGACGTGCAAAATCAAAGAGAAAGTGGTGAGGGTGTTAATGGAGAGCAACCAAACCCATTTAAATGCCCTTCAAGTTTCAACAATCATGGAACCGTATGCAAAAGGACCTTTAAACAAAAAAAAACTTTCCTTCAATATGTTACACCTACGGGGCAAAGACAAAAAAATTCAAGGGTGGAATCGCCATGTTTTCCATAAAGATTTTAGGGCAACTACACAAGGGTAAGGTGTCATTTTTTGGGTGAGGTGGACCATGGAGTTAGAATGTGTCTTGAGTCAAAAGACCATGAAGCAATAGGGTGCCAAAGATTGCAAATGGAGATGGATGGGGTTCAAGATGGGTCATCTTCTTTTCCAAATCCGCGATGAACTATACCTATGCCTTCCACGGTTGGTAGTAGTGAAGTTGCCACAAGAGGAAAGAGGAAGGTGAGTGGTAGTGGGAAGAGAGCTTAAGTTGAGTCTATGTTTGTTTAATAACCAAGCACGAGAAGCCACGGAATCTTCCATGGCCAAATTCTTTTTTGCCCATGCCATCCCATTTCATGTGGCCCTTTCCTCTTATTTCAAACAAATGGTTAAAGATATAACCAATATTGGTCCTTCGTTCATACCCCCTAGAGATCATAAGCTATGCACCACCCTCCTAGACAAAGAGTACTCCAAAGTTAATGTGCTAATGGAGGATATGAGGCGAACGTGGATGAGGACAGGTTGCTCTATAGTGATGGATGGGTGGAATGATGTTAGACATCAGCCACTCATCAATATCATAGTCACATGCCCTGCTAGTTCTTATTTTCTTTGAGCCATAGATTGTTCGGGGAAACGTAAGGATGTAGACTTCCAGTATTCCATTTTGAGAGATGCCATAGAGGAGGTTGGAGGTTGGGGCTGTTAATGCGGTGCAGGTGATCACCAATTCAGCATGTGTGTGCAAATCAGCTAGTTTGATGGTGGAGGGTACTTATAGGCACATCTTTTGGACCCCGTGTTGTGTTCATGCATTGAAAGACATAGGGAAGTTGGATTGGGTGAAGCAAGTGGTGGCAGAAGCTAAAGAGATTCAAATGTTCATTTGCAATCACCACACCTTGCTCTCTACAAATCATCTTCAAAGGATTTTCTCAAACCTGTTGAGACAAGGTATGCTACTTTATTTTGTTTCACTTTCAAATTTTGAAACTTCAAACATTTCAATTTGTATTCTAAATTTGATTTTGTTTTAATGAATATACATATGCCACATACTTCATCATGTTGGAGAGGATGCTTGAGGTGCATGAGCCTCTACAATTGATGAAGGTCAATTCAGAGTGGACTAGCTGGCCTAATTCAAGTTTACTCAAGGAAAAGCCATCAAACAAAAGATCCTCAATGAAGATTGGTGGTCCAATGTGAGGTAAGACATATTAGATTGCTGATTTTCATATTAAATTTCTGATTTTAATATTTTAATTTTATTGTCCAATGTTCCAACTTTTGAAGTTTCTAACATGTCAATTAATTCTTTTGAACTTTTTGTTTGCATTTTGCAGATATATTTGCTCCTTCATCTCGCCTATTGTAGATGTCATCTGATATGCTGATACAAACTCTCCTAGTCTTGGAGAAATATATAAGACATTTGACAGTATGCTTGGGAATATCTACCGAACAATTTTGGCAAAGGATCCCACTTTGGTTTATATGAGCAACACATTAGGCCCATTGTGACGCAGAGGTGGAACACAATGAACACCTTGCTTCATATGGCTTCCTTTGCTCTAAATCCCAAATGGTATGCACCAAGGGATGGTAGGGTGCCTCTATGTGATGACCCAAAGATTTTAGATGGGTTCACACGAGCAACTGATAGGATGTATTCCGCAGAGCAGGCTTCAATACTTCAGACACAATTCCTTAACTTTGCAAATCTTCATGGCTCAAATTTGAGTAAACCACAGACGAGGTTGGATAGAGCTATAGTAGCTCAAGCAGATCCGATTGGATGGTGGACATGGCATGGGAGGAATACACCATAGTTGAAGACACTTGCTACTCGCCTTCTTGCACAGGTTGCCAGTTCCTTTGTTGCAGAGAGGAATTGGTCCACATATATTAGCTTTATCCACTTCCTCAAGAGGAATAGACTTACTTCTAGACAAGCGGAGAAGCTAGTGGCCATGCATAGTGCTCTTCAGCTTCAAGATCGTCAGACTCTAAAGTACCGACAAAATCCAGCTCTACGGTGGGATATTGATCCCAAGGACATGGCCCAGGTTGATGAGGAGGAGACACCAGAGGGATTGGTTGGGATTCCATTGGTTGAGGCTAAGGTGGACCATCGCAGTGGCAGTGAATCAAAGGATGACTCTGATTTTGGTGCAGTTATGGGCGATGCAGATTAGGGGCAGCAGTGCTCTTTGTTTTTTGTATTTTGATTTTGATATCATGATTCATAATGTAAAAGTTTAAACTTTAAAACTATATGGCATTTTGATATAAGTTTATAAATTATAACTTTGAGGTTGCTTCATGATTCATGTATGTTAATTTTGAATTTTGAATGCGTATTGAGTATTGACAAATAATGTTGAATACAAATGTTATATGATAAGGTTCTTTAATGTATATTATGCATGCCTTATCCATGTTTTCATATGAATATTTAAAATTTTCCCTATATTTTATATAGCCGTCCCCTTGCCGTCGCCAAATTTGGCCTCAAAATCCGGAAACTTGGGGACTTGTCCAGCCGTCCCCTGCCATCCCTGTCTTGGAAACTTGTGATAACACTGGTTTTTGTGAATTGAAATGAGGATAGGAGGTGGTTTTATAGAGTTTGTGGGGTTTGCATGGGGCCAATAGGCCATTAGGGTTTGGCCTTGGGCACAAAATTAAAAGAAAATTCTGATTGTTTTAAAAAGATTTGCTTTTTGGTCATCTAGCCATAGGAGATGTTTGGAGGTCTTTGAGATGATCTGAAGACTCCTAGGAATCACTTGGACGTCTCGGGGATGCCCTGAAGTTCCAGCACCATCTTGGAGACAACAGCGTTGGTGGTGGGGTGGCAGTGCCGGTGGTGGGGCTGCAGGGGGACGTCCCCTCCAAGTCCCCAAGTCTCTGAGATAAGCATGTCTTGGAAACACAAGGTTTTTGAGGGGGGGACGCATCCCCGTGGAACACTGCAAATTTCTACTTTTGAATTCTCTATATCATGTATTGTTTTGGCTGCGCATAAATATGCTAATTTTTAATGGTTCTATTTTTATCTTTTTTTACAAAACTTCTATATTTTTTTCACATATGATATGGTGGTCTATCATGAAATCTCCAAAAAATTCCCCTGTATGTGTGTGCCCATAGCCATATTCATATCCTGGTAACTTAGTTACCTATCTTCTGCAAGGCGAAATTGGTGGTTTTCTGGTATAACCCATGGTTAGCCTTATAATTTCTAGGATAGTGTTCCAAAGACTGATGATTTCAGTGTAACAAGTTAGTTCTTGGTTGTTTTGACTCTGGTCAAGTTTTGCTTTAAATTTCTATATGGGAGAGGATTCAGTAGTTGGATTGGGAATAATCTTTCTCGTCTGGATGCACTTGGAACTTGGTTGAGAAGGATAATTGTCTTCACAGAGTCATCTAATGTTGAGACAGCTTAGGATAGATGCAGTTAGTCCCTTATCACTAATCTAGGGTGGCAACATAAACACAAGTAAAGATCAGATTGGACACTTGGTCCAACAAGCAAAGGAAAGATTCCAGGATGCTAGATTTTGATAAATGTTGTGGGTCTTTCTTCTATCAGGAGATATATGGTCTTTTACTTATTGTTATTTTAATAATCTTTTCCTGATTGCATGAAAAGTTGAAACAGAAATGAAGGGCAGATATTTAGTGGGAGGGTATTCTTTGAAATAAAAGTTGGTATTCATTATTGGAATAAGCTTATCGTATTTTCAGTAAACATGGTTATATAATATGTGACAAATACATTAATGAAAGTGTTGCTTATTACCTGGTATTTTTGGTGTTTGGCAGCAAGGAAATAACAATCACATATTTTGCTGGTCTTGCCAAAACCATTTCTGTGCATTGTGTCGTAAGGTGGTAAGACGCAGCTCTGACCATTATGGACCAAAGGGATGCAAACAGCATACAGCAGATTAACATTTTATAAATGTACTTTGATGAAAAGACTTGACATCTTCAAAACGGCCTAAGATCAATCTTCAAAATGGACTAAGATCATCCAAAGAATATGCCACATATTTACAGATGGCTTCTCAAGAGTTGACCTCGGAAGCCATTCAGCTTTCATCTGTACAGGTTAATGTTTCAGTAAAGATTTAGTTGTATTTTATAATTCAACATGCAAGTGATTATCTTATTTGTTTTAAAGTGTTCCAGTGTTCATATTCATAAATCAGTTCTTTTACGTCAATATTTGTTTTCTGTTCCTTTGAAGGAGAATAATGAATGTGTGGCATTCAGTTGTGAAAAAATATTGTTCAAGGTAGATTGCTTCCTGTGAGGTTATATGTTAATCCTGACTGAAGTATCAGTGTAATGGTATCATTCTCAGAGAGCAGTGCTGCTGCTCCAAATAACACCGAAGTTTGTTTAGCAACAGAGTTGAGTTATAAAGGAAACGATATTTTAATGTTTATATATTTTTTCAATATATAAGCATTTCCTTTAGAGGGAATGGATTGTTAGATTTGTGGTTGTAGCTCTGAATCATTATTTTTAATAAAATTTAAACATTTTAGCATTACATATAAATGATGTTTATTCTTAAATTCCAACTTTATGTTTTTGGAGTTCTCGATGCATTATTTATCAGTATCTAAAAAAGCATTAAAGAAATATCATTGTAACGGACACACTATTTTTGAATATCTAAAAGGAACGTATTGTTAGATTTGAGGTTGTAGCTCTGAAATGGTCTGATAAATAATAAACTGAACATTTTTGCATTGCACATAGATGTTGTTTCTACTTAAATTCCAACTTTTGCTTCATATACTTATACAGGTATTGCAGATCATGGTCAAGTTGATTGTGTGCACCATTCCTTTGTTTGGGTTCTTTCCTTTGTGTAATTTATCTTTGAAGATAATTTTTGGGGTCATGAGAGACACCTTGTAAGAGGATATTTATATTGGATTGTGATGTGATCTTATTGTTTCTGTCGGCAATTCTAATAGTTCTAAAATTATACAGTGGCAATACTATGAGAAACACCAATGCCTGGTTCCTCTGACAGTCCCTACCCTTTCCCCATTTCGGTAGAAATGCCTCCAATCCTTCATTCTTGTGCCGCTGTGGAAGCTAAACCTTAATGAGTGAGGTTGATTTCGGATGCAAATCAAGTCTGGTTGCCCCAACTAAAACTAATATTAATGATCTTATATGATGCTGTTTCTCCTTCTTGCTCGGGGACTTCAATTGGTCAATATTGTTCTCTTTTTTCTCGGTTAAGTCACGAGTAGAGACCTGGATGGTTTAAATCTCTGGTTTTTCTCAGAAATGTCCAGTTGTCATGCCAAGGGGTTTATCTCTGATGCTTAAACACCAGCTATAATGCAGTAGTAATGTTGTTCAAACATAGAAGTTTTGAAGATCTGCAGCTAATAATATATATATCTATGTATACAAGAAAAACGATATCACAAACCAAATTGGGTCATGAGTTAAATTAATCAATTAAGGCCCAATTATATATATATTTTTTAAAATTGTCTTAAGTTTCAATTTGTGTACGACATAAGAATATTCTCATGCACTCTAGGATATGGATGCATCGGATATAAAGACATAAGAGTAAATAAGTTAATGTCAGAGTTAAATTTCTTTCAGAATTAAATTAGATTATGCATATAGGATAATGAGTAATAAAATGTAAATATAGATGAATGAATTAAATACAGCAATAACACATGAACACAAATTTATAATGGGGAATATTATAGTATGAAAAATTCTAGAGTAATATTATTAAGAAAAATTACATATTTGTTTGTATATTTAAAGACACAAGAATGTAACTCTTTACTTATGCTAAGAGATTCCTCATTGCATCTTTCTACTCTTAAAATGATAGTGATTCCATGCTTGACAATAGGCTTTGGTTGTGGATAGAGCACTCCTTAATCAAGCCTTGGTTAATCTCCTTCGATTCCCTTTCTGAACTTCTCTCAGATCAATATGGGTTATGTTAACCAAATATTCCTCTTTTTTTGGAAAACTTCTACTAGGAAGCCATTAGCAATAGAATTGATCACTGCTTGAAGGTTGATTCTACTACTAGATTCATAGGCCACTCTATATTTACTTGTGTTTTGATGGACATAGATATATTTAAGACTCCATGAGGACATTGTTTTGATGGTGGAAATAGGTCTTGGACTCAATTGCTTGACTATGAGGGTTTTCCCTTGAGACATAAATGATATTTTTCCCATTGACCACCTAACTTTAGATTGTTCACTCTTTGAAAGAGAACATGTGGCTACATGTTGGCAAAATGCTCATAATGATCACTTAACTATTAGTGCTTTTGATGACAAGTATTCTCAAGATGTTGGGTCTTCTTTCCCATATAGAATGTCACATTCCAAAAGGTTTTTCTCTTGGGGTTGACATGGATATGGTGGGTCTTGCTATTACGGCTTTGTTGGGAAGTCACGCCTAGATCTTGATTCGTTGCTTAGCCTCCCATTTTTATTTCTTGTGGTATACCTTTGACTTTAGAGCAACACATGTTTTCTCCTAAGGTGGTTGTTCGGTGGTTGGTATCTCCTACTAGACATTTCTCTATTTATGTTCACCCATAGATGGTCCCTCTATGGGAGCACCCCCCGTTTCTCCTAGGTTTGAGGACTTACAAGATAAAATTTATTAGATAATTGTTCAAAGGTGGAACTAAGGTCTTCCCAAATTTGTCTTCCAATCATGCACTAGAGTTGAGGGTGTGAGGTTGACTAGGTAAGTTTTTAGCATTGTTTAGGCTAGATCCTTGGGTTTGTTTTATGCTTGGAAACTTGGTAGTAGATGTGTTTATTCTTTCTTAGCAACTTGACTATAGTTTTAATTATGTATTTCTCATGTAGAAACTTATGTTTGATATTATTTGTTCTACCTGATATATTAGGCTATAATCCCATTAGAACCAACTTACCTTAATCAACACATTCAACATATTTGAATTTAATATTTTGAAAATTATACACTTTGTGATTTAGATCAAAAGTACAAATTTTATCAAGGTATTCACACAAATCATAACACCATTATATAATATTCAATTTTAGTTACGTATAAGAAATTGCAATACAAACTAATGATTCATTTTATAGACACAATTCAATCTTAACATAATAAAATTAGTAGAAATAAACAAAGAGTTGTTAGTCATAAATTTTTGAAGTTATGATTATAACAATGCTTTTCATAATTAAATTAAAATATAATTATATCATTTTAATTGATATTAAGTAAGAATTTTTTCAGTGATTATATGTTGTCACTTTGACATTTCTATCTTTGAGATTTTTTTTAGAAGTGTTCAATTTGTTGATATTAGATAGATTTTCTTTGATCCTAAAACGAAATTATTTCAAGTTAGAAATATTATTTTCTTAATATAAATATATATCATGCTATTGTATATAAAAATCTAGGCCAGAATATTTACAATTTGACAAGGTCTATCTTTAATTTTCTAAACTTAACCTATTTAGCATCTTTGTTTAAAAGTTATATATTGATAGAAAATTTAGATGTTGAACACCAAAAAATGTATATTAATAGAAAAATTTAGTCAATAGCAAAAAGAGTGATACAAAATAAAAATAACAATAGCAATCCACTCTAAATTAAATTTTCAATATGAAAAAATTGCCTTAGATATTATGATTCTTAAAACATACCCTACTCAATCATCACTATACTTACAATTCCATTTGTTAGACATATACAAATACAAACTACAAATCAGATGTGAAGATATATGGATAAAAGGAACTGTTAAGTACATTAAGAACAACAATAATTACCATATACTATGTACATCTAGTAGGTATCTATAAAATCTTAACAAATGAGAGAGAAAATCATTCACACTTTCTTCTAATCAAAGAGTTGTGCAAAATCCTTTGTATGCCACAAATAGATGAGACTCTGATTTTTATATATGAATTTAAAAAAATACCACATATAAAGAAGAGGTATCCACCAAATATTATCAATCATTTTTTATCCAATATTTGATGTCATTCACAAAGAACTTTTAGCTACATGATACAAGAGAATGAGTCTTTAGGTTGAAACCTCTTTAACTAAGAGTCAAGGATTGAGGGGTATCCATTCTACCAAATTCACCTAGGAGATGCTCTCAACCTCATCCCTTTTGATGTTGAGGTCTTGCATTTAGCAGGATTTGATCCTTGGTGGACTCACTTAGAACCATTCAAATTTACCAACAAACCAAAGTCCCATTGACTATCAATCAATTTTCATAAAATATTCATAATAAATAACTCAACGAAAAAAATTCAAAATTAATGACACAAAATAATTATAACCACTTCTGAAACATACATATTTATTTCTAAAATACTTCTCAAATGTGTAGACACAAGCCTCAATTCATAAAAAGCAACAATATTTTATAAAATCCAAGTAAAGACCCATTTTCGTTGTGTATAAATATATTGGACAAACTATTCTCAATTATAACATATGTTCATAGCAAAATCCTTATAAAGATTTTACAAGTGATTATCATCACAAAGATCACTTTTGACTTATGCCCATTTAAATCTAACATCTTTAAATAGGAAAATGTGATCATTGATTTATACATAACTCCAAACATAGACACAAAAATGGAGAAATGGTATGTATTCAAGGGTCACCAAAGACCTCATACAAGGCTTCCAACTTCTGTCACAATTGATTTATCTTAAAAAATAATAACAAAACTTTCATTGTCCTTAGTTCAATTGGACCAAACATAGTTCATATAAAAATATTAAGGGCTTGTGGATTGTAAAGAAGGGATAAATGCTACTGTAAGTTGGGTTAAGGGAGAGGGACCAGTGGTGGGTAGGGTGATGTTGAGTGAGGGGTCCACGCCAACAGTATTGGAGTCTCGATCAAAAAAAAATTCGCACATCCCTACATAGTCTTGTTGGCACTCTCCTAGTTTTCCTTTTTTGTCATGGCGAAAATTGTGCACGTATATCAATGTTTTGGGACCGTTTTTAAAAAACCACAAAAAAAGAGCCAAAATGTGTCATCAACCGATAGTGGATCACTAAGTCATGTATTATTGGTATGTTGATGTGGTATCACATGATTGGTCAGTTTGTGTACTTTTTGAATTGAAGTGATTTGCAATTGGATATTAAGTATAAATTTATTGGATCTTTTATTACCCAAAACTAGTCCCAAGCTATCAAATACTATACCCACCATATGTCCTATGCCCACGATTGACTCCTCTCCCTTAGTTGTTTTCAATGATAGTTTGGCTGAAATTAAGTTGTAGAATGGTTTTTTTGGTAACCATTGTATTGCCATTTGTTTATAGTTTTTGACCCTTCTATTGCTAATTGGCCAACTTTTTTTTTCTCTTGTTAAGAGTTTATGTAGTTGCTCATTCTAGCAACATATCCTTGCCTTGCGTATAATTTCAAACCTTAAAAATGACTTGAGAAATGGTCAATTTATATATTTTGGATGAGGATGATGGATGAATATAATTTTATCCTATATAATGGAGGAAGGAGGTTGGTCCATTTGTAAGAGAGGATAAGAAGCCTACAAATGACATCTTATTATTGGTACACATAACTAGGGCAAAAATTGAAAACAGTTAGAGGGTGGACATTTTCTCATTTTGATGGAGTGTGAGGATTAAAAAATGGTCTTTTTAGAGTCTTGTGCGCTTAGAATCTTGTGTAAGATTGATTTTGTTTATCTCAAACAAAATGATGGAGGCATGTGCAAATAATTAATTAGTTAATTAAACTTGATTTTTATTAATTAATAGTGAAGGAGATATTGGAGTAATTATGGGAGAATATTGAGGGAATGATTGGTTAATTACATAAATGTGATTTATTCAATTAAAGTTGATATTTTAGAAACACTAAATTATTTAAATAAAATTAATAATTTAATTAATGCCAAAAAAAGGTTAGATTTATTAATTAAATAATTGATATATATTTAATTATTATAATTAGAAGAATGATCAAATTGTTATATTAAATGAATAAAATTTATTTAATTAATGTTAGAACTAGATATAGAGGATAGATCCAATGTGATGACAATGAAAATTCTAGAATATATTTAAGGTGCCTACATTTTGCCCCTCTTTTAGATAACATTACTTAATATTGTTTCAAAGAAAAAAAATATAACAAATTTTGAAAGGGATGTCTCAATTGCTAGAAGGAGGAATGACAAAGACATATAACGTAATGATGCCTCCTAGAGAGTGTAGATAAGGTTATGGGACCTAGATAGGCTCATGACAAGAGGTAAATAATTAGGAGTTGAAAATTAGGACTTGAAGGGAAACATCAATTTGAAAAAGTGATTTTTTGGGAGGTGAATCCTCTAAATAGGAGGTTGCGTGGGAGAAAATGAATGATAGAAGATAAAAAATATTAGTTATAAAATGATTTTTTTTATTATATAAGCAAGGAAAGGGCCTTGATCCCATACAATATCAAAATAGAGTTGAAAGGACATCAAAGAGGTCGGTTGAGAAATAGCACTAGCCAAATCACTAGAAACAAAAAAACCATTTTAGCTACTATAAAGGATCCCACATAAGGGCTAGATTTAAAGTATTCCATCGGTTCTCAGGCCACATAACCATCCATAATATAATCAAAAACATATGAAGCAGTCCAAAAATAAACACCAGAAAAGTCTAGAGTTTAATAACAGACATAAGATAATATAATAACTAGTAGTTAGAACACAAAAAGACCAAAAAATCAAAAAGTAAGGAACCATTATTTGGCATTTGCAATCAACTCCCAATTTCCTCCAATTTTGGAGATGTAATCCCTCCAGTCAGGAACACCATCATTAGTCAAGTCCTTTGCTTCCTCCTGCTTTTCGATCTTTTTGAGTTGTTTCTAGATTTTAGTCCATCTGAAAACCAAGCCAACCACTACTCTTCGCATAAGCCAGTCAGTAACCTTCATTGGCGTGTTAATAGATTTCTCCATGTCCACCTATACTTGCAAAAAGTGATTTTTCTTTTTAAAACATCAATGTTAGTATCTTCAACAATTGTTTCAATAGGGGAATTATCTTTTTCCTCCTAACTCTCCATCCCACCAACCCCATTAGCCTCCTCCCCATCCATATCCTCCTCTTCCTCAAATTCATCTTTCTCCCCCTCATGTTCATTATAATCATCACTTTCCATACCTTCACTACATCCTCTTCCATCACATATTCAAATTCCTCAATAGTTAATGGCTCCTCCTCACTCCCAACCATGGATTTTCCTTTACATTTTTCCTGTTTTTCAATAGAAGCAACCTTCGCCAATCTTGTCAATTTTTTGTCACCTCTTAAAGAGCCATGTAGCCCCTCTTCATAATGCTCCTTCTGTAACCCTTCTAAATCCTCAATGATGGTAATAATAATTTCTTGCTTCAATTTCTTGTTCATCAACTTTTTTTGTTTTAGGAGATTCCAATAAGAGAGGAGAGTGTTTTCTCTTCTTCGAGGTTGCTTTTAGTAGCTCCAGCTCTATAAAGCTCTCGTCCAAATTAGCTTAGGTTTAGAGGTTGTTTTTTTGTTTTAGGGTGTTATACTTTTACCAACAGGTGACGGATTGCCTTCTAAAGGCTCAATCCTAACAAAGGGGTGCCTAGGGTTATAGCTAGGGGTAGGGTTATCATTCTCCTCGGTATTAGCATTTTACATTTCAACATTTTTGGGATGGTTCTCATTTCTTATGATTAGAGGTTTGTCATGCGGGTTATTAGCCAGGACAAATTTGTAAAGGGCCATAATAAGCCCTTGGTGCAGGGGAGGTGAGGCACCATTCTCAATATTTTGTTGCATAGAGGTTAACAGATAAAACAACATATTAATTCTATCATTGTGCCTTATGTGATTCATGATTGGAAAGTGCTAAGCATGCACTGTCATATGCCTACCCTCGAGAGTAAAGTAGTGCATAACATACATACTTACCATGACAAATGGCGAAGGGATATCAAGACAAGCATAGCCATTCTGGAATCTCTTCAATTTCTCACCTTTAACAAAGAATTTATCATCAAATTTTTGGTACTCCCCATTATTTTTCTTCACAACCTTTCTACCCTCATTCACCATGCTCATGGCCTCTGCTATTAGCTAGGTCATCACTTCAAACTTAATAGCACCAATGGACACATGACCCCCATTCCAAGAATTGGTAAACTTGGAAGTCAGAATCTCGTTATAACCACACATGGATTCAAAAAAGGAAACCATACTAGAATTTTGAAACATCCTCCACAAATCAACATTTTGTTTTAGGCTATCATGGTTAACAAGCTCTGTGTGCTTCCTTGGACCTCCCATTTTTGTAGAATGCAAATTCTTCTCACCCTTCTTCCTTTTAACACACATCTTCATACCATGCCCAGAATGTTAGGCACTCATGTAGATAAAAATATTCACCCTAAATTGTAGACAGAGTTTTCATTACTCTTAGGCAATAAAAGCAGCAAATGTGATGAGGATTAATTATCTACCAGAAGATATTAGCATTACACATGAACCCAAGGACAATAAAAAAATGATTATCTGTCACCTTATTAAATCTTGTTTATTTAGAGATGACAAGCCTTTCCTCAAGTATGAAGCTCAAGAAGACATTTGACATGTGCGGATAATACTCAAAAAGACTGAAACATCACCTTTTCGAGTAGCCTTTTGAGACGAGGGGTACTGAAAAAATATTGTTATCATTAATATCTTCATTGTTTATCCAATCCATATAACTATCCATCATTTGAACAATATAGTCCCCACAATAATTAACATGTAATTCTTTCAAATCACCCCTCAATCTAAGGTAGCCTTTCATCCTAACAAGTCCCCTTATGATTCGGTTTGAGATTGTATGCAATTTCATATTTTTCTTTTAATAAAATGCCTTTTATCCAACTTGGGAGCATCCCAAACTCCTCGCATATCCAGTTTTGATACCTAAGGGATTCATTTGTAGTTGCCTCTGCAACAAAATTTCCTTCTCTATAAACATGTTTAACTTAACAATGAGTGAAGGTTCTCATAAGTTGTTTGCAACTATCTATAATGTCCTTAATTTTCCATGGAACAACACTTTCATCTTTCAGAATATCAATTATAATTTTGGATTCTCCTTCTATAATAACCTTTTGACATCCAAGTTCTTTTAATCATTTTGTACCTCTTCAAGTAGCAATCGCCTCTGCCATATTATTTGAACATGTGCCAAGATTTTTACCATAGCCAGCAATGCAATTTCCTTGATGGTTTCATATGATACCTCTAACACTTGATAAACATGGATTCCCTTTAAAACAACCATCAAAGTTATACTTGACCCAATCAACCTCAGAAGGTGACCAAACAGTGTTTTGTCTAGTGATGTATTTGGACCAATTGACTTTTTAGGCCCCAAATTTGCTTTATTTTGTTCTCCTTATAAGAAGACATAACTTTTGAGGAAGTGTACACCTTGACTTCCACATTTTCTTGAATTTGGTTCTTGATAGCCATACACAATTCTTTTCTCTTTTTAGCTATCTCACAAAAAATCTTGTTGTTTCTCTCCTTCCATAACCCCTATGTTATAAAAGGAGGTACTTGGTTCCATAGGTCCTTAATTATATTGTGAGAATAAGGATAGAAATACCAGCTATCTAAAAACATCTTCATCGAGGCAAGAAAAACCCATTATGTCATAAGCAAAGGGAGAAAGAAAGACCATATGTCTCTTGAGTCAGAGTAGTGAAAGAATAGGTGCATTATGGTCTCCTCCTCTTATTTACAAAGAAAGCATCCGTTAAAAATTGGAACCCTCTTTTGTACAAGTTATCAATGTAAGGATTTTCCCATGGGCAGTCGCCCACTAAAAACAATTAACTTTTGGTATCAGCTTTTATCTAGACCCGATTCCAATGAAATTCAGTGTTGGGAAAGAAAGGGTTTTCCAACACTTCATAATATGGTTTTACCTAAAAATAGTGTGAAGAGCGCTTGGTCCATATCTATTCATCCTTCTTATCTTTTGAGAAAAAATATCACCAATTCTTTCATATAAGCTTTGCATTGTTGCATCCTAGTTTTGTTAATGGCTCCCTCCCCAAATATTAACTCCCAAGAGATTATTTCTAAAGTTGAACCATTGAGGCTCAATTCTAATCAATCTTTGTTTTAATTGATGAAGGTGGTCAATGGATGAAAGAGGAACCATTATTCCAACCATCCTCCCAAAAATCAATATCTTTGCCATGACAAATTCTTTTTGTCACCCCTAGCTTTAGCACACTTCTTATTTAGGAAGCATTTAGGAAGCATCCATGTTCCTTGTTTCTTAGATATTTAGCCTTTAGAATCCTAACCTAGTCTTTAGCTCCTTCCAAAAGACACCACCCCATTTTAGCAACAAGAGCTTTGTTAAACAATTTAAGCCATCTTATACCAAGGCCTCTAGTGATTTTTGGAACATACACTTTTTCCTAGCCCACAAGCACCAATCTATTTCTCTCCTCAGTCCCTAACCATAAAAATATTTTTTGGATCTGTTCTATCTTGTCATCAATAAAGGTAGGGATATTAAAAAGGGATAGATAATAAACCATAATGTTTTGTAATGTGGCATTGAACAACTGCAACTTCCCTGGTTGACTTAAGAGTTTACCTTTCCAACCAACCAGATTTTTTTATATTCTATCAATAATGTAATTCTAATAGTTATGGTTAGGTTTTTTGGAAATAAGAGGGAGGCCTAAGTAAGCAACAAGGAGAATGGCTTCTTGACAACCCAAGATATGCACAACTCTATCTTTCACAATCTATTCCAAATTGAAGAAGTATATTTTTCTCTTATTATAGTTGATATGTTGACCTAAAGCCCTAGCATAGACATTTAAAGTGGATTTCCAATGACCAACTTCAACAATTGAAGCTTCTCCAAATGAAATAGTGTCATCAACAAATTGTTGGTGAGAAGTAGGAGAAAGAGGGAAGGCATCCTTAAATCCTTTTCACAACTTCTTGTCCAAAAGTTTTTGAATATTTCTTCCAAGAACCTCTACCACAATAATGAAGAGGTAGGGAGAGAGGGGGTCCCCTTGTCTTAGACCACAATCACAAGAAAATAACCCCTTAGGAACACCATTCACCAAAATAGAACATTTCAAGGTGGTAACACAAGCAATAATAAGCTTAAGAAACCTACCTTTGAACCCAAATTGTTTAAGGAAAAAAAAAGGAAAGGCCAAGACACTCTGTCATAAGCTTTAGAAATATCCAATTTCAAAGCCATCCTTGGTTTCTTGCTAAGCTCCATAGAGTGGAGAATCTCATGGGTAGATATGGTTGCATCCAAAATATGTCTTCCTTGAACAAAGCCCTTTTGGTTTTCAACAATCATTTTGTTCAAAATAGCTTTCAATGTATTCACAAGGATCTTAGAGAAAAATTTATTAGTATTATAGAGACTTATAGGTCTAAAATCATGCATGGAGGAAACATCATCCTTTTTTGAAATGAGAGCAATAAAAGTAAAATTAAGTTGGTTTAGAAGTCTACCTGAATAGAAGAAGTCTCGAGCAATATTTAGAAGGTATTTATTAAAAATATCTCAAAAATCCAAAAAAAGGTAGGAAGAAACAGGCCCAGGAGCCTTGTGGGCTCCAAAAGAGAAAACATCGAACTTCACTTCCTGAAGGGAAACAACTTTTTTCAGGTCCTTAAGATCTTGATCAATGATCACCTTAGGAATCACTTGAAATATGTCATCAAAGTCCAATGGGATAGCATCAAATTCCTTGTAAAAATTAGAAAAAAAGGTGATAGCCTCATCTGTAATTTATTCTTCAGTGTTCACAGTAGTGTCATCTTCCTTAACAAGTGTCTTATCTTGTTTTTGCTTTTGTGTTTCAAAATTGATTGATGAAATAAATTAGTGTTCTTGTCCCCTAGATAGCTATTGGATTCGAGATTTCTATTTCCAAAAGATCTCCTCTTGTTTGTTAACCTTAAATCATTGACCCCTAAGGTCACATTCCTTGTTGCAAGTATCCTCATTAACAACTTCTCCCTCCATCAAATTTTTCACCTCTTTTATGATGTCTCCAATAGACTTCTTGGTGTAGAAGACATTTCCAAAAGAGAGCTTGTTCCAACCTTTAACTCTTTCTTTGATCCTTTTTAGTTTATTGGCAAGACAATACATTGGGGTACTAGCACAGTGTTCATTCCACCATCTATCAACAATTCGAGTGGAGAGTCCACATTATTTCATATCTAAAGGGAAACGACCCTTTAACAACATTATCTTTTCTGCTAAGAAGAACATTGTGATCTGACGCTATTCTAGGAAGTGCAGTTAATTGAGGGTCTAAAAAATGTGCCAATTAGTAGAAATAAGAAACGGTCTAATTTAACTTGAATCAAATGGTTACTCAATCACCTATTAGACCATGTATACAGGGTGCCAAGTAAGGGGATATCAAATAGACTGACAAAATTAAAAATTTTAGCCAAATCCATCATGTTATCAGAGAAATCCTCAAGGCCACCCATCTTTTCTGAAGGAAACAACAAAGAGTTAAAGTCCCCTCTGAGAATCCAAAAATCCTCAATGATGCTTCTTATGTTACTAGTCACAAAAACCCACAAAACCATTCTATCAGGACGAGAGTTTGGGCCATAGATATTTATCAAATTCCATTTTTCAAAAGTCACAAGATCTTCAAACGAAACTATTAGGCAATGCTTATTCGAAAAAATGATAGTACCCTTAAATCAGTGGGATTTTACAAGGTGTCTATACCCCTTGAAGCTCCTCTAGCATCACTAACAACATAATTAGCACTAGGCCAAAAAAAAATTACAATCTTATCGAAGGTTTCCTTCTTCATTTTTGTTTCTTGAATAAAAAAAATATCAATTTTATTATCAACCAAACAAGACTTTACCAAGTGTTGTTTATAGGGACCATTAAGACCCCTAATATTCCATGAAATTATCTTCATAACTAAAACAAAGCATAAAAATAGCATCACCTTATAACATTTTTTTAGTAAAGAAGGAAAACGATAGAATCTCGATAAGAATAATGGCAGTAAAGAAGTCCTGAGCAAATGGTCCCGATAAGAATAATGTTGAAGGAGCTTCGAGGGTATAGCCACCCTGTGGAATCCCACTATATTTAAGGATACTATTGGATTTTTAAATAGGCACTATCTAATGGTTTCATTTGAAGATCCTGTCACTTGAAAAATGAAAGTTGATAAATATCTATGGCCCAAACTCTCGTCCTGATAGAATGGCTATGTGGGATTTCTTGATTGGTAGCATGATAAAATCTCATCAAGTTATAAAATGATGTTAGTAAAGAAGGAAAATGATAGAATACTGATAAGAATAATGGAAAAAAAGAGATGAAAGTGATGAATTTATGACGAGTGGTTTGGAAAATAGATGTAGACACATGCTCAAATGTGGTGAGAAACCTATATTTTCTATATTAGTTGATGTTATGCACCAAGATATATGGATCATGTTGATGATGTGTCTTGTGCACAAGGAGATGATATCCAAGTATGCATAAGATTTTATGCACCATGATATGGAAGACCATGATGACACAATCATGAGATGCCCAAAGGACTAAATTCACAAATTCAAGTCACAAAATAAACACATAGACACAAGTGAGAAAACATACACAAATGATAAAAAGGAAATAAAAAAAAATATTTTCCACCAAAGAAAGATGAAAGCCAATGATTGATTGATCCTAAGAATGATGATTGTGAACAATATATCTGAAATTTAATGATTTAAAATTGAACAAGGTTCAAATATCAACTAGAGTAAGGATGAAATTTATGGATATTTGTAGATATGTATGAGGTTTCTTTGCTATATCTGAAAAAATATTTTCTATGTTGCTACTAATAGGTTTGGATAATGTGGAGCTATTAATTTTGGAGTTTCTAAATGGATTGGATTTGGATTTTGGAGCTGCTATGAATTTTGGAGTTGCTAAATTGTTTAAGGAAATAAACAATTCTAGACCCAAGGGTGAAGGTGTTGGATGGATAAAAGGATGAATGTATGGATGATGATGGGTGATGGAATTTAGGATGGACATGGGGAGAGGATGCATGATTTGGTATCCAAGGACTATGTCATATAGGAATGATATGCCCCACTTTTTTGTGTGCTATTTATTATGTTATGCATGGTCATATCAAGGAATTTCCAAAAGTATGTTTCAAGATCTTTTTCGCTTCTTAATTGAAGTCAAAAGTGGGAAGGATTAGATTGATGGGTATGATAGAATAGATATGTGGATATTATCAATGAGAAATACATGATGGTGGGATATGAATGACTATTTAATGGTTGTGAATGACGGATGGGATGAGTGAGCGGAAGAAGTTTTTCCTAATTGTAGGATACATATAAGTAGATGATTTACACATAGCTTCCACAAACATGTTTTCATCATGGTACTTTCTCAAGGAACTATAGGGAATTTTTTCACCATTACACATTTTAGTGTTTTGTTTAATTGATACATTTTGGATTCAAGTGTTTGTTTCAATGGCAAGATAGTGATATTATTTTGAATAGTTATTTCATGTGGATCATGTTACAATTTTTTGGATTGATAGATGTTGTTGGGTGCTTTGGTGATGTCTAAGTTGGATTTTCCCAGGGTTTTTCCAAGGAAAATAGAGTAGGAGGTAGGTTGGATGAGATATGTATTGTGGTTATTCAAAATTTTGAAAAAAGGGGATTTGGTGATTGAGGTACATGGGGTGATGGATTAGGTTTGGTGAATGGGATGGATTGATTAGGATGGGTGAAAGGGGTGGGTGGAAGGATGTGATTATGGAGGCATGCATGAATTTCATGGAACCAAAGGGAATTAGGACAAACATTTTTTTATAGTATGTTATATTTTGTTATTGAATCTTTTGGTAGATGTGGTGATGGTTTTTAGATTTTTAATTTTTAGGAATTTTTAGCTTAGGGGATCTTAGATTTTTGGATTCCTTGATGTTGGGACTTCACGAATTAAATTGGGTATCCATATTGCAAGTTTTTGGGACCCAAATGAATTTTGTGATTCACCTTGTTGGATTTTTACTTGGATATTTAGATTTCTTAGATTTGAGATTGTTAGATTTTGGTGTCCAAGTGCATTCTAGAGTTTTATATGTTGGAAGTTTGAGTTGTTTGGGTGTTTTCATTGATGTCAACCCCTTGTGTAGAGTGTTGCAATACTATTGGTATAGTTGCAAAGATTGTTGGAAGCCTAAGTTGGTTAGAGAGATTGTTGGTGTTGATAATATCAACCCCTTGTATGTAGAATTAGTTGTTGGAGAGTGTTGCACTATGTTGTGGTGGTGTCATCAGTTTTGTAATTGATGTAGTTGATGAGTAGTGTTGTTGATGCAATTGGTTCAATTGGTTTCCAAGTGCTTTTGAGAAAATTTGAATAAAAGAGTGTACAGTGTGACAAAGGTGTGTTCAGTGTTATGCTCCACATTTCTTCATGGTTGAAGATATGCTTGTATAGTTTGGATGTGACGATCAGAGGCATTCAGATGTTTGACAGTATGTTTGTCTATGAAGAAGGTTGTTTGGGAGAAATGAGATTGCTTTGTATTTATCTATGTTGAGGTTTCTTGTCTTGCGGATTTGGGGATGTTCTTATATTGTTTGTATCTACCTTCCCTTGAGGTTTTAGGAGTTGAGGTGTTCTATAAGGTTGGTTAGTGAGTTGTATGTCTATGTCAATGTGTCTGGTTCACAAAATGAAAGTGTTCTTCAATTTTAGGTGGTTGCATCAATAGTGTTGAATATTTTGATGGTGTGGAATATTATTGGATGTTGTGGAATGTTGTTGTGTAGTTTGCAAGATGTTTTCATACCTGGAGAGGTGTGTTTATGGTCGCTTGTTAGTGTTAGTGCAAGTTTGACCAACCTCGCATGGTAGTGCTAATTATAGAGGATGTTTGTTGTTTTTGGAAGTGTTGAGAAGTGTGTTGATATATATTTGGGTCCTAGTTAACCCTTGGCATGGTCTATCTTCACGTCTTTGCATCGCAAAAGTGTTTGGTGTTGACTTGTTTGGTGTTGCACATTTGAGGTGCATATGTTTCATTGAGGTCAACCTAATTGAGATTTTTTTAGGTCACAGATGGTATAAGTGCAAGGTGAGATGTTGGAGATGTTAACTTGTGTGTGTGGTATGTGAAATATGTGAATGTGATCAAGTGTGGTGATATGAGTGAAATCTTAAATTCCTATACCCTTCGAATTCAGTGAGCAGAAGGTGTTTGCATTTTAGCATGCTTAAAGTTGCTAGAGGCAGTGAGTCGAAGTTTGTGGATAGCATAAAGTTGTAGTGGTGGATTTCTTCTATTTCCTTGAGATAGTGAATCTCTTTGTAATAGTCTTCTTCTATTCTTCTTTCTTCTAGATAGTGATTCCTTCTGGTAGTGAGCCTAATTGTATTCAATGTTACATTTCATATATATGTGAGCTAATCCTCACCTTGGTTTTTCCCTTCTTGAATTTTCCACATAAATTTGGCGTTCTTATGTTTTTAGATGTGTTTGCATTACTATTTCACATGTTTACATTATGTTAATGCATGATAAGGTTTTGAAAAGATATTGAAGGATTGATTGTTTTAAGTATACAATTGATTCACCCCCCTCTCGAGTGTCTTGTGCATCTAACAATTGGTATTAGAGTTGTGGTTCTTGAGAAGAAGCTTAACTGCTTGAGGTAGATCTAGATGGTGCACAAGAAGGGTGTCTATCAACTCAAAGGTAGTGATACAAAGTGTTTTATGTCTCAGATTAATGAAATTTGGCTATGGCATAGAATAATGGGTCACATCAATTTTTATAGCCTAGTGAAGATCATTTATATTGATTATATGAGAGATTTTTCAAGGATAACAAAGCCTATCAATGCAATTTGAAAAGAATGTCAAGTTGGGAAGAAAACAAAGAAGAGGTTCAAGACAAAAGAATATTCTATCGTAGGACCTCTGGAGTTGGTGCATGCAGACCTATATGGACCTACTATAATTAGAAGCTCATATGGTGATAGGTATTTCATGTTATTGATTGATGATTATTCTAGAATGACTTGAGTGACATTTCTCAAAGAAAAATTAGAAGCCCTATATAATTTTAAAGTATTTAAGTCTATGGATAAGAATGAGATGGATTTGAAAATCAAGTGCTTGAGATCTCATAGAGGTGTTGAGTTTACTTCAAATGAGTTTAACGGTTTTTGTGAAGATCATGGGATAAAGAGGCATTTATCAATTCCTAGAACTCCTTAGTAGAATGGAGTTGTGGAGAGGAAGAACATGATAGTTCAAGAATCAACTAAGACAATGATGAAGGAATCTAATCTAATGGATGTCTATTGGAGAGAAGCAATTCATATTGCAGTCTACATTCTTAACAGAGGCCAAGCAAGAGGGAACAGTTCAAAAACTCCCTATGAGTTATGGTATGGTAAACCTCCTACTGTGAAATATTTCAGAGTATTTGTAAGCAAATGTTATAAAATAAGAGATGAAGATAGCTTAGGAAAGTTTGATGCAAGATTTTATGAAGGAATCTTCCTTGGATAATCTACAGGAAGCAAGGCCTACCAATTCTAAAATAAAAGATTGAAGAATATTGTTGAAAGTATGAGTGTCAAAGTAGATGAAGAACCACATCAAATTTTAGTGTTGATTGAAGGATATGAATCTGATGAATCCTCTTGCAATGGAGAACAAAAGGATGAAGAGAAAGGAAAAGAGCGACATTTGAAAAGGAAGAAGCTACAAAAAAGATCCCAAAGACTCCTAATTATTATGTGCAAAATAATCATTTTGAAGACCAGATAATTGGAGATAAGAGAAAAGGTGTGCTGTCAAGAACAAAAGCGTCTATGACAGAAGAACAAGTAAAATTTTATTCTTTCTGAGGTGGAACCTAAAATAGTAATTGAGGCATGAAAAGATAAGAATTGGATCAAAGCTATGAAAGAAGATTTGGAACAAATAGAGAAGAATCTGACTTGGGAATTGGTCCCAAGACCAGAAAACAAGAATGTGATAGGAACTAAATGGGTGTTCTAAAACAAGTTGAATGAATATGGAAAAGTTGTCAAGAACAAGGCTATACTTGTGTGTAAGGGCTACTCACGAGTGGAAGGTGTAGATTTTGAAAAGACTTTTGCTCTAGTGACAAGGATGGAAGCTATTAGGATCTTTTTGGATTTTGTAGCACTTAAAGATTTCAAATTTTATCAGATGGATGTGAAGTTTGCATTCTTGAATGATGAATTGGAAGAAGACGTATATATTGAACAACCAAAAGGTTTTCAATTGTTAGAATATGTTGATATGGTATGAAAATTGAAGAAAGCATTGTATGGACATAAACAAGCTCCTAGAGCTTGGTATGCAAGGTTAAACAAGTATTTGTTGCAACAAGGATTCAGAAAAGGTACTGCAGATAGAAATTTGTATTTCAAAGTTGAAGGAGAACAAATCTTGAGTGTGGTAGTGTATGTTGATGACATAATATTTGGAGGAAATTAAAGTATGTGTAAGAGGTTTGCATAAGAGATGCAGAAAGAGTTTGATATGTCAATGTGTGGGGAGATGAATTTCTTCCTTGGGTTGCAAATTAGTCAAACAAAGAAAGGTATATTCATTTCACTGTCAAAGTATGTTAAGGAAATGTTAAAGAATTTTGGGATGGAGGATTCTAAACTAGTATGTACTCCCATGGTTAGTGGTTGTAAGTTGAGAAAGAATGATGAATCTTTGAAGACAGATAAGAGAAAGTATAGATCAATGATTGGTGGACTGTTATACCTTACTACTACTAAAACAAATATCATGCATTTGGTTTGTCTTGTGGCTATATTTCAAGAAGATCCTAGAGAATCTCATGTTGTAGCAGTGAAGAGGATATTTAGATACTTGAAGGGCACTCAATACTATGGTTTGTGGTATCCAAAGTATACTGAATTCTCCTTGGGTGCATATACAAATGCAGATTGGGCAGGATGTACATATGATAGAAGAAATGTTGAGTGCACAAGACAACTGATAGGGGGTGAATTAGTTGTACCTTAAAACTTAAAAACCCTCATAAACATTTAGATCCGCATTCATTCAATTAACCCTTAATTTGTTAGAATGATTTAGCATGAAAGCAAATAACAAAAATTGAAACACAATCAACACCATACACAAAAGAACATCAAATTTACATGGAAAACCCAAGGAGGGAAAAACCACAGTGAGGATTAGCTCACAATATAAAGTAATATCAACACCGATTACAAAGGACTCATTTCCCAAAAGAAATAAGGGCTCACTACTAAAGGCTCATTTCTAGAATAGAAAAGAAGATAAAAATAATGTTACAGAGAGAAATCTATCTTAATGCAACAGAAAAATCCACCACAATATCACCAACACCTTTGCAGGAGGATTGAATATTGTAGACACCTTCTGCTCACTACATCCAGTAATCTAACACATGAAAGCTCACACTGCACTTCACAAAATTGCACCTCATAACTTTGCAATTCACATTATTCACATCACACACTTCTATCTTGTTATCCCTCAACAATTCAAATCTTATTTATACTTTCTTCAACCTTGAAAATATTCTCCAAGGTTGGTTATGCACCTCAAATATGAAAATTCAAATTAGGTCAGCACCAAAACATTCTCACAATGGAAAGGAATGAAGGTGAACCACAATACACCTTAGCTAGGACCTAAATCCATTCATACACGCTATACCAAGCTTCGACAAACATCGAAGAAGATTCACATTCAGTGTAGACACCCAAGGTCGACCAAACCCGTGTAAACACCATTAAACTTTTAAGTGCATACTTCCTTTGATCCAACAACAACTCGCAGAAAATAAATGTCACTCAAACATAAACTAGAATATTCCATAAACACCCTAAAATATAGAAAATTCCTTCGCAAAAACTTTCACCTGAAGAATGTACACACCATAATGTCCCCTTTTCTTCGGGATCTATAACCTTATAGTGGTTAGTCTACTATCTGGTCCTCATAGGCTAATAGGATGTTTAGGGGACCCTTTGGAGGGTATCCAGGCTCTTTAGCAGGCTTGATGTTTCCATTCCAGTATATTCAACTCAATGATCTAGTATATTGGTTGGTAGGCCTTACAGAGCCAGTTCAGGAGCTCATCATTCATACTTTCTATTTATAGTAACTTGTATCAAGTTCAATGGTCTCATGCCTGCAGATGGAAATTTTTTCAGAGGCACTCTCAGGGGGTTATTTCCTTATTATTGTTGAGAGTTGGTATTTTAATTAAATTATTAAAGTCAAATTACTTTAATAATATTATATTATTAAAGTGACTTTATAATTTAATGTTATAAAGTAACTTTTAATAAAGTACTTTATAATTTGGTGTTATAAGGGGAATAAAGTAACTTTTATTAAAGTAATATATTTTTAAGTTACTTTATGAATATTTTATTGAAAGGCACATATTTCAAAAAGGCCAATATTATATTAAATGATTAAAAGGGAAAAAGTGGCATTGGTTTTTAGAGGAGTAATATTTTATTATTTTCAAAAGTTAATTGCCAAAAGTTGGGCGTAGGTTTTGAAGAGGTTAAAAGGGAAAAGAAAATCAATTTTCATTATCCAAGTTATTATTTGCAAATTGAAGAGAGTTGAGCAACAAGGTTTGCAGGCATGGAGTTTCAAGTTATTCTAAGGTGATAACCCTCGAATAGGATAGAGTTTATAGGTGTGAGAGATCACCCAAGGACTCTCGATTGAATGGTCACATACATAGATCATTATCAGACCTTTCACAGGTTTATTAGAAGAAAAAAAATCAGCTTTTAGAGTTTCTTATTGCAGATCAGAATTTCAGATTGGTGAATAAAATAAAAGATTAAAATCAAACATTCAGTGTGGAATCATACAGGATCTTGGAGATTGTTGATGTTAATAGTTGTTGATCCAACACTTCCAAATCTGCATTATTGCATCTTGTGTAATCTAGGTATGATTTTAATGCAATGTTCTTAAGCCATAATCAAATCTGAGTTTTAATTTCATGCAACTGTTAGAAATTAGTTATTTTGTAAAATCTATGTTTTTGCATTTCCTAGTAAAAACCCCAGATCAAAGGGGGATATTATATTGGTATCAAAGCGTTGATTTTTCCTTCCACCCCGAGGGGTTTTCAAAACAAAATTTCAAAATGTTAGGGTTTGATAAATTTCAGATGTCTATGTATGGATTTATGAAGGATTCCAAGTTTATTTGATAAATCGAATAATTCTCTTAGATGATATAATTCCAATTATTTAGAGTTTGTAATTTAGTTATAAGGTTTTTCCATCGAATAGAGATTTCATATTCTAAGGGGCCAAATTTTGAAGGTATCAAATATTCTAATAAGGTAGAAAAGATAAATTCTAAAGGTTTGCACAAAAGAAAAATCTCAGTGTAGATAAAGAAAAATTAAAAAACCAATGATCAACCCACAAAGAACAAATACGTGGGTTTTCTAGACAAGACAAACATTGAAGGAGCCAATAATAAGACAAAGGAAATCACACCTCATAATGGAAGGAAGTCTTAAATCAAACGTGCAAAAAAAGAAAAAAGATGAAAGGAATCACATATCATTTGAATTTATCAGGAGCTACTTACACAAATAAAGATAAATAGAGGAAAATTCATCAGTCGCCAGGTACAAGGAGTCCTGAGAAATTGAGGATAAGACTGGTGATATCCTGGCAAAAGGATTTTGTGAAGTTTGTTGCTGCTTATAGGGTGTTTTTTTATATTAATATTTAAATATTTCAAGGAGCAACTAAATTCATACAGTATTGCTACCTCCTTGGGAAAAGTCGTGAGGCTTAGAAGTGTTGCATTGGAGGTGTATGGAGTATGAAGATGACATGGGGGTCAAATCACAACTCATCGGTCTCTCTAACTATACCTTGTGAAGTCAATTGTGAGTTTCCAGCACACACATGGGAAAATCGCATCCTTGGGAATAGTCATCTATCCATTGGGAAGCTACGATAATTTTAGCCTACCATTCTATGAAGTTGTGTTTATTATGAAGGATCTCACATCCATTTGAAGGTTCAAAAAATAAATCTTTATTTAAGGTGTAGCTCCAAGGAACTATGCTTGAATGTTGTTTGAACTTCAAGAAATTACAAAACAAGAGCCACTTTCCAGGTTAGATATCCAAAACAGATTTGAATAGGATTGTATAAATATATTTGACATATCCAATCAACATTAAACCATTATGTGTATGGATTGATCAATCTTTGAGTTAATATTGTTAATAAATTTTTACTTGATCTGAGAATATCAACTACTCACTCTTGTATGAGATATATATAAAATTATTTGTTCCAAGTTGCAATATTTAATGATCATTCCATGGAAAGATTATATTTTGAATATATTGCATAAAAAATTATCAAACTCTTTGGAAACACTGGTAACAAGTACAAAATAGCAGCACTGCAAACTGTTTTACAAAATGTCTGCATTGTCAAACGATACAAAATCGTAATTTTTTTTGTCAAACTGAGAAAGAAATTGAAAATATCGTGCATTCCTAGGTGGGACACTTCAACAATATCAGTGGAAAGATTTTTCTTGGTGAGTGATTTGCACTCATAGGGTTCATAACTATTTGAATTAGCACCTTCAGTTGTAGAAGCAAAGGAAAGATGGTTGCAGATAAATCCATGTTAGAGTTGGTGCAGTATTTGTACATGCTAATGAAGGACCCCAATATTAAAGCATATTTAAGGGTGGTTGCAAATCCAAAACATTGGTATAAGGAAAATGACTTGCTCCAAAGTGATTCACAACCTACAGGTGATCACAGGAAAGGAGTTGCACAGGTGCATCCAAATTTGTTGGAGTCTCATCTATTAGTTGGGAAAACATATGAGGAATGCACAATAGTGGTTTTAGGTGATAAGGATTCCATACCTCATGATGGCACTTTGGTGGAGTTTCAAGATGGTTTTTTGAATGTACATGCATCTATTTTGGAAGAGGAAGTGTGCAAATTAGCAGCCTCCAATATTCAATTTGAGCCAACCTGTGAGATTTATAACACCAGCGCATATCAAGAGGATGTGTGCAATGATGATGGAACACATGATGATGTTTTCCAATTAGTTAATGATGGTGAAACAACATCCTATCATAGTGTTGATTACAAATCATAAAATTTGTATGGGGATGACAAGTATCGGGGATCCCATCATTTGGCAGGACAATTGAAGGTGAACGAAGGTATGATTGCTACAACCATAGAAAATTTTGATGTCGCTCAACAGTTTATGGAAAAATATCGTTGGATGACTCTGGGAACACAAGAGCACTTTGATGGTGAACTTTCCCTTATAGAATTTTAGGCACTCAAAGAAGCGTTCGGGGTAATGAAAGCTAATTACCTACAACTACTAGTAGACATAAATCATCTTCTCATGCTTGATGGGATTTACTATGATGCACTAAGGGGGAAAGAAGAAGAGATTGATGATCTCACTCATGAGCTTGAGGTCACCATGGAATCTTTGAAAATCACTCAAATGGCCCTTCAAGATTCAAAGACTCAAATTGACGAGCTCACTGTGGAGTTGATCTCAGTGCAGTTTTCACCACCCACAGTTGAAATTTAGCTACCTATGGCAACCATTGGTGATGAGAATACATCCACGGATTGTGGGAATGTGCATATTGGAGATGTGGAAACATTCGCTTTGTTTACAGGTGTAGATGACAACAACTGATTAAGTGCATTAGATGAGCATAATAGGGAATAGTATGTTGCAGTAGGTGTCCTTGAAGAAAAACACTTTACAAGTGATATATGCCCAAGTTTCTACATTGGTGATTTGGAGAATGTTATTGACAGGTCTTGGGATGAAGAGGTGAATTCTGTTGAGAGTTGTGTGATTGATCACAATGTTGATCCATCTCCTTTACAGGAGGATTACAGGGCGTCATCTAGTGGATAAATTAGTTTTCATGTTGATATATTTCCCCCTCCCAAAAGCAAATCAGAAATTTCATTTTGTGCAATTGATTGTGATCAATGGCCTAATGTGTCACAAGGACGGAAGGATCAGCTGAAGGTCACTAGACATAAGGTTGATCAAACCTCATCTCGCTTTGATAGTGCACGTAATTAGTTTTTTGAATACCTCCTTTGGCTAGTTGAGTTTGAGGAAAGATAGTAGGGGTTTTTTACTAGAAGTACTATCCAAAGCATGCAAACTATCAGGAAAGCTTTAGAGGTAATAAAATTAGATTACCTCCATTTGCTTTCAAATAGAGACCTTGTTGTCAAGGTTGCAAAGAAGGTTTATAGAGCAGTTGCAATATTTTTCCATCACGATTGGTGTTTTTGTTACAAGATGGTGTGTCCCCTAGTCTCCTTGGTGTAGCGCGGCGCTTGGGTTCATGACATGGCTTAACCAACTCCCACGGATCTTGTATAAATCTGGTGGTTGTATCAAGCATTAACAGGTCAATCTTATGGTGCAACAACAACCACCAATGCAACAATTGGAATCAGAGTCAAGGTCATGGGTTCAAACCTCTCGCTTGCACTGGGGGGATTGTTGCAAGATGGTGTTTCCCTTGGTCTCCTTGGTACAACATGATGCTTGGGTTCGTGACATGGCTTAATTGCCTCTCGTGGATCTTGTATAAATCTGGCAGTTGTATCGAGCATTAACAGGTTGATCTTTTGGTGTAATGGCAACCACTAATGCAACAATTGCAAGTCATCTTCTGGTAATGGAAGTGAAGTATGGAATCCACGTGACTATATTGGCATTCGATTGACACAAGTGGGTGAATTTCACCTTGATTGTGTGGTGAGGTGTGCTCACCATTTTTCTTTCAACCCACTCATATTTGATTTGATTATGATGCAGAAGACATACAAGTGTGAGATGGATGGTTGGTATGAGGTGTTTCCTTCTATGGGTGAAGGGGAAAAACCTTACAGGTGTTTTGAGCTGCTTCTATAGGGTAATTATGCTATTGGGATACATGATATAGGAGAAAATTTTGAGCAGTTTGGCATTCTTGGTGTAGTTAGAATGGTGCAGCATGAACCATCAAGAGATAGGAAGGAAAAAATCCAAATTTTTCCATGGGATCCAAGTGGAATAACCCATGGAGGGTTATGCTACTTGGAGATGATTTCAATGTGATGCTTCACCATCTTCAAGTTGGTGAATATTTTATCAAAGTCGCACAACAAAGGTTAGCAAGTGATCAAGTATGGTAGTTGGTTGGGTTGTGGGCTTTAGTATCTACTTTTCTTGGAAGTTTTCTTCTTCTTCAAATAATGTTTGAGGGGGCTACCGAGTTTAGCTCTTTCTCTAGTGGTTGCAGTGGAGCTTGGCTAGAGTATTGTACAAGCTGGCTTGGGATCCCAGCATTTAGGAAAGGCCTAGTTGTTCAGTTGAGGATTGCTTGGGGACGAGAAATCTTGGGGAGGGAAAACTATAATGTCCCCTTTTTGGGGGGATTTGTACCCTTACAGTGGTTAGTCTACTATCTAGTCCCCGTAGGCTAATGGGATGTTCAAGGGACCCTTTGGAGGGTATTCAGACTCTTCAGTAGGCTTGATGTTTCCATTCCAACATATTCAACTTAGTGATCTAGTTTATTGGTTGGTAGGCCTTACAGAGGTAGTTCAAGAGCTCATCATTCATACTTTCTATTTATAATAAGTTGTATCAGGTTTAGTGGTCTCACGCCTACAGATGGAAATTGTGTCAGAGACGCTCTTAGGGGGTTATTGCCTGATTATTGTCGAGATTTGGTATTTTAATTAAATTATTAAAGTCAAATTATTTTAATAATATTATATTATTAAAGTGACTTTATAATTTAATGTTATAAAGTAACTTTTAATAAAGTACTTTATAATTTGGTGTTATAAGGGGAATAAAGTAACTTTTATTAAAGTAATATATTTTTAAGTTACTTTATGAATATTTTATTGAAAGGAAAATATTTCAAAAAGGCCAATATTATATTAAATGATTTAAAGGGAAAAAGTGGTGTTGGTTTTTGGAGGAGTAATATTTTATTATTTTCAAAAGTTAATTGCCAAAAGTTGGGCATAGGTTTTGAAGAGGTTAAAAGGGCAAAGCAAATCAATTTTCATTGTCTGGGTTATTATTTGCAAATTGAAGAGAGCTAAGCAACAGGGTTTGCAAGCATGGAGTTGTGTGAACCCCAATCCTAGTACCTGCAAAACAACAAGAATAAATAAGTTAAACAAGAGATTGCAAGCTAAAACAAGGATTCCCCATGAAATCCATTTACAAACTTCAAATTAGGAAAGAAAACAACAAAGAACACAATGAAACAAAGAAATATAGATTCAATCCTAATTAGAATAGCAAACACATGATCCCATGGGGGAATTGGTGCCAATTTGATGTGAAAATTGGCCCTTTCCCAATTCCTAAGATGCAAGCTTGATGTGTTGATGATAATTGATCCACTTTGATGGTGAAGGATGAGAGCTCCAAGCCAAAATCTGTAAAAACCTAGCTAAGAACTCAATGATGATGGATGAAAATGGCTAAATATTTTAGCATAATAACTTCGCATAATTTGTGTATGATAAAATGAGGATATGAGCTCTTTATTTATAGAATACCAAGATGGATGAATGTCCAAATTTGAGCAATGTGGGACTAGCATTCATCCAATGGCATGATGCCACTTGTCAATCTATGAATGGATGAAGGATGTGCAAGATTTGAGAATTGTGCCAATAAATGCATATATTTGAAATTCAAATTTGTTGAAATGACTTGAAAGAGGGAAGGGAAATTGCAATAAATTCCACTTGGCTCAAGACAAAGGACATGTAAGATGAAGTTATTGCCTTGTTGGATGTACATGTTCACTTGGAATTTTTGAATTCAAATTTGGAGAATATTCCAAAAGATGCCTTGTGAGGAAAATAGAGATTTAATAAATGAATTAAATCTATTTATATGTGCAGCTTGCAAAATCTAGAGGATGGGACATGATTTAGAATTAAATTAATCAAGGGTTAATTAATTTAATAGGAGATTAGATGATGTGACCTATTTGACTCAAATTGATGGATTTATTTAAATCAAATAAGAGAGGAATATGGTAAGAGATTAATTAAATAAGGATTTTGATTTATTTAATTAAAGGAGATGGTGTTAGATTAAATCAAATAAGGTTTCAATTTATTCAATTTAATGGATAGACTTTAGAGATTTAATCAAATAAAATTAGTTATTTAATTAAATAGGGATAATTAGATCAGATGGATTGATTTAATTAACAAAAAAGATTGACTTAATTAGATAAAATGATTTATTTAATTAAGAGAGATAAATTGATGAATTTAATCAGATAAGGAGATTTGATTAAATGGTTAGACCAAGGGATGATTCAGGATGAAACGGTGTTAGTAGTCGGGATCAGATGCACAATGTCAATCGGTATATATTTACGTGTCTACATTTTTCCCCTTTTTGAAGCAATGCACTTGTTGTGTTGGTTCAAAGAATAAACAATCTCGATCAAAGCCGAAAATTTTCATTATTCAAAAATTTTCCCCGCTGCTTCCTGGTGAGAGAAAACATGTCATTATAATGCCCCCTCGAGAGATTGGACGAAAATTTCAATTTTTGGGTGATCTCCCAAAAAAAGAGGACAAAGTGCCTGAAAGGTCCGAAAAGGCTTCAGGAGGCTAAAAACGTGTCTAAATGCAATAAAACGATGTAAAACAGGCCTCAACTGGACAAAAACTGGTTCGAGGGTCCAAAACCTTAGTAGGACAACCAATCAGGGTGAAAAAACCCTAATTTTTAGGCTTAAAAGGGGCTCAAGGGGTCACTTTCAAGTCATTTTCACACACCTCCACCAACAACCTTGAGATTTGAGCTCTAACTTTTTGACGATATGGCGCAATGACAGCTTCCCCTACATATTTTTGATTGAGTTCGGACATACCAGCGGCCACCTGGCATCGGGGCACCGGTATGTGACCTCTACCTGAGCTTCATTTTTTCATTTAATGTTTTAAAAGGTCGGTCCGCCTGCAGCAGCGCTATATAGTGCCGCTCGGCAATCAAACTGTGCTATGTGGTGCAATATTATGTCGCGGCGGTGTAGTTTGGAGTTTAAAAACTCTGACGCTGAGCTCAAGGCTGGCGATTTGGTTTGAAAAGTGCGACGTGGCGGTCATGATTTCGTTCAAACTGCGACGCTGGAAGGGAAAGTGCACTACGGCGGTGCTATTTTTCTCTTTTAAGCCCTAGCATCGGAGTTTGATTAGAAATCAAACTGCGACGCCATCACGAATTGCACCGCTGGAGAATTTTTTTGAACGCTCGGTAAGGAATTTTTCAAAAAATTTAACATGGTGACCTTCCCTGATGCAGGACGCAACGAGGGAGCTCTACTCTCGAGAGCATAGGTCGCAAGATTTGTCTGCCTTCTTGCGAGACTTGAGCAACAGGGACCAAGATCAACTCCGGATTGTGGGGTTATGGTACATTGCTTACACAGCACCCGTCCGCACTCACTTAGGGATGCTATCAGCGCTGGCCGAGAGATGGAACAGCGAGACATCTTTGTTTCATCTTCCCACTGGTGAGGCCACCATCACCTTGGAGGACGTTTGGCATATTTTGCGATTGTCGATTCACAGTCTTCGGGCGAATTTTGACATGGACAAGGGGCGGGAGGCCTACCACAAAGTCCTTGCCACACAGGACATCGTCTTTTGCGAGGGTCAGATAGAGCTCGAGCGACACAGGATCCTGGCACCTCCCTACTGTTGGGTGATTGCATCCCTCATCTCGGGTCTCGTTGCTCCTGACAGACGAGGCCGATACTTTAGTATCGGCTGGGGATACTGCTGGGAGCGGATGGTGCAAGACAGGCCGATTCATTTCGCATGGGGGCCTGTTCTCCTAGCCTCACTATACAGAGACCTCCATGAGTACGTCTACATGGATGACAGAGCACTCAGAGCAGGGGTGACTCTTCTTCACGTCTGAGCGTGGGAGCACATTGTTGTGTTGCGGCCAAGCGTTGTTTCAGTTTCGATGTTGCCAGACGATCCCCTAGTGGCATGATACAGAGGCGGTGTGTCCTTCACACACACCGATGAGCACAGGATCCCCTACTGGAGGAGGGTCCTGGATGAGATGTTGGTCTTCACCTGGCGACCATACCTTGGTTGGCCTAGATGGGATAACGATGTCAATCAGTTATTCTATTGCCGCTAGGACCGGTATATGCAAGGGCGGGAGCACACTATGATCGAGAGGTACTTGCTCAGGCACGTGCAACATCAGTTTGGGGAGCCGCAGGATTGTCCCGATGGGGACTACGTGGCCGTCTTCACCCGTAGCATGACACAGGTGTCATGGGGGCGGTACATTCCTACTTCAGAGGCCATGGAAAGCTTCAGGCAGTTGGTGGTTCGACCATGGGCCTATGATCAGGGACTCGCAGATCCAGGCACGACCCAGGCCTACAGGGATTGGTTTCGACCTCCACTTTGTTTGACTATTCTGAGTGCAGACCCAGATCTGCGGAGAGTTAGAGGCAGAGGGGGAGGACGAGGCCCGAGGGGGGGTGCTCGATAGGACCATTTGGTTGTGCTGCCAATTCAGCCAGGGCAGGGTGATGTGCATATGCAGGACCAGCAACAGGAGCCACCACGAGGTGAGGATCAGCCTCGGGTGTAGCCAACGAGACTGGCGGATGCTCGAGATGCTTTGATTGCGCAACTGCAGGCCCAGGTCCAAGCTGTGACAACCGAGAGAGATCAGGTGAGGGTCGAGAGAGAGTAGCTTAGGGTCAAGAGGGATCAGGTCGTACAGCAAAGACAGGCTACAGAACTACAGGCAGCCACTGAGCTAGGCAGGAGACAACAGATAGAGAGTATGGCAGCCTCCTCCTCCCAGGGTACAGTGTCAGTTCGATCCTACAGGGATGTCGTCCGAGAGGCCGAGTACTATCGGAGGTACTATCATGAGGCCGTTCCCAGAGCAGAGTGAGTCCCAGAGTATTCAGAGTGGGCTAGCCACAGACCAGCAGAGGGTCATGGTGATAGAAGCGAGGGCAGCATCCACAGGGACAGAGCTTGATCAGGATGATTTGATACTTTTTGTGCCCTACGGGCTCATTTTTGATAGCCCGATGGGCCTTTTGTACTGATTGACATACATGTATAGTGATCTAATTCATTACCTGTACTATGACAGTTGCGTTATTAATGATATATATATATGAGCCGATGATGATTTTTGATGTGATGTGATGTGTACTCTTTATTTATGCATGGATGATTTTACTTCTATATGTTGTGCAATGATGTTATATGATGCTTTTACGGATGCATTTATTTATGATGATATTATGCAGTGATTATGACTAACAGATCTATATTATGTTAACCTATGATATGCAAATGTATTTATGTGATGTGTAATGATGTTGTGATTATCTATTTTATATTAATGTAAATGGTGACGTGATACGTGATATGGAATGTAATATGCAAAGTGATATGATCTATATGTGAAATGTTAGGTGACTTATGTTTATAAATAATTATGGATGCATATACGCTTTGTATGTGATGGACTATTTATGCCTATGTGGAATGAATGATTTATGATGCTATTTATGAGATGGCATGGATGATGTAATGCGATGGTCGTGATATGATGCATATGAGATGGTTTTATGAGATGGTTCTTTAAGATGCTTAAAATAACAAATGTTATTATTCTAAACATATTGAATGATGATATAATGTACGTGATGCATTAATATGATGTACTATATGCAATGATATGATAATGTTCTATGCAAAATGGACTTAATGCATGAGATGACTTTATGATGTTATGCCAGTATGTATGTGATGGATTATCTTATAATGCCTATGTACCTATTGTTTATGATTATGCAGTATGTAATAATGTGAAATGGTTATGAAATGAAAATGAATGTTTATGCGGTGATTGATATAATGCAATGCGATGCAATGTAATGGATGAAATGGATGCACCTATCTATGAAGAATTCCTATGATGACCTGTTTATATGATGGTTGAAATGCAATGCATGTGTTTCCTATATGATATGTTTATGCAATATGGTAATGGTTTGTGGATGCAGGATCGATGGCGATGATGGTGGTGATGATCAACTGTCATAGTACCTTGTTAGTGCGGTGAGCAAGAAGAGAAGAAGTCATTTCAACAAGACACAGGATGATGCAAATGTAGATGATGATGATTACTTGCCGAGGAATTGGGATTTTCAAAGGGTCGATTTCCTTATGTTTGATAACACACATAGTACGATGCATCAAGGTATAGAAAACTAGGATGGCGTTGTACCTAGTGTGATGGACTTTGACTTGACAAGCAGATAGGATTATCCTTGTTCAGACCTGACATACGGAAACCCTGCTAGGATGCACTTTAGAAGTTTCCAAAACACCTCGGACCAAAACATGAAAAGGTAAACCTATCCATGCAATAGTCGACAAGTTGTCGAAGACCTCCTCCATACATACCTAAAAAAGCAAGTATTCGCCAAGGTTATTTTACAAGAACATCCAACAAGCATAGCAGACAAAAGATAATGATTGTTGCCCCATTCCTATTTCTCTACATCCTCTTGTTTGGATATCATCAAGAAGTCCTTGGAATGAGCGCAATAAGATAAGTCAAAGATAAATACAAAGTAAACAAACAAGATGATGCTCTTCAATACCACTAACGAAAAAGAGGATGTGTTTTCTAAGGATAAGAACCGAAACTTATTGCCAAAAGATAATGACCATCGTGCCCATTGTAGGAAGGATACATCCTAGGACATGTTAGTGGATGGCGGCACATCATTTTGTTTATCCAAAGTGCTCTTTCTGATAAATAATGCCCCTTGCAGGAAGGATACATCCTAGGACATGATTTTATCAGATGATTGATATGGGACAGCTTGGATGATGAGTTACCAATACGAAGAGATGACCAACTTGCTTATGCACTGACTTAGACCTAAGACTTGACGCTTTTGAGTTTTACTTTTACGGTGCTAGACTTGTTTCTAACTATTTCACCAAAGGTTGAGGATGACAATCAATTTATTATGGATGGTGTTTATTGTGGGTGAAAGCGAGATGAGATGGATGGATTTTTTCAAATATTTGGATGTTTTTGACGTTTTGCAATGTTTTGAGGTTGTTTTTGGTATTTTTTGAGATTTTCAAATGTTTTGTTTTTTTTTTTTTTCAATGTTTTGGGATTTTCTAATATTTTGACCAAGAGACTAACCTAAAGACCTATCCTAGGGGCCTCAGGGGCTAATCAACAGATGAGCCTTGCCTACGTTATACACGCAGAGACCACGTAGTTTGACTGACAACTTGACCGATTTACAGATGAAGATATACATGATGAAATGTTAGTTTATTATGACAGACTCCTATAGGATTGACCTAAGTGTCTCGGGGGATGATCAAAGATCAACCTTGCCTACGTTCAAGCTCAGAGACGACGTAGTTTGACAAGACGACCTTGTTTTTGGATTTTTGATATGTTTTGATGTTTTTGGATTTTTGTGATATTTTGATGTTTTTGGATTTTCTAGTTTTCTGATGTTTTTGGATTTTCTGATGTTTAGGACTTTAAGAATATACACGAATCCAATACAATGAGAACATTCCCCCAGTGTGATGCAATAGACTACTTCGATGAAGGCAGGACAAACTGACCTTGAGGATGGGTTGAGTAGTACTAGGAGGGATCATGATACGAAAACAGGACCAAGCTATGGTGCGGATGCGAGTGGATGAGTGATGGATGGAGATCTGGATGTGATGAATGATAGAAGCGAAATGGATGGATGATGCAGAACAAGCCTTAAAAATCCTGATGGATGGAAAGTGCTTATTTACGCAAGGCGCCTGTTTGCCAGGTTTTCACCAAGGTACTTGTCCAAAGTACCACTGAAGTGGTTTTCAGTAGAGGATGATTTTTTTCTCTTTATTATTTTTTATCCTTTTTCTGATTTTTTGGATTTTTTGCTTTTTTGATTTTTTTGTTGTCACCAAGATGCCTGTTTGCTAGGTTTTTGCCAAGGTAACCATTTTTTCAGGATTTTTTTCTAATTTTTTGGATTTTTTGGTTCTATACCTTGAAAGATTTAGGTATAAAACTTTTTGAGATGAGATTTATTCATGGGCTCTTGCAGAGGTTCCCCTTCAGGTGTTGATAATTGATATGCCCCTAATTTGTAACTTGTTGTGATGACGAATGGTCCTAGCCAATTGGGTTCAAATTTTCCTTTGTTGCTTGGGTTTGGGACATTCTTTTGATTCTCTTTTAATACCAATTCTCTGACTTGGAACGTCCTGCTTCTGATTTTCTTATTGTAGCTCCTTTTGAGTCTATTATGATAGAATTGCAAATGATTCAAAGCATCTATACATCGCTCATCCAACAGCTCCAGCTCGTTTAGTCTTGACACTCGGTAGTCTTCATCAGTGATGAGGTTTTGTAGTGATATCCTGAGTGATGGGATCTCGATCTCAATGGGGAGTACTACTTCTGATCCATAGACCAGGGAGAAGGGGGTGGCGTCAGTGGGTGTGTGGATGCTGGTTCGATAGGCCCAGAGGGCGGGATTAAGCTGTAGGTGCCAGTCACGACCTGCATCATTGACTATTTTCTTGAGGATTTTTAGAATTGTCTTGTTTGTAGCTTCTGCTTGGCCATTGCCTTGGGGATAGTATGGGGTGGAGAAGCGATGTTGGATTTTGAATTTTTCGCATAAGTCGCGGACATCCTGATTTTTGAATGGTGTCCCATTATCTGAGATAATGGCTAGTGGGACACCGTAGTGGCAAATGAGATAGTTCAGGATGAACTTTGAAATCTGCTTCCCAGTTATGTACGTCATGGGTATGGCTTCCACCACTTAGTAAAGTACTATGTTGTAGTTATGATGAATTTGTGGTCGTTAGATGAAGTGGGCGTGATTTTTCCAGTGAGATCAAGTCCCCACTGCGAAAAGGGCCATGGTGTGATGATAGGATGAAGCTCTTGAGTTGGAGCATGGATGAGGTCCCCATGCTGCTGACATTGTAGACACTTTCTGACATAATCATGTGCTTCTCATTCTATTGTGGGCCAATAATACCCCATCCTTAGCAGTTTCTTAGCTATGGTCATTTCACTCAAGTGCAAACCACAGATATTGTTGTGAACTTTAGTCAAAGCGATTAATGCCTCCTCAGCATTTAGGCAATGTAGTATGGTTCCTTCTATGCTCCTACGATATAGGGTATCTCCTAGGATGACAAATCTGGATGCCTTTTTGACAAAGGTTCATTTTAGGTTTGATGGTAAGTCGGCGGGTATGATTCCTATTCGAAGGTATGTATAAATGTCATGGTACCAAGGATCACTAGGACCAACGATTTCACACACGAATTCAAATTATGGTACCTCGAATGCGGGAACGAGAAGCTACTCTATCAGGAATTCATATTTTGGAGCATTGTTGGGGATATCCAGTAGGGACCCAATTGTTTCCATGGCGTCTGCTACTCTGTTGTTTCCTCTAGGTATCTGCTCAAATGTAATTTCGATGAAGGATTCTTTGAGAGTCTCCACCAATTTCTTGTATGGAGTGAGCTTGTCATCCTTGGTCTGGTATTCATCGTTCACTTGATTTATGATCAATTGGGAGTCTCCGTACACTTTGAGAGATATGATGTTCCATTGCACTGCTATTCTGAGACCTATAGTCAAAGCCTCGTATTCCGTGATATTATTAGTGCAAGGAAATGCCAGTTTGTAGGACCTTGGTATGCAATCCCCTTGTGGGGTGATGAAGAAGACACCAGCTCCTGATCCATGTTGTGTGTATGAGCCATCAAAGTATAGTTTCCAGTGGTCAGCTACGTTGAGGTTGAAAATAGATTCATCTGGAAACTCTGAGACAAGAGGGTTCTCTGAATAGATTGGTGCTTCTACCAGTTGGTCTGCGATGACTTGGCCCTTGATTTCTTTCCTCTCCACATATTCGATGTCATATTCTGATAATATCATCACCTATTTTTCCATTCTTCCTGTGAGCATTGCCTTTGATAGTAAATACTTGAGAGGGTCAATTTTGGCAATGAGTTTTATTTTATGTGCCAACATGTAATGTCTGAATTTTTGTGATGTAAACACTACTACGAGGCATGCTTTTTCGATGAATGAATAGTTTAGCTCATGACCAACCATTGTTCTGCTGATGTAATAGATAGCCCTCTCCATTCTGTTTTTGTCATGCTGAGCTAGGAGAGCTCCAAGGGCTGATGTTGTTGTTGATACGTATAAGATCAATGGCTTCTTTGGGATGGGTGGCATTAAGACTAGTGGTGTTAGTAGATATTCTTTGATTTTTTTGAATCTCTTCACACTTGGTATCCCATTTGTACACTACTCCCTTGTGGAGTAGGTGAGAGTATGGGTTCTGTTTATTCGCCAATTGTGCTATGAATCTTCGAATGGATTGTAGTCTGCCTTGGAGACCTCTCAGTTGCTTTAATGTTTTCGGTGCCTCCATCTTGAGGATTTCTTTTACTTTTGCTGGATCCACCTCGATACCCCTCATTGATACTATATATCCTAGCAATTTTCCTAATTGTATGCCGAAGACACACTTCTTTGGGTTTAGTCTGACTTTGTACTCCTCTAATATGTCAAAGATGGCACTTAGGGTTTCTATGTGATCTTTTCTCTTTCTGGACTTAGCTAGAATATCGTCAACATAGTCTTCGACCGTCTTATGAATCATGTCATGGAATATCAATGTCATGGCCCTTTGATATGTTGGTCTTGCATTTTTTAAGCCAAATGGCATCATGTTCCAACAGTATATCCCCCATGGACAAGTGAAAGTTGTTTTATGTTGGTCCTCTTTAGCTATCATGATCTGATTGTACCCTTAGAATCCATCCATTAGTGACAATATTTCATGTCCCGTTGTCATGTCTACTATCATATCAATGTTGGGAAGTGGGAAGTCATCTTTTGGACATGCCTTATTCAAATCTTTGAAGTCTGTGCAGATTCTGATATTTTTGTCGGGTTTTGAAACAAGTACCAAGTTTGATACCCATTTTGGATAGTCTATTGGTCAGATGAATCCTGCATCTAATAGCTTTTTTAGCTCCATTTTGACTACTAGTGTGATCTAAGGGTGCATTTTTTGAAGCTTTTGTTTGATAGGCTTTACTTCTAGATACACTGCTAAGTGGTGAACCATGGTCTTTGGATCAAGTCATGGCATGTCAGCATAACTCTATGCGAAGTTTATTTGTCTTTCCCTTAGGAATGCTACTAGGAGCTCTTGCTCTTCTGATAGTAGTGATTCCACATAGAATGTGATATGTGGGGTCTCCTCTGTGCCTAGGTTGACTGGATTGCATTTTTCTACCAAGACTGTTGACTTTTCCTAATGAATAGCTCTTAAAGGAAGATTGAATCCCCCATCCTCGGGCGCCTCAGAGAGGTTTTCACCATTGGATGCATCCTTTCTTTTTACTTTTTTCTGGTCAGAGAGTGCCACTGTGTGGTTTTCACTCAAGGACTTGGATATGATTCTTAATTTCTCACTTTTACGACTAAGAGATTCAATCATTTCCCCATAATAGGCATGTGTGTCCAACTCCATTATAAACCCTGCTTTGTGGTCCCCATCTGGAATGTTATTCCGTAGTCCCATGAATTCTGAGAGTGCCTCATCATTTTCGAATGTATCAAGAACTGGTGGTCCTCGTTGGTCGTAGTCGATGAGTTGGGGATATACTAGGCGGATCTCATGATTTTGATGGTCTATTTCAAAGGATAGGGTACTAATCATGTAAAGAGTGGTGTCCTCGAATAGCCTAGGTAAGTTGGGTGTGGGGTCCTCGTCATCACTACTACTATAGACATCAGTTATATCAAATGTAAAATTATCTATAACACGACCTGTAGATACAGGTAGGCATAATTCTGCTGCAGTCAGCTGAGGAGGATTATTAACCCTTCTAATTGGAGGATTTCAACCACGTATGGTTATACTTGGAGGGGTACATCCAAGGCCAAGATTTTTTATTGGTCGTGTCTTTGGCATGATAGGTATTATAAGCCCGTTGTCATTTTTCCCAAGTCCTTGATTTCTGTTGTAGCCCATTGCGAGCATCATTTGTAGGCCCTTGCTTTTGTCATCCATTGGTAAATCCGCTATTGTTCTTTCATCGTGGTATAGCATGTGAGATGGATCTGCTTCAATAACCTCCCGACCAAGATCTCCCCAACTTATAAATTTGCGATAGTCTATAGGAGATGTTTGGGATGTGGAAGCTTCATTTGTTTGTGGGCATCCCGATGATCTAGGAGATTGTGGTAACTCTCCTACCACAAAAGCATTATTAGGGAGCTTGTAGTTTCCATAGTCGTTATCTTGGATAATGATCTTGATGTCAAAGATGGCGGGAATGGTGGGAGTGGCGAGTGTCTCTGTCGCAGAAGTGGATGCGAGAGTGGCAGGATCGATGTAAGGGGTGGATGGGCCCTCATCATTTTTTGGTACTTGGGGGATTTTTTAATATTTTGCTTCAAGATTTTTGCAATAGGAGAAGGGTTTAGGATCTCCATGGATGGTAACTTCTTGTCCATTATGTGTAAATTTCACACATTGGTGGAAAGTTGATGCTATTGCTTTCATCTCATGGATCCATGGACGTCCTAGGAGGATATCATATGGAAAGTCGAGGTCCAAGACCTAATAAGTGGTTTCCATGATGGCAGGCCCTACTTGAATAGGGAGTTTGATTATGCCCTGAGAAACTCTTTCTTGGTTATCATATTCTCTTATCGTGATACCCTTTCCTTTGTCGATGGAATCCTCTGATATTTTCAATTGCTTGATGAGACTTAGGGAACATATGTTCAAGCTCGCACCTCCATCCACCAAGACCCTTTTGATTTTTCTTTTTATGTACTATGGCTTCCAAGTGAAGTGCACAATTGTGAGATGGTTGAGTGGTGAAATCCTGGTTAGAGAATGTAAGAAGATTAGGCGTAATGATATTTCCGACCATAGCTTGGAATTGCTCTGCATCAAGATCTGTGGGGACAGTGGATGAGGCCAACGCTTCTTCAAGAATTTTCTTATGGGCAGATGATATTTTTAGCAACTCCATAATGGAGATTTGTGTTGGTGTTCTCTTGAGTTGATCTAAGACATTGTAGCCATTAGGAACAGATCTAGATGCAGGGGCTCTGTTTGGTTGGGATGATCCTACGATGGTTACTTTGACGCCTCTTGTGGTGACTCCACAATCTTCAGCATAAGCACCCTTGATAGTAATGACCATGCAGTTTTCATCTAGGGAGGTGACGACTGTTTCATACACATGATTTACATTTGAGTGGATGCCTTTCCCTTTATCTTTTTTATTGTTATTCCTTTTGTTGCCATGATTCGGCATCGGATTCGTGTATATCTTAAGATCTTGATTTCCTGTAGGTTGTTCCACGTTTATGATTCTTTTATTGATGAGATATTGAACGATGTTTTTCAATCTCATCCAACTGTTTGTGGTATGGCCTTTTATTTTATGGAACTCGCAAAGTTGATTCTCATTATACCAAGGAGGTTTCACATCCAGTTCTTGGTAATTCTCAAATGTAGGAGGCTTGATGAGTTTTTCATCAATCAACTTTTTCATTATGTCCTCAAGTGGTTCCCCCAAAGTGGTGTATTTTCGTTTGGGATAACTTTTGCATTGGGGTGGTCCCCTTTGATCATTGAGATTATTGACTATTGGATTGTTGTTTGGTTGGTGTGTTGTGTGATGATTGTTTTGGTGTTGTATTTGGAGTTGTGGTGCGGGCGTATTTTGGTGTGGAGCACTAATGACCACCTTGGCATCAACAACACCATCATTAGTAATGTTTTTGTTCCTTGCCCATGTGTGAGGTTTATCGTTGTAATTGGATGGTGGGTGGTTGTTTTGTTGTTTGGGGTATGAAGTTGATCTCGCGGGTTGAGTCATAAGGGATCTTTTGATGCTAAGTGCCTTGGGGATCAACTGATCATATGTGGTGATGCCCTAAACCTTGAGATGAAATGCCAAGTGGCCTTCAAGGTTGGCTATGCTGGTGCAAACTTGTTGTTCTTCTGGCATGGTCCACTTGCTCCGATTGGCCTTGGATCACCATCGTTGTAGGAAAGAGGCGAAAGATTCACCCTTTCCTTATTTCAGAGCTGAGAGTTCTTCTAGACTAACATCCATTGCAATGTTACATGTGTAATTTTTAATGAATGCATCCATAATTTCTTGAAATGTTCTAATTCCTGACGGTAGACGAGAGAACCATTCCATAGCGTGGCCTGCCAAGCTCCTAGGAAATAGTCACATCAGATAAGTATCGTCGTATGCGACTTCCATGCAATGTACCTAAAATTCCCTGATGTGATCTTCAGGGTTTCATGTCCCTTGATATTTGTCAAATTTGGGGATCTCAAATCCCTTGGGGAATGGTTTCATTACTAAGATCCTATCAAATGGATAGGGACACAAGTTGCTTGGTGTTTTCGTTGTTTGCCCTGATTGAAGATCGAGCACTTTTTGCAAGAGCAACCTGATTTGTGTCGTTACATCATTTTGCGGATCAGGGGATGGGATGAAGGTGTTTTGGGGTGTTTTGATTGTGGGTTGAATGGGTGGGTTGGTTGGTGTGTTGTTTGATGGTATCTGTATGTTCTACCGAGCTAGGTAGGCTTCCACCTGCTTTTGTATGAACAACGCCTGTTGTTGATCTTGTTGTTGCTATGCTAAGATTTGTGCTTGTTGTTGTGCTTGTTGTTGTTCCAACAATGCTTGTTTTTGTGCTTCCAATTGGGTTGCTTCTTGCTGCTCTTGATATTTCTTGTTGATATGCTTGCAATTGTGCTACTTGTCTTTGTGCAAGAAGTTGTGCTTGTGCTTGTGCATGATGTGCTTGATATTGGGTGTTTGCCTGAGCTTGAGCTTGTGCTTGCGCTACTTGTGCTTGGGCTTGTGCTTGTGTTGCTTGTTGTTGTAATAGAGCTTGTCCTTGAGCAGCCTTTGTGCTTGCAATGCTTGCGCGGCTTGTTGTTGTTGTTGTTGCAATAAAGCTTGGGCTGCTTGGGCCGCTTGTGCAACTTGACCAGCTAGTTGTATGGATTTTTTTTTTGCACTTGTTGGAATACCCTTTGAAAAGAAGCTTGCAATGCCTCATTGTATTGGCTTGATGTAGTGGAAGTTGGTGGTGGTGGGGGTGGTGGTGGATTTAGAATGGTGTTTGTGGTGAGTGATGATGTCGTGTTGATGTTTTGAGTGTTGGATGGTGGTATTGATGTGGTGGTTGGTCCTTGGGAGGCTATGCTTTGCAATGTTAGGGGGGTGTTTGATGTTGTTGCAATTGCTTGTGCGTTTGTCGTCTGTTGTTGCAATATCGACGAAAAATTTTGAGCGTTTGGCATAATGCTTTGATTGATATCTGGGATGTTGGTTTGGTTGATGGTTGGTATGGTTGATAATGGCAATGGTGGAAGAGGTGGAAATGTGAGGGGTATGAGTCCTTGCGAAAATGTTGTGGTGTCGAATATGCCCCCTGGTTTGAACATGTCTCCTTCCTCTTGCGAATTTGTGAGAGGTTTTTGAGGTGTTGCGTGAAAAAATGATGATGATGGATCATGATGGAAAGTGAGGAACATTTTTGTGTAATGGATTTTGGGGTATGTTTTGTTCCAATATGGTGTTTGCGTCCAAGTTTTGATAATTAGCAAGGGGGGATGTTTTGATAGCACTGGAAAATGCATTTCCCTTATTAACATTAGGTTGGGTTGGAGCAAAAGATGTCGTGATTTGCAGAATGTTTTGCATGATGTTTTGAGATGGGGGTGTAGATGAGATGGGAATGGTGGATAAGATTGGAGGAAAAGATGTCTCGACTATAATACTCACATCGAAATCCAAAGGTAACTTGGCCCCTTGTTTTGCTAGCTCAAGCATGTATAATGAAGGGTTAAGCCTCATCATGATGTTGATGATTTTATGGTTCTCTAGATTTTGGAGCATTTCAGTCATTTCTTCATGAGACATTCCAAAGGTAAGATCCTCTCCTTGGTTTTCTTCTTGCGGATTTTGTGATGATGAGATGGTCAAAGGATTTCTTGATTCGGCAGGATTTATTTCTACGTTTTTTTGGCTAAGATCGCTTGAAGCGGGTGTTTCTTTGTTGGCTTCCATACTCTTCTTGTATTGAGACCTAGTTTGAACCATAAAACGAGGATCAATTTTTGAGAATAGGAGAGATGAATCTCTTGGTTCTTTGGATTGATCCTTATTTTATGCCCAAAGTAGAAATTTTTAGGATACATTAAGGATCAAAAGGTGATATGATGATGATGTTAGGGATGGATGATACATATTTTTTTGGATTTTGATAAATCTTGAAGGAGATACTAGGCCTTTAGGACTTTGCGGATTTTGATTTGATTTTGGGATTTGGGATTTGTCCTTGATTTTGATTTTGAAAAAATAGACCCTAATATGTTGGATGATGATATAAGGTATAGATTTGTTCAAAGGATGATAATTTGAATATGTGCGGGAAGAAGGATGCATCTACCCACACCTATTCAAACAAGATGATAGTTTCACTAAGCATATGAAGAAGGATTCATCTACATATACTAAGCTAAACAAGATGATTTTGATAACTTTGAATAAGCATATGCAAAAGGATTCATCTACACATACCTAGCCAAAGGTGATTTTGATAAAAAATTCAAGGATTTAGTCTCAATGATTTTGATGATTTTGATTTTGCCAAAAATCCTAGTATTAAGGATGATTTCAAGATTTTCCAAAAGGTGATGGTGAGATGAATTTTTTTTTATGTTTTGAAGGATGGATGAAAAGGATTTTGATTTGCTTTCATCCTAAGATAAACCTAAAAAAGACACTTTGTTTGCCTAGACCTAGGTATTGAAGAGCATACAATGCTTCTATAGACCTTTGTAACCAAAGAATGATCCAATTTGAACATGCATTTTTGGATTTTGAACCAAGGATTTCTTTGAGAATCGTGAGTCTTCAACACACATGAAAGTTAATTTTTCTTAGCTTTGCTTAATGGCTTTATTTTACCAAAAACACTTTCTTTGATTAAGTTTCCAAACTAAGATGTCCAATGTCTTAATTTCTTCAAACCCCACAAGATATGTTATGTGGAAAGTTGATGAACTTAAGGCAAGGTTTTTCCTATTGTTTACTTAAGTAGACAAATTGAGATGTAATCCAATGTTTAGAAACCTCTAAGGATGTAAATCCCAAGGGAAAGAAATAACATATGGATTGAGTCAATTGTATTTGTCTCCAAAAGGGTTTGAAATTTTGGATGATGATGTTAAATGCTTGTTTTCAAGATGTTTTCGATTAAGCAATGCATTTTGTAACCCAAGAATAAGTACAATCCTATGGATGTGTAAGACAATATTTGTTGGATTCCCACTTGGACAAGTCCAGCTACGCTTGTCTCTAGTGAATGGTTAGATTCTTGACCCCACTGGCTCCCCTCCATGACACTCACTTATACGGGGCAGCCAAGCATCAACACCCATGAAACTCCCATGGCATGTTTTCCATTTCTACTAAAAGACCGTAAAAGTGTGGGGTGGCTTCAAAATGACCGTTCTTGCACCAACAAATAGATTAAAGGATTTTGGAGAATTCTAGCACATGGGTTTTAATAAGGACTTTCTGTTCATGGAGATTGACCCATACGACAAGAGTCCCCTTTCGAATCCATCTTGTTGGAATCAATCGCATGATATTGGCGTTTACTCCAATACCCACATTTATATACCGGTTGGAAATACTCTTGGCTTTAGAGTGTTACTGGTTGAGTCGTTCCCTTGGGTGTGTACTTTTTCCCCACAGCAGGCCCTCTGGGATAAACAAAAGCGAATGAAGAACAATATTCGTAACTCGATCAATCTTTGTTGGCAACAAAGAGAGATAATATACACAACAATGCCCCCACTCACACTCGCACAAGATGTTGTTCAATTTTAAACCCAAATCGAAGTGTGGAGGTGATTGCTTTGTCTCACCCTAAAGTCATGAAAAAGGCCTTTTGATTCTCAAGATCGCTATAAAGCGCGAGAGAAGCGCATACGTCCTTTTTCAATGCCTTTAGTTTAAGTAAGCCTTCACGAAAAACAAAGTTGCACTTGTTCTTTTTAAATCCACAAAGCAAAATGTGAGTTCTTTTTAAAACACCAAATGACAAATGAGAGACATTTTGTTCAATTGTTAACCAAAAACAAACTTTAGTAAGTTGTGATCCTAAAGTTTTTTTTAGCCTTTGCAAGAAAAATATGAAAAGGTTCTTTTTAAACCCAAACAAAATTAGTGTCCTAAGAAAGAAAAGATAACAATTTGTTTAAGAAGTGTTAAGCAAACACTAAAGTGTTTAAAAACACTTTGATTTCATAAGATATCCTTGTCATGCTTCTCCTTTCTTTGTTTTCGATTTCCAACCTACAAGTGAGAAAACTAGTCAAATTCTAGAAAATACAGAGATTAAAAACCAGAAAACATAATATAAATTGATCATTAATCAAAAATTACGTGCTAAAATTTAATTTCCACTTTTTACTCCCTCCTAGTGGTGCAACTCATGACTGCGTCATAGTTTTCTTTCCAAGCAGTGCCCTCACAGCGTCGCTTACCAGTCAGCGTCACTCTGTGTCGAGACAAAGAGCTCAACTACATCGCATTTTTTTGCCCAGCGTCACAGTTTGGTTTTTTCGAGATTTCCTGTGAGTCAAACAGTCAAGCGACGGAGTTAGAAATTCAAATATTTAGGTGGGAAGAGTCCAGCGTCGCGGTTTGAATTTCAAGCGGTGCCATATAGCGACGCTGAAGGGTCAGCGGTGCCAAAACAGCAACGCTGAGCTCTCAGCGTTGGAATTTTTTGTGTATAAGCAAAATTGCAGAAATTTTGAGAAAAGATGGTAAAGAATGATATCCAGCCCTCCCTCTAGCGCCAAATGTGTGAACCCCAATCCTAGTACCTGCAAAACAACAAGAATAAACAAGTTAAACAAGAGATTGCAAGCTAAAACAAGGATTCCCCATAAAATCCATTTACGAACTTCAAATTAGGAAAGAAAACAACAAAGAACACAATGAAACAAAGAAATATAGATTCAATCCTAATTAGAATAGCAAACACATGATCCCATGGGGGAATTGGTGCCAATTTGATGTGAAAATTGGCCCTTTCCCGATTCCTAAGATGCAAGCTTGATGTGTTGATGATAATTGATCCACTTTGATGGTGAAGGATGAGAGCTCCAAGCCAAAATCTGTAAAAACCTAGCTAAGAACTCAATGATGATGGATGAAAATGGCTAAATATTTTAGAATAATAACTTTGCATAATTTGTGTATGATAAAATGAGGATATGAGCTCTTTATTTATAGAATGCCAAGATGGATGAATGTCCAAATTTGAGCAATGTGGGACTAGCATTCATCCAATGGCATGATGCCACTTGTCAATCTATGAATGGATGAAGGATGTGCAAGATTTGAGAATTGTGCCAATAAATGCATATATTTGAAATTCAAATTTGTTGAAATGACTTGCAAGAGGGAAGGTAAATTGCAATAAATTTCACTTGGCTCAAGACAAAGGACATGTAAGATGAAGTTATTGCCTTGTTGGATGTACATGTTCACTTGGAATTTTTGAATTCAAATTTGGAGAATATTCCAAAAGATGCCTTGTGAGGAAAATAGAGATTTAATAAATGAATTAAATCTATTTCCATGTGCAACTTGCAAAATCTAGAGGATGGGACATGATTTAGAATTAAATTAATCAAGGGTTAATTAATTTAATAGGAGATTAGATGATGTGACCTATTTGACTCAAATTGATAGATTTATTTAAATCAAATAAGAGAGGAATATAGTAAGAGATTAATTAAATAAGGATTTTGATTTATTTAATTAAAAGATATGGTATTAGATTAAATCAAATAAGGTTTCAATTTATTCAATTTAATGGATAGACTTTAGAGATTTAATCAAATAAAATTAGTTATTTAATTAAATAAGGATAATTAGATCAGATGGATTGATTTAATTAACAAAAGAGATTGACTTAATTAGATAAAATGATTTATTTAATTAAGAGAGAGAAATTGATGAATTTAATCAGATAAGGAGATTTGATTAAATGGTTAGATTGAGGGATGATTCAGGATGAAACGGTGTTAGTAGTCGAGATTAGATGCACAATGTCAATCGGTATATTTTACATGTCTACAGGATTTTCGGGCTATTCTGAGGATGATAACCCTCAAATAGGATTGAGTTTACAAGTGTGAGAGATCACCCAAGGACTCTTGATTGAATGGTCACATACAAAGATCATTATCAGAGCTTTCACAAGTTTATTAGAAGAAGAATAAATCAGCTTTTAGAGTTTCTTATTGCAGATTGGTGAATAAAATAACAAATTAAAATCAAACATTCAAGGTGGAATCATACAAGATCTTGGAGATTGTTGATGTTCATAGTTGTTGATCCAACACTTCCAGATCTGCATTATTGCATCTTGTGTAATTCGGGTATGATTATAATGCAATATTCTTAAGCCATAATCAAATCTGAGTTTTAATTTCATGCAACTATTGGAAATTGGTTATTTTACAATATCTATGTTTTTCCATTTCTTGGTAAAAAATCCAGATCAAATGGGGATATTATACACACCCAGTACACTCAAACAACTCTACCAAACATTGTAACTCGAGAAACCATATTCTAGATCACCAAATCATGAACAAATTTGACTGAAGAAAGATACTAACACTATCAACACACTACCAAATCCACAACACTAGAAACATAACTACAAAGAAATACAGAGCAAAAACTTTTCCCCCAAACACCTTTGCAATACATAGTTCAGACATTGATGAACACAACTTCATCTGCAAAATAATCCAACACACCAAATTCTAGATATAACATTTATGAACACCTCTAATCAGCATATCCAAACCACACATGCAGATCTTCAACATAAAATAAATGCAAAGAAAAACCAGAACACAACCCTACAACAATAAACACCACTACAACACATTGTTTCCTCTTTTACTCAAATTTTCTCAAAAGCACTTAGAAACCAAGCACTAGAGACACATTCTCATCATCTTCATCACTTCCTCATCACTCCTTAACCAAATTTTGTAACATAGAAACTCATCCATACATCTATAAACAAAAGGTTATCAAAGCAACACTAGAGGTTGACACCAATAGCTTACTACTGACAACATAATGCAACTTATCAAAGAAACATCAATGCAACACACCAACTCAATACCAACTACACATACTCTTGCAACAATCTCCTTCTAAGACTATTGACATAAATAACAACACAAGCTTGTTGACATCAATGACAACACCAACTGCATATACTTGCAATAATCTCCCCCTTTGTCATTGATGGCAACACATGATGTGAAAAACCATCAACAACAAACACAACAACTCTGATCACCAACAAACATACTGCAAATCTTCACACTACTTCTCTCCCTTACACAACTAACTCATTACTTTTCTCTCTCCCCCTTTTTAGCTTATCTTTTTCACATTACTCTCTCCCCCTTTAACATCAATGGCAAAGGGAAAAATATTTGCATCTCTCCCCCATTGATATCAAACAACCTTGTACTATTCTGCAACTTCTTTTCTTTTACTGCTCTACATACTCCCCCTTAGGAGCACACATGAAACTACACCAATAAACAATCATTGTACAATAATAGCACCCAATAATCCCACTACCTACTCCCCCTAAGAGGTAGCCACCAACATCAGCCCAGACCAAAGAATGGATCTTGAGATCCACTAGATTGATGCGTCTCCTTATGCATCTAGTTCAAAGGAGGGGACATAACCCCTATCTTTTCCTAGAGATACTCAAAAGTATCCTTAGGAAGAGCCTTAGTAAATATATCAGCAACCTGATCCTTTCTAGGAACGTACTTAAGCTTCACTTCATTCTCTACAACCTTCTCTCTCATAAAGTGATAATGAATTGAGATATGCTTTGTTCTTGAATGAATTATCAAATTCTTTGAAATATTGATAGCACTTGTATTGTCACAAAAGATATAAATTGGTTCATCATACACCACTCTAATATCCTTCAATGTTTGCCTCATCCACAACACTTGTCTGCAGCAAGATGTTGTTGCAATGTACTCTGCCTCTATAGTTGATAAAGATATTGAATCTTGTTTCTTGCTTAGCCATGACACTAATCTACATCCAAGAAATAATGCACCACCACTTGTACTTTTCCTGGAATCTACACAACTATCCCAATCTACATTTGTGTAAGCACTTGGAGTGAAATTAGTATCCTTTGGATACCATAAGCCATGATCCAAAGTTCCCTTCAAGTATTTGAATATCATTTTCACTACTACAACCTGTGACTCTCTGGGATCTTCTTGAAATCTATCCACAAGACAAATTGCATGCATGATATCTGGTCTAGTAGCAGTTAGATATAGCAGTCCCCCAATCATTGATTTGTACTTGCTCTGATCAACCTTAGGGGATTCATTATTCTTGCTCAGCTTGCAACTAGTAACCATACTGGTTTAGAATCTTCCATTCCAAACTTCTTCAATATTTCCTTGACATATTTTTATTGTGAAATGAAAATTCTTGTATTTGTCTGATTGATTTGTAGCCCAAGGAAGAAATTCATCTCCCCAAACATAGACATCTCAAAATCATTTTGCATCTCTTCTGTAAACTTCTTACTTCCAAAAATTATATCATCAACATATACAACCACAATCAAGATTTGATCTTTTTCAACTTTAAAGTAAAGATTGCTATATGTGGTACCTTTATTGAATCCTTTTTGTAATAAGTATTTGTCCAACCTTGCATACACGACTCTAGGAACTTGCTTCAATCCATATAATTCCTTTTTCAATTAGCAGACCATATCTATTTTGTCTGATAACTAAAATCCTTTAGGTTGTTCTATGTATACCTCTTCTTCCAATTCCCCATTCAAGAAAGCAGATTTCACATCCATGCCATAAAATTTGAAGTTCTTATGTGCTGCAAAATCCAAAAACATCTTGATAGCTTCCATTCTTGTCACTGGAGCAAATATCTCCTCAAAATATATTCCTTCCACTTGTGAGTAGCCCTTACACATAATCCTTTCCTTGTTTCTTACCACTTCTCCACTCTCATTCATTTTTTTTTCTGAATACCCACTTGATTCCAATCACTTTCTTGTTTGTTGGTCTTGGGACAAGATACCAAGTTTGATTCTTTCAATATGCATTAGTTCTTCTTCCATAGCCTTGATCCAATATTCATCCTTACATGCTTCAATCACTATTTCAGATTCAACTTCAGAAAGTAAACATAGGTTTACCTGTTCTTCAATATCTTTCCTTCTTTTCAATACACTTTTGCTCTTGACTCCAATGATCTGATCTTTGGAATGATTCTTTTGCACATACTTAAGAGTTTTAGGGATCCTTTCTGAAGCTTCTTCCTCTTCAATTTGTACTTATTTTTCTTTAGCTTTTTCTTCCTCTCTACAAATAGACTCATCTAATTCATATCCATCTATCACCACTGTATTATTCTAAAAATATTCATCAACCTTGACACTTGCACTCTCAACAATCTTTCTTAGTCTCTTGTTGTAGCACCGATAAGCTTTGCTTTTAGTAGAATATCCAAGGAAGATAGCTTCATCAGATCTTGCATCAAACTTTCCTAAGTTTTCTTCATCTCTTCTGATATAGCATTTGCTTCCAAACACTATGAATTACTTGACAGTAGGAATCCTTCCATACCATAGTTCATAGGGATTCTTTGTGATGTTTCCTCAATTCTGTTAATTTTATAAACAACAATATGAATTGCTTTGAACTAGTAGACTTCCGATAGATTTGATTCTTTCATCATTATCCTTGCAACTTCTTGAACAATCCTATTATTTCTTTCAACTACTCCATTCTACTCAAGACTCCTAGGGGCACATAAATGTCTCTTTATTCTATGAGTCTCACGAAAGATGTTAAACTCATTGGAGGTGAACTCTCCACCTCTGTCAAACCTTAAACATCTAATTTTCATATCCATTTCATTCTCAATCATAACTTTGAAATTTTTGAACTTATCTAGAGCTACTGATTTTTCTTTGAGAAAAGTAACCCATGTCATTCTAGAATTATCATCAATTAATAGTATAAAATACATGTCACCTTAAAGAATTCTTAATCTTGTAGGACCACAAAGATCTGCATGCACCAAATCTAATAGTCCAGTAGTAGATTGTTCTTTGACTTTGAAACTTCTTCTTGCTTGCTTCCCAATCTGGCATTCCTTATAGGCAACATTGATAAGCTTTGTAATCTTTGGCAAATATCTCACAAATTGAACTGAACTAATTTTCACTAGGTTATCAAAATTAATGTGACACATTCTCCTGTGCCATAGCCAACTTTCATTAATTTGAGTCATAAAGTAGTGACCATCAACACCCTTAAGTTGATAGACATTTCCATATGCCCTTCTTCCAACAACAATCACAGTTTCGGAGCCTTTTTTGATCTCACATCCATCATCCTGAAACATACGATTGTATCCTTTGATACAAATTTTTCCAACACTCAAGAGGTTATTTCTTAAACCCTTAACATAAAAAAATCATCAGTATTATGCTTGTCATCAAAACTAATTGAACCTTTTCCACATATCTTAGCACCTGTATCATCACCAATCCTAACAAGTCCTCCATCATATTTTTCAAGTTTAAAAAACTTACTCTTGTCACCGGCCATATGATTAGAGCATCCACTATCAATGATCCAATATTTCTTCTCCTGTTTAGCATGAAAAGAAGACACCAAAGTGACTTCGGTCTTAAGACTTGCTTCCACAGTACTTTCCTTCACACATCTCTCAAATTTAGCATAATTGGTTCTTTCTTTTAAAGCCATGAACAAACATTCACCATTATCATCATCTCCATAATAAATTTTCTTAATCATCTTACCTTTGTTCTCCTTATTTTTGTTATTCAAAGCTCTGTTTGGACATCTTGAAGCATAATGACCTATCTTTCCACAATTGAAACATTTGAAAGGAAACTTACCTTTGTACTTACCATTACCCTTTTTCATCCTTCTTACAAAGTCCGCTTCCAAATCATCAAGATCTTCCTGATCTGATTCCTCAATCTTCTCTAATTTCCCAGCCTTAAAAGCATACTCAACTTTTGCACTATTTGTACCAAATTCTCTCATTTCAAAAGCAGTTAATGATCCATACAACTAATATCTGGTATATTGATTCAAATTTTATAATTCCTCAATAGTAGAAACTTTATGACTATAAGCTTTAGGAAGAGTTCTGAGTACCTTCTTTACCACTTCTTCTTTCAATTATCCACCAAGACCTCTGATGTTGTTGACAACTTCATCCACCTTCTACAAGTAGCTTGTGATATTTTCATCTTCAGAAATTCGTAGGTTCTCAAACATGGTCTTTAGATTCTGCATCTTCTCTTGCTTAACCTTATCATCTCCTTCATAAATGCTTTCTAACTTTGTCCAGATTTCTTTAGCAGTTTTTAGATTCATTACTTTCACTAATTCAGAATTAGTAAGACCACTTAAGAGAGCATACCTTGCTTTACCATTATTTTCATAGGCCTTGATCTCATCATCAGTGACCGTACCATTTACAGGTATAGTATAATCAGTCTGTACTACCTTCCAAACATCAAATCCAAGATAAAACATAAAACCTTCCATCCTTGTCTTCTAGAATGCATAATCTATTCTATCAAACATAGGAACACATTTCTTGTGCGCCATCCCAGATCTACCTCAAGCGATTAAGATTTCTTCCAAGGAACCTAGCTCTAATACCAATTGTTGAATGCACAAGACAACTGAGAGGGGGGTTGAATCAGTTGTACCTTAAAACTTCAAAACCCTCATAAACATTCAAATCCACATTCATTTAATTAACCCTTAATCTGTTAGAATGATTTAGCATGAAAGTAAATAACTAAAACTGTAACACAATCAACACCATACACAAAAGAACACCAGATTTACGAGGAAAAACCAAGGAGGGAAAAACCATGGCGAGGATTATCTCACAATATAAAGTACACTTGAAGAATGTACACACCTAGTACACTCAAACAACTCTGCAAAACACTATAACTTGAAAAACCATCTTCCAGAGCACCAAACCATGAACAAACTTGACCTAAGAAAGATACTAACACTATCAACACATTACCAAATCCACAACACCAGAAACATAACTATGGAGAAACGCAGAGCAAAAACATTTCTCCCAAACACCTCTGCAATACATAGTTCACACACTGGTGAACACAATTTTATCTTCACAACAATCTAGCAAACAAAATTTTGGATATAACACCTCTAATCAACATATCCAAACCCTACAATCAGATCTTCAAAATAGAATAAATGTGGAGCAAAACCAGAACACAACTATGTAACATGAAACACCACTACAACACATTGTTTCGAACTCTTTTTATTCATTTTTTCTCAAAAGAACTTGGAGACCAAGAACTAGAGACACGTCCTCATCATCTTCATCACTTCCTCATCACCCTTGAACCAACTATAACTTAGCAACTCAACCATACATCCATTTATAGAAGCTTATCAAAGCAACAATAGAGGTTGCACCAGTAGCTTACTAATGGAAACATAATGCAACTAATCAAAGTAACATCAATGCAACACACCAACTCAATACCAACTACACATACTCTTGCAACAATCTCCTTCTAAGACTATTGACATAAATGACAACACAAGCTTGTTGACATCAATGACAATACCAACTTCATATACTTGAAACAAGAAGTATGAGCGGTGGTGTCTTCTTTCTTGGAATCATATTGGTTTCATAGTTAAAGAGGAAGCAAGATTCAATGTCATTATCTACTACAAAGGAAAAATATATTGCAGCAGTATCATGTTGTATATAGGTGTTGTGGATGAAGAAAACATTGAAGGATATCATAGTATCATATGATGAACCTATTTCTATCTTATGTGATAATACCAGTGCAATCAATATTTCAAATAATCCGGTAATGTATTCAAGAACAAAAAATATCTCAATTCGATATCACTTCTTAAGAGAGAAAGTTGTAGAAAATGAGATGAAGTTGGAGTATGTGCCTACTAAGGATCAGGTTGCAAATATTTTCACAAAGGATCTTCCTAAATATACTTTTGAGTATGTCTGACAGAAGTTAGGGGTTATTGCCCCTCCTTTCAATTAGGTGCATAAGTGTGTGTATTTGTTAGGGAAGGATTTCAAGGTACATTCTTGGTCCTAGATTGATGCTAAAGGCTACCTCTCAGGCAGAGAAGGTAGTGATATTGTTAGTTGGAACAATCAAATGAAGCATATTTGGTGCCCCTAAGGGGGAGAATGCAAAAAGGTGAGTGTAGTAGAGAGAAAAAGAGTTGTTTGGAGGTTTTACCCTTTGGAGTGTTGTCAAAGGGAGAAAGAAGAAAAATTTCTATGCATATCTAGATGGAGAGTGCAGTAAGAAGTGAAGCATAAGTGTTGCTTGATGTGAAGTATGCATGAAAGAGTGAGTTGGTTGAGTCTACGACCCTTTTCTATTGATGTCAAAGGGGGAGAGTGTTGTCTAAAAAATAAAGGAACAAAGGGGGAGAGTATGATCTGGAGAACTCCTCGGATAGGGGGAGAAGAAGTTTGTGAAACATAAGTAAAAAATGAGAGTACGAAGAGTGAGAGATGCCCCAGACAAGGGGAGTACTACTTATTGCAAAGTTGTTATTGGTTTCTTTTTTTATTGATGGTTTTTTAGAGAGATGGTGTTGACATCAATGACAAAGGGGAGATGTTTGGAAGCTTGAGTTGTTTGGTTGTTGTCATTGATGTCAACCCCTTGTAGAGAGTGTTGGAAGACTATTGGCATAGTTGCAAAGATTGTTGGAAGCTTGAGTTGGTTGGAGAGATTGTTGGTGTTGATAATATCAACCCCTTGTATGTAGAAGTAGTTGTTGGAGAGTGTTGCACTATTTTGTGGTGTTGTCATCAATGTTAGGGAAGAAAAAGAGAGATATATATTTTCTTCTTGGAAACATGAGTGAGTTATAGCATGCTAGCATTATTATTAGATTTAGGTATTTCCAACCCTTTAGGTTTGATTTTCCTTGGGCATCCATCCCAAAAGGTTAGACTTACATGTCAACATCCATAGACATGTTTTTTGTAAATTGAAAAAAATGACACAATTTCGAGCATGCTCTCCATCACGTTTGCAAGAAAAGACTAATGCAAGCATAGATTTTGTATTACTTTGACCAAAGTTTTGAATTATATCAAAAACTTCCTTGAGAAGTGAAGTCGTAAGTTCACACACCTCTAACTTGACTTGGAAACCATCTTGACCTAAGTTTTAACACATAATTGATTGCTTTTAACTTACTTGAATGGCCTTCCTTAAGGATATTTAATCATAAAAATAATAACTCACTAAGTCGGTAAATGAATAGGATGCATATGCTTTCATGGCTTTGAACACCTATGTTACGTTCTTGTAACAACTTAGGACTTGGTAACTACCACTTGTTCAAGTACTTGCATTCAAAACTTGAGAGTAAACTACTCTCCTATTTTCATGCACATATGGTTTATAATGATAACACATTGTCATCGACTTGAGACTCTTTGTCTCACATTTAAGGTATTGACTACTTGTGAAATAGTAAAATATAATAATATTAAATAATAATAAAAGATCGCTTCTTCATTAAAATAGTTTAGACTTTTCAAAAAAAAATCTTATGGTTCTATGCTCAAGAACACAATAACATTTTTGATAAAAAAATATAATATAAAATTCCATCTTATCTTGTTTGAATGAATACTATGTTCAAGTGTTTGAAAATTCTTCAACTAATCAGTTTATAAAGTTGGTTTTATTCAGTTAACTTGGCTGAGAAAGAATCAAGCTCTTTCTTAATTTCATAATCACATATCATAATTTATCTCTTACATAAACTTATATAAATATCTATATATACATATATATTCTCATATATAATTCATTATGAACGAATATATGCATATATATATAAATACTTATCATAAATTAGAATTATTCTCTTTCTGAAAAATAGAATAAACAATTCCACTTAACACAATAGAGAAATATATTTCAACTGTCTTGTTCATCTCAGAGTGAAAGAAAGATTAGCTAAATCCTATTTACTAACTAGAAAAATCAAAATAATCTTTCTCTTATTTTAACTTGTATTATTCTTCAAAATGGATAACCAATCTTCCTCTTTTTAAAACTGGAAATTATAAAATGAAAACTATAAGTTTACACAAAAATAATGAATATTAAAATATGCCTAAGTTATTGTCTTTGCTCTGCACTTGAAGCTACTAAAATCAGTTACAGTGATTTGCACAACTTTCCCCAAGAAACTCAGCTTGTAATGTTGAAGAAAACATGGACTTTGTTTGCAAATTACCTTTAGATAATACCAAAAACTAATAGCAACAATGGTTCCTCTCATAGTTGGAAGAATCACCCCAAAAAAAACCTCGCCAAGCCAAAAATTGGAGAGTCAACAAAAACTCGGCAAAAACTCAGCAAAAAACTCAGGAATTTAAAAAATTGCTTAAATTTCATTAGAAACACATTTTTTGCAAAATTCAATGAGAAGATGAATCCAATGAGTCTGTAAATGAGTAAAAAAGTTTTTTTATTAATTTTGATTGATTTTAATGCAAATTATTACAAAATTGCATTCTCATGCGGAATCCCGATGGCTAAAAGCCTAAAAGTCTGATACATGAAAACAGTAAAACTAAAACTAGAACCAAATACTAAACAATAAACAATAACTAAATACAACATCTAGACTTTCCTCTTCTATAGTCTAGCAGTAGCTAGGGAAGGGGTGGGTCCTCTAGGCCTGTCGCGTGTGCATGGTGGCAGTGGTGGTGCTACTGTTGTTGGCTCCTCAGTTGGCATGGAAGGTTGAGTATTTGGCTTTGGGTGACTCTCATCCACATCCTCAAGAATGTCCTCTAACCCTACATCTCCTGATGCACCCACATCCTCCATTGCCTATCTCTCGAAGTCAAGGATCTCATTTGCAATAAACAATGGCTCGGTTACTCATCTCGCCTTGTCCAATTACTATAAGGATCTATCTCATCTAAATCAATAAGATCCAGTGATTTTTCTTATACTCTCTTTGTGCACAACCAAAGGTTGTATTGCACAAAGACAAGGTCATTGAGGTGCTTTTTTGCTAACTTGTTCCTCTTTTTTGTGTGAATGGCCTCAAACAAGCTTAAATTGCGCTCACGATTGGATGCACTACAAGGATGACATAGTATGTAGAGGGAAATTTTTTGTAGATGTGGGTTTTTCCACCCCAATTTTTCCACCAAACCTAGATGCAAAAAAATAAATATTAAAGAGTTAGAAAAAAAAGTCAAAGACTCAAAAGTCAAAACACATTTTAACAAATTATAAGATGGAATGTGAAATAAACTTAAAAGTTAAAGACTCCCAATTTTATACTTGGTGGCAGAGTGGTTCTTCCTCTAATAGCTAGCTCTGAAGAAAAGAGATTACCCCTTGCTTCCTTGTAGATATCTAACTCGTTGACGATGAGGTCTCTCACTGCAACATCAAATTCCATCCTCTGAATGCATGTTGTGAGCCCCTCCATAACCTCTCCATCAGGATCAAAGAAGATCTCTAAGAAGAGATGAGAAGGGTTGAGGAAGTACCCTACTGCATGGATGGGTTGGTGGAGTTAATTGTTCCACCTCCTATCAACAATCTCCCATATGGGATCAAATTTGAGGTTGTCCCCTATGTAATAACTTTTGATAGCCTCCTTGGCCCTATCCATGGCCTCATAAATGTATCCCATTTGGTTTTGATCTCCATCTACCAAGTAGAGGACTCTAACCAAGGGCTTCGACACCTAGATTAAAAATACAAAAAGATAAAAGTTAAAAATTTATAATGAAAGGTTTAAAGTTAAATTATATATATATATATTCAACTTGAGTTTAAAATTAAAATCAAAGTTTTGAAGTTACCTTCATGATCTCTGTAGCTTTTTGTGCAAACAAGGTGTCAAAGACTATTGCAAAAACTCTCTCTCCTTCAAGCTTCTTTGAATATGTGGAGTCATTCCATGATTGGTTCATGAACGTTTGTTTTAAAGAGCCCAAAGAATCCAAAATGCTTTGCAATGTTAGGAAAACTATTGGAAACCTTGTGGCACCCAATCTCGCCAACTCCTTCCCTCGTGTATGCTCTCTCATCAAATTAAGAACCCAAGGGTGATAGTAGATAAATTTTGTGATGCTCCTTGCATCATCTACAATCAGTGCCACCCAAACAAGATTGTCTATGTCCTCCAAAAGAAGGTCAAGGCAATGGGCCGCACAAGGTGACCAAAAGAGTGATGGATGTCTAATCTCAAGCATTCTCCCAGCTGCCACATACGCTGCTGCATTATCTGTGATAACTTTCACCACATTAGCAATCCCCACCTCCATCACAACTTCTTCCAACAATGTACACAATGTATCTGCAGTTTTTATCCTGTTGGAAGCATCCACCAATTTCCAAAACACAACTTCACCTTTGCAAGCAACCAAAAAATTAAGGATGGTGTGGTTTCTCCCATCTGTCCACCCATTGGAAAGAATGGAGCAACCATATTTCTTCCATTTATTTTTTTATTCTTCTACCACATGTGATGCAGGGGCATCTCATGGACATATGAATTTTATTCATTTTGGGATTTAGTTCAATTTTGAGTTCCTATTGCCATAGTGATAGGAAGAAAGAATAATGATATAGTTTCCTTTGGGAATTATGAAAATAAATCAATTGAGGATAGATAGGTGTTCAACGTAGGTGAAGTCAAGCAGTTAGAGAGGAAATGAATGAAAACAAAGGAGTTGCAGGAAGTAGAGGTCGACGATTGTAAGAGGAACTGAATTGGAAAAGATTAGTTTGAAGGAGTTAGATAGACTTAGTTTATGTATCCGCACGGACAGATTGATGGCTTGGATCCTTTTTCCAAATTGGCCAGGTTGTGGACAAGGAAGACCGAGTGGTTATGAGGAAGACATTTGAATGTCTGGGAGAAGAATTGAACTATGAATCTGAAGGAAGATGAAGGGGTTGGTCACGGAGGATAGAAGAAGGTCGAACATTGACAGGCCAAAAGGGAGAGAAGGCCAATTAGAGGTTGATGAGATAGAGGGAGGCCAAAGGTTCTGTGTAGGTAGGAGTCAAGGGCCCTAAAATGAGAATGGGCCGCGATGGATTAAAGGGTGGCCAACAAGAAGAGTTAAGGGAAAATAGAGTGGAGTTGTGGAGAGGCCAAATGGGAGTATAGATCAGGCCCAAGTCAAGGCTGAGAAAAATAAAGGAGGGAAAGCAAGATGACGTGAAGGAGTTCACAAGAAGCTGCAGTGGAGGATTGAATGTCGGCAACAAAGTATCAATAGAAGTGAAGTTTAGGAATCAGGTAGAATAAATAAGGAAGAAGAATAGAGAATGTGGAGTATAGGAAGGGGTGGATAGAATAGGAATAAAAGAGAGAAGGGAGCAATGACTAAAGCCATCAAAGAAAATAAGGATTGCAAATCTGTGTAGAAAGAACACGAGTGTTCATTATGTTTGAAATGTAAAAGATGATTAAATAAAAAGAAACTTATTGATTAATATATGTATTTGTGTTTGCTCAATAGTTATTGGTTGTGTTATCATTCATGTTTCCTGTGGAACAGTGTACCTCCGAATGGGGTGTAATTACAAGTGTGATCCTTTCAATTTCTGATTGTCAATAGAATAGGAAGCGCAATAGTGACCAGGTACATGCATAAACAAAGGAATGAATTAATGAAGTTTGTTAAGAAGATTAATATGTGAGCTGAATTGTTCCTGTTACTATGAAATTGTGTATTGATCAACTTCCTGTCAAGAATCCTGTTTGAATCTGTGTTGAGTGTTTGGTAGAATTTTTGTGTGATTTGGTAGATGCTTGAGGATGTCTCCATCAATTGGTATTAGATCCCAAAAGATCTGGGCAATAAAAGTTTGTTATTTGGTTTGGTGATTTTGATGTGTATAGTTTCTTGGAGAGTTGTGTGTTGCAGATTGACAAAGGAAGAGAGAAGAACTTGGGTTCACAAGACTGGGCAGAGTGAGAGTGAGAGAGAACCACTAAAGCAGTTCTAGTTTTGTGTGTGTTTGGATTCTTGTTTCATCAACATGCATTGCCCTTTTGGTTGCATTTGTGAGCAATCTGCAAGTACAAAGTAAAATAATTAAATAAGTACAAAATTGTAAGTTTTAAACAAAAAATAGCTTGGATTCAACATAAATTAATTTAATTAAAGAACATAAACTTAACATAAAATTTAAGTTGACTTACCTCCCACTCAAATCTTTGCGAGAAGATGGCTTGTAGCCTTTTCCTACAACTGTCAATGCGGTGACCATATTGTGCCAATAGGGACTACTCGCCACATTGAATGGTATGTTATTGAAATACCAGAAGTCTGCCATGCCATGTCAACATGTTGATGCACCTCCTTGTTCCACCCTATAGCTTCCAATGACATTTGTGCTCTTGGTGTGTTTCGCAACACAAAAAAACTATGTGGGTTGTGTGAAGATGAAGGTGGTGGTGGCATTGGCACTCTACTTGAAGTAGAGGAAATGGGGGGCCTAGAGGACAATGTGGCTGTGGCTATTCCAGGAGTGTGAATCCATGGACCACAAAGAGAGCCCACAATGCTAATACGTACCTCCTCATCTGACTCTATCTCGATGTGCTTGGCCTCGTGCTCCTGAGTCTAACCATGTCCACTAGTTACGGTTGCTGCTATGGCTCTTTTTTCCCTCTCCCTTTGTATTTTTCTTTCCTCAGCAACTGAAAGTAGGGAAAGCATCTTTCTTCTAATCTCTTCTTTGGGTTTCTCATAATGCTTGGCATCATGCTGAGTAATGCTTGCAAGATGGTATTTGAGGTGATTTATGCCTCCATGATATGTATTCTTACATTCACTGCAAACAATTGTTCCAGTACTTGCCCTCTCACAGCATACTTCCATGTAGGGTCTCTAGCCCTTGGAGGACGAGTGCCTGGAACCCATGATGATGGTGTGGGAACTGATGGGGAAAATTTTGATGCTAAACTAAAGCCAAAAGCCATTATAGTGTGTATTCAATCTACACATACAAAAAAAATGTACAACATATTAGTTTTTTAATACAAAAAAAATTTAAAACAACCTAAATCATTAAAAAATCTCTCTAAATTTGATTTAAATTGATAAAAATGTGTTTGAATGAATTATAAATTAACAATATTAACTAATCTAAACATTCTACACAAAAAATGAACCTAGGTCTGAAAATTTCAAAAAACAATGAAAGAAATGAAAAAAATTAGAAAAAATCAACAAAAGATTGTGATGAATCTTATTTTTTGGATTCTAAATGCAAAAAAATTGCTTCTTTGTGCTCTATCATGTATTTTTTTTCAATTTGGAAGGAGTATTTTGCAAGAAGAATAAAAGAAAATGATTAATCAAAAAGAAAAAACAAAAGCAAAAACCCTACCTGTGAATCAAATTTCCCTTGAAAATCTGCCACAAAATGACATTTGAATCCGCTCTCCTTGATGGCGGATCGTTGGAAATGATGTCTCCTTGCTTAGAGGGGGGAGGGAGCGTTACCTCTCCACACAAAGTTTCAGACCCTTTTGAAATGAAATAAAACACAAAAAAGACGTTTCAGCCTTTAATCCTTGCGCAACCGAGTTTTTTTCTGTTGGACTTGCGAGTTTTTGGCGAGTACTCACCGAGTTAAAAACTCGTCCAATTTGACTCGATGAGTAAACATAAAAAAAGCTCATTTTAAAAAAAAAAACTCGACAAATTTTCTGCGAGTATTCCATCTATGATTCCTCCCTCTACTCAAAACAAAGATGTATGATTTGTAAACAAGACTTAATCACACAACAGCTAATCTCAAGACAATAAGAAACTTTGCCTAAACGATACTACGTACAACCCAACTCTCTGCAATAATTATGTCCAACTCTCCTCTCTATTACAAACCTTAAGCATAAAACAAATGATAAATAATAGTTTATCTATCGTTGTCCTCTTCATAATAGTTTCTAAAGAAAACACAATGCAAAGTCAGAATAATAAGAATGCAACTACTCTTTCCTATCATTGCCTTCTTCGTCAAACTCATATTGATAATGGATGTCAGAATGAAATTACATAGTCACTTCCTCCAACAAAATAGATTTGTGCATTCCCAACAATGAATAATGACGTAAAAGTTCCAGAGAGTGTTAAGAAATAGAATCCTCTCACTCTCTTAATCCCGTCACTGCTTTCTTCAAGAAAGAAACCTCTTAATATCATCCACCATTTTTATAAAACTCCCCTTACGTAATGAATAATGCAAAAACCCACAGTAATAGATATGATATTCTCTCTCTCCAAGTCGTCGCTCCTCCTTTTCCTATTTTTTCTCAAAATAGATAATGAAGTGTCTTTTCCCTTGCTTAACCTGTGACTTCCTACCATCATGTTTGTAATAAATTCTAACTTACTCATTAAATCTTGGCACCAATGCATAATAAATTTCATGCTAAAAAATAGTAACTTCCACACCACATAAGGGCTCAACCAAATAGTAACTGCTACAAGTTAGTGGCTTAAAATATTGTTATAACAGTTGTACCAACCTTGTGGCTTTAACTATGGCTTAAATGCCAAACTTTATGCCTTCATTCAAGCCTTTGTTAGAGGCTTTTATGGCCCACGAGGCTAGCAATTTAACACTTTCAATTTACTTTATTTCTTTGCTTTTATAAGCACGGAAAATCTTCCAATACATTAGCAATTACATTATATATATATATACATATATATTTCACCAATTAGATAACTATGTATATACTTATATATATGTATATATAATTGATTATATATCTAACACATTGTATATATATACTTATATACACACATATATTTTAATTCTTATATATATACTTATGTATATTATATATACGTATTTTATTTAATACATTTTAATGGTAATCAATTTGTCTTAATATAATCAAGATTGAAAAATTGAAGAAACAATTTGATTTATAAACATATAAATCACTTTGTTTTTTTTTAACAAAAAAGAATAAACCAAGACTTGACTAGGTTAAACCTAACCCTTCAAACACAACTTGGTTAAAACACATAAATTGACTCAATGATAGGATTAGGGTAGACCTACGTGAGTGTGCAAAAATTGAATTGGCATAACTTGTTATTTCCAAATTCTATATTCCTCTCTCCGATGATACTCTCCTTCCCCCTCTATAGGGTAAGAAATTAGTCCTTCATTTCACCTAGAAATAAAATCAAATAGTTAGTTGTTACTAATCACATCATTATCATAATCTTTGATTCAATAACAATAATAATAATCATCAAAATTAAAATACATTACATTGCATTTAATATCATCATAATGTTAAATAACATATAATCATAATCTCAAAACTTATTTTAACGTAAACAATTTAAAGTAACTGGTAAAACAAAATTAGGGTGTAACATATCTCCTCCATAAGAATAATCATCCCCAATGATTTAGTGTATCAAAATAAAACCATAAACAATTTTTTTTAGCAGTTTTAAGAAACATGAAATAAGTATTTTTTTTGAAAATTTCATTATAGTCCTCCCATGTAGCATTGTCCTTTGCATACTAGTCCTACTGGACCTTGCACTGGGTAACCTCTCTATTATGCAGGTGGAGCTTGCATATTTCAAGCACTTTGAGAGGCTCAATTGTTTCCACTCATGGGTCCTGTACCTAAAGTGCATTCCACTCAAGTATATTATTAACACCTATTATATTTTTTTTAAGATAAGATACATGAAACACATTATGAATTCAAGCAAGAGTTGGTGATAGAGTAATTTTGTAGGCAATCGGGTTAATCACTTTGATAACTTCGAAGGGACCCACATATGTAGGAGCTAGTTTGGATGACTTTCCAAACTTTATGGAACTCTTCTGGGGTTTAACTCTCAAAATGACTTTTTCTCCTACCGAGAAATGTCTTGGTGTACTCTTAGCATTAACATAGATTCTATATCTATCATATGCCTCTGCCAATATTTTCTTGATCAACTTGATATGCTCTTCCATTTCTGACAACATTTTTGAACCAAGGATAATCCTATCTTCTAGCTTATCCCAACTTATAGGAGTTCGACACTTTCTTCCATATAATGCTTCAAATGGATCCATCTTTATTGCAGAATAATATAAATTGTTATAAGAAAATTCTACAAGCAAAATATAATCCTTCCACTTGTATTATTGATCCATGCAATACATCCTCAACAAATCTTCTAGAACTTGGTTTACCCTTTCAATTTGACCATCTATCTTAGGGTGATAAGTTGAGATTATATTTAGTTGAGTTCCAAGTGAGAATATAAGGTTTTCCAAAACCTTGATGTCATACATGCATCCCTATCTGAGATGATCTTCTTAGGAACTTTGTGCAACCTAAACACTTCTTGAACAAACTTACAAGCTTTGACCAGTGCTCTATCCGTTAGATTGTTAGCTATAAATAGAGCTACCTTGGTAAGTCTATCCACCACTAAAATTAGCATTATACATATTTTTAGATATATAAAAAACCTTGTACAAAACCCATATTGATGATTTGCCACTTTCACTCTGGAATCTCATGAGGATATAGAAGTCTTGTCTGGTGATGATGTTCAACTTTTACCATTTGACATTCTAAACATCTAGCTACAAATCTTGTAGCATCCCTCTCCATTCCTTTCTAGAAATATAGTGGTTTCACATCCACTAGGAGTTTTGTCACTCTAGGATGTCCTAAATATGGTGTAAAATGAACTTTTCACACGATATTTCTTAGCTCCTCAGAGTTTGGAATGTACATTCTTCCTTTGAACCTTAATAGTCCATCTGATTCAAAATAGAACCCATCATACCTATAATCTTGAGGATTTTCCAAGTGATCTTTCTTAACTTTCTCATAGTACTCATCTCCAATGGAATTTTGTAATTCTTGGTTTTTAAAATTTGAGTGAAAAGAGATCATTGAGGAAATGTGTTTCCTTCTACTTAAAGCATCTACTACTTGGTTTTCTTAATATAACTAATCTCAAAATCATAGTTAGATATCAATTTTAACCATCTTCATTATTGAGCATTGAGATGTGGTTGGGTGAATAAACATTTAACACCTTGATGGTTTGAACTTAGCTTAAAAGGATTTCCTAACAAATAATGCCACCACATTTGCAATGCATGCACAACTGATGTCAGCTCAAGATCATGAGGAGCATAATTCTTCTCATATGTCTTTAAATTCCTCAACTCATAGGAAATAAATCACCCTTCTTGCATAAGCACCCTACCTAATCCTTCTCCTAGGGCATCAGTGATAACTACAAAATGACCTTCTAGATCAGGAACTTTCAGTATCAAAGTTGAAGTTAACTTCTCTTTTAGTTGATCAAATGCCTCTTGGCATTTTTCTAACCAATCAAATTGTTTATCTTTTCTTTGTAGAGAAGTGATGGGATAAGAAATCTTAGAAAATTTGAACATAAAATTTCTATAATAACCTACTAAACCCATGAAATACAAACTTCATGCACATTTTCCAATGTTGGCCATTCTAGAATGGTTTTGATCTTTGTTGGATCTACTATAATTCCCTCAATTGAAATAACATGACTCAAATATTATACATATGTCTGAAAGAAAGTACATTTAAAGAGTTTTCCATACAATTTATGCTTTGTCAAACATTGAAGAACAAACTAAAGATGTTGGAAATGTTCCTCCTTATTCTTAAAATATATAAGAATTTCATCCTGAAACACTAGAACAATCTTATATAAGCAATATTTGGATACACTATTCATCAAATTCATGAAATTTGTAGGGGCATTCGTAAGTCCAAAAGGTAAGACTGTGAATTCATAGTGTCCATACCTCATTTTGAAGGTTGTTTTGTGAATATATTCATCCTTGAGCCATAACTGATGGTAGCCAGATCGTAAATCAATCTTTTAAAATATTGTTGCCCCATGCATTTGATCGAAAAGATCATCAATATATGTGATAAAGGATATTTTTTCTTTATTATTTCCTCGTTAAGTATATAATAGTATATACATAAGCGTTAGGGTATAACATTAGCGCTCCCCAGGGTGAAACACTAGCTCTAATCAATCCTTTAGCTAACAGTTCCTACAACTAAGCCTTTAATTTCATCAACTTCATTGTGGTCATATAGTATGGAGCTTTGGAGATTGGTTCAAAAACTGGAATTATATCTATGGAGAAATTAAATGCTCTTTGAGGAGGTAATCCAAGAAGTTCATCTAGAAATACATCCTCAAAATCTCAAAGCAATGGGTAATTCTTTATTTCAAGCTTTTCTCGATCCATCAAATCCCCATCCTCAATCCCTTGGAGTTTTTGAGACTCACAGTACATTAAGTCATCTTGGAAGCTAAACTCCTTGAAATATTCTAATTTCTCCATTTTGATCGTGAAGAGTTGACACCCTTTTTGCTTGGCCCTCTTTAGTAGCACAACAGATATTTGCCTTAACTTCTCTAGGAGTGCCTTGCATGAAAACTTTATTCCCTAGGTCATCCAGACACTACTATTTTTCCAAAATAGTCTACCTTAGCCCTATGCCTCCACAACCAATTTATTCCTAGGATAACATTGTAGGAACCTAAAGGTGCTACAAATAGGTTCACTTCAGTTGAAAAACTCAAAAGATCAACCTTGGCTTCAAATAGGCATTGCTCTACCTAAGATTTTGACTGTTTAGCATACTCTATTAACCAAGGTTTTGCTATATATCTAGTTCTTTGAGGAAATCTATCTAATACCTTTGGTGCAATAATTTTTTTAATTGAACCAGTATCTATGAAAATTAAAATTGGAACACTAAATAATGTACATGTTGTTTCAATTAGAGTAATCTGGTATTGTGCTTACCAGTTATCCAATACTACATGGATACTTTGATGAAATGCGACCTACTGGGTAGGTAAGGGATTACCATGGAATCCCTTATTTTTTTTCTTTTTAGACTCCTGTGTATCATACCTATTCTTGAAAGAATGGGAAGATAGCGACCAATTGAACTTCTTATGGTTCTTCTCATAATAAGCAAAAATAGACTTCAAATTTTGCTTAGGTGCTTTATTGCTTTCTCAAAAACTTGGTCCATTGTTGTAGGACCATGAACATCTACTTCTCCTCCAATTTGTACATTCAGCCCCATGATGAATTTCCTTATCTTGAACCTTTCATATTTTTGGCACTGGGGTACGTGCCTTAGGAGACATGTAAACCTTTATGAGTACTGCACTATCAACAAGTCTCCTTGTTGTAGATTTTAGAAATCAGTAAGCTTTTGATCAAAGAATAGTTGTGGTAACCATCTCTTCCTAAAGATGACTACAAATTTATCCCACGTTAAGCTCAAAGAGCTTAACCCTAACTCCATCTTCTTATTTATCCACCAATTGGATGCTTCTCTTAATAATTGGTAATCTTCCCAAACTTCCTTAGTAACTTCAAAATAATTCCTTATTTTGAAGTACTTTTCTATGTTCCAAGCCTCTATTGCATCACTACTTACCATTCCATTGAACTTTGGTGGTGTTACATTTTTCATGTCCCTTGATAACTCAAGAGCTAACTGATTTCTCTTCTCATTATTAGCTCTCAAATAAGAATGGTTTTCATCTTTCCCACTCAAGGAAATGTACATTCATGCCTATTCTCATATTCTCCTTCTTGAGATGCTTCCCTTTTAGGCCTAATTTGGTCCCTAACCTCCTGTTCCAAGGTGCCAATTCTATCCCTTGTTTCACTTAACATTGCTAAAATTTGGTCCAATCTTGCATTAGGATTATCAGAAGGATGGGATACCTCCTCACTTCCTCTTGGATTAATTCTTGTTCGTACCATGCTTATTTTTCTACTTCACCTAAAGTTTCATTTTATGAATTTAATTAGATCCTCTAATCTTGGCTTTGCATTATAAACAATAAATAATTATAACTCAATAGAGAAAGATTTGGAAAAAATTCAAAACTTTATTTTATTTATTTAATGGATTTATATAACATCCTTATTTAGTACAAAAACTTTTGAGCATTTGCAACTATAGGTTGATATCAAATAGTGGTATCTCCTTGGCTTCTTCCTCACCCTCAAAGCTAACTAGGACAAACTTGGAGGGTGGATGTACACGTAGGTACTCCTTCATAACCTCCTTTCCTATCTAGGTGTATTTAGACCACATCCAAAAGGCATTTCCCTATGTGTAGACGGTTTTACTAGTTTGACATAAGGGATGGGTAAAATGGCCTTCTTTGTCACTCTCATCCATTGTTTCTTTTCTAGCTTAATACGCTTAAGTGCATCAGCTAGGGTTTTAGAGTCAATGATCCATGCACCCCTAATGTAGTTGTTGTTCTCCAAGAGTTTCACCTTCGGAGATGACTTATTTTTAGCCACTAAGGTAGGTAAGTTTCTGGGTGTTGACTTCTTGGCAGTTTTTCCTTGTTCTTACCATTCTGCCACAAGAATATTTCAAATATTAGCTAATGTTAATGTTTGAGAAAACTCTTTTCAATGAGCTCATAGGTCTATGTGTTGAACCTAGTAGCTCTAATAACATATGTACATACTAACTCATACTACAAAGTAATTACTTAGGTTTTTACCATAGAAGTAAATACACACATATGCTTAAAAATAGGAATGCATTTTTTTTCATTTTCATACATCATTTATTACACATGATCAAATAAGAATGTTTAATACAACTTTTAAAATTGAACTATATAAATTTCCAAATTAAAAAATAAGACTAAACTTTTCAATTACAATTCATACACAATATACTTTCTAGTATACAAATTTATAAAATATAATAATGTTATATAAATCCACTGAATAATATAATAAATTGTGAAATTTTGTCAAATATTTTTCTATTGAATTAAGAATAATTTTATGAGTAGCATTTATTGTTTAAAATACAAATGCAAAAATTAGAGGATCTAAGTAAATGCATAAAAATAAAACTTCAAGTGAAGTAGAAAAAGAATAATGATGTGAACCAAAACTAACCCTGGAGGAATTCAGGAGGTATCCCATCCTTTTGATAATCCTAATGCAAAATTGGAACAAATTTTGTCAATGTTAAATGAAATAAGGGATATAATTTTCACCTTAGAACAAGAGGTTAGGGTCCAAAGTAGGCCTAAAAAGGAAGCATCTCAAGAAGGAGAAGATGAGAATAGGCACGAGAGTTTCACCCTAAGTGGGTGAGGTGAAAACCATTCTAATTCAAGAGCTAATAATGAGAAGATAAATGAGTTATCTCTTGAGTTATCAAGGGACATGAAAAAGGTAATGCCACCAAAGTTTGATGGAACAGTGAGTGGTGATGTAGCAGAGGACTAACTCACAAAAATGGAGAAGTAATTCAAAATAAGGAATTATTTTGAAGTTACTAAGGTGGTTTGGGGAGCCTACTAGTTATCAATAGAAGCATAAACCTAACCCTTTAACTCAACACAACTTAGTCAAAACACAAAAAATGACTCAACGATAGAATTAGGGTAGACCTATGTGAGTGTGTGCGAAAACTCAATTGACATAACTTATTATTTTTGAAGTATATATTCCTCTCTCTAGTGATACTCTCCCTCTTTGTCTAGAGGATAAGAAATTAGTCCTACATTTCACTTAGAAATCAAATCAAATAGTTAGCCATTATTAATCAAATAATTATCATAATCTTGATTCAATAACAATAACATCAAAATTAAAATACTTCATGTTGCATTTAAACTCATCATAATGTTAAATAACATATAATCATCATCAGATATCAAAACATATTTTAAAATAAACAATTAAAAGTAATTGGTAAAACAAAATTGAGGTGTAACAATTTCTCTAGTTTCTCCATGCAAATGCTTTGTATTCGTGGTCTTCTGTGTATAGAGGATGTTTCATGAGTCCTTTAACATATGCCATTATTTGATTTGTTTCTTTTCAATGACTATGGTGCACTGGGTAGTGAGGTTTGTGTTCATCTTTTGTGTTTTTTACTCTGAATTTTAGGGATGAGCAACCTTTTTGTCTCATGACCAAGTCCCATTCTCCACATAAGTTATAATATACAGTTTGGTTCCTCCTAGGAACTATTTTCAAGCCTACTCTTAGTGTAACAACCCTTTTCTCACCTTTTTTTATAGGGCATTCATTTCTAATGGACCCTCACTCAAGCAATATGTGCACTGAATAATGTTCCATTGTTTGTTGTTATCTTCTATGTCCAATATCTCTTGTTTCAATTTTAATTGTTCTATCTCCAACCTGATTTTCTCTAGTTCAATATTTTCATTCCCCTTATATAATCTTCTCCAAGTTTGTGACTCTATGTGACAGACCAAAGTTACTGAATCAAAGTAAGTAAAAAAAAATCTCCCATATATGGATTCTATAATGCCCCGGTTTAATCTAAATGTGAACCACTCTACTTTTTTCTTTTTAGTTAATGCCTCTTCCAAATTTCAAGAGACCTCTTTAAAAATCTTATCAAATTATTTTACTATTTATCCATTTTTCTATACTAAGTCCCTCGTCTTGCTCACACTTTTTGTTGGAAGTTTTGGAGTTTCAATGATATTATAAAAAAATATTTTCTTACTTCATCTCACTCATTTTCATGTTTTGGGTAACTTTTCCTATACTCGATCAAGGTGTCATTTCTCAAATTTTTGAGAAAAAAAAATAATTTGGTCTGGTCTTTGTTATTTTCCTTTCTTTTCCAAATAGATTCCAACATAAATAGGTTTTTCACAAATTTTGTAGTGTCTTTTTTGAAGACTAAGAACTTGATCTAGGAGTTCATGATCTCTTTAGTTTTATCTTTCTTTATTTTGTAATAGGTTTCCTTTATATTTTTCTCCCTTTTGGGACATCTTTGTGATGTGGACTCACTTTCTCTTTTTTCTCTCACTAACTTAATATCAAAATATTCTTTCCCCAGTGCTTCCTCATAGTCTGCTACCACTTTTTGTTGTGGATCTCTTGATTGTTTTGATTCTTCCTTATCTTCTTCTAATAAAATTATTCTTGTTGTATACAACATAGAGGACGGGTCTTGTTCCAAGGGTTGTGCCTCTTCAAGGTGGTGTTTTGTATTTGGTGACAACTTCTTATTTGTAAATAACATTTTATTTATTGATGAAAAGTCTACTAAATTGAACATGGTTTTATTTCCTTTTCTTATCTCTTCTCTTCTTAACTTATAATTTTGTTAACTATATTTTCTAGGTAATATACATCAAGGGGTAAGACTTTCTCAGGGGTTCTAAGGAATTCCAAGAATCTTTCATCTAAGTTGATTCTAATATTGGACAAGTTTGGTTCTAATTGTGGTGATTTACTTAGTTGCAGTAATGTTGGAGCTTGACTGCTTACATAACTTTCCTCCAACCTCTTTCTTAATGTCCCATAACTTCTTATGTTGTCTTTTAACTCTATCAATATTTATTCCACCCTTTCTAGATTTATTCTCATTGGTTTTGGGGTATGATTTTTTTAATTTATTTATTATCAATTTTCATCTTGGTTTGTTTGGCAGCACACACATTGACAAACTCGACAACGCTCACCTTGGCATGCTCATTATCTCTCTTTTTTGAATTTTGTATTCTTCAACAATATATTTTTTTCCTTTTTATAGTCTATGTAATGGTGTAAATTTTCACTTAGGAAAATTTCCCATTCATTTTATCCTTACAAGTCTATTGATGCAAAAAACCCAATGCTTTTACCTTGCTTTGCACGAATGTCCCTGTTATTTTGTGTCAGTGAGGGATCTTTTGTCTAGGACCTGCACTTGCCGTGTGGACATCTGTGTGCGGCACTATCATCTTGACAATATTCCTGCATCAGGAAGAGGTAGAAACATTATGATTCCCTATCACTTGTGAATGTAACATCCCCCTGCCAAATCTTGATTGTTGGGAATGACTATTTGCCTCCAAGTTACCCATTTAAACTCACTTCTATCTCATTCTCACTCTCTCCATTCATTCTAGCAATTCTCTTGATCATTAAACACTTCTTTTTGCTTCTCTATCACTCTCTCTTTCTACTACCAACTCTATACTTAGTTTCTACAACATCTTCTTGCTCTAGCATCATTGTCATTGCAAGTTTATGAAGCTCATCTCCATTGGCGTGGCAATATCTATCTTCTTATTCCTTTGGGAGGTGATATTGTGTCTATTTACTTATTTGAATTATCAATCTTGTAGAGTAGTATCCAGGTTTTCTTTGCTATCTACTATCGTGTTTCTATTCTATATACTTCTTTATCACTTTTCTACATCTGTTGCATATTGGCTTTATGTGGAGGTGGGAATACCAAAATAGGGGTTTGACTAAGGAAAACCTCAAAACACAACCCCAACATTTTTCTTGTTACTATGTATAGGTGCAAGTTCATTTGCTTGGAGCTAGCTAGAGAACTGGACCTTGAGTAAGTTGTTATTCTTCTTCTTTCTTTGTCATCTCGCTATTAGAGTAGATTTTATAGTATTCTTCTTATTTTACTTTGCATTTTTGTATGTTTGTATTAAATTGCGAAACCAAAACATTCGGGTTGTCAATAGACCCTATTTGTTTCTAGATGTTGATGACCCTTTGTTCATACCAGATGCCAACGTGTCTTTGAGAATCTAGCACAGTACATTGAAGTCTGACTCTCATGATGTTGTCCACTGACATAGAGCTATTTGGTCTGCAGTATGAGGCCTCTGTGGTTGGCTCACTTGAGTCTTGTTTGCCCTTCACTATTAGCTTGTCCCTTTCCTTTCAATTTATTATGCAATCTAAGGTAGTTAGAGCAGTTCATTCCCTTAGGCTCTTTCATGACCTAAGAGCCTTAGGGGTGACGAATCCCCCTTCTCTATATTTTTGGTGAACCTAATGTGAATTTCCTTCTTTTCATTTTCTTTGTGTTAAAAATATTTCTCTTAGATCTTAAGTGTGTCATAGATTTGCATGTCCTAAGGAATTTATGAGCATTACAACCCATTTTATGATCTCCAAATATGTCGTTATAAGGAGTATATGACACATAAAAATGAAATCTAGGAAGGTCACTTCCATCCAAGTCGGTCCTTCTTTTGATGAGGTAATGTTAGGAATATTTGTTGGATTTTCAAGCCCCTTTAGGGAAGCTCCTCATATTCCTACACGTCTTGCTTCTCCTTTTGCTTCATCTATGGAGGAATATGATTCTCTTGAGGTCCCCGCAAAGCAACTTCTTTCCCTGGATAAGAGGCTTGGTGAGTTTGAGAAGTATTTGGAAAAAGACAAAAATATTGCTCAAGTGGCTACGACTATCATCAGGTTGAGAGCTATGTTAGACAAAGACCGAAGAGGTGTATAATTTCTTCAGGGTCTTGCTAATATTGTAGAAACTCACATTTTGGCATATAATTCTAACTTGGGCATTGCTTGAGATCTTGGATCCTAGACTATTGAGAGATAGTTAGAATTATCGATGCCTAGAGCATTAGTATGTATGGCTAAGCCTGGCCCTTTTGTTGACACCACATCTAATCTTGAGTCGACCCCTATCTTTAAAGTAAACAAGGTACCCCTAGGATTCAGTTTTGCCACCTCTAATGCTTATGTTGTTGGTGGTAATACTGAAGCTCCTACCAATCCTAGTGGTGGGGTCTATATTAATATGAGGGTTGGTGGCTCTAGTGGCTCAAAGGGTTCTTGTGGTGGTGGTTCCATTGGTCTTGTTTTTTCCTTTGACCCTATCTTGAATGCTTTATTACATAATATGAGACAAATGTAGAACCAATTGGTGAACCTATCCAACTCTTCTCAACCCATTTTTTAGCCTTTCTTCTGTCACAATCCTTTGTCTATAGCCATCCTTTAGAAACACTCCTATCCCCTAGGGGATGGAGATTCCAAAGTTTGAAAAGTACAGTGGTCATGGAGATCCTTAGAAGCACGTATTGAAATTTAATGCTATGCATACTAATTTCTTCCATTATGATACTTTGATAGCAAAGCTCCTTTCAAGATCCCTTAAGGACACTGCCCTTGAGTGGTATTGCTCCTCACCAAATAATTCTATCTTTTCATTTGATCAGTTGGTGAATCAATTCTTGAGGTAGTTCTAAGCTAAAATTGGATTGAAGATGGCCTTATCTGATCTTATCTGATGCAAGAAAGGGGCCACAAAAAGGTCACTAATTTAGGTCTTCATTAGGAACTTGCATAAATCATGGAAAAAAAAGTTTTCCTTGATGAATTATCCTTCGTTTGCACATTTGTGTGTAGTGCTATGCGAATACCAATAGACAGTCACTCAGTTTAGGGGTTCATCCTTGCATTCCCATCCCGATAACCAGTCAGTAGTGTCAGTTTCTAGAAAAATAAGGCCATTGCAATTATGGTCTCTATTCCTAAAGATAAAAGTATAGGGCATCATAGGAATTTTACAAAACTATCAGAATCCTATACCATTATTCTAAAAAAATTGCTAATAGATAAAGTTCTAAAATTTATAGAAGTCCAACCTCTTTTCGAGCCATATCCTAATTGGTATGAAATGCAACAATTTTGTAAATTCTATTGAGTGTATGAACATGACACTAAGCGATGTCTGTGCCTGCATCATGAGATACATGACCGCATTGATGATGAGATATTTCATCTCAATGGGAAGAAACAAAACTCCAATAATTTTGTAGCCAAGACTAATAGTGAGTTACAAATTTATACTAATCCATTCCCTTCTCATTTTTCCAATATAGTCACCCAATCTTCTACATCTTCTAAGCTAGTCCCGTCTGAGTACATGAACATGGTCTTGTTCATGCGTATGTCTCGTGTTGAGAATGCGAGTGCAATACCTAATATAACTTTCACCTTGCATGACTTGCCACCAAATAGGGAGCCTTCCCCATTGTATGTTCCCGCTCGGATTAATGACAATGTCATAACTGGCGTCATGGTTGATCTGAAGAGTCAGGTAAATGTTATAATAAAGGAAACCTTTTTCATAAACAGTTTGTATAAGGAGAAATACAAAGATTCACGTGCCACTCTTTGTACTCATGAAAAAATCTATATTGCCCCTATGGGCACCATTTTTGTATCATCCTTGGTAGGACCCAAGGCTGTTGATGTGTCATTTTTCATGATCCCAAAATCCAACCTATTTAGAGTTAGGCTAGGCATTCCTTGGCTAGCCTCTATGAATAGTGTTTCTTTTGTAATCCATAAGTTCTTAAAGTTCCCCCACGAAGGTGTCATATATGTGGTGCACAACACTGGTTATAAACTGCTAGTGTCATGCGGGGGATTTTCTCTCGATCACTTTTGGCCCGCCCCAGTCGAACCTCTCCCTCCAAGGGGAGATTTGTTATATAGAGCTTATATTAAATATAAGACTAGGGGCACATCACTAAAAGTTAGTTATCTAGCATGTCTCCCTATGTTATTTTCATAAATGCCTCTATGATAGCACAACATCAAGTCGTTTCATTGACCCAATCAAAAGGAAAGGGGAAGCTTACTTATGCTCTAGAGCCTTCTCCTTCTATTTCTTCTACTCCATCTACTTCTACTTCTACTTCTCGCCCCATGGTAGCATCTTCGGTTCCTTCTCATGTGCCTCACACAGGAAGTGCAATGGTGTTGCATGGAAAAAGGCGAAGCACCAAGTCTTTCAGCTACCTCTTCTACCCTCGGTTCCTTGACCCACTATCTATGGCGAGGGGAAGAGTTCCCGTGGGGTTGCTTCTATGTCTTTACCTTCGTGATCTCCTACTATTTTTCCATTTTTCCTTTGGGTAGCGAACAAGAAGAGGCTCGCCATTGGGGCACTTGTGTCTATTTCTCCTCCTATTGTCTCTCTTGCTCCTCTGCTTCCTCCTCCTATTCCTACTCATGATACCACCCTTCCACTGGTGACAATTGTGAAGGATGCTCCTATAGTACAATAGGGGCCTTTGACCTCTTCTTAGGATACATCTTCCAATGCTTGTAGCCGACATAACTAGCTTGTGCATGAGCACAAGTGTAGGTGAAAGGCTCTAGCTACAGAGCATGCCACCTCGCAGAAGATGGAGGGTGAGCCAATTGTATTTGTTCCTATTTCCTCTATTTCTCTACTTTATTTTTATGTTCTTGTTTTAGTTCTCATCACCTTTGTCTTGTTTTTGGCTCCCCCGACGGATCCTGATGATGCTCACCCCAAAAAGGTGCAAGTCTTCATTGCTCCCTCCATGGAGGCCCCTCTCCTGATGTCCCTTTTGAACATTCCTCCTTTCTTGTAGCCTGTGGGCATGCCCAATATAATGGTGGTGTCTATTGCAACTCTTTCTTCCTCTTCCCCCACTTCTGCTTCTTCTGTGGGGACTTAACATCCTTTGTTGAAGTGTAAGTTGGAGGATGGCATCACTGTGAGTGGTCGGAAGAAGGGTTTGCCTTCTTCAGAAGATAGTTCTATCTTGGTTTGTGTTGTCCTTGTGACAGAGGAAACCCTTGCTTCTCCAGATTTAGTCATCGCCCCTCTCCCTAAGATTGATAGTGACTCTTAGATGCCTCGCCATTCCCCCGAAAAGTGCATGTTTAATTCAATGGAAGACATCCTAGATCTGTCCTTGATTTTTACAAAATCAATGACTTTTGCTTCATAGGAACTTGATGAAGAATAGCTCAAAGGACCTTCTTCCCTAGCTCTTGTTGCAGACAATTCAGAGGGTACTTCTCTTGCTATCCTACCCTTGCAGCTCATCCTCCCTCCCCATATATTGATCTAGATTGGGAGTAGGATGAATTTTTGATCGATGAGGACTAGGGTGGTACCTCTTCTACATATGTAGAGTAGATTTATTTGTGTTTTTGTTCCCTAGTGCTTGTATTTTTGTGTTTGTAATCCTACCTAGATGACCCTTGCTACCCTTGTAGGTGCTTGGATATAGGCACGAAAAAATTTGTCGTACACTTCTTCTATTTGTGTCATCATTCTTATATATGTTGTGACATTTTTTTTCAATATTGGGGATGTTACAAATCATTGGGGGCATTTAGTTCTTCTTCCATGTTGATCCAATTTTTATTTTCATTTTGTATTCATGTGCTCTTCTTCATGTTATGAGAACTTTGGGGATTGTTTACAATTCATATGTATACTATATTATATCTACCTATTTATATCTATGAATAGTTTTGACCTCAAATTCTCAGATCCCCTTGTCTCTTGATTTATTCATCTCTACATGTCTACTCTGTGATGTTGTGGTTTTTATGTGTTGTCTCTCGCGTGTGTGACAACACACCATGTATACATCTCATAATGTGTTGCATGCCACAAAATATATTCCTCTCCTCTCCTTAGGATGCCATGTGCTCCTCTACGTAGCACACACCATCCTAAGGGAGGCTACCATGCTTCTCTAATTTTCAATAAGGTGAATTCTTTCAAAAAGATTCCTTGGTGTCAAAATTTCTTTATAATGAATTCCTTGGAAAAATAATCCCTTATTGAAATTATTTTATTTTCCAAAATGATGCATTCTCTTGAAAAGGACACCTTGGAAAAATGTTCTTTCAAAAGGGATCCTGTGGTGAAAGAGTCTCAAAATTTTCCTTTCAAAAAAGGAATATTCTTTCTAATAAGAAAGAGTATGAAAATTTTCCTTTGAAAAAGGAGCATTCTTTCCACTAGAATCCTTGACAAAAGATCTTTCAAAAGGATTTCTTGATGATAGAATCACTTGCAGAAAATTATGTCTTTTGATTGGAGTGTTCCTTTGAAAGGGTCCCTTGGTGTCTTGAAGGGTTCCCTACCAAATGAACCCCTTTTGAAAGCCTTCTTCTCAAATGAATTCATTGGTGTCTTGCAATGTGTGTCTTCTATCAGATATTTTATGTCATTGTTTCTTGGTGTTAGACATCTTATATCTTAGCGTCTAGCTTGGGGGTAGCCTGACTAGACCTATCTTTCTTGCGACTATCTTGCAATGGAGTTTGAAACACCCACAAGCTTATCTATCTAATCAGATTGTGTCTTGTGTCTTATTTGATCAGAATATGTATTATTATGTTGGCTTGTGTATTCTTGTGTCTTATGAATGTGTGTCTAATATGATTCACTTTTTCCCTTAACATGTTTTTCTACAGCCTAACATGTTTGTGGTGAGATCGTATCTAGCTTTGTAGGATAGAAGACCCGTGTCATCTTCACATCTTGGTGGAGCTCCCTCTTTCACATCAAGGTATGCCAAATCAAAGATCTGCTTCCTCGACGATTTTGGTATATTCTCTCCAACCTCTTTCTACTTTAGCTCACATACGCATCGACACATATGTTCGCTAAAGTGGGGGGAAAATGTAATAACGTAATTGGACCTAGGAAAAATTCCCATTAATTTACCTTCATTTTAACCTTACAATTCTGATGGTGCAAAAACTCGTTGCTTTTACCCCATTTTGCATGCATGTCCCTGTCATTTTGTGTTGGTGAGGGAAATTTTGTCTGGGACGTGTCCGCACTGCGCAGACATCTACACACCATGTTGTCATCCTAACAAGATTCCTATGTCAAAAAGAGGCAAAAACGCTATGATTTCCTATCACCTGCAAATGTAATGTCCCCCTACTAAATCTTGACTACTGGAAATGACTATTTTCCTCCAATTTACCCATTTCTATCTCATTCTCACTCACTCTATTCATTCTAGAAATTCTCTTGATCATTCTAACACTTCTCTTTTCTTCTCTATCACTCTCTCTTGCTACTACCAGCTCTATACTTAGTTTCTACACCATCTTCTTGCTCTAGCACCATTGTCATTGCAGGTTTATGAAGCTCATCTCCATTGGCATGGAAATATCTATCTTCTTCTTCCTCTCTTAGCCTTGAGTTCTCGTAGAAAGGGGGGTGATCTATTGTGTCTATTTACTTATTTACATTATCATTCTTGTAGAGTAGCATCCAGGTTATCTTTGCTCTCTATTATCTTGTGTTTATTCTATCTACTCCTTTATCACGTTTTTACATCTTCTTGTATATTGGTTGTTTGTGGAGTTGGGAACACCAAAATGGGGGTTTGAATGAGGCAAACCTCAAAACACAACCCCAAATATTTTCTTGTTATTGTATGTGTAGGTGCAGGTTCGTCTGCTTGGAGCTAGGTGGAGAACTAGACCTTGAGTAAGGTGGTATTCTTCTTCTTTCTTTGTCATCTTGCTATTAGAGTAGCTTTTATATTATTATTCTTGTTGTACTTTGCATTTTTATACGTTCATATTAAACTGTGAAACCAAAACATTTGGGTTGTCTATAGACCCTATGTGTTTCTGAATTTTGCTTGACCCTTTATTTGTATAGGATGCCATTATGTCTCTGAGACTCCAACATGATGCATTGAAGTTTGACTCCCACGCTACCATCCACTTACAAATAGCTATCTAGTTTGTGTTTCTTGACCTCTATGGTCGACTCACCCAATTCCAAGAAACATCTATTATAAGCAAAAGGAAAATAAAGTCTTGTTTTCCCTTCTTTTTCAGCTTTTCCCTTTCCTTTCAATTTATTAGGTAGTCTAAGGTAGTTTAGGGTAGTTCATTCCCTTAGGCTCTTCCATGACCTGAGAGCCCTGGGGGTGATGAATCCCCCTTCTCTACAATCTATTTCTTTCATCTTTCTTCCATGCTTTTATTTTCTATGTTCCACTACATTGTCAATACAATTTCCTCTCTATTTTTTCTCAATTTATTATTATCTCCTTTAGCCATGGTTGTTAATGGTTTGGTCTTGCATTAGTCCTTTATCCATCCCATGGTAGTTATTATATACTTACCTTGAATGGTCACATATTTTTAGGGATCTCTTTTGGATATCTCCCCTTTTTATTTGGAATCACTAGATGCTTAACCCTCTCCCATAGGGTTAGAACCCATGAAAATCTGTTGTATATCCTTAAAATAAAATTTCCATATCTTTCTTAATTGGTTTAAATCTAGAAGTTTTGGTTTGTGTTCTAATCTCTTCTTTATTATCTAAATTGGGTCCAAGTAATAGAACTGATATTAGTAAAAAAAGTGGGTCATAAACCAAAGTTCTAAGCCCAAGGAATCTTTATAAGTTGTATTTATACTCTACTGACACCAATAGTAGAATGATTAGAGTTTGAGGTATAATGTGATACTTATACTACACATGAGCATGATTTATAGATAATGACTTATTAAATGGTACACACAACATAAGGCAATCACAATTTTTTTATATATATTATAATATTATATCCTTTCACATATTTTATTTCTAATGGTATTACAATCTTTTATCACTTTCTTTCACGAGGTCTTTCTATCTATATATATTTAGTTTGGGACATGTCCCTTACAAAAATATATCTTTACAGGTATGAGACCTAGTCAACCTTGTGCTCCACATCATCTTTGTGGTAGTTTATAGTTGGTTTTATTGCTATTTTGTACCTCTATTCTATATTTTATCACTTACTTTTCCAACAATGATAATTTGTAATTACTTAGAAGCAAAAACTTGTGTCACACTTTTGGCCAACTAAATAGTTTTAAGCAAAATGGTTTCACCCTAAATAGTTTCAATTGAAACCATGTGGCCTATATGTGGTAGATATAGTTTCAGGTGAAACACTTTTTCCCAAACTATATAATCAAAATCACCAATACAAAGAAATCAGGGTCTACAAGGGCACCCAAAAAAATCAGTCCAACACCAAATCAGCAAACACCCAACCAATACTCAAAACCATAACAACCAACCAACAACCAAACTCAACCAATCATGTCCTCCGAATGATCTTCTCTAAAACTTGGCAATAATCAAGGGATAACTGCTCCCATCCCTTAATCTGCCAGTCACCAGCATGCACAAAGGCCCATTTGGCCAAACAGTCAACAACCTTGTTCCATTCCCTTAGAATGTGAATAAAAGACACCACCTTTAGCATGAAACAAAGCCACAAAATATTTTGAACAATCAAATCTAGCTACCAATTAACCCCCTCCAAATTTTGCTCATTCAATAGATTAACAATGATTTGAGAGTCATATTCATAAATAATCTTATGTCAACCAAGAACATAGGCACACTCAACAGCCCAAAGAATCACCAACCCCCCCATAATATTGTTGGTTTGCTGCCCTTTATGATGGAAAATAGGAAAATAATAGAGCCAAAGCTCTCTCCCAACCCCACCAATCCTAGTAGGCCTAGAATTACCCCTAGAAGAACCATTAGTGTTGATCTTCAAAACATCCACTAGAGGAGGAGACCAACTCCCAACTCTCTGAGCCTTATTTTTCGCATGCCTACCTCTTCAAACATAAAAGGAGTCGAAGGAAAAACCATGCAGGCCCAATCTATTCACAATCTCATCATCACTCCTTTCCAAAGGAAAAACCATTTCACATTTAGCATTCATAGTTTCATGAATCATACAAACAATTCTCTACCAAACTTCTTGAATCATCAATTTGTCCCCATGAAAAATCTTGTGGTTCCTTTCCAACTAGATTTTCCACATGATGAAAGCAAGGCCAATTCCCCACATAATCTGGAGGAAAGAAACTTGTGTTGGAGGTCTCCTCGGGCTACTCCAGAATTCAACCAAAGATGAGGCATGAACACGGGGATGTCTCCAAATACCCCACCAAAGATACCAAATAAGCATAGAAAAAGGACAATGAAAGAAAAAGTGAGAAGAGTCCTCCTCACACACCAGTAAAGAACACAAACAAATGGGCCTTGGAATCCCTACTTCCAACTATTTTCCCAAGTCAGACATTTGTTCCAAGATAAGGTCCACATGAAACAATTACACTTGGGCTCGGAGAACTATTCCAAACATTTTTCCACCAAGGAACTTCCAACCCACTATACTTTCAAGCAATCAACTCCTGATACCCACTAGCCATTGTGAAAACCCCTCTAGGATTTGGACTCCAAGCCAACCTATCCTTATCCCTTAGCGAGTTACGTTATCTAATTACCAGAATATTTTGAAGCTCAACACAATCCTCCTCCAATCCAACCACAGGCCACTCACTAGGAGCCTTCCATCTAAACACCTCCACATGCCCATAGAGGTACAAAGTCTTAAAATCTACCACCCAAGACCAACTAGCCTCCAAGAAGTGCTAACAAAGATCCTACGGGCTAGGATACCTACTCATGATCAGGGAAAACCCATCCCAAGAGTCAAACCTGTTATCACGGAATCTAGCAGCGCTCGTTCCACGGATAACCCCCTACGAAACTTGTTCGTTTCTTAAGATTCGTGAAGTTCAAGCACGCATAACGAAGTGATTTTCAATCCACCTCAAAATGTGTTCCCAAGCCTTGAATAGTCAATTTGAGCATTCCCCCATGTTCGCCTCGCGAAGACCTTCGAAATGAGATCTTTCGCGAAGTTTCACTGTTCATACTTAGCAAATTGCGAAAAATGCAGTGGCACTGAAAAAGTGCGCTCCTGCCTTGAAGCCAAAATTGGCTAAGTCTGGAAAATGCAAGGGTGCTAAAATTTAGCGCCCCTGCATGTAGTGAAAATTCCAAAAAATGTAATAGCGCTAAATTTTAGTGCCATTACATTTTCTTTCGCCACTTAAACTTTTTCATGACTTTGGCATGTTTCTTCATGTTTTCGCATTTTTCGTCAATCGTGCCACTTTTCGTGCCTAAATTTATTGCTCGACTTGAGTTAGGTTTTTTGATTTTCCTTTTTCACTTAAGAGTCTTTTAATTCGCCATTTTGCATTATTATGAACTTTGTTCTTTTCTTCCTCTTGCTGGGCGAATTACATCTCAACTGCAAAACTCATTTTTGAAGATTTTCGCCATTACTTCAGTATCTTCGCATTTTGGTTCTGGTAAGTCATTTTGCTTTGTCATTTTTCTTCTTTCATTTGTATATGTTCAAGGTTAGCATACACGTTTTTTGTTTTGTTTTCTTCACAACCCCACACGTTTTTGTTTCTGTTTTCTTCACATTTCGCGTCTTCTCTTTTCCATACGCGTATTTCTTTCCTCCATTTCCATTGTCTTCTCCTACGCATTCTTTTCTTACTTTTACCCTACGCGTTTTGTTCTCCTCCATTCGCGTTTTTCATCTATCCTCATGCAATGCAAACTCTTGTGTTCCGTTTTCATTCCTTTCTCCGCCTTGCATTCCCTCCTAACGTTTTGATTATTCACTCCGCTCTCTCCATTCGTTTTGATGCGAACTTTGAGATCCCAAAGAGGGTTTCTGTTTGATAGTTTCTCTAGCAATTCAATGCGTTGATAATGATAATAAGTTGCATCCAAAGACAAACCAAATTGTCTCCAAAAGCTTTCATGATTCAAACAAATTGCATGTTGACAAGCACGAGCGCCCTCGCCATTCATTCCTACATCTGCATTTGAAAATTGTCAAGAAAATGCTAAAGCGCTGAATTTTGGCGCTAGGACATTTTGAGAAGATGAAATTTTTCCTAACACTGTAAGATGTAAGGGCGCTAAAATTTAGCGCCCTTGCATCAAAGGCAATTTTTCAAAAATGTAAGGGCGCTGAATTTTAGCGCCCTTACACTTTTTCCTAGTTTCTTCCAATTCTTCCCAAATGAACTTCATTTTTCACTAGTGCACTCCTAAGCCTCATTCTTTTGCATTCGTGCATCGTTTTGCGTGCCTCGTCATCCGCTTCATGATCTCTCATCCTTGTGCTCATTTCGTGCTTACCCATGTTTCCTAACAACTGGTGTTTGTTCTGGCTAAACGGATTGCAGTCTACTTTCAAAGATCATCAAATCAAGAGTGATCAGAATTCCAGTTCTTTTGGATGACTGCTACTAAGCCTCCTTCTTCTTCGAAAGCAAAAAGCAAGATGAAGTACAAATATCAAGGCGTCTATCCGCCAACTATGGTGCTTTCCAAAGTCGAAGAGAAAAGATACCGAAGTTGGTCATCAAGACTTGGTTGACTTCGCAAAGCTAACATAGATGAAGCCTCTTCCTGATTCAATGAGAGCGATCGTACACAACAACCTCCACTTGGTGGCGATGTTCCCTACAGCTGCGCACAATACCGAGTTTGTTCTTCAAGTTGCGTCTCATTACATCAGAGAAAGCAGAAGTGTGATCGACTCTTCCGGGCACGAGATTCTGAGACTCGACCTCGATTTCTTTGACATTGTCTTCAAGGTCCCTCATATGGAGAAATATATTGACATCTCTATGTCAAAAGCACAGGAGATCTTCGATGTTGATCCCAATAAAGCTAAACAGTTGATAAACACTCAATGGCTCAAGAAGCCTAGATCATCTATTTCTAGATGGCCGAAAGGACTCCTGAGAAGTGACTTCAAAGATGACGTCAAGGATATGATCACGTTTCTAAGCAGAGTGAAGGGCTTGCCGGAATCATCCACTTTTCGATTGGATGTATGAATACATCAGGATAAGAAGGCAGAAGGTGCATATTGACTGGGCAAACAAATCGGTGATGAGATACACGAGCAGTTGATCAATGCTCCTTCTACATTGAAGTTCTACATGACTTCTTACCGGTGTACGCAGCGGCTGTGATGAGACAATTCCCAGGTCTATCTACAAAAGGGAATCGGATGATGGTTCCTGTGGATATTTCTACCAATTGGAGCTAAAGGAGAGCTTTCATCATTTCAGACGGGTCACTGATGCTTTCTTTGCGCCTTTACTCTTCAACTTTGATCCAGCTTTGGAAAGAAGAAGAGTATCTGATGAGGCTTATAAGGTGGTAAGTAAAGTTGGATGTATTTTTCTCCAATTCCCAACGTTTACTTACTTAAGAGTAGGCTACTACACTGGTTGTCCCTACATGCTACCACATTATCCTTCGGATAAGTGGATTCTCATGGAAACATGCAGACAGTTGATGTCAGTGCAAAAAGAACGAAGAAGCAACCACAAGCGTGGGTTCAAGTTCCCATTGACCATCGGCCGATATACTATCCAAACGCACAAAAAGCTAAGTCCTGTCTTGCTGAAATGCAGATCATGACCATCAAAACCTACAGGTATAGGTTTGATTTCGACTACCGAGATGTCAGGAAAAAGTTGCAAAAGGTCACCAACACAGGTACCGTTTTGAAGACATTTGGGCAGATTGCAGAGATGAAGAAGCCATTCACAAAATGGACTATTGCAGATTGACAGTTCAACAAATCAAAGATCTTGGTATTGCTGATTACCAGAGGATTTTGAGGATCCAGGTGATATCATGAACGCTGTCTATGATGAGCAAGGCATTGCTAAAAGGCCGTTGCCTGCAATACAATGGTCTAGGAAAGAGGTTACCAGCATGAGAGAAAGGCTGAGACCAATCCTAGCCAACACAGAAGAATGGTTACATAAACATGCTTATGCAATGAAAAGTTTCAGAACAGACTCAGAAGGAGAGGAGTCCGAAGCAGAAGCTCGCCAACAGCAAGAACTCCACGACAAAAACAAATCAGCGGCCGTTCCCACTTCTTCGCGAAGAGGTCCTAGGATCAAGTTCACTGTTGGTAAGAAAGATACCCAGGCTATCCAAGAGACAGAAATCACGGAATCTCATCCATCTCGCTCTAAGGGTAAAAAGCCTATTCTGGAGGAGATAGATTCCGATGAAGAAGAAACTTCAAGCGACCAATCCGCTGAAGATGAAGATTCAACAGAAGTAGACTCGATGCCGAAGAGGTTTCTGAAAGCGGGCAAGAGTCTGATGAAGATTCTGAAGAAGGATCTGAAGGTGACTTTGAAGGTGAGCCAGAATCGGAGAGACAAGAGGGTGATCAACAGGAACCCGGGCACGATCAAGAAAGAACTACTTCTCCTCCTGAGAATGTAGTTGAGGAAATTCACAGAACATCATCGCCCGTGACTTCAAACGTTCCTCATACCCCTCCAGATTCAAGAACTCCTCCACCTCCTGTTCCCTCATCACCTATCCTACCACATGCATTCCTGCAATCGAGATATCCCCTATCCCTGTAGCATCAACCCAGCCTGATACTCCTTCAGGACAAGCATCCATACGGTTGATATACTGTCAAGCCCCCCATCGTCTATTCCTAGCCTGTCTTCGCCAACGTATGATATCACTTCTGAAAATGAATTCAATCGTTTCATGAATGAGTCAATGCGTGATCAGCTCAATGTGTCAACTACAGGAGCAATGATGACAGACACTTCTCCAATTGTCACGATACCTATGGTGAGTTCAGATGTGACAATAACTTCAGAAGTGGCAATGGCAACTGAATTGACAGTAAATCCAGAAGATCACACTTTTCTTCCTCCTTGGCTAATATCTCAAGTGTCGAAGCGCTAAAAGCAAATGATTTCTAGAGGAGCTCGACCTCGAAGAGATAGTTCTTCCAAAATCCAAAGGGAAGAAAAAGGCAAAGTGTACTCAAGGCTGAACGTTGATAAGTCTGGCCACAAGTATGCTGAAATTGGCATACCACCGAATCAAGAAGGTGATGTCAATATGGAGGACTACACAGTAACAAAGGTCTAGCTTGGCAAGGTTACCAACGAAAGTGCAAAAGCCGATGCGCAAGTCACTTTGGATATCTTGGCAGGAAGGCTGGATAAAGTAGAGCAAGCTCGTAACATGTACAAACAGAGGGCAGAGCATTATGCCACTGTTGTAAAGAGACTTGTCGGTTCTCCAAGTAATTCACAACCGCTGACAGTGGTAAATATTGAAGACCCAGCTGTCAAGAAAGCTGAGAAATTCGCCTCCAAAGGCAGGGTGTTATATGATTTTGTTGAAAAGATCATCGAACATGGATCTCAGATAATTTTGGCTGCGGATGAGAAAACTACCATGTTGGCCAAGCTCACCACAGAGCTTGATAAAGAAAAGAGCGTACTTTCCCAGGAGCGCAGAGACATGGAAAAATGCCTATTGTCATGGTCGGAAATGAAATAGGTAAAGCTCAGCAAATTGGTGGAGGTTGGGGTAATTCCTGACAAAGAAAAGTTTGTAGAGGTAAGAGAATCACTGAAACACAGAATTCAAGTGGTTCAATCTCTCACAGAAGATCTTCACCAAATACAAGAAGATGTCGACGGGCATCGCAACATTCTTGACAAAAGTATTAGAGAGTTGCCTGGTCAACTTCTTGAGGAAAATCGTATCTTCCTGTCGGCCACAGAAATATCCCTGATCTTCAAGGAAGCCATCATGAATTTGATCGACAATTCAAACTTCTCAGAAGCTTCGCTGAACATCATTTGTGATACAAGGCTCACATTGGACAACCTGAAGACGCATCTTGACAGGTGCAAGAAGGTTCACTCATCTGCCATGAGATCGATCACGAGAATTCACACCATTGTGGATTACACCGTTGGTCCAGATGAGAAGTTTGTGCAGGAGACTAGGAGGAAATTTGAAGACTTCCGCGCCCAATGCAAAGAAACGTGAAGTAGCCCCCTATTCTCCAGTGTTAGACATTTCTGGTGCATCCCATTATGCATCTTGTAAATATTTCTCGACATTTTCGAATGTCTTTTTGTAAATTGTAATTACACCAAGTCCAAAGATGTAATATTTTCCAAACAAATTACACTTTGACTTTGGTCAAAGTTAGGTGAGATCTCCTAAAATCACTCACCTAACTTTCCCTTATTTTCTCAATCTCTTCCCTTCTTTTGCTCATCCCTCTTTCTATATAATGCAAGGGATTTTCATTGTAATAGTATCCTTTAGTGTTTTGCAACGAAGTGCTGCCCTTTTTGAAGCAAATTTATGAAACTTTGCGTTCATGCTTTGTGAATGAGATTCGATTAATAAAGAAAAGGATTGCAAGCCAAACTTTGCGTTGGATTCGATACTTTTGTGAGTTGATCTTATTTGGTAGTGATTAGTTTGAAGAATCTAAAGGAATCTAAGTAGTTTATGTAAACTTTGTGTTACATCTATTATTTAGATTGCATTGTTATTTCTGTTTATCATTGGTTGAATGATCTACAAGACTTTGCGCTTGTAATCATTCATGCTCTTGCATGTTCTGGTTGAATGATCTACAAGACTTTGTGCTTGTAATTATTCATACTCTTGGATACTCTTGTCGAAGGATCTACAAGACATTGTGCTTGTAATCGTTCGTGCTATTTGACACTTTTGTTGGATGATCTACAAGACTTTGTGCTTGTAATCGTTCATGTTGTTCGAAGAATTGTTGCGTCTAAGAAGACTTTGTGCTTCTAACATAGAAAACGGTATGTCTACATAGATCCAACACTGATAAAGCTACGAAACGACTTTGTGCCTTCGTGAGCTTTCCCTTTTTACTTTATTTTGTTTGTTATTAATCACTTCTGGTATCTCTACGCTTCGCTTTGACGAGATAGAGCTATTGGTATTACTGCTAGTTGTTAGTTTTAGGTTATTAAGAATTCTGAACTTCCAACGGTGAAGCATTGTAAACATCTTCTCTGAAAAAAGAGAGAAGGATGAATGTAACACACCCCCCCCACTCCGTGAGTTTCGTGTACATTTTGTAATTATTTGTTTGATTTACTATTGCTTCTGTTAGCAGTAAGAAGGGCGCCTCCCCTTTCCGAGAGGAGAGATTCACATCTCACATAGCTGTGGCTGAAGTCCAAGTTGTGTAATCTATCGAAAAGCTGATTACATAATTTTCACCCAACAGAAGAGAGCCTTGGACCCCCTATTATAGATCCAAAACAAGCCCTCCTTGATCAACTTAGCACCTTTTTTAAGTGTCTTCCAAATCACCAATCCTTTCCCTTTCGGCGGATACTGGGGAACCTCCTCCATCAGTATCCCACTAAGATATTTGTGAGAAATAATCCTCGTCCAAACATCATCCTGTTCCAAACACCATCTCTAGTAAAGCTTGGTAGACAACGCAAACCTCAATAGAGTGGAATACCGCAATCTGAGGCCACCAAATTGCTTCAGACTACAAACAATATCCCATTTCACAAGGCTCCACTTAGAAGATGACAAACTATCAGCCCATAGAAATTACCTAGCCAGAGAGTCCAAATCCTTAATAAAACCAAAGGGAACCACCTATAGCATACACCTATAAGTGGGAAGATCCTACACCACCGAATTAAGAAGCTGAACTCGACCAATGAAGGAAAGCCACCTATGAGTCCAATGGTTCACCTTCGCACAAAACTTGTCTAAAACCTTTTACCAAGAGCCCTTGGGAAGGGTACCGAAAGAGATAAGAATGCCAAGATAAGTCACAAAAAAAGCACCAATTTGAAACCTTAAAATACAAGCAATCCATTGTTGTTTGAGCCTCAGAGTGTTAAATAAGAAAGTGGAAGATTTAAGCTCATTAATCATCTACCTAGAAGCAACAAGATAGATGTCCAAACCTTGCACAAATTAGTGGCCTCTTTGACCCTGGCCATGCCCATCAAAGCAGTATTATCTACAAATTACAGGTGTGTCTAAGGAGATAGACCATTGCCCCAAATCCAACCTTGGATAAGACCTTGCGCCACATTGCTCTTAATAACTCTCCCCAAACCTTCAACCAAGAGAATGAATAAGGAGAAAGAGGCTCACCTTGACAAAGACATCTGAAGGCCCCAAATAAGGAAGATGGTTCCCCATTAATCAAAATTGAAAAAGAAGTGGTCATGATGCAACTCATAACCCACATAACCCACTCCTCAGCAAAACCAAAAGCAATAAGCACTTTACGCAAAAAAGACCACTTAACTCTATCACAAGCCTTTGCCATATCCATCTTGATGAACATAGCTTTATGTTTAGAAGTCACCATAGAATGAATAGTTTCAGTAGCAATGACCACACCATCCAAGATTTTCCTATCTGCTACAAAGCCTCCCTATTCTTCTGAAATCAACTAGCTAATCCACCGCTTCAACCTCTTAGCAATCAACTTGGAGAGAATTTTATAGACCAAATTGCAAAGATAAATGTATTGAAACAAAATCAACCTATCTGCCCCATCACATTTATGTATGAGAGCAAGAAAAGTGGAATTCATATCCCTCAACATCTTGTTCTATTGAGATTCATGACCCACCTCTAATAAGTCCAGGTAACTTATAATGTCCCAAAATTCCTGGAAGAATTCAATCAAAAAGTTGTCTGGACTAGGGGCTTTCCCTTTCTTCATTTGAAAGATAGTGGCCTCCAATTCCTCTAGGGAGATACAACCCAAGAGGTGCTCGTTCATTTCCATAGAAACCAAAGAGGGGATATAGGAAAAAGCATGACGTTCTTCCGCCAACACATCCAAAGAGTCCTCCTTAAACAAGGAGGCAAAGTATTGTGAAGCTTCTCTAGAAACATCTTCCAAAGAGGATAAATGCTCACCCCTGGCATTCACAAGGAAAGGGATTGAATTACCATGTCTTCCAACCTTCACCGAGTTGAAGAAAAAGGTAGTGCTTTTATCCCTCGCCTATAAACATTCAACCCAATCCTTCTATTTCTAGTAAATCTCCTCACACAACTGACACTCCTCCAAAACTTTCAAAGCCCTCGCTTCCTCCTTAAGAGAGTGCTCAGAGAGGCCAAACTCGCTAATCTCATGGGTGATGACATCCAAACTAGCTTGAGCAGCAACCTTAGCATGGAAAATGTTGCCAAAACATTACCTATTCCACCTTTTAAGCTAGTATTTCACATACTACAACTGCTTAGTAAAGGGATACATAGCGGTGTCAAAAGCAAGTATACCCAAATGCCACCACTCGACAACATAATCCTGCAGAGAGGGATATCATAACCAAATAAGTTGAAACTTGAAAGAGGGAGATCAAGCAATGCAAGCTGATAAAGCAACTAACTTAATGGGCCAATGATCTGAACCCCTCCAATCCAAAATGTCAAAGCAAATAGACCAAGACCCACCAATCCAAAATAATAAACTAGGAACCTATCAAGCCTCTCAGTAATACAATCCTCCCCCAATTCTCCTATTGTTCCAAGTAAACCGACCATTGCTAGGCTCAATGTCAACAAGATTTAAAGTAAGGATATTATCATGGAGAAGAAAGGAAAAATGATCAAACCTCAAAATTCTTCCCTTCTTCTCTTCTAGGTCAGTAATGGCATTAAATTCACCAACATTAATCTAAGGATAAAGAGGAACAAGACTCCGAATAAATCGAATGTGAGACCAAAGACACTGCTTACCTAGAAAATTCGTAGGAGCATAGATATTATAAAGAAGAATTGTTTCTCCAATTTCCAAGCTCAAGGCCAACATAGAAATAGAAGACTTATAGGACATCCACCAAAGCGGGTATATTTTCAATGGATTCCATAAATAAGCCAAACCCCCAGCATTACCATGGACACCAATGCATTGACAATGATTGCACCCCCAAAGTTTAGGCATCAAACCACACATATTATCAATAGAAATCTTAGTTTCTTGAATGAAGAGCACATCAAGAGAGTGATCGCACCAAATAACGAACATATTTTTGTGTTGGGGCCATTGTTCAAGCCCCTTACATTCCATATTTCAGATGGTTGGAAAAGTGAGAATCAAGAGTCTTAACAAATCTTGACTCCACCAATGTCTCCCCCATCATCTTAATCTTTTCCAAGTCCTTTCTCCTAGCCTTGAAGGGCTTCTGTTACACCTCGTTTCCTGGTTATCGAGTTACTTTTACCTTCATGAGTAAAAATGTTGATAAATGCAAATTATTACTTTAATATGATTACCAAGTGAAAGAAATACCAGAAATATGCAATAAGGTGTTATTGATTTGAAAGGAATGAATATGTTTTGTATTGATGAAATGTGATGAAAATAATATGTATTGCAATGTGGATATTCTAATGCTTTGTTGATGCAAATGTTTTAGATTTCATGTGAACGTTTAACTACTATTGCAAAGTGTATGGTTGGATGCAGGTAAACTATCAAGCCTCCCGAAGAGAGGGGAAGTATCACTCAGGGAGAATAACTCAATCAAGTAACCTTTGATAAAATACCTAAACTGAGCTTTCACACACACACTTCTAGTTGGGTCAAGTCAGAATAATAGTTGAGAAATAGTAAGTTATCTTTAGTCTTGTTTGCATTTGTGAATGTTCTTTCTTAGGAGTCTAAGTATCAAGTTTCTTTGAAATGTGGGAGTTCTTCCTTATATGTTTATACTTAATCGATGAGATATATATACTTTGAATATATATGTGTTGATCGGTAAGATAGTGAATATATGTTTTTTTCTATTGAGACAATGATATATATAATACACACACACACACATATATATTAATGAGCACGTATGAGTTGACGTAATGAAAGTGTTTGTATGAGTACATTAATGTATACACATATATATATACACATATGTGTATATGTATATATACACATATGTGTAAATGTATATATACATATACATTATTATATGAAGCATGGATATATGTGTATGAATATTCAAATATTGAATAACTGCATTCTATAAACTTATAAGTTGTGACACACACACACACACACACACACATATATATATATATACATTTATAAATATTATCACAAGTATGTATATATATGTTATACATATATATATTAAATGTATAAGATAATGATTTCAATGACACTGAAATACTTATTGAAGTGCATAAGGTAATGAGCAACTTTAAGTATGTAAAGCACAACCATACATATAATGTATAACATTGATATAAAAGGGATAGTGCTTAAATAGAGGGCGCATAGATTATATGAAAATGAACAATGAATTAAAAATGTTGCATACAACTTGTAAAGGTAGTGGATAAGATGAGGTGGCGTAGGAATAGAACCATGTTTTGGCTTTGATTTACAAACACCACATAAATTTAGGTAATATTTAAAGCATTTAAAAGTGCAAAGTATTATGTAATATGGACAACGCCATATGGAAGCACTTAGTATCCAATGCTAATAAACATGCAAACCATGTTAGACTTGGTCATTGACTGCAAACACCAAAAGGATAAGGGTGCATGGTTCATGTGGCACCAACAAAGAATGATTTAAATCAATTAGAATTCTATTTTCCAATATGAATTTCCAAAATGTGAAGCATTTGAAATATGTGGAAATGGTCAAATATGTAGCTGGCTGAGTAAGTCGACCTATAGGAGGCAATTGCCTTGCATTTTTTATAATCATTTTTGTTGTCTATCTTAGCATCGACTCATTCACCTTGGCTGCATATGTGTTTGTTGTGCAACGAATTTATTTGCCACCTTTTCTTTTGATTGTTGAGTCGAACCTCTCAAGTTGAGAAGTGTCATTATTGATGGCTTGTTTCTAGACCTTAGTTGTTGACCCTTGTGTATAAATAGAGGTGCACTCAACCACAATAGGGACACATATTTTCTACATTCAAGTTGTGTTTTTCTAAGTATTTGTAATCTGCATTTCTGAGTTGAGCGAGGTTGAGAGTTGAGTGAGGCTGAGAGTTGTGACAGGTATTTATGAGTTGTGATAGGGATTATTTAGGGAATTTGCATATCAAATTGAGGAAAGGTTGAGATAGTAATCCGGATCGATATTTTGGAGCATTACATAAACAAGTGTGTTGATTTCTTCTCTTTTATTCTTTTATGATTGAAATGATTGTGTGTTATTAATTTTTTTATTTAGAGGATTATGTTATCTTATATAGGAAAATATTGCTATGTTCTTAAGTGAAATGGAAATATTTCTTGTTGTACTTAGTGAAAAGATATACATTGTTTGAAGTGTTTGTACATATTCCATATTAAGGAATAGGTGGATTTAGAGGGATTAAATACTATAATGGGAATATAGCTTTCGTAGATAGATGCTTAAACTAGTTGAGTCTTAGAGTACTATGGATTACTTAGTAGATGACTTAGTTAAACATAGAGGTAATAGGTTATTCCTGGGGTTAGGATAATCCAATGAAGGGGATAGCCTATGCATAGATTATGAATGGTCAATACAAATCAAGCTAGGAAGGTGGGTGAAATATATGACATCCACTCAAAGTATTGGGTGATGAATAATTTGGCCAAAGTAGTGTAAGTTGCCACTATTTACACTATTAATCATTGTGATCCAAGTTTACATACTAGGTTGAGGTATGCCATTTATGTAAGTTGTAGCCACTGTGTGACAGATCTAGATATGTAGGACACAACACCAAGCTCATAAAAGGTCAATATTTATTATGAGATTACCAATCCAATATCTTCATCGAAGGGTAGGGCCGCCTATTAGTTTGATAGTTGTGTGAGGGACCGTAGTTAGTCCAAGGTTGGCAGAAAAGCACTTGAGTGATGCTTCTCCTCATCAGTAGGCGACCAAGATTTGAATGGAGGATTTCTAGGACTATTTGTACATCTTTTGCCAGTAATCTTAGTGGAGCCTTGATTATGTATTTTGTATCCATTATGATGGAAATATTGTAAATAGAGAAATGATATCATGTTATCATGTACTATGAAATCATTACTTTGGAAAGTTGTAATACTTTGATTTAATGCAATGGAAAAGTTTGGAAAAATATTATTTAAAATGTGTATGCTATCTTTATAGTTTGAAAGAAATATTTTTATTGCTCATAATGGTTAGATACTTAAACAATTTACTTGAGGTTAAAACCTAGGAAAGTTACTTTGTAGAACAATGGGCATGTTACAACTTCTTAGGAACCCCTTTCTTAGGATTTTTTGGGTGAATCCCCAAAGAAGGAGAATCCTTGTTTCATTTTTTCGAATGAGACACTATCTTCTCCAAATGAAGAGAGTTGTCTACCTCAATCTTTCCCATAGCAACAAGGGCCTCAAGGACCGTTGAATCCACTAGACTAAGCTCAATATCCATTTGCAGTAGACCAACTTCCTATTCATTATGAAGATTTACAAGAATAGTACCCTCTTGAACCAACTCCAAGACACCTTGATCCAAATCCATCATCCCTGAGTTCACCTCCTACTAGTTGAGGTCATCCAACACATCAAAGTGATTAAAGGTGTCCCCTTCCTGCCGCTCCTTAAATGTTCTCTTCTATCCACGGTTCTTGTTACAGGGCTTAATAGAAGTAAAGCCCTCATTATTTGCAACATCATGAATAGGAGCCTTTCCTTTGTCAACCTTAGGAGGATTGTGTGGAGGTTGGGTAGGCTAAGAATCTGAAGATCTTGACCTAGAGTATCTTCGTTACAAATGACCATATTCATGGCATAATCAACATCAGAAAGGAAGAGTTTCATAATCTAACTGCTGCATCCACGAATATGTACCCACTCGAATTTCTAGAGAGTCTAGAAGAGGGTTACTCAAATCAATTTCAACACAAATTTGAGTAAAATTCATTACCTTTCTATCCTATGTTTGTTGAGATGGGCCCATCAATTTCTCCAGAAGCAGAGCAACCATCTGTAGAATGTCATTATGCCAATATTAACTAGAAACCATGGGAGGTGCACCCACACAAGGACATAGTTTGGAAGCTCCTTAGACGGATTAAAACCAGTGTGTCGGGGATTAATGAATAAACCAATCTAGTTGTGAAAATATGGCCCTCCTTCAAACACTCTGTTGTGATCAGCCATGTAGTTGAAAATGATCATGATGTAGCTATTAGCCAACATCTTCACTTTTTTTTTCCCTTTTAGCTCCAAGTCCATTGAGTCCACGACTCCAAAAATGGGAGTGAGGCACACATTCCCATGAATTTGCATATCAAGGAATGGTTTGCAAAATATTCAACGTCCTTAGCGACTAATTTTGATTGAATCACCAGAACTGGCCTATCTTTACCTCTCCAGGAATCTATTAATTTTTGGGATTCGAGGGCCACCAGACAAAGCAAACCCTCCCACCCCTGAATCATTATGTAATAGGTTACTCGCAACTTCCCTTAAAGAGGTAGATGGTGACTTCACACCAAGAGAAGCACAAAAATCCATGAAGGATTTTCTAGTAGATGCTTTACCAAAACCCATAAACAAAAATAAGAAACAAAAAAAATCCCCTTATAAACACCACCAAACAACAAATCCCGAAGAGCCGAAGGAAGCAACACCCACCCTTTGTTTTTGAATGCCCCTGCAATCCAAAGAACACCCTCATGCACACATGCATACAAAATTTGGAGCATGCAAGTCGTGGGCTTGCAAACCCTCTCCCCACAAGCTTAAACACACCATCATTTCATTCATCATCATCATCATATATATTGATTAGTTGTAATATGTTTTTCTTTTAAATCTTGGAAATATGTTGTTATAATATTTTATGAGGCTAATTAGAAATTAAAAAATATATTAAAACATGTTAAAATATTTTGAAAAATATATGGTGCACTAGAGGAGAGAACCCTCTCCAAAAGGGTATAATTTGTTTTTTTTTAAATGATAAAAAACATGGACAAAAGTTGATGTCAAATGAAAACTATTAAATTCTAATAAGTTTGACTTTAAAACGTTATTACAAGGAAAATATACATCATTTTTTTTTATACATTAGATATTGAAGTTATCTATTTAGGAAAAAATGAGTACAAAATAAAATTGTTTTCTCTTTTTTTGTGACATCAACTGAACGTCACTTTTTCTTGAAAATTTTAGCAATTCAAAATACGCTCTTAAATTTATAAAAATATCAAAACAATTTTTATTTTTTATTTTTTTAAATTATAAACATTATCTTCATCAAGAGTTCTACATTTCATTTGTTCACATCATTTTGAAATTCAAAACATAAAGACCACTTTTATTCAGTCGAAGTTGAATTTTTTTGTTTGTGTTGGCCGACTATTTTAAAAAGGTGTGAAATAGGTTTGTGCTTTTACCCAATTTTTAAGTCAGTTTAAGTGACTTATTATTCATAAAATTTAGGATGTTAAATTTCTTGTAAGATACAATTAATTATAATGATTAGTTTGTAATTGATTATTATTATTTTATTCAAGTTCTCATACATCAATTATGCTTGTAGGAAAATATTATATAAGGAGTCCAAATTTGCAATCCAATTCCATAATTTTTTGAAAAATGTCACATAATGCAAGTTAAAACATCAATGCAAAAAACTTATACACAAAATTTCTAAAAGATGTCTTATGTTTAGTTAACATAGAATGATAAAGTTTAGTCTAGTAGATATTTTTTTAATTGATCAAAGAACTTTGTAGAGTTACCTAGTTCTTGTTGGCGAGGCCACAAACAAGGGACTTCATTCCCATCTTTAAAGGACTCAAACAATCACCACAAATACCTAAACTACAACAACCTAGCTAGAATATACACATGAAAAATTAAAATAAATTCAAATCAAATCTCTTTTATGTTTCAGTATTTCTTTATCTTTCAATTATATGTGAGTCCAATTTAAATAAATGGCCCTTATGATGATTACAAAGCCTAGATGCCTATACAAATTCTTTTAGGTTCTGGAACAAGAGGTAAGCATAATTAGTGAAATAAATATAATAGTTTGATTTAATTTTAAAAAAATTACTATATAATACTTTGATTTTATATAAGATAGAGTAACTAATTTTATTTTTTTTATCTAAATTTAATTATATTTTAAAATAAACAATTAATTTAGATGTTTAAATAGGGGACGATAAATCAATCAAAGTAACTAGAGTTAAATTTACTAATACAAATTATAATTATAATTATAATTATATATATATATATATGTGAGGGGCATTGGGACATACTTGGAAATTGGTGTGGTGTGTTGACTAGTGTGATATTATGATATAGATTTGGATACTAAAATTTAGAATTAGATTGGTTATTAGAGACAAAACAAATGAAATATGAGCTCTTTAGGTGTTGAGACTTGATCATGCCCAAGATTTAGTTCATCTAACATGATTGCATATGATAGACACAATTATGTTTATAACTCTTGTTAATTGTAGAATATTGTTACACTAAGGGTAGCTACAATTGAGTTGTGCTAAGTACTTTTGGGAGCTTGTTGTGTAAAAAAATTAATGAAACTTTTTTATAATGGTTACGTCCTTAGATTGATTGAACAAGATAAAAATTAAAAAAACATAGAATATTAGATGTTGTTACCCTAAGTAAATTCCATTTGATATAGGTAAATTGATATTAATGCCAATCAATTTTATGATGTGTGTGATCAATACAATTTCTTTAAATATACAACCCTGAACATACAATTAAAACTTTTAATACACACCAACATATACCAATTATTTCTTCATTTTTTTTTTAAATAAAAGGGGTAAAAACTTTATTGAAAATTAGAAAAGAAGATTACAAAAAATAAGGGTTGAGGCCTCAGAGACCCGCAAGAAGAAACAAAGCAAAAAACATCAGCCTTCCTCATTGTGACCATCCCCATCTTCGGCAAGAATCCTTTCCAAGTCTTCGCAGAGCTCCTGGGGAGCCTGCTCCCACCCATCAATCTTCCAACCAAGAAGATGCTCATAAGCCCACTTAGCCAAACAATCAGCTACCCTATTCCACTCTCGGGGAATATGGACAAAGGATATTATCTCCATCAAAGAACTAATCTGTATAATCTGCTGCACCATCCTAGCCAGCTGCCAGCTAACATCAAACACTGTCTGATTATTTATCAGACCAATCAGAACCTGTGAATCAAATTCACAAATAATCCTACGCCAACCCAAATCATAAGCCCGCTCAAGAGTGTAGAGGATCGCCAAACCTTCCATAAGGTTGATAGACTGCATCCCTTCGTGAGCAAAAAAGAAGAAAACTACTGAGCCCGAAGAGTCCTGACCAACTCCTCTAATTCCAGCAGGACCTGGATTGCCTCTTAAGGATCCATCAATATTGATCTTCAAAATTCCATCCGGAGGGGGCAACCACTTGCCCAACCTTTGCACTTTATGTTTCCCCTGCCTTCCTCTCTTGACACAAGCCGAAGCAGAAGACAACCCCTAGATCCCTAGTCTATCCACCTTCTCAGCGTCCCCTTTATCTAAAGGGAACACCACCTCACACTTAGCTTCCACCATCTCCTGAATCATAGCCCTAACTCTTTGCCAAACTTGTTGGAACATCAACCTTTCACCCCGAAAAATTCTATGGTTTCGTTCCAACCAAATCTGCCACAATATGAAAATAGGTCCAACATACCACACCTCCTGCAGGAAAGATGTCACAGAAGGAGGTCTACCTACACTGTTCCAAAACTCCACCAAGGAGGAAGCATGAACACAGGGGATTTTCCAAGCTTCCCACCAAAGATGCCAAATATGCAAAACAAAGGGGCACCAAAAAAACAAGTGAGAAGAATCCTCCTCTGCCGCCCCGCACAAAACATAGATAGAAGGGCCCTGGAACCCCCTCTTTCGAATATTATCCCATGTCAAGCACCTATTCCAGGCCAAGGTCCAAAGAAAGTAGTTACACTTTGGCCAGGAAAACTTGTTCCACACTCTCTTCCACCAGTGAACCTCGCCCCCGTCTAACCTTTGAGATAACAATCTCTGATATCTAGAAGAAATAGTAAAGACACCCTTAGGATTAGGAGACCATGAAAGAACATCCCCCTCCTACAGGGAACTACACTTCCTATTAGAAAGGATTTTGTGCAACTCAACACATTCCTCCTCCATACCAACATTAGGCCACTCGTCGGGATTCTTCCATCTCACCATCCTCAGTTGATCTTGGGTAGAGAAGGACTTAAAATCACTCACCCTTGACCATCCAACTTCGAGGAACCGCTGGCATAAAGTTACCAAGTTCGAAAACTGAGCAACAATGGGGGGAAAACCATCCCAAGAGTCAGACCAGAAATGAGCTTCCATCGCCCTTTTGTAAATCCAAAAAAGGCCATCCTTGATGAGAGCAACCCCTTTCTTGAGAGTACCCCAAATCACCGAACCTTTCCCCCTCAGGAGGTACCGAGGAATATCAATCTGAGGGATCCATGGAAAATATTTATGAGATAAAATTCTAGCCTAAAGATGATCCTGCTCCACACATTGGTGCTAATAAAGCTTAGCAGCCTGTGCCACTCTCGACAAAGAAGACTGCCTTAACCCAAGCCCTCCAAACTGCTTCGGGCTACATACAGTATCCTATCTGACAAGGCTCCATTTGGATGACTGTAAACTACTAGCCCATAAAAAATGCCTAGCAAGAGAATAAAAATCCTTAACAAAACTCACCGGGGCAACCTGGATCATGCATCTATAAATGGGGAGAGCCTGCACCACAGACTTGAGCAACTAAACACGTCCTGCAAAGGACAACCATATGTGGGTCCAATGATTAACCTTCACGTGAAATTTGTCCAAAATATTCTGCCAAGAATCCCTATGTGGTCTTCCAACAGAGATCGAAATACCAAGATAGGTCAAGGGGAGAGACCCAATCTGAAATCTCAAAATATGAGCAATCCTCCTCTGAATGGGCTCCAAAGTATTAAAGAAAAAGATGGAGGATTTATCCTCATTGATCAATTGACTCGAGGCAATGAGATAAACATCCAACACCCTGCGCATATTAGTAGCTTCCTTGATTGAATCCAAACCCATCAAAGTCGTGTCATCCACAAACTGCAAATGAGACTGCGGTGGTAAGCCACCATCCCATCTCCATCTTGAAACAAGCCCCAACTCCACATGCCTTCTCATCAAGCGGCCCAGACCTTCGGCAAGAAGGATAAACAAATAGGGAGAGAGGGGGTCTCCCTGATGCAAACCCCGAGAAGCACCAAAAAGCTCTGAGTGCTCACCATTGATTAACACAGAAAATGAAGTTGTAGTAACACAACTCATCGCCCAGTTAATCCAATCCTCCCCAAAACCAAAAGCACCAAGAATCTTCTGAAAGAAGGACCACTGAACTCTGTCATAAGCCTTAGCCATATCCAATTTGATAAACATTGCCTTATCCTTGGAGTTGGCCATAGAATGAATGGTTTATGTTGCAATCACCACCCCATCCAGAATTTGTCGACCCTCCACAAAACCGCTCTGTTCCTCATAAATCAACACTTTAAGCCACTTTTTCAACCTATCAGCAATCAATTTAGAGATAATTTTATAAATCACATTGCAAAGAGAGATAGGCCGAAATTGCCTTAACCTATTTGCACCCTCGCACTTGGGAATGAGAGCTAGGAAGGTGGAATTTAGAGCCCGTAACATTTGCTTATTTGACTGAGACTCTTGCACTACTGCTAACAAGTCCAATTTGATAATATCCCAAAATTCTTGGAAGAACTCAATCGGGAATCCATCCGGGCATCCGGGCCAGGGGCTTTCCCCTTCTTCATTTGAAACATGATACCCTCTAGTTCTTCAAGCGAGATGTCACTCATAAGATGCTCATTCATCTCTCTAGAAACTAGAGAAGGGATACACGAAAGGACCTGAACTTCCTCATCAAAACTCCCTCGATCCTCCTCCTTGAATAAAGAAGCAAAGTACTGCATTGCTTCATTTGAGATCTCCTGAAAAGAGGAAAGCTGCTCACCCCTGTCATTCATTAAAACATAAATAGAGTTGCCATGTCTCCTAGATTTCACCGAATTGAAGAAGAAGGCAGTATTTTTATCTCCTTCCAGTAACCAATCAATCCGGGCCTTTTGTTTCCAAAATACTTCCTCCCTTAGCTCACACTCCTCCAACAACTTCAAAGCCCTAGCTTCTTCCAAAAGCAACACTTTAGTCATCCCATCCTCCCTAATCATCCTCGTAATACCAACCAACTCAGCCTAAGCAACAACCTTTGCATGGAAAATGTTTCCAAAGCACTGTTGATTCCAACGTTTGAGCTGATATTTGACAAATTGAAGTAACTTAGAAAAAGTACACATTTTCGTACCATAGGAAGGTCTACCATACCTCCACCATTCAGCAACGTAATCATGAAGAGAGGGATCCCGCAACCACATGAGCTAGAATTTAAAAGGAGGAGACTGTGGTACACGAGCTGAAGAAACCATGAGCTTGATAGGCCAATGATCTGAACCCCTCCAATCCAAAATTTCAGAACTAGAGGACCACAAACCACCAACCCAATAACAAGATACCAAAAATGGGTCAAGATGCCCAGCAATGCATTCCTCCCCAATCTTCCAATTAGTCCAAGTAAACTAACCATTACTGGGTTTGATATCAACAAGATTTAGAGCTAAAATGTTATCCTAAAGAAGTAGAGCAAAAGGCTCCAGCCTCGCAATACCACCCCTTTTCTCATCCAACTCAGAGATAGCATTAAAATCCCCAGCCATAATCCACAGATGGTAAGGAACCATACTTTGAACAAACCTGATATGGGTCCACAATAATTGCTTACCCTAAAGCTCAATAGGCGCATAGATATTAGAGAAGAATATAGCCTCCCCCATCTCAAAGCAAGAAGCAATCATGGAGATAGATGACTTGAAGGACATCCACCAAAGAGGAGAAATCTTCTGAGGATTCCATAAACACGCCACTCCCCCAAAAGACCCCTGAGCGCCAATACATTGGCACTCACCATTCCCCCACAGCTTAGGCATCAAACCAAACATACTTTCAACCAACAACTAAGTCTCCTAGAGGAAGAGAGCATTAGGAGATTGACTTCTAACCAAATCACGAACAACTTTTTGTCGAGGGCCACTGTTCAAGCCCCTTACATTCCAGGATAAAACAATCATTTCAAGGGGCTCGAAAAAAGAGAATCCAAGGTCTTAACAGACCCTAACTCCACCAAATTCTCCCCTATCATTTTGATCTTTTCCACATCCTTCTTCTTACCAAGCTTAGAAACTTTCTATGGCCCCCCTTTTTTCAAATCCTTCTATAAAATACCCAAATGAGGAGACAACTTATTATTCTTACCTATCTTTGAGCCCGTTCTTCGCGAGGGGTGGGCCAAAGCTTCATTGCCTTTTTCTGTTACAACAACACAACCTGGTTCCTCCTGAGCCATCATCTATTGGTCTATTTCCAAATTCATAGTCCCAACAACTTGTGGAGCACAAAGTACCTCTGAACAGGGCCCTTCAAGCCCTAGATCTTTCCCATCCTGCACTACACTTGGCAAGCCCGTATTCACCTCCTGCTGAGTAACTTGCATTGTCTTAACAGGAGACCCATGCTGTTCAACATCCATAGTCCCTTGATCCAAGTCCAACAAACCCAGATTCACTTCCTGCTGACTAAAATCATCCAATACCTTGAATCTATTAAAAGTGTCATCATCTTGCCTTTCTTTGAGAGTCCTCTTCTGCCCCTTATTTCTGTTCTGATTTCTGACAGGAATAAAACCATCAATCCCAACACCACTACCCTAAATAGGATCCTTACCCTTATCCTCCCTAGGCGGATTACGAGAAGGTTGAGAATCTTCGGCCGCAAAAGGCTTGGCCTTTGGACATCTACGCTGGAGATGGCCGTACTCATGGCAAAAACGACACCAAAACGGTAAGGTCTCATAGTCAAGCTGCTACACCCAGGAATACTCTCCTGCACACACTGCTAAAGAATCTGGCAATGGTTTACTTAAATCAATTTCCACACAAAACTGGGCATATGTTATTACCTTCTTGAATTGCGTCTGCTGCAACGAGCCAATAGGTTTCCCCAACATCGGGGCCAGTAAATGTAGAACATCCTCTCACTAGCATTCCACCGGGAGCCTCGAAAGACAAACCCAAACTGGAACCCTACTCAGAAGCTCCTCGGCCGGATTGAAGCCTGCATGCTATGGTTTAATGAATAGGGCCACCTGGTTGTAGAAGTAAGGCCCCCCCTCAAAAATCCAAGTCCGATCAGCCATACCATCAAAAGTAACCATGAAATAATTATTTGCTAGGAGCCGAATCTCCATCTCCCCCTCTGGCATCCACATCCTATGAGCCCAGGCTTCCAAAAATTGCAACAAGATTCTCAATCCTAAGAACTTATAGTATAGGGAATGTCTTGAATAATAATCGATATCCTTCGCCAGCATCTCCATCAGAATCACAACATTTGGCCTCTTTTTGCATCTTTCCAGACAACCATTAATCTTCAGAATCCAAGACCCCCCTGATGATCTCGTCTTCAGGTCTAGGGAAAAAAATTATTCTCAAAAAATTTAGAACCCTGTAGAGGGGGTTTTGATCCAAAAGCCGACCGGAAAACCATCATGGGGCTAACCCTAGATGATTCTCCATGAGACATGAGCCCCGATCGCATCCCTACATTGACATGCAAACCCTCAGATAGAGAGGGCAGAAAGAACCACTCAAGAGTTAACACAAAAGTCCTATGTTCCACCCACAATGCACCAAAACTTAGGATGGGCAGCATAAAAAGCAACACCCCCACCCCTAGCAAATCCCCTTGTAGCTTAAAGAGAGGGACACCTTGCTCACGGGAATTCCACCCTTACAACCGGATTCCACCCCTCGCAGGCCAGGCCAATTTGGGTCGTGTCGAAGATCTGCGTCCAAAAACAAACCCCAACGCCCCCGTTCACAAAACAAGCACAGAGAAAATCGACTGTCAATGCCTCCTACCCTCCACCACACGCAAAGAGGCCCTGCGCTGAACGAGAAAGAACAGCCCCGCAAAAAAGCTTGCCCCTAACTCGGTTGAATTATTTCTTCAAATTATTAATATTAAAAACAACAATTTTAAAACTAAAATACTTAATTGCAACTAAAAAAAAATTGATAATAATAAAAATCCCAAAAGTTTAATATTAATAAATATACCTTAAAAACAAATATAAAATATAAAATAATACATTAATCACATCTACACACAAATAATGCAAAACGATACAAGAAGGGGTCCTTACCTGAAAGGTGGAGGATGTGATGTGGCACTTGAAATGGGACACCTCTCTTTATCTTGTTCACATCATGGATTTTAGTATTGAAAATTGTGGGTTATTTACAAACGATACTGGTCCACGAATTGTCTGATGAGAAATTTTGGCGTAAGAGATAGTCATTGAACAGAAAATCTAATTGCTCGACTGCAAGTGAGGACTGTACAAGCCCAAAAAATAAATGATGGCCTTAATGGTTAATCCACAGAGTCCACCATGTATTGCCTATGACAGACTCCTTTGTTGCAAATGCAATAGATTTGAAATAATCTCATCACAAACACGATACCCACCCGGGCATCAACGCAGAACGAAGAATTTAATGAAGGCGTACAAGTTATTGAGGGATAGGAAACATTCGGGTAGAAGAAGAACAATTGGGTGGAGAGGCATTGTTGCCAGAATAGAGCTGTCGAACCCAGATGATTATGAGGTGGGCAGACTGATAGGAAGCTATGGGTACATGAACATAACCAGGTAGCAAATAATTTTAGCTACTCGTATATGTTAAATCGGCATTTAAAACTTAAACTCATAAAAATACCAAGAAGTACCCTGATTGCTTGTATTCCTGAGGCCTAATGTTATTCTTTTGAACTTGACACTATCGTTTTGTATATTGAGCCAATTTACATAGCTTTGGAGATTGGCATTACTCTTTCTTTAACAAAAGTGGTTTGTAACTTTCAAAATATGTGCTTCTCTCATCAAATGAGACCTTTCATTGCCTTTGGGAATGCACATCTTACCCAACTTGCAAAGTAGCCTCTTTTGGATGAAGAAGTAAGCCCCCTTTTTGCTTGCTTGTGCTTGCAAAGCTTTTACTTCTAAACAACATCTTCATACTTAATGAGAAAAAACTAAAAGCCCCAAATTCATCACAGTGGAAAGGACTGAAGTAGCCTGTGGACGCCTAGGAAACATGTTAGCACTTTTATTAGTAGCACCTTTCTTATATTAAAATATTTCAAAACCAACTGAAAATGCTGAAGAAGGCCCATCCATTTATAATTTGTAGATAATAAATTGTAGATTTTGGAGATGTTGATGATTGGTGTGTATTATGGCTTCCCTGTCTATTAGGCAGTGTTTCCATCTTTTAATCACATAGACAATTGCATGCAATTCGATGTCATATATATGATAATTCAAAACAGCCTCAGCAAATAGGGCAAATAAGTTATAATGATAACATACTGGTTTCGTTTCATGCATCAAAACAATCCCTATAGCATAGCTAGATGCATCTACCTCATTCTCAAATGTTTGCTTCATGTTAGGCAAGCAAGGATGGCTGCATGATGGATTCTATCCGAGTTGTCAAAATCCCTTTGCTGCTATTTGCTAGACACAGAATTGACACAGTCTGGAAGAGAAGCCATGTATGAACTTCCTCATCTGCTGAACTAACCCTGAAAAATCTCTCAATCCATGAATGCTAGAAGGTGTAGTCTAAGAAATGATAGGTGAAAATTTTCTTGGATCTATTCTCAATTCACCTCCTCCTAATGTATTTCCCAAATATACCAACGATAGCTTTGTAAAGTCACATTTTTTGAGTTTCAAGTAAATTTGATTTGTTTGAAGGGAGAATCTAATTACATTAGATGCTCAGGATGCTGCTTCCATGTGCTGCTAAAAAAAGGAATAATCTCAAGATGCATCCTCACAAAATAAATTATAATCAATATGGGTCCTAAAAACATCATTTGTTATCCTCACGAAGGTGGCAGGTTAATATTTAAGGCCCAAATGAATTACCAACCACTCATATAAACCATGCTTAGTCCTGAAGATGATTTTTTGTGTATCTTGCTATTTCATTTCGAATTGTATTTGTACTCTTCTATTGTCTGACGGCCCATGGATGACCGCAGGTGAAAGAATAATCAATAGATAGCCCGATTATCTTATAGAGGCTTGCACATTTATTTCCAACTATTAACAAAATAGGGATGACGGCTATAAATGTTTGGCTTCCCACACGATCTTCAAAATCAACCATAAATCAAATATATATTCTCCACGTCGCCATAATAAACCAAATATGCATTGGGTTTTCGCAGTACCAATAATATGCTATGAAATAATAAGTCGACTAGGTCTGGATATAAAATATATCCGAGCAATAGATTGGTGGCCAAATAATGAGAAAAGATTCCACTGACTGATGTAGACTGAAATTCCAGAATAAATATCTTTTTCAAATCCACCAGCCACAGTAATATTGAATATTGAATGTCAAATTGGAAGACCAGAGCATTTGAACAACAATAGATATTAATCTTCTGAATACATATATTTTCAATATCTGAATAAATCGTTATCTCCTGCAATATCGTCTCCAAATGAGACTCATGAAATTGAACCAAACTTCAATGTAAACCAACTGAAGAATTTGATTGATTCTTCCAAGACCATCTAGGGCAGATGGTTTCACTGTCCAAATGGTTTTCCCAGACATCAAATGAATTTGAGAAACTCTCAAATTAATTCTGAAGAGAAATATTAATCCATGCCATTTCCCAAAACCAAAGCTCCTTTTATAATATGTCTTGATGGTTTTGTGCAGTTATTTATTAAGTGACTTTAATTAATCTTAATTTCCTAAAGTGACTTTAATTATTACCTTTTAATCAACATTAGGTAATAATAAAAAAATATTATTATTTAATTCTCCTTTTTGAAAATTTTTAACTTTTGAGAATTAAATAATAATACTCTCTCAATATCATAAAAAATGGGACATTACACTACTCTTCACATGAGTGCATATACTAAGTTGGGTGCCACTTTTCTTTTGTTTCTACCTTTGTTTTGGCAAGAAAAACATGCTATTTTGGTCACCAAAAGAACTTAGGCACCTAATTTTTATTTATTTATGTTGACCTTAGGATTATAAAACATTCTAATTGAATTCTCATTAGGGATTTACTTATGTGATGTCAATTTTGAGTTACCTCCGAATTTGTGCTCATCGGGGATGGATGCCAAATTGGCAATTTGGACCACTTAATGCCAAATTGGTGCTCATCGAGAATTTTCCTTGATGGACACCAAATTGGGAATCCCATCCCTGGAATGCCAAAAACAAATGTTGGCACTCATCAGGGATTTTCCTTAATGGATGCAAAAATTTGGAAACAAATAACTTGAACACCTAAATTGAAAATTTTACAATGTGATACTAAGAAACAAACAAGGCATGGATGCTTAGAGTGCTTTTTGAAGAGTTTTCAAATGATTTCATAGAAAATTTTAATCTTTCATCTGTTCTTGAATGTTGTGTCATAAAACATCTAACTTTGATGGTTTTCTGTAATGTCCCTTTTTGGAAGCGAGCAATAAGAATAAGTGAGAAAGAATAATATTTTATTATTTTTTATTTTGGCACTCAAAGAGGTTAAATGATATTTATTATGATTTTTGGTGAAGGCGAAATATTTTTATAATTTTTGTATGAGGCTGGGCCACCCTTTTTGGGGGTTAAAAAATAAAAAATTTAAAAAATAAAAATAAAAATAAAAAATATTAAATTTGAATTTTGGGGCCCAAATTGGGTTGGCCAATTTGGAGGGAAAAGGAAAGCTTGGTATAAATACAAGATCTTTGTGAAGGCATTTCAGCATCGTGGATTATTCTTCTTTTTTGACCAGCAATTATTGCAGCCATTCCAAGGACGAAAATCCTTGTGAATAGTAAAGGAGTTGGACGAGAACCTAGCTCTTCAATGGAGGACTTCATGACGAAGGTTCACTTGCGCTTCAATGGAGTTTTGTGTTGATTTTCATGCTCAGATTTTCACATTAGCCTAGGCGACTTGAGGAAGGCAAATTTGGTGTTATTTTGACCCAAGGTTTTTCACCCTAGAGTGGAGTGCCCACGTTGCAAGAGGAGCGCCTTGTTTTGGAGGGGCGAAATTGGCAAGTTTTGGGGAATTTTGGCAAGTTTCAAGGGTTGCAAACCCTTACCTACAAACCAACAGGCCAACGCACCCTTGTGGTAGGGTTTGGAAGCATTTCATCATATACTTGCATTCTGTGATAGCTGGAGCAATTCGCCCAGCTAGGGTTAGTGTAGATCAACATTTCTTTGGATATTTTGGTTTGTAATTGGGGTTTTTTCATATCAGCAAACTACTGTACATTGGTGGGCATGTTTGGAGCCCATTTTTGTGGTGAATTTGCATAGGTATTAAGTCTGATTTTGTAGCAGCAAAATTGAATGAACTTGTAATCAGAATTTACATGTTTTGGATGGTCTAATTGGTGCTATATATTGCTGGTTACATTCACCTTTGATGTTAGATGTATCCATCATATTCATTGAAGCATTTGGATGACTTTATGTTGCTGTTCATGCTTGTTTTATCTCAGAAATTTTATATCAGCAACTAGGGTTTTTAGCAGAAATTTTGAAGTACAGAAATTATGTCAAAAATTTGAGTTTCAAAAATCTGAAAATTTGCATATATATATATGTATATATATATATATATATATATTTCATTTTCCATCATTTTATTGCCTTCTAAAATCATTTTTTCCCTACAAAGCTTAAATTTGTACCACTGATCTTTTGCCATCTACTGCTTTTTGCTGAAAAAGTAGAAAAACAAAAAAACCAACTTTCTAAAACTAGAATGTTGTGATTTTTTTGCTTATGTTCTCAATTCAGGACACAATGAAAAAGCAAAAAACAAAAAGCAACTTTTTCTAAAATAGAAATGATCTCAAGTATTCACTGAAATTGTTTGGAAACAACTTTATGCTTGGAAGGTGATCCTCATAAATGGTTCTATCTCAATATGGCAGAGAAGATTTGTCTTATTCTTAATCCTTCCTGCCTGTACTTGGTATTTTCCATCATTGTCTTTCTTTGAACTTCACCCTTTCTTTCCTTCGCTAGTTCTAGAGCTGTAGTCTCCTTTAGAATTCATAGCTTGATAATCTTCATGACAAGCAATCACCATATGTCATTAGTAGATGAAGATAGACCAACACCTAAGGACATAACTATTTTGATAGGCAATATAACATAGTTGACAATGACATGACAATAATGACTTGGCATTTGGCTAAAAACATGATTAAAACAATTTTTTTTAGGAGTACAAAAATTGGTATCAACATTCTGAAGGATTTTCAAAATACCTGGTGATTTTGTCCTAGTGCTAAATAACATTGCATAAATCACACAATAATGAAAACTTAAAAAGTGCAGAAACTTACTTAGATAACTACACCTCCAAATCCATTTTCCATTCCTAATAAAAACTTACAAGGCAACCTCCACAACTAATACAACTCATAATTGCACAAAACTCAACAACATGAACTATGCTATTACATACAGTTTTTCAGTCCTAAAAACTTATCTTTCATTTCTTCGAAAGACAATTTGTATATTATACTTCTATCTTGCTCCTATCATTACACCATCTAATTTTCTAAAAATTAGCTTTATTTACAGAAAGCATCCCTATCACTTATAAGAATGAGATGGAAGATAAGTTTAAATCACTAGTGATTATCTGCACTTTATTAGACTTAATTAGTTAAATAAAAGACTTTCACTTTAGTCTGTCAAAGTGAAATGCAAAATAGACTAACTTGAAACACTTGAACCTTTCCACACGTTCACACTGAACTTGTGTGGAAGTTCCTATCCGAGCTAAGAACTCAACACATGCTCCAATCAAAAGACATGCTTTACAATCCCCCCACAACCTCGTCTTTATAGTTTTATGTGACAACAGAGTTCTCTCAGGCCCTAGAAGATTTTCTTGTTTGCACATGGAGACCAAACAGCAACTGTACAGTTCACATTCTGATTTTAAACTGTGCCACTGTCATGGATGCTACCACAATTGTGGTCCTTACCAGGTCTCTACTACGATTGCAGTGCCCTCCATCTGCATTTTGCTCTGTGTTTCCTGATCTGTTCCTCTTTTTTATTCTAAATCCACTGTACTGTTCAACTTTTTGTACCTGTATACATTTTGCAGATCTATTTTGGATCAACACATTTGATGGAGAAAAGGTTCTTGCTTGACAAAAAAATTATTAGCATCCAGTAAGAATTTTTTTCTTTTTAAAAAATTATGCTTTTAGGTATATTGATTCCATGTTTCATATTATATTCGGGTCTGTCTCATTTTCAAGATATTTGGGGTAAAAGAATTACTTGCACTCCTTTGAAGCTAATAATATGCATGCAGCCAGTGTAAAAGAATTACTTGAACTCCTTTGAAGCTAATAATATGCATGCAGGCAGTGTAAAAGAATTCCTTGCACTCCTTTGAAGCTAATAATATGCATGCAGGCAGTAGGTGCAGGTCAATGTTATGAACAAAAAAGGCTATCAACAGAGTGAATTTTAGTTCCATTCAAAATCTGACTATAATAATTATGTGGCTTGAAATTGTGTTTCCATGTAGCCATTCCACTGCATGTCTCTATAAGTTTCTCAGTCAGAGGTGATATGTCAAATTCTAGGCTTTACTTAAAAGTGCTTTATTAAATTATTTTATTTCTTGCTTCTCGTCTCTATTGATTTCAATTTTATGTTCTCTTTTTCTACCACTGCAGTTATGCTTCTCCGCAAACTGGAGGCCTAGCAGCAGGTGTGTTCGAGAATGCTGGTGCAGGACTCTCATTTAAAGACATTGGGAAATTGAGTGGTCAAGAAGTTGGTGAAGGCAATGTGCAGATCAGGTGCATGCCATGACAAGTGCTCAGTTTGCAATGCAAGGAATTTTTTTGGTTCTGATAAGTATTTGATTAGGTGATTGTTGTTGGCATTTCATACAAACTGAAATTTTGTGGAGTCAGTACTAGTGCAGACTTTACTCTGGACGAGTTTCTCGAGGTCCTAGGATGGGTACTCGAGTTATATTTAAGGTAGTGTTCCTTTTGATATTCTTCCATTAATTATGCCTTACATTTCTTCTACATTTCCATGATAACATTTTTTTGTCTTGCCATAGCCAAAGGGAACTTAAGTTTCTAACTAATAAGTCTTTCTTGCCACTATTTATTTGTTTAAGGAGGTCTTCATCTAATCATCCAAAGAGTTCAAGCAACATTCATTACATTAAAGTCTGATTTGTCTTTTTAAACCAAAAACAAGTCCAATGTGAACCTTGTAATTTAAAGGTATGAATGCTTGACTCAACTGATAACATTGTGTTTTACTTTTGCTCCATTGAATGCTCAAACCAAAGTTTTCATAAAATATCTAATCAATCCAACATGCCATGAAATAAATATTTTTGTTCTCAACAATAGTGAGGGATGAACTGTTGATGAACTATCCGCTCTAGATACGTCTTGTGAAGGAAATTCTTTAATGGTGCTGCTCCCACGTGGTGTGAGAGCAAATAAATATTAAAGGCTTTAATTGGAAAAATGTAGAAGGAAGATGCCAAGGACATCCTTGTCCAATGTATCATGACAAAGTAAATGTTTGGAGTCTTGGACCATATACTAATTTTTGAAATAAAATGTTCATTACACAGACAACGACTAGTCATGACCCAAAAAGACAGCCCTTGGAACTTAACCTAGAGAAAATGAATCAACTATTTTTGAAATAAAGCAATTGCAACAGAATTCCCAAAGAAATTGTACACATTGTTTGAAAATATTCTAATAGGGCAATTGGTAATACACATTCCCAAATTTGATATAAAAGTTGTGATTGAAAAATGTTGTGGAGACAAATGAGAAAATGAGCAATGTCTATGATCTTCCTATCAACCAGGAAGCTCGCCTCAGTTCCCTCTTTTTCTGTGGGCTAAATCCATGCTCTTGGAAGGAGAGATTGGGATCTGGCTCTTCAAGTTTTTCTTCAATGATTTACTCTCTCTTCTCATCTGTATCAATGGGATCCTTCCCTTCCTAGCTAGAATGAAAAATGTCTATGTTAATCATTTTTGAAGAAGTATTAGAGGGGTCGTGTGTGCCATGGGTTCTTTGTGCTCATGTATTTTCTGTAGAAATTCCAACTTAACCAAATGGGGGGTTGTTTAAATGGGCATTGCTGAAACTTGAGTTGGCATGTCACTTGGGACCTAGAAAACTTCTCTGGCACACATATCAATTTTTTTTCTAACACTCTTTCACTTTTCTAACATTCTTAAAATGAAAATTTTGAATCAAAAACTTCTGGCATGATGATTCTTTGGCAACTTTGAATCATGATAGAACTGGATCATTTCATATGATTTGAATAAAGTTGTAGCACTAGCACAAGCACCTTTTCCATTGTAAGTCTAGTAACACAACTAGGTACTGAATTTGCTGCTTTGTCTGTTATGACAAAACACCCTCATTCACAATGATTCAACTTCTAAACCTATGTTGAAATTGTAGCTTCCAACTTTTCTTTGTTTGTGAGTGCTGAAACCTTGAAACCCTTGCCTATGGATACATGTGCTTGCTTTGGAGTGTTATTTATCCTTTCGTTGATCAATCCACCTTATTTCAGCACTCAATCCTTGAGTTAGCCGATTTTCCTCTTAGGTGGAACTTTGTCTTGCATTTGTTACACTTGGGCACACTTTTCCTATGGCTAAACCATCACAATTGTGTGCTCAACACTTAGCAATTTATCTTTTCTCCTTGGGCATTTTTTGTTGCAGGATAAGTCATCCTTTGATGTTGGCTCAACCACCCAAAAAATGTGCTTAACATGTGGCAATTTGACTCAAATGTTGGAGGCGCAGTTTTATGTCCACTTAGCCACCTTTTAGTAGAGTTTCACATTGGTTTAGCCAAGACAAATATGTGCTTAACTAGTGGCATTTCCTTGTTCCTTTGATAGACTCTTTGGCTGTTACTTAGCCACTTCATAAGCATGGATTTGCCATGGCTTACCCAACTCAAATGTGTGCCAAACTAGTCTTTCTTCCCGAGTGGATTTTTTGCTTGCTCATGCCAACTTACCCTCACTTAGGTGTGGTTTTCACATGCCTTGACGACCCTTAAAAGTGTGCCTAATATGTGGTTGGAGGAGTTTTGTCTCATCTTTGCCAATTTGCCACTAATTTGGCATGCTTTCTCCATGGCTTGCTAGTTCAAATTGTGCACCAATTGCAAAACTTGTTCTACTCTTTCGTCTTAGCTTGTCTTCATTTGTTGAATGTCTCTAAATGATTTCATGATTTGTTGGATGAAAACTCTCTTAATCATTTCTCCTTGGGCATAGCTGAAAGAACTCTTGCATTCATCTTGGCATCCATCTGTTTTCATAGCTTAGATCTTTTTTGAAATTGGACAAAGCAATTGAATGAACTTTGACTAGAAGAACATTGAATGACTTTTCCTTGATGTGTTACCCATGATTTATTGACCTTTGACTAACAAAAGGAGGCCTAAAAATGAAGTTTTGTAGGGTACCGACACATTCTCATTCGAAGTCTCACCCTTTTAGAGACTGCACAACTATGAGGAGTGTCAGTAGACTTCGGCATATTGGATTTTGGAGTAGCATTATCGACAAATCCATCCCTTGTAACAAGAAAAATATTTTGAGGGGTTAGAGGCGCCCCTTTCCACTAGGTTGCTTGCTTTAGGGGTTTTGCCTTGTTAGTCAGGGGAGGAAATTTGGAGCAATCATCCACTTTATGTCCTCTAGCATAGCATTGTTTGCATCTAAACATTGTTTCTTCATTGTCCACTAGTTTGTTCCAAATTTTGGTACCAATGTTGATTCCAATTTTAGTTAGTAAAGGTTTGGAAAGGTCCATTTCCACCAAAATTTGTGTGAGTGTGAAAGAGAGTGAATGGTGAAAGAGGATTGAGATTTAGATGTAGTCGACCTTAAAATGAATTTCCAATTGAACAGAGATAGGAGGATTCCTAGAAATGCAACAGCATGTTGGGTGTCTCACACAAATTGGAATAGCAATAAAGATATTTGTGAGGTGATTGAATTGTGGGTCCCATGATTTCATGCATAGGTAGGAATTTCATAGATCACAAAGAAAAATCTTTTAACAGGGAGGCTGATGCAGATTTCACCTTCCAGAAGAGGCTACCAATTTTTCAGGATCCACTTATTAAGCTCCACCAAACTTGACCAAAAGTTGTGAAAGCAGCAAATCCGAGTGTGTTCTTAACTTCTTTGTGTATCACTTCATCCTCCAAAGTGTCTTCACCAAGATCAACTATGGGAGGATCCTCATGTTGAATTGTGGGTGGAGTCTTCCCCAACTTATGATGCCCCTACTTATGTTGACCGAAATCCGAGGAAATCCTAGAATGCATTTTAACATTTCCACCAACTTTGCTTCTTGAATCATAAGAGGTTTAATCACTTGCAACAAATGATCCATTTGAGCCTGTGTGAACCATTGATGAGTTGTTTTTACTGTGCACAAACAGGTTATCTTATTAGGCCAAAGGTTGTTGTTTAGGGGAGGGGCATAGAGAGATAGATACTCTAGAGGGATCAAAATTGTGTGTTGTCATAGGGAAAGGGAAAATATTTGAAGGAGGGCCCACATCTTTGTGAATGATGCCCTAGCAGAGTTGTTTCTTGCTGGAGGATTGGAAGAGCTATAAACAAGACAAGATGCCCCAGATTAGAAGTGTGGATTATCATAAGGAGCTTTCTATGCCAAAGCCCTAGGTGAAGCCTGTGCATCCTGCACGCCAAATGCCAACAAAGCCAACCTATCATAGTTCCTAGGCTAAAGGCCTTGCAAAGCTTCCTTAGACCCTTGAGTGAAAACTAGAGAGGAGAGCCTATTTCTTGAGGAAAAATAACGAGTGCTGCACTAGAGATTGATTGGAGCACTTAAAGCCATCTTTATATATATTAAAAAGACATTAGAAAATATAATAAAGGGAATAAGACAGTTATCGACACAAATGAGTTTGAATTACATTGTGTCCCTAAGGCTTTTCATAATATGAGGGATTCAATCATCTGACTGTACCCTTTATTCTAAAATGGTTTTCTCCATAAGAGTTTTTTCCTTTTATAGTTTCAAGCATACAATGCTGGCTTCTACATAGGTCCAACTCTCATGCTCAAGAACAAAATACAACAGACAGCATTATGTTTCTTGGTACCGTATGTAGAGAGTTATGTTTAAAACTTTAAAGGTAAATCTAGCAGTCATTTGAATTAAGTATAAATTTTGCTTTATAAAGTTCAGTAACGGTTAATTTAGGAGAGCAGATAGCTGACAGTGAGTTTCTTCCAAATATTTTTAATACCTTTTTTTTTTTCGTTAATTTTTTTAATTAGACTGCAGGAATCGGGTAGCACGACCCCCTATAAACTGCAGGTGCGCTTGGTAAACTTTTTAACGTGACCGGCGGCGCTGGTGCGACACGCCCTCCGGTACCACGGGGGTGGGGGAGACTAGAACTTGTGACCAACCTCCTGCTACAGGAAAGATTTAGCCAACCAAGCTAGGGCCCCAACCCTAATACCTGGTATCAATTGCATGGGTGCAATTTTTTTTAATTTTTTTTTATAGTTGTATTTGATGTGGCTGCGATGATGTGATTTCAAAAATTCCTTTACATTCATTTTGTTTTCGATAAATTCATATATAATGATCTCTTAGCCATATTGGTTAACAGTCTTGGAAAATTTTAGCTCACAACCTTTGTTTCCATTTATTTCCATAAATCAGCTAGGACTCGAACCTTGGAGCTCCCATGTGCATGCTGAGGTGCTTTACCATTGAGCTACTGGTCCTCTTTGTGATGGGCTTTTTAGTTGGCTCCTTATTAAGGTTCAAGTGTCTCTCATTTCTTCAGCACCCCTCCTTGAGCCATACTTTAGTGCTCAGACTCCTAGTCTGTCTTTGATACCATGTTACTTTCCATGGACCAGCTAAGATTCAAACCTATGACCTCTCATGTGTGTGCTAGGGTGTGCTAGGGTGTTCTACTGGTCCTCTTGTTGACAGATTTTCTAGTAGGCTGTTTATTACAGTTTGGGTGTCGCTCATTTCTCCAACATATCTAAGAGCTCTTTTAATCAGAAATTAGAATTTTTATTAAATCCACTGGGGCCTTGAGAGTAGAATTGGTAAAATATTAGCAGACAACCATCAACTTTTGAATGGGTTTAGTGTGTGTACTGATAATCTGTGATTGTGTAACTTATGATGGCAGTATATTACTCTAAAAGGTGTCACTATAAAACCTTTAATAAATTTAACTGGGAAGATTTAAATTCTTGGCACGACCTCTAGATTACTAGATTTTGGAGAATTACTTTTTACATTGGATTCATATTTAGCATGGCTGCAAGTTGAAAACTTATTTGTTATTATCCAGTTCCCAAGTCAAATCTGAGTGCATGACAATGAAAGGGCAGTAATATTCATAGTTACTGTATCTCTTTTCTTTACAAGCTTTAATGTCACTTATAACATGATTCTCATGTTGTCTGTATTCTCACCTATCTAATGAGTTTTAATGCACAGGCTTATCCTGGACGACTGACAGGTGGAATTGAAGCTGATGTGATGGCTGCAAATGAGCTAGCAACTCATGCATTCCTTCAGGCAAGCTACTTTATTTTGTTTGTTTTCAAAATAAAAAAATTGGTCAATTGACAATATACAATCAACTTTCTTGCGCGAAGTTCTTTCACATGGTCATCATCCTCTTCTTGGGTAAATTTATTTACACAAATCAGGTGTTTTCTTTTTCATCTTCTCCAATCTATTTAATTTTGAGTATTATTTTGTTACCCATTCACTACACTCATATACCCTTTCTAAGATTATCTAATTAAGACCGCATCCATTCAATGCTCCAATCAGTATAGAGAAAAAGTGGGTGGATAAGGTGAATCCTTAAATGTCTAGATCTATTAATTTGTTTATAATATTCCATTGCACGAAATTGTTAAGGCCGGTAATCTCAATGTAGTTAACATTCTCCTAAATACAACAAATGAGCTGTTTACAGGCACAGTCAGTTTGGAGAGATGGCTCTACCAGGGTTACACGGGGACGCGTCCCCTGCCCCAAAACCCCCTATCCCCATCCCCTGCCGTCCTTGGGATGGGGGGACGCAAAGGGGACGTTCCCCTGCCATCCTTGAAATAGCAAAATTCATAGGAAACGCCAGGAAATGTTCCTGGCAGTTTGGGGATGGTTACCCATCCCCGGTACGGATTGGGGACGTTGGAAACATCCCCAATCGTACCGGGGATGGCTAGCTGTCCCCTGTAGGCTGAGAGCTTCAAACATTAAATAAAAAAAATGATTTTTTTAAAGTTTATTTCTCCTGCCCAAGGTCGTGCAGGGCTCACCATCTCTCCTAGGATTAATTTAATATTTTTTTTTTTGGCTAAAGTTTGATGGAGACAAAATATTAACATTTTGTCATTAGTATTACTAAGTCTCATTTTAATTTTTTAATAGTTCTTTAAAATTTAGTAGAGGAGAACTTCTAACATGCCTCATAGAAACCTTCTGCAATCACTTGATTGTTCAGTAAATATTATGGTTTTAGAAGAATAGAGATGAATCAGATATAGTATATCAAAAGTTGAGGTAAATACTTCAAAAAGAAAGATACCTATTGCCTCTATGACTAGACTGTGACAAAAAGACACTACATAAATTTAACACTAATTATTTATGATCCAAACCCTATTGTCCCAAGTTACTAGTCTTGGTATTGGTTCGTGTTTGGTCAAATTTATTTTTGGGTTTGGTTCATCCATACGAAAACATATAAAAATCAGAAATATATACATATTTGCAGCAGTAGTTAAGTTCAAAATACCACACATAGCATCATATATTGTATAGTAAACAACACCACCATAAAAATAAAAATATTGAAGTATCAATTAGTCAAACTCGAATGTCATGATATATATTGTAAATTAAAATTAAAAGATAATAATGTCAAGTTTCAACAATCAGTCATCACCGATCAAGCATTATCATATGGGTTCAAAAATATCGTCACCATCCATATTAGATGATCTAGTTACAAGTAAATTAGAAGAACCACAAATAGTTTTAGACATTTGGATGCATGTTTGAGACATTTGGATATTGATAGACCATGGTTTTGTTGATGTTTGATACTGCTGTGATAAATTTTATAATGCTTTAATGACATTTCTTATACAGTTATAGTACTACTCTCACGATTTATTTACATATTGATATTGTTGTTATAAATTATTAATTTATTGTCATATCTATCTCTCTTTCCCTCTCTCTATCTCTAATATATTAATAAATTTTGAAAAAACCACATATATATGTATTTTGTATGTTGCCATCCCCTGCCGTCCCCTAAAAATTGCCCCTTAGGAAACGTCCCGGAAACGCGTCCCCTGCCGTCCCCCCATCCCCGTCCCCGAAACGCCGTGGAACATAGGGCTCTACTGATAGCTTGCAAGCATGGCTGTGGAGAAGTAGCCAATAACACATACTTTTATATCTGGTTGTGTTGCCATGGTTTGATGACCTAACAATATTGCAGCTTCTAAGGGACATCGTTAAAAAAAAATTGAAAGTGTTTTCTTCAATTTATCAGATATCTCAAATTTTTTTATCCTGAGATATGAGGTCAAACAACACTTGCCTCTGGCATTCACAAGGGGCTTTCCGTGCAATTTGGCTTTGAGCTTTAAAAAGTAAATAATTAAGGTATTGTATATGTTTGATTTAAAGAAGAAAAGATTTAAAATATATTTGAGATTTTTTTCCTTTATACATTTCTTGGAGAAACACAGAGTAACAGTGTTTTTTTTCACATATTGAGTTCTTTACTTTTTTAAGTTGAGAAAGGTCAATATTTTGGGAGGTCTAGTACCTCAGAGTTGTGTGTTGCCGCTCATTACACAGGCATTATTTTCTTTGTATTAGTCAAATTTACCCCCAAAATGTGCTCTAATATAGGTAAAAGATTTATGAATTTTGAAAAAACATTGATGATAATAGAACATCCCTATCCAAGTATGTATAATATTTGATATAATATATATTTAATTATGCCAAGAGGTGCTCTATAGTGGCAGCAAGGCATGGAGCATTACATTGTGACCGTGTACATGAAAACCAAAACATAGCTGGCACATAGTAAAATAAATTAAAACTACAAAATTAAAATTATCGCCAAAATAATTTGAAAGCAACATATAAGTATATAATGTTCGCTACACTTTTTAAAGTAAAAACAAAACAAAAAAAATTAACAAAATAATGAATGGTGGCTTTTCCAAAAGTAAAAGCTACATACAAAAGCAAAACAAGTGTATTACCAAAACAATTAACTCTTAAAATAAAAATAAAGAAAATAATGTAGATAAAATAAAATTTATGTGTCCATCTATGCAGTAAATAAAATAGTTCTAAAGTAAAATAAAATAACTCTTTAAGTAATAAAATAGCTCCAAATTGATGTCTCTCAATGTTTTTTAGATAATGCATTTAAGATATCTATACTAGTTTTGTATGTAAATGCATTGAGTGTTTGATGTATGAAATCTCTTTTGAAAGTTAATAAATAAATATTATTTTCTTTGTACTTTATAATCATTTATATTTGATACTTATATTTCATTGTTAATTATGAAATTAGATAACACAAGCTTAAGAATTTTGAATTCAACTTTGCATCTTCGCCTATTTGGATCTGTTAGTTTTATGATCAGATTTAATGCACAGAAATTAATTCAAAATCAGACACAATAACACAGCAGATACCCTGGGAAAACCCTGCACTTGAGGGAGAAAAACCCAGCAACAATATATCACTTATATATTGATTAACAATAGAGTCTCTTTTACAATAGAGGCCGATATGAAGGCCTATCACATGCACTCCAATCTGATGCAACAGAATAACAGATTGAGATAATCTAATAATGATAATCTCAGCCAAAAATATGTCGATCTCCTCTCAATGATAAACTCGAACTGCCTTATAGAGAACTCGCACTTCAATGAATGATATCGAACTTAACTTGAATGAATAACAATGAGAATGCCAATGAATATATATACAATATAGAGAGGAGGACGTGACTCTTCACAATCAAGTCGGCTTACATAGAAGAATGGAACTCTTCATTGAATCGCGTCCCAAGGAGTATAAGGTTGGCCTCAATAAGAATACATCTCTTCATTTAATTCGTGCTTCTTCTATAACTAAATATAGTTATAAATCGTGCCTCTTCATTTCAGCATTATTTAGAGGAAGACGCATCTCTTCATGCATCTAATGTTGGCCAATATTAATCATAAATATATAATTCAAATAGCCGTAAGGCTACATTTGAATTATCTTCACATGCGGCTCTGGAAGAAGCAGCCTGACGCTGCTAGAACATCAACAGGATCTAGGTGCTTTGGTTGCAGATTTGGCTTCAATATGTTTAATAGGTGTTTCATTAAGAAATTTGATTTTGCACATGACAACCTAAGTTACCGATTCGTCCATAGTAGCCCCCGGATACGATACGATACGGTACGGATACGGGATACGGCACAGGTACGAAACGAATTCGGAGAGGATTCGAGTTTTTGCCTGTGGATACAGGCAGGGTACAATCAATGCTCTGTAGGTACAAAAAAAGCGAATCTGGTTTGAACCTGGGCCGAATCCGGCTGCTTGAACGGAAAAAGTGACAATCCCACACATTGCATGGCAATCTAATCCCACACATTGCGTGGCAATCTGCTGCTTCGGGGGAATTTCTTCCGCCATTGCTAATTTGTGTGTAAAATATCGCTCACACCCTTCTCTATATCACACACTCGATTGTCTCAATATTCCAATGCTAAATCTTTTAAATGATATTGCTCTGTTTTCTTTCCTCGTAAATCATTACGATTTTTATTTTTATTATTCATTTTCCTTCTTTCCACAGGAAATGTTGCCAATAAATTATATATCCTTGTGTACGGGTACAAGTTCAGCTATATTATATATATCTGATCAAAATCAAAATTATAAATTATAAAATATAAACACAGTGATACTTAGAATTGCCAATAAATAAAATATTTATATACCTCATATTCATAATTTGCAAAAATAAAAATTGTCAATAAATAAAATATTTATATACCTCATATTTATAATTTGCAAAAATAAAAAGGGATTATCACTGATTGTAAATACTTTGACATTTTTATGTTTGAACTTTAATTTATAATTTTATATCATGACTTTTGACATTTGAGTATCACTAATATTTTAATATTTGAGTATAAAGTGGTGGTGTATTTTTGCAATGTTATTTGACTATTATAATATATGGTGGTGTATACTAAACTTAATTATTGCTGCAAATATGTATATATTTTTTATTTTTATATGTTTTTGTATTACTAATCACTAATAAATTAATATTTGACTTAGTGACTATGAAAGTGGTGATGTATTTTTGCTATGTTATTAGACTATTAATATGGTGGTGTATTCTGAACTTAATTACTGCTGCAAATATGTATATATTTCTGATTTTTATATGTTTTTTGTATTGCCGTACCCAAGCCGTACCCAACCCCAATTTTTGTTTTTTGCCGAATCCCGTACCGGATTTGTTGGCGTAAAAACTAACACCTGTAGTGCAGGTTTGTACGGACAACTATGCACACTGCGTAATGAGTGCTCTTCAAATTAGGAGGGAAGCTCCCTCAGAGTGCTGGAATGCGTGGAAAGAAAAGTAATCTAAGTCCTATCTTTTGTTCTCACCGGAAGAGGCACAAGGTTAAGAAAACCAAGAACGTTGCAGCTAAGGATTTTTGGTTTCAAATCATTAACTACAACTAAGCTAACTACTTTAAATCATCCCGTTCCTCGAAAGCGACAGAGGAAAGGCGGGCATCGACGATAAGCCGGGCGGACTCACAACGTGAAGGCAAGGTGGCACAACTATCTACTTGTCTGAATAGGCTTATTGGTAACAACATCACACGATAAACTGGATGCGGATTCTCTACTTGAAGGCAAGGTGGCGCATCTATTATCTCAATCAGAATTAGTTTATTGTCCACGACAACACACGATAACCAAGTGCAGATTCTCTACTTGAAGGCAAGGTGGCGCAACTATTATCTCAATCTGAACAAGTTTATTAGGCACAAAACAGATTTATCTAAACTATGGGAAGAATTTACCATGACAATCGCATGAAACCCTATGTGGCATAACAATTGATCATAATAGTAAAGACTCACAAAACAGATTTATCATTACAATTGCATGAAACCCTATGTGGCATAACAATTGATCATAATGGTAAAGATGCACAAAACAGAAAGAATTCACCATTATAATTGCATGAAACCCTATGTGGCATAACAATTCATCATAATAGTAAAAACACATGAACAGATACAAAAGAGCAATATTGAGGGCAAGGTAGGCGCAGCATATATTTCTCTCGTGCAAAAGTTATGTACAAATGAGCAAAAGCTCTTATTTATAGACATCAAAGGTGTAGGGAACCCTAAAATCACCTTGAGTCAACTACAGTCTTGCAATGCATGCAAGATTTATTGCTAAGCCCTAATAAAGTAAACTATACAGTTAACGGGAAAACTACCATCTTAACCTAAACATCTAATCTAAAAGGACAATTGCAAGCATGCACGTTCTTATGAAAGCATGTTAACCGAAGACTACCAGCCAAACGTAAAATCCTAAGGAAACTCCAAGTAAATAAAACTGATCTCGAAATAGATATGCATGAGACGAGACAATTAGCTGAAGGTAGCGCAAAGTTAACTCTTATAAAGGGAACTGTCGAGAGGTAGGGCGAAGAATCCTACGGGTGATCTCGAAAGCAACCAATCCCTCAACGAGGCTGTCAACTGCGTCAACATCTGAATGTCAGCAACTTGAGCAATCTTGGCAATCTTTGCACACTCAAACTAGCATTTACTGACTTATAGCTTTGGCGGCTCCGTAACTGAAGTGATGACCATTATCTCTTCTGCGGCTTGATACAAATCGGTCCTCGTTTTTCTAACTAAATCATGAATTAAGACCGATTTGGTCTTGAATTCATTATTGTAATGTGACTCAAAAAAACTCGCTGATCAGGAACCGGCTATATTGACAATTTTCTAAAACTAAAAATACCTAGGGCTAAAATAGCCTTTCGAAATTATTTTGTGAAAATATGAGATATGGTTTTGTCCAAAAAGATTCTAAGACAACCCGAATGTCGAAATCGCGAAAATCGAACTTCTACTCGACCATGCAAAAGTTTTCAGTTGAGAAAATTAGAAACTCGAGAACGAATGCTCTGGAGTTAAAAATTCCTGAAAAATCAAACGCACGATTTTAATTCGTGGAAGCTATATAGAAATGATCCAGATGCTGAGACTTGTCGAATTTTGCCAATTTCAGGAACATGCGAATTGAAATCTGAGAGAAATTTGAGAATCAAGGAGGAAAAAGACGTTTTTTGTATGCTCTTCTTCAATGAAAATCGCCCTTGAATTCTTCAAATTGCTGAAAAAGTGAACTTTTAACCTGCAAAAAGATGTATTTGATGAAAACGCCCTTGACAATAGATGAAGATTTCGCCTTTGCTTTGCCAGAATTCGCCTTTGCTTTAAAATCACGAATTTTCTTTGAAGAAATACGAATTTCTTTTGTTTGAAGATTACGAATTTGTCTTGAAGTTAATACGCCTTTTGTTCTTCAAATATGAACTCCTCTTGAAGAAACGCCTTTGAAAATTGATAAAATTCGATTTCCTTTGAAGACATGAATTTCTCTTTAGCCTTATGATACAAAAATGAAGAAGGCGCCATAAGAAGAAATTCGCATCAACTGGTGAACTACAAGAATTTAAAACCCTGACTGAAATAGAAGCCTTCCAATTGGTTGCCCTTCAGTTGAACTGCCACTGACTCGGAGTTCAAAAATAAATAATAATAAAATATTCATCATCATGCAATTTGAGAACTTAGCATAAAGAGGGCGCCAATCTTAAGAAAATCGCCATTTAATGCTAAAATGCAATAATAAATATTAAATATTATCAAACTTCAGTTGACAATTCGGATGAAGCTTTGAGATTCACCGTTAGACTTCACCGATTCCAAAAAGTCATCATCTGAGCTCATAGGCGTCCATTTGCTCAAGATATTACACTTTTTATTAACTTCCTATTTTATAGCTGATGACAAAGTTACGACTGACCAACTTCGACACTGATTTCTGAATGACTAGGAGATCTGAGATTGAGGTGGAGAATTCATCGGAAAGCCTACTGAACAAAGGAAGAAATGTCTGCTGGGAGACACTACTGCAAAAATCCATCATTTTAACACCCTGAAAAATTAGGCGCCCCGATTAAATTCATTTACAGGTTCTAGACTTAACCATTTTCCTAAACTGCCATCGGACACTTCAAACGGCTGCCAACAACAAACGGCGAACCCTGCTGACAGGAAACGAAGCTCACTGCATGCCTGAACTTATTCTGCATCCAATGACTGTACGCAAGGCATCTGAAAAGTTCGTTAAGGGCCTCAAAAGTAAAAGCACCCCTGGCTCTCAGTTGCATTGACGTCATTTTGACGAAAGTTGAACTCTCAACCAAATACCCTACTTTGTCCTCTTATATCTGAGCTGGGATGATCCGATTCGAGGCACTATCTGTTTTAACGGACAGCCAGAAAGGCCCACAAGAGAAGTCTCTAGAGGTGACGAAGCAAGAAAACTGCTTCTAAGACCTCAAAAACGCCAGTGCGTATTTTATTTAAAATATCCGCTCCAGACTTGGCCATTTTCCGGATATCTTCACTTTTCAGCATTTCACCAAAGACCTCGCACGTACAAGCGTTTGCCAAATCCCGAACGCTGATGGCTGGGCTCGTTGAATAGATAAAGTAATTACGCTCAAAAGCCGTGAAGACTTCGAACGTGAACGACCTCATCTGACAGGCCTAAAGGCTAGGCGCCTCTGGACTGTATAAATATACTGCAAATTTTATGTTGGTCCGCCCGTGAAATTACGCGCTTGGTAGAACCTCTGCCACAATCACCTGGAACATCGGATCAATAAGCAGGATGATGCATCGCGGAGCTGAACTAGAGTAGTACTGATGTCAGGAAGACCTCGTCTGCAAATTTTGCCATCTTAAGGGTCAACTTAACCAGCGCCTCTGGGTTGTAGTTGCACTGGAAGTGAAATGAAGAAGCTCAAGAACGTGAAACCTCCTTCATAAGCTAATCTTCAGACGATGGCTGTCGGAGCTCTGAGATTCGGATGACTGCGTTTGATAGTTCGTTGGATAAGCAGACTAGTCGTGAACAGATTGACTGCATGAGCCACCAAAAATACCAGAATCTACCCCCTCTTTAAGATGGGCGCCCTCAGGCTATAGTTGCGCTTTTGCCAGAAAAGAACAATTTTCTCCTCTCTGGAACTTTGGAAATTTCTACTTTTGACGCTATTTTCCGGAGTTACGGGTATCGGAAAGCTTTGCTGGATAGCTCATCGGATAGCCAGACCAATTATGAAGAGATTGACTATATGCATGAGCATTTTCAACAAGATCTTGACCTTCAAAAAGAAGAGCGCCCCTGGGTTATAGTTGCGCTTTCTTGCTTTTCCTCTAAGAAATCTTCATAAATTGACCATTAAAAACTCCGTTTCGATCACTGAAATCATCATGTGCAACGTGAAATGCTGTCGTCATCGTGAAATGCTCCATTATAAGTCTCTGCTTCAGGCTCTGATCAATAAAACTGACTTTGACTGACAAAATACTGATAAAACTCCATGCTTGATATTGCCCAAAAACTATACTTGACATCATTTTAGCAAGGTTAATACTCTTTTAAACAAAATGCCTTGATGAAGCAAAAATTTTGGTTTTGTGTACAACAGGATTCTCGTACCTGTACCTGAATCCAAAAATGAATCTTTAACTTAGATGACAACCTATGCATACAAAGAAACCAATCAAGAACACAGGTAAATTTGAAGAGATAAATAGTTCTTAAATATCTAAATGAAAGAGCAATAATTACTTTATAACATAAACCCTAATACTAGGGTGACACAAGTAAATGTACTGCTCGTGCTTGAGTGCGAACATTAAACACTTATTTTCAGCTTAACCCTGTGATAGAAGTGGAAGCAATCAAGCATGCCACATTACACTTAGATGGGGAAGCACACGAGTGGTGGTACCACAGATTAGTGACTTTGGGGCATGATAGTATCACTTTCTATGTAGATTTTTTTCACAAAGATTAATGGACATATTTGATAGGAAGGATCGAAAACTCCACTTTAGAGAGTTGGCACGGTTGAAATAGGTTGGTTCAGTTGTCTCATATATCAAAGTTCCAGAAGTTATCAGTTATGGTCACGGATGTGTCAGAGCATAAATTGATTGTTTTATTCATGGAGGGATTGTCAAAACCTCTTCGATGTTGGATCAAAGAATTTGATCCTAACAGCTTGTAGGATGCCATTAAAAGGGCTAGAAACATGGAGATTTCAGCCCCTAGAAATAGGCTTTCCACCCAAGTCATTTTAGAATAAAAAAGATGAGAAATATTTTCAAAAGGAGTGTTCAAAAAAGAACACAATGGATGAGGAGGTTCAGAATGAACTTAGCAGAAAAAGTTATTTTTCAGTTGCAAGGAGCCTTGGGAACCTGGCCACAGGTGTTTAGGAAAGGGAAAGGTTCATTACATTGAAGTAATTTCAGATGGTGAAGAGGAAGAGAAAGTGGGAAGAGTTGATGGCAGCGAACATAGTGATTCAAATAGTGAGCATGGGGAGGAGGGTGAGCATCCACCTAAGGAGATGAAAGGTGGAATTATAGCTACACTCTTTGGCACTCCTAGATATAACTCTTTTAGAGTTAATGGGGTTCTTCAGGGGCAATAAGTTACAGTTTTGATTGATAGTGTGGTTATTCACAACTTTATTGACTTAGCTTTGGTGACTAAGAGAGGTATCCAAGCAAAGGACTTTGAGGGCTTTAATGTTGTAGAGGCAGATGGTTTTAACATGTCTTGTACTAAATGGGTTCCACAACTGAATATTTCTCTAGGAAATTATACTGTTATAGATGATTTCTATGTGGTAGATGTTGGGAAATTAAATGTTAGTGTTCAAATAAGTTAATAATGTGAGTTGTTATCACAACTCACATAACTATTATGGATGTGAGAATAGTTATTTGTTAGAGTTTGTTAGTGGCAGGAGTGTTTGTTTGTAATTGAGTTGTTAAAACAACTCAATATATTTAGGGATGTTGTTTATGTTGCTTCCTAAATAATAGGATTGAAGAATCCTATAAATATGTAAAGTGTATTGATTGAAAAAGATATGAAGAAGCACAGGATTATTTGTGTTTAATTTTTTGCAGCTCCCTTTTATCTTTGCCGATATTTCTAATAGCAGATCTTGGTGATACTAATGCCATTTGGGCATCCAATGGCTAGAATCATTGGGGAAATGTTCACAAAACTTTTAGACCATGGAGTTGAAGTTCAAAGCAGATGGTAAAAAGGTAGTCCTAAGAGGTATGACCAATGGTGCACCTAGGATCGTATCAACGAAGAGGATGGTAAGCATATTTAGGCATGGAGATGTTGCATGGGCAGCCAAGTGTTTGATTTCATCCAAGGCCCCTTTTGATGGTAGTGGACAACATCATGTGGATATTCAATCTGTGTTGGACAAGCACAATATGGTTTTCAATGAGATTCCTCCGAGGAGACCTTTTGATAGGGGTATCAAACACATGATCGAGCTAGAGAAGGGCTCTAAGCTTGTCATCACCACTCCTTATCGACATCCTAAAATGCTTGAGGAGATAGAAAAAGCAATTAAGGAGTTACTGGACATGGGTTATATATGGCCTAGCTCAAGTCGCTTTGCTTCTTCAGTTGTTTTGGTGGAGGATGGGACCATGCAGATGCGCATTGACTACCGTGCACTCAATAAAAATACAATTTAGAACAGGTATCCTATTCCCAGGATTGAGTTGTTAGACGAACTTCATCGCGTTGTATATTTTTTGAAGATTGATCTTAGATCTAGATACCATCAAATTAGAGTGAGGGAGAAAGATATACACAAGATGGCATTTAGGTGTCATTATGGGCACTATGAGTTTATTGTCATGCCATTCAGTTTGACCAATGCTCTTGCCACCTTCCAATCTTTGCATGAATCACATCTTCAACAAGCAGTTGCAGAGGTTCCTTTTGGTATTCTTCGATGATATTCTCATTTACAACAAGATTTGGGAGGACCATATTAGACATCTTGATGAGGTCTTGGGTATCATGGAGTCATAGTCACTATTTGCAAAAGCCTCTTAAGTGCTAATTTAGGGTGACAAGGATTCTTTATTTGGGGCATGCGATTGGTGCAAATGGAGTCCAAGTTCATCAGGAGAAGATTTAGGCCTTTCTAGATTGGCCCCAACTGAAGACATTGATAGAGTTGAGGGGATTCTATGGACTTTGTAGTTATTACAAGATATTTGTGAAGATGTTCTCACAGCTTGGTGCATCTCTCACTAATCTTACGAAGAAAGGAGCTTTTAGGTGGTTGGATGGGGCTCAACGCACATTTGATAGACTTGAGGTAATGAGCACCTCCCCTATGTTGGCCTTACCAAACTTCTCTCAACCCTTTGTTTTGTAGTGTGATGCTTCAAGTGAGGGAATTGGGGTAGTGTTGATGTAGAACAGGCACCCCATTGCATATGAGAGTAGAAACTTTCGAGATGTGGAGAGATTATATTCCATCTATGATAAGGAGATGCTTGCCATCATGCACGCATTGGCAAAGTTCAGACATTACTTGGTAGGTGGAAAATTTGTTGTAAGAAAAGATCACAACAACCTAAAATACTTCTTGGAGTATAATATTTGAATGAGAGACAACAAAAGTGGGCGAGTAAAATACAAGCATATGAGTTTGATATAGAATATGTGAAGGGAAGGAAGAATATTGTTGCAAATGCACTTTTCAAGAAACTCGCTATTTGCTCCTTGACAGATTTTAGCCGATTGAAAGGCTCATCTCCTAGTTGAGTATTCCAAGAACACATTTACACATGAATTGATGGATGGTAAGGTTCGGGATGTGGTCGAGTGGTCAGATGATGCTCGAAGTTGGCTGAATTAATTTTAAACAAAATTATAAACAAAATCAGATCCGGGTCGTCGTTAAATTGCTTATAAAAAGCAGCCCAGAGATTTTCATTAACGCCATGAGATCCTTCATGGTTTCCAAAAGCAAAAGATTATATAATTACAATTAGATCTCTCATTCCCAGAATGAGGCAATCCAATAACATGATTGTTTATTACAATTTCCACCTCGATAAAAATGAGGGGTAAATAAAATACAAAAGCACTTGCATAAGTGAAACTAAAGTAGCAACTACAATCCCACAAGCCCTCCAACACGAAGGCCTCGTCCACATAAGCCAATGCCAAATCAACGGAATATGGTGCACGTTCCACCCAACCATGTGATACCCGAAGGCTCACCCCCCATTCTAGGAGATAGTAACAAGGGTTTCAAGTCAAGACCAACAACCTCTAAACATAGGCAACATGACTCAACTGATAAAGGGTACGAACATGACACCACATGACACAAGGGTTACAATGCTTCCAAATTTCAAATACATGAACAAGTCACAAATACAAATATAATGCTGACTTAGAAGAAGTGTCATCACAATGTTGCATGGGATATCCTGGCAAGTCTTGCTATGTCCCAGCCCCCATCTCGGGATATCCTGGTAACCTCTAACGACTCTTGGCCCCACATGGTCACCAATGCGGAATTAGTTATCTTTTGAAGGGACAAGATAATGATCTTGCCATTCTAGGCCTTCTCGTCTCATTCCAAGTCTATACGAGCACTTGCATCCATGAGCGAGGCAAAATTAGTCTTTCTAAAATGTTGGAACCACCTATACTAATTAATAGATTTAAGTTTTCACTGAATTAACCAACTTACATTGCAATCTCTTGGAACCACTTTGTGTGTCAGCCCTCAATGCAAGCCACTTCTCTAAGACAACACGTGGAACTATGCCACCAAAAAAGGGTACTCAAGTGCAACCTAGGGATAATGAATCCCTAAACACGACATGAAGTCAATCTGTCCCGTCCAAGATAACCGGGTTTGACTGGATAGATTTAACACACTACCCAAGGTTAACCAGGGTTGACTGACTCAACAACCACTCAGAACACATAAAAGAAAGTTCCCATCTAGAAGACTTACATAACATTGACGAGATTGCCCCACACCAAGAAGAAACGCCTCATGACAAAAAGGAAGCATTACAGGTAATTTAAACTCATCTATCTTAGGATTTCTTAAATCTAATTCACTCAATGATGTAGTGCACTAATCAATGTAAATAAAAATATTCTTTGCACAATCATATAGGGGTTTGAATGTTCATTTGATTCTTATTGGCGCAATACCCACATTGTCTAAAAAAAACAATTTTTTTCTTTGCTAACCAATGATTTTCCATAAGCCAATTTCCATCTATCTCTTAACAATTAACTCATTATAATTTAAATACTTTATCTCTTTTAAGAACATAATTTCACATTTAAAAAAATAACTTTTACATTTATTAACATCTACGAAATCGAATAAACATCTATATATATATAAACATATACTCGCTATATATGTCTATATATATAATTACACATATGTTTTAAAATATATATATATGCAATTAATTCTAATTATAAAAGACAATTACTTAAGCACTCATTAAAATATAATATAAATATATTATAATATATATTATATATTAAATATATATATATATATATATATTAATTATATTTTAATCATTAAATAAAATAATAAAAACAAATTTTATATTAATATATATATATATTAAATATAAAATATATAATATATTTTATACTTAATATACATTTAATAATTAAAAAAGAAACGCATTTAATACGAACCCCAAGCAAAGTCAACAAGGGTTTACGGTCGGGGTGAGCCCTGCCTTAACAGAGCACGTAGCCCCCATTGATGGGGACAGCGACCTGTGTGGGCAGCGTCGGGGCTGCCTCCACAGGCTGCTGCGCCACCAATGGGGCTGCGTGGGGGGTAGAAACCCCATCCATTTCCTTCGCCACAAAAAAAATGGCAATGCCGTTTGGTGAATTTCGCACAACTTGACTGGTAAAAAAAACATATCTCTGGTAAAAACCAGAATGTGAAAATTTGTATTTATCATAAATATATATATATATATATATTTATATATATGTATATGTGTATATATACAATTTGGGTATGTATATATATACATATATATAAATATATATATCCAAATTTGCAATTAAAAAACAAAAACACAAATTTTCTTCATACCCAGATTGGGCAAATGATCATTTCCAGCATTTGAAATGAAATGAAAACAATGGATTTAAGCAACCTAAAATGGAGATTTCCCTTTCTTTTCTTTTTTATTCAAGAAATTTTTCAAACACACAACAATCTAAACAAGATTTTGCATTGAAATAACCATGTTTTCACAATATTTTTGGAGGATTTTGATTCAAATTTAAATGAAGTTTCTTTTTTTTTTATGGGTTTAACATCTAATTCACAGTTTTGAAACTTGAACAATTTTAAAACAATTCTACAAGATTTTCACATAAACAAAATTTGCATATGGATTAAACCAAGCACCTTGTGTTTTCTCCAACTTGAAGCCTTCCAATGGAGGTTGCTTTTCTTCAAAATTTCTTCCACAAATCTTTCAAACACACCCTCCTCCAAGAATTTCTCCAAGCTCCTTCAAGTTTTTCTTGCTCTCAAAAATTGTTTCAATTATGAAAAAGATAATTCAAAAAAAGAATCCATTTTCCTTATGCCCTTCTCCAAATTGTCAAACCCCTAATTTAGTCACCCACCATAGTTATTGCTATTTTGGATATTTTGGATATTTTCATTTTTTGAAAATTTAAAAAAACAAGTCTATTTCCCTTTTCAAAAGCATGATAATTATTTAAAACCAATTTCTATTTGCATCCCCAAATGACAATTAAATTCCCCTTTGCTTCACAAAATTTAATTTAACAATTTACATTAAAATAAAACAAAACATTTTTAATTTATTTTCTTACAAAAAGGAATGCAAGGAAATCTTCCATCTATTTATTTATTTTTTTGATTTGCCTCAAATTTAATAACACTAACATAACTAATTTAATTTACTTAATCAATAATTAAATCTAATGCATGATTAGATTAATTTATTGATTGAATTTAAATTAACTAATTAAATAACAAGCACTCCTTAAGTATTTTGACAATAAAATTAAATAAAGCAAGCACCATTTCATTAGGAAATTAATCATGCAAGCAAGGAGAGACGAGAGGACAAGGAGGATAACATATCCCAACTGACAACCCATGACACACTATGGTTAGGGTGATGTCCCGACACAGAAAACCAAGCTACTATCTCCCAATCGTTTTCCGTTGAACAAGGGACATGCTCAGACCTGTGGAATCAGGTGGAGTCACTGTCCTGTACCTGCATCCTGCACACAACACGAGTGTCGAACATGCATACATATATATATAAATATCAAAACTCACTGTGAAGAGGAAATCGCAGAATCACAGGGCACTCGCGTGCGAGTGATGTGACCCCGTCCCCTTCACCAATACAATATCACTAACTAACGCCTCTAATCATCAATAGTATAATCAAAGCATAAAGCATCAATAATTCACATACATAATAATTCAATCCACAACATGAATTAATAATATTATCTGATTAAAGTACCATCACATCAAAACATAGTGTTTACATCGCTTAATAATTTGCGGTCAAAGAAATCAAGTTTACAACCAAAGTGCTGATAAAGCAACATAAATATAACAAACATTGCTCGATCAAAAGAACAAAATGGAGGGGTGTTACAGATGATATCATCTATGAAAAGGACAAGGTTTATTTGGTTCCTAAATTGAAGCTTAAGGAATTTTTTTTGAGAGCCATTCATGATAGCCCACTTGTAGGACATCCAGGGTACTTCAAGACCTATAGGCAGGTTAGGGAGAGATTCTCATGGAAGGGTCTCAAAGATGATGTCTTGTGGCATGTTTGTGAGTGCATGGCTTGTTAGCAAAACAAGTCAAAACACACTTTCCCTGTAGGTTTGTTACAACTATTACCCATTCCCGAGCAGGAGTGGGGAAGCATATCAATGGATTAAATTATAGGTCTATCAAAGGTATAGAACAAAGATTGTATTTTCGTGGTAGTTGATCAATTGACTAAGTTTGCA